>CAWUFW010010290.1:0-710013 GCA_963921515.1 Calotriton arnoldi
TCTTGCCAGACTCAAACTCCAACACCCCGCAAGGGAAGTCAGATCACTGGAAGCTGGACTCTCTGCGTGCAGGGATGACAGCGTCTTCTCAGTGCGCCCGGCCGGGAAACGGGCTCCTCTGAAGTCGAGGTCTCCTCTGATTTACAGGGGCTAGGGAAGGTATATTTATAACTGAGAGGTACCTCAGAATGTTAGCATTGACGTGAGTCGGACAGAGGAAGACTTCATGAATGAACCCCTAAGGCATAACGGTTCATGCATAATATATGAGTCCTTGAAGAAATCAATAGTCCTGTGCTAGGGAAACTCCCACAGCCTAAGGGTCTGTTCTTCAAGAACTCGTTGTGACGTTAGGGTGGACGGATGTCGGAGACCATGCCTGTATTTGGAGTGCACGGTTTAATGCCTAAATAAGGACTGGGATTTTATTCCTATATAAGGGCAGGGCGAATTGTGCCTATATAAGAACATGATACAAGAAAGCCCGTGTATGGACACCCTAAGAGGAATACAACAATGGCACATAGATGGTCCCTGACGTGCCCTTCTGCAGCAGTGTGTGTGTGTGTCGTAAAGGAGAGTGATCCAGTTGAGGGCTTTGGAGGCTGGGATCAACTCCTAAATCCTGAGAAAGCTAGAGTGCATCAGTCCCTCAAAGGTTCCCAGCTATCATGGAATCGTTGCTGAAACACATGCAAACTACTTTCCTCACGCAGATTAAAAAACCTGGCAAGTGTTGCCACAAATGGCACGCACACATTAAGGCACACACATTCCCCTGGCTAGAGGAGGGAACATTCTACACTAACATAGTCGAACACACGAAAACAGACATTCAGACCAATTACGTAGGGCAGCAGAAGACCAGAAGAGAGGGGCCCTCCACCAAACAACAAACTACTAGATCCAGACGAGGGAGACTAATAGGCCACCAGGCCCAGGCAATCCCAGCACCCCCCCAGTCCAGTGCTAGAGCTCCGCAAAGCCCAACCCCAATGGGGATAAAACGGAGGTCATAATCTTTGGAGACAAGATGGATATCTGGTCGGAGGCCTGGTGGCCTGACTCTCTTGGATCCTGCCCCCGCCCCTGTCTTAGTGCCAAGAATTTAGGCATCATTGTGGACTCCTCTCTTTCCTTGGGCTCACAAATAAATAGAACTGTCTCTACCTGTTTTGGGATGATACGGACTCTCAGGAAGATCTTCCGTTTTCTTTCCCTTCTTGCACGGAAACAGGCAGTGGTGGCCCTCGTGGCCTCGAGGTTAGACTACTGTAATGCCCTTTATTTAGGGATAAATAAAGGACTTCTTCATTGACTTCAATTGGTGCAGAATGCCGCCGCTAGGCTGGTGATGGGTCTCCCCAAATTCCATTCAGTCTCAGCTACCATTAGAAGCCTGCACTGGCTCCCGCTGGGGAGGAGAATTGTGTTCAAGGCTTTATGCCGGGTCCACAAGGCCGTCCACAATAGGGGGTCAGAAGGTATCAACAAAATGTTTCAAAGATATCTTCCCGGGAAGGACTTGAGATCTGCAAGTAAGAACCGGGTAACAGTTCCCAGGGTGAGGAAAGCTAGGTGGGGGGGAGGGCTTTCTCGTTGTTAGGGGCCAATATGTGGAATTCCCTTCCTTCCCCAATTTCCACTCTGGAAACCCCTTCCTTATTTCGTAAGTCCTTGAAGACCTGGCTTTTCACCTGTCCTAACCTTTACGCTTCCTATTCTATAGACACCTTTTACTCTGATCGCTTTCCACAGTGCCTTGATGCCCCTGGGCTAAGTTCGCGCTCTACAAAATTTATATTCATTCATTCATTCAACCCCTCGTCCGTAGCATTCCCCAGCGGCATGAAGAGGGTGTACTTCCACTCGTCCGGGTGAACGCACTCAGGTGACTGGGCAATTCATAGCAGTACCAGACAGTGATAAAAATAGTGGGGTCAAAGAAAGGGGCCCCAGTCCTCCGGGATCAGAGGAGGAGGGGAAGTCGCAGGATATTGTCAGGTATTCAAAGGGACAACATAAAGCAAGCTTGAGGGCAAATTCCTACCCAAAAGAACAGCGCCTAGCATACAACGATGGAGAAGACCCAGGTGGCAGTCAGAGACAGGCATGAATTGAGGAGAGAGAGAGCTCTCACCATAGGAACTCAATGAGAGAAAAGAGCAGTGTGTCCTCCACCTGGGGAGGGCGGAGGTAGGTATAGAGCATCGCTTGGAGCAGAGTCCGAAGCAGAACTAGAAGGGAGGCTTCTGCCTGGGTTCCGAACCTCACCAGATCATCAGCATAGGAGAGGGGCCAACCAGGTGATAAGGGATCAAGGTAGCCTGGTGCAGACATAATTAAGACGCAGGAGAAGCAACATGGCACCTCTACGCGAGCAATTAGGGAAGCAGCGACGAAGACATCCGCTTCTCTCCCCAAACGTGCAGTATAAACAAACTGACTCCAAGGGAGATAGTGACCAGAGAGGAAGTCGAGACCTTTAAACATCAATTTTGCCATCTTCTAGCCAGCTGGACTGAAAGGGAGGGCCAGTATGATAGACCCTGGCCAAAGGAAGGGTCTTCAAACCGGAAGATATGGCTATTGCAGAGGATGGTATTCAACATGGAGGGGGAGATCCCAAATGGAACTTCCCCTACATGTAGCACTGCCTAAGAAAATGGGAGCGCTACGTTAGAAAAAAAACAGCAGCATCGCCCCAAGGCAAAATGTGCCCACTGGTGCAGAATTTTGTCATAAAGAGATACCTCCAAGATCATCAATCAAATCCTTTCTCTATTGAAGAAACTGAATTATTGTTTCTTCAGGCATCCATGATTCAGCAAGTTTTTACTTAATGAGTTGTTCAATGGTGTACACTTAACTGTACTACACCACAATCGATTAATCCAAGTGCTTTTCAGAAAGTACACAAAAGTCCTCTTTATCAGTTCATTCTTTTTTTCTTTTTTCTTCAAAAGGACACTTGTAAGCATATACAAACATTATACATGGGATGTTTTGCATTCATTTAACGGACATTACTTTTAAGAACAAATTGATTTAGGACAAGACATGTATAGACGAAAAACATTACATGACATAATTTATTATACATTTGAAAAGAAATTAAATGAGACAGTCGTGATCGGGTTGTCAGGCAGCGGGTAACCAATTACCCGTCTGATATGGCTAAGAACCTCCTTCCAATAGATGGTTAAGAGCGGGCACGTCCACCAAATATGTATAAAGTCTCCCGGGGCCCCTACGCAGTGCCAGCATTGAGGTGAAGAGGTGGGAAACATTTTATGCAACCTGTGAGGGGTATAGTACCATTGCGTCATGACCTTATATGAGGTTTCCCGCTGGGGGATGCTACGGAAGACCTTCGGGATATCCCGCCACAGGTGTTCCCATTGAGTGGGGGTAATGTTGGTGTCGGAAGCCAACCGCCACGTGACTGGTAAGCGTGCGGTGCAATCCGCTGAGAATGTTGGAGAACTTGATATGTACGAGAAACTAAACCCCTGGAGTTGTCGAAGGAGCGCACCAGGTGTTCAAATGGAGTAAAAGGTCGAGTGGCCGCCTGTGTCAAAGATGATGCCTGAACCCAATGTCTGAGTTGGATATATTGAAATCTATCCCCCTCCGAGAGCTGGAAGTCCTGCTTGCATTGATCAAAAGTTTTGAAGGAGTCTCCCGTAAACAGGTCCCGAAACGTCCGACAACCCCCTTCAGTCCAGTTTGAGAACGAGGGCAGATGGTAGGCAGGCGGAAAGTGGAGGTTGCGAGCTATGGGGATATGGGGGGACGGAAAGGAAGTGAGGCCTCTATGCAGTGCTAACTTATCCCAGACATCAAGTACCGTCTTGGTAGGAACCGCTATATAGGCGCTACGAGAACGGGCCTCCCGTGAGAGCTAGGCAAGGTCCCAAATAGGTCGACAGGTCACCGCGCTGTCCATATGGAACCAGACCTTCTCACTCTCCCACGCCATCCACTCTGAGATAAAGTGGAGATGCGATGCCCAATAATATTCTAATAGGTTAGGGCAAGCCAGTCCCCCCCTATCGCGCGGAAGCATGAGTATCTTATTAGAGAAGCGCGGCCTACTCCCTCCCCAGATAAACACGGTGAGTTCACTCTGGAGGCTCTGAATCTGATGTTCCGGGATGGGTGTGGGTAGGGCCTGAAAGAGGTAAAGTATCTTTGGAAGGATCAACATTTTGACCGTGTTCAGGCGCCCTAACCAGGAGAGCGGAAGGGATTTCCACGCTCTCATTACGGCTAATACGACCTTTTTACACTCCTGCCAGTTCGCTTGCGTCCAGGTGGCAAGGTCAGGAGTCAAGTTTAGCCCCAGGTACCTGATAGAGTGGGACGCCCATTGATAAGGGACCAGAGACTGTAGTGTGGCGATCTCCTCTGCAGGTATCGTGAGGTTTAGAGCCCACAATTTCGCATGGTTGATTTTAAGTCCCGAGACCAGCTCAAACGATTGAAGCAATCTATGTAGGGCAGGTAAAGAGGACCATGGTTGGGATAATGTAAGAAGGAGGACATCTGCGAACAAAGCGATTTTATGGTCCACCCCCCCAAGTGTAATGCCGTGAATGTCAGGGGACTGGCGTATCATGGTAGCAAGAGGTTCCGCAACAAGGGATCAAATGCTTTCTCAGCATCGAGCGACAACAAGCACGAGGGTATCCGCCAATGCTGCGCCTTCCCGACTAGGTGTGCGATACGTCGTATGTTATCTGCACCTTGCCGTTGACGGATGAAGCCCACCTGCTCCGGCTCGATGAGCCCAGGAAGGTGCGGGTCTAGGCGCTTAACTAGTATTTTAGTATAAAGCTTAAGATCTGTATTTAGAAGCGCAATGGGGCAAAAAGAGGAGCAAAGCGTATGATCTTTTCCCGGCTTGGGAATTAAGGCGATTTCAGCCATGGCCATAGATGTGGAGGGCCCCACCGTGTCCGAAAAGGAATTGAAGAGGCGGAGTAAATATGATTTGAGTTGCAGGTAAAATGCTCGGTAGAACGAGACCGGTAGACCATCCAGCCCCGGAGATTTACCAAGGGGAAGATCCTTTAAAGCGCCGACGAGCTCCTCTGGGGCGATAGGGTCCTCCAGTAGCTGAGCCTGGTACCGGCCAATCGGGGACATTCACAGGCCTCTAGAGCAGCCCGCACCTGGTCCGGATTGGTCGACTCCCTAGCGTAGAGGGACGAGTAATATTCCTGGAAAGCTTGCAGTTTAGCTGCTTCAGTAGTGGCCCAGGTACCGTCTTCTAGTTTAAGTTTAGCGATGTGTGCCTTGGCAGCCCGTGCCTGAAGCTGACGTGCCAGGACCGTGCCCACCTTATCCCCCCCCTCGTAGTTCCGTTGCTTCAAGGCTATAAGAGCGTGTTCTGCCTTGTTGGTTCTATGTGCCCGTAACTGGTCCGAAGCATAGCGAGGCGTCTCTTATGCAGCGCCAGGGGGTGTTCCTGATCCAATCGTTCAAGCGCCTTTATGTCCCGAGAGAGTTTGTCTTCGAACAGATGGGCCTCCCGAGCAATGGCAATGGACGTGATGCTGTCGCGAATCGTGGGCTTAAACGCGTCCCAGACCACGGGGAGTGGAGTCTCTGGGAGATCGTTGGTAGCGAAATAGGACGTGATTGCGTCCCAGATTTCCGCCATGTCCACGGGGTTCCTGAGGACATGAGGGGGGGAAGTGCCACCTGGGGGGACGGTGGGAGCGGGCGGAGCGATCCTGAATGAGAAGCTCCACATGAGCGTGATCAGAGACAGAGATATCAGATATGGTCGCCGAAAGTGTGTCTTTGATAAGAGAGTGTGTGATAAAAATGTAGTCGATGAGCGAGTAGGAACGATGAACATGAGAATAATAAGAATAGTCGCGGGAGTCTGGGGAGTGATAGCGCCAAATATCTATGAGATCAAGTTCAGTAAACTGCCTCTTTAAGGCGGAGAACATAGCCCCCGTCCCGTGGAATGTGCCGTCGCTACGGTCAAGTCCCACCTCCCATACTAGATTGAAGTCGCCCCCCAGGATGAGGTTAGAGTCATCGCGTGTTATCTGTTCCCGCAATGCACCCCTAAGAAACAAATCCTGAGCCTGGTTCGGTGCATAGATGTTACATAACGTGAGGATTCGTTGCCCGACCTTGACCATCACTTTGAGGAGTCTGCCATCCTTGCTGCGGGTCACCCGGGAGTCCCCTTGGTGTATGCCTGCCCGACAAAGGATTGCCACCCCCGCTGTTTTAGTGGGCGGAGACGCCCAGAATTGGATGGGCCATGCGAGGGACATCGTCCCTCAGCAGGTGAGTTTCCTGCAGGAATATAATGTCTGGGTTGTGCTGTAGGAGGTAACGCCATATCTGGCGGCGCTTATTGGGGGAGTTGAGACCCTTCACGTTAAGGGAGAGTAGTTTCAGACAGGGAATAGAGGTCATGGTACAGGCGTATCGCGCTCTGGCGCCATCTTGAGCAGAGGGGCTGGATCGGGACACGGTGCAGCTCTACCCCCCCACGCAGCATCTCGGAAGCAGGCGAAACAGATGAGGATTCATCGCAGGGCCTAGTGCAATGCTGAGAGAAGAGGGGTCTACCCGCACTGAGAAGGAAACACCCACCATGATCAGGACCACCCTACCACCGGGGAAAAAGGAAGAGAGAAAGAAGAGGGAAGGAAAGAAACAAAAGAGAATAGACATGATATCCAACAGAACCAATGACCAACAGGGCCAACAAGGCCTATTCCAGTCCAGGGGCAAGCCAGGCTCAGTGGCACAGGCCATCCCAGAGATGTCACTCTCCGAGGAATAGGAGGGGAAGCGGGTCTCAGAAGAGCGCTATCGCCGTCCAGGGGCACAATCCGGCACCGCCGCCGGTGTGCTGTTCAGGCGAAGGGCAATCATGGCGATAGGGGACTGGGGAGCCATTCCCACTCTCACAAGAGGCCATCACGGGTGGCGAAAAAACAGTCAACTTTTAGGGGCGCCTAGTGGCTACTTTTCAGAGGGCTGGGAGCCTGAGGGTGAATGTCCACCTTCTAAGGATCGGATATGTTGTATAATGTCCTGTTTCTCCTGAGAGGAGGTGCAGACTCCCCGAGGGGAAGGGCGTCTGGAGCGGTGTACCTTAGTCCATTGGGGTTTTGGAGGCTCACAGGTCAGGGAAGGCAGGTGCGAGGGGCTAGAGGGCGGCACGTTTGGGATCTGGAGCAGCTGGGCAGCTTCTCAGAAGGACCGCAGCACCCGGCGTTTTGACTCCCACTGAAAGATAAGTGCAAACGGGTGCCCCCACTAGTAACGGATGCCCAACTCCCGTAGCTTGTCAGTAATGGGTCGGAAGTCCCTGCGGTGGCGGAGCGTTGTGGGTGCGAGGTCCTGAAACAGTTGGATGGGGGTACCCTTGAAGGTGAGCTCTGCTTTGTCTCGTGCTGCCTTGAGGATGGCCTCCTTCTCTGTGAAGAAATGCACCCAGGCCAAGATGTCGGGTATGAGGCCAGGGCGGCCAGGTGGACCAGACACCCTGTGGGCGCGGTCCAGGGCCGGCGGGGATGCATCGTCGTCTCCCCTGATGTTGTGAAACAGGTCCGCTACAAAAGTCATAATGTCTGTGCCCTCTGCCCCAACCGGGACCCCCCGTAGGCGCAGGATATTGCGGCGTCCCCTGTTTTCCAAGTCCTCCTGCTTAATCTGCAGATCGATGCGTTGTTCCTCCAAGGTGGCCAGCCGCTGCCACAGGTGCTCCTGATCCTCCGAGCGGGCGTCAACTGGCCTTTCGAGGTCGTCCACTCTCCTTCCGAGCTCCATGACATCCCTCTGGAGCTCCTTGACGCAGGCCTGAACCTCTGTTCTAAGGGAGCCAATTTCAGACTTGAGTTCGTGCATGAAGTTGGCCATGAAGGACTGGGTGATGGGGTCAGAAGACCCTCCCGCCGATGATGCCATATCCGCCGCAGGGGCAGGTCCCGATCTGTTCCACAGGGCCGCGACTGGGTTGTCTTTAGGGGGTGCAGAGGAGTCCTTCCCTGGTCCGTGAGTGAGTCATGTCCCCTCAAAGTCCAATCAAAGTCCCATGTAACGGGCAGGGGGTCCAGACTAGTAAGCGCAGCACGAGGTCAGGCGGCTGCCCGGCCCGGTTGAGAAGGGGGGTCCAGCCAACAGAGGCAAGAGACTAGTGAAGTAACGTGTAGGCGACCAAGGGGCGACTCCACAAAGCCCCCCAGGTGCTCCACCGGTCGTTTGGAAGAGTTCAAGGCACGGGTCAGGGCTGGTCCACTGAAATCTTAAGGTCCAGGCTAGGCAAGCGTACGATGTCATCACCCCTCTGCCAGGGCACTCAGGGGTGGGCTGCTCGCGCAAACTGGGGAACGAGCACAGGAATCGAGGTAGCTCTCAGCGGGAGCACTCCCCCCCGGGGCTCCTCGGGGGGTCCGTCATGGTCTGCAGGGACGGACCCCCCGAGGAGCCCCGGAGGGGAGTGCTCCCGCTGAGAGCTGCCTCGGGGGTCCGTCATGGTCTGCAGGGACACTTGCGGTGCTGGATGATGAAGTGTCCACCTCCCCCAGGGAACGGCCAGACAACAGCACACAGCATGCGCTCACCGGGGGGCTCCAGCGAAGTCACCGCAGCACAGCGGGGGAGTGGGCCAGGGCACCAGGCCCCGCGATCCACCAGCGGGGGCCAGGTACGGCAACGAGGGCAGCGCGGCCGTGTGTTCTCAGAGAGGCCACCTGGAGGTGCCCGGGCCCCCGGGCCGTCGCCCTGGCCCCGACGAGGGAGCAGGCACCCCAATGCAGCGTTGGAGCGACGGAGAAGGCCCAAGCCAAACAGGCACCCTCCAAGGTCCAGTGAAGCCCAAGATGGCTGGCGCCGCGCCCCCGGCCGAGGCTTGATCCGGCGGCACCCAGCGCTCCGCTGTGCGCCATCCAAAGTCTCCGGCAGCTTCAACAAGGGGTCCCCGGGGCCAACCGTGAACGAGGCGGCCCCGCTGTGGCGTCATCAGTGCAGTGCAGGCCCCGCAAGGGTCCAGGGCATCAGGGGCGGAAGATGGCGGCCAGACGAGTCGTCGGCAGAGAGTGCCCCCTGTGCAACCCCTGCAGTACACTGCCCAGTGCCTCCGGCGTCGTCAGTGGGAGAGTTCTGGAGCCCAATTGGATGTGAGGCTTCCCCGCCGGAGCGCAGGCAGTGCAGGTCGGGCCCCGTTTAAGTCCGACACGGCGGGGACCTAAGATGGTGGCCAGACGGGCCGCTGGTGGAGAGAGCCCCCTCCGGGAGCCAGCATTGGGGTATCCCGGCCCCCCGTACCTCCTCTGAGGGTCCTGTCCCTCTCCGCCAAGGGTCACCAGCTAGAGGGTGCAGAACGGTGCAGCAATCGGTCCACCCCGGGGCTCACAAGGCCGAGGACTCCAAAATGGCGGCCGCACTCCCGACGGCCGGGGCGCCCCTCACCGGGTCTGCTCCCGCCGCCGTCAGCCAATCCAAAGGTATGCCGGGCCTCCAGACAGTCGCCCAAGCTCTTCCACAGGTCAGGCACCCCAAGCTGAGTCGCCCCCAAGGCTGCAGAGCCGTTTAAAATGCTTAAATCACAAGCGGCGGCCCGGAGCTCCCACGGCGTGCGTCTCACTCCATCGGTAGCGAGATCACGCCCCCTTGCCAGGTTTTTTAATCTGTGTGTTTCAGCAACGATTCCATGATAGCTGGGAACCTTTGACGGACTGATGCGCTCTAGCTTTCTCAGGATCAATTAATATTAGATTCTACTCTGATTGTTGGGGAAATAAGTACACAGGAATTACTGGTTCCAGCTACTTCTACAACCTCAATACTATGTACATAGATGTATCAAAATAGACATTTCACAACCTGAAAGAAAGTGAATTCAGCAACCAAACAGCAGAAATGAAAAAATTATTGTAAACATTAGCGGCGTCTTCTTAAGCACATTAAGTTGACTACAAAACATAACACTCAAGATGTGAAACTGCAACAATTTACCAATACCACAATAACAAGAATGCAGCAATTATTAACCAGAATGAAGTAAGAACGAGAAGAAAAAGAAAGATGAAGAGGTAAAAAAACAGACAAAAAAAAAATGACGACTTTGTCAACACATTCCTTAGCCCGCTCCTTAGCGAATGCTACCTGATGACGAGGGGAGGCTTTGCGTGGTACTAAGTGAGTCTGATAGTTTGTCTATATTGGCTTCGGGACAAAGATAACAATTTACAGGGAAGCGAGAAACAACTCGACAACCCAACCACAGGCCTTCCTTGGCCAAGCACTAGCTATACTTAATCTCCAAGGTCCAAATTGTCCCTAATTTCCAAATTACACCCTGTATCACACCCATGAGTAATGTGTGCCATCTGTATCACACCCAGAAGTCCAAGCGAATAACAACTCTCACCTCTTTCAGATACCACCAGTGTTAAGAACCGGTAGCACTGAGAAAACTCTTTAGACTAAAAAATAAGGTCAAGGTGCTGACCTATATAACACACCCAGGGCCTATGCGTACCATATGTATCATGCCCAGTGGTCCAAGCAGTGAGGCCCCGTCCCTGTATCACACCCAGGGGATAAGTGTACCACCTGTATCACGCCCAGCGGTCCAAGCGACAAACAACCTTCACCTTTCCTCGTGCGTTGGCTATCAAAGAAAGCGGTCCTCCGAGGGATTGCCTCCAAAGCCGCCTTGCAACTACTTAGTTCAGACACATGAAGTGAGTAATATTTTTTGATTTCTGTCAGTGGCAGTGCGCTCAGGTAAAATTTTTGAGCCTCTTCCTAGTTTGCCACCGCCATATACTGGGGACTAGATAACAGAAGTAGTCTCTTACCCAATTGACGGTGGCTTCAGGACGGACCTCCGCCCCGTGGATCCAGCAGAATTTCCAATCAATTGTGGCATCTGCTCACCTTTCTTGCTGCGCTGATGTGAATACGTCAGAGCAGGGTCCTTTGCTTCGGCTACAGTCGGGTTGAAGGACCAATCTCTCCTATTTGACTCGCCAAATGTTGCTCAAATGTGAATTTACCTTGACAAAACAAAGAAAAGAGGCATTTGGCAAAACAGGAACCGTTGGTTTAATTAAGCACTGCTGCTGGGAGTACAGCACACAGAAGCAGGTTTGAGGACTGACTCATAGTACAATCGTTTTGAGCGTCATTTTATAAATTTTTTGAGGTACCATAAAACAATTTATAGATCCTATTTAGGGTGAGGAATGTAGGCCTAGTCATGGAGACGTAAATTATTCCCACCTGATAACAAAAGCAGGTGGGCCTCGACCTTGCATTGCCACAATGTGGACTAGTGGGTAACGCGTCCAGATGTCCGGCATGGGGAGCGCATGATCACTGTGTGTACCATGTCTTAATTGGCTGAGTGTTCCTAACTCCATGTGGCATCTAACTTTATAGTGTTTTGGGAACGCACACCCCTCCGGCCATGTGAATTTTATTGGGGCAAATCTCCTCGGCCATTGTGGTGTCGCTGCTTGTCTGAGGGACTAATCTGGGTTTTTCCTGTTTGCACGTTTGGCCTGCTGGTTACGTGCCACCCCACCTGTGATCTGTCAATCAGTAGCCTCAGGCCTAGGTCACTGTATTTCTGACTAGGGGTTGATGGAGAGGTCATATCAGGGGATTTCGACAACAGTGATTCGAACTCTGTTTTAAACGCACATGTATCATTGCCTACATCGACATCACTATTAACAAATGTATTGATTTTCTCACTCCACATGCCCTCTCCTGGCATATAACACCTTAAACAGACAATATAATGCAATTAGAGCCTCACTTCAAGCCTCTGCTAGGAACACTATGCCCATCAACATAGGTATTCTATAGGTCATTTTTAGGAAGGGATGGTTAAGGGTGGTGATTGCTAAAGATAAAGGGTGCCATTTGAATACAATCCGTTATTTAGTCTTATTATCATAGTTCTTTGACTCAATTATCATTTATTTGACATTGCAAGCATCTTATTTATTCACGATTCACCAGAGGATTTGTATTGTAGAAATCTTACATTAGACTCACCAAGATGACATCCTGATTGATCAAAGTTTGGATACAAACTAAACCCTTTAAAACACTGTGGATATAACTTCAAACACTATGGGGCAGATTTACAACTTCTGGCGCATCCCTGCAAATCAGCAGGGATGCGCCAGAATAGTTGCGACACGCAATTCTCTCCTTGCGCCACCACGGAAGCGCCGCATTTACAATGCGGCGCACCGTGGCGCAAGGAAAGGCCGATGCGTGTCGCATCCTGTGGCGCAAGGGCGGCGCATTGCTGGAGTCGTGTCGCAAGCGCGACGCAACTCCAGCAATGCTCGTGGGCCGCCCATACCTAACGTGGTGCGCCACTCCTTACGCCTGCTTGAAGCAGGCGTAAGGATTCGTCGCAGCGGCGTCGGAAAAGTGACTCAGTGAAATCTTGTAGATTTCACTGCGTCACTTTACGAGGCATTCCTTCGACGGAACGCCCACCCTGCGGAGGAACGCCCACATGAAACCTGACGCAGGTTTCATGTGGCGCAGGGCTTTACAACGTGACGCATCTCCCTAGATGCGTCACGTTGTAAATAATGCGCAACGTGGCGCATGGTTTACGTCGCCGCTGCGTCACAAAAGTGACGCAACGGTGGCGCAAGGGGCTTGTAAATCTGCCCCTATGTTTTTATAATACACTTTTCTTTTGAAAAGCCATTTTTCAAAAACTAACATAGTATTGTTTTATTATTTTTATTTCTTGAAGTTTATGACAAACAGCGAGTAGAAAAAACAAAGAGCTACAGACTTAATGCAATAAAAGCGATAAAGAACATATCCCCAAAAGGGAAAAGGAGTTAGCAAGAAAAAAAAAGAAAAGAGGAGGAATAGAGGGGGTTCCCAGCCACTCAGGGAACCAATGGTCATATACAGGTAGCAATAACAACTACATTGATACATTCAATTATTTCAGAACAGTACAACTTGTAGGCAAGCCATTCTCAGCGCTCTTCGGGAGCACTTATTCGGAGGGGATCCCTCTCAGAAAAATGAGATGCTTCCCCCAGGCGAGGTGTGTGGTATCTCACCCAAGCGTAATCAAAGTAAGACAGGGATCAGCGTTCCAGTAGTCAACATAACCATCACCCCCTCTGTATTCCCTTGCAGTGCTACATAGGCTACCAGCAGGGTCTGAATGTTGGTCTGAGCATACAGTAGTTTTATCAGTTGTCACCAATTCCACTGTGAGCCAAGAGGCAAAAGAGATAGGGCTACTGGTGCAAATTAACCTTAGTGACGTCCAATAGAACTGCAGCTGCACTAAGGTGGGGGTCAGTTGCATGGAGGAGGGCGAAAAATGTGCTTAAGTTATGTGCCGTCGAGCAGCCGGGTACAAGCCAGATTGGTCAGGTCAGACGATGTTTGGCAGT
The DNA here is from genome assembly GCA_963921515.1 of Calotriton arnoldi. NCBI lineage: Eukaryota > Metazoa > Chordata > Amphibia > Caudata > Salamandridae > Calotriton > Calotriton arnoldi. The sequence continues at coordinate 13,443 of CAWUFW010010290.1, forward strand.
CGGGGGAAAACTCTGGAAGTTATCAATTTCACCAAAATGTTGTTGTCTACATTGATCATAGAAAGAGGTCTGGGGGTCCTTGTCAGGTTTGAAGATTCAGGTTTCAAGATAGACAGTAAGGACTTCCCTAGGTGAAGGTGGATCACACCACATGACAGAGATTCTTCATACATGGCCAAGAGTGAGGGGCAATGAGGGGAGTGTATTCCTTGTAGAAGGCTGCTGTTAGGCCATCCAGGACTGGCGCTGTGTCTCCAGGAAAGCCACTACTGATCTGTATTATGTCCTCCACTGTAAAGGTTTCGTCTAGGAACCTGCGGTGCCCATCTTCCAGCCAAAGCAACTTACAAAATCTAAATAAGAGGCCAGGTCAAGGGAGGCCTGCGACAAGGTAGAGTTGTACAGCGTAGAGTAAAAAGAGGTCATGGCATGTTGTTTAGGCGCAATGCCCACATGGGCAATCTGCTTATTGCCTACTAGTTACATAATATAATTGCTTGCCCAGGGTTTACGCAGCAGGCCAGCCACGGTCTTGCCTGCTCTATCCTCTTCTCCATATTGCCGAGCGTATGTCGCCCTCCTAAGATAAAATGTTTCCTGGAGCGCTACTTCATCATAGTCTAAGAGCTTGCTCCACATGGACGCTAGGGCAGCCTCGCTATTAGTGGCAAAAAATTGGAGTTCCAAAGACTGTATCTCTGCCTCCAAGTGTGCCAGCTCTCCATGCAGCGTCTGGAGCACACCAGTCTGCTTAGCAATGCATGCCTCCCAGATCACTACTTTAAACGCTTCCCACAGCATCGATGAAGACTCCATGGATTGCCCAATCTGCTCAATGTAGTCACTGGCGGCCATCATGACCTCAGTCCTAAATACCTGGGCACCGAGAGCGTTAGGTGGAAGTCTCCACAATAAGGTGCATGAGCTAAACTCAGGGGCAGCCAGCTCTAGCAGGACAGGGGCTTGATCAGACAGCATACGAGGGAGGTGTGTAACGGTTGGCAAGGTGACCACATCCTTAGTGGCTAGGCAGTAGTCTATCATGTATCTTCTGAGCTGAATGCATGTTGGGAGCGCAAGATGTTAGTGAGGTTATTATCTGCTATGAGGGTATTTGTGCCGCGGCTCCCGTATAAGGGCGTTCGGAAGCGCTGGACCTGTCTTCGTGCGCATCTAAAACCACATTTAAATCCCCTCCCCACAGCACTACCCCTAGGCCCACTGCCCACCAGCTTCCAGATTTCAGCAAAAAAGGGGGGGGGGGGAGGGGAGTCATCGGCATTTGGGCCACAGATAGAAATCAAGATCAGGGGATGTCTCTGCAGTGTACCAGCTAGTATGACATACTGGCCCTGCGAATCACACAGAACTTGGTGCGTGAACCACGGAAGGCACTTACGGAGCAGTACTGCAACACCGCATGTGTAGTTTGAGTAGTGGGAGACATGTGACTCTGCAATCCATCTTGCCCGAAGACATGTCTGGGCCAATTCATGTTGCATTTTTGTAGATATGCCAGTACATACCGAGTCTTGATCCTATCTTTTAACCCACGGACGTTCCAGGTCAAACTTTGAATGTAAGACATCAGTGGTTACGGGGGTAGAGTGTTGTACAGGTGATACAATAATAATACCAATAATGTCATTTATTGCATTAAATGCCCATGTGGTAAAGCCTACATTGGGAAAACGGAGTGGAAACTAAAAGTACGAATAATGGAACACAAGAGCAAAATACGGACAAAAAGTACAACATCGAGTTTAGCTCTGCATTGGGAGGAAACTAAGCACAATATATCACAGCTTAGATTTCAGATAGTGGAAAGAATAACACCACGACCTGGAATGGATATCACCAAAACGCTGCTTCGCAGAGAAGTATTCTGGATAAAAAGTCTTGGAACGATGATACCATCAGGTCTTAATGATCGCCTGGATATGAGCTGTTTTTTATAAATCACGCAACACAGATTCCAAAAATTAATGAGCCATATAGAGATGTCCTGTAGAGTATATAAAACATGACCGCTGTGTTATTCTTTTACAACTGAGGGTAGGGGTTATCACAATTCCACTATGGTGATGGGATTCATGTATGTCTCTTTTTCTTTTTCTTTTTCTTTTCCTTTATTCATTTTTATTCATGGTGGCATCTTGAATATCCTGTTCCATTAGTATTATAGGGTTTCTGCGCAGTCATAGCTTTATTTTAAATCACTAGGATAGATTCCACTTTCCAGTGTTCCGTACATCTTTTTTAGAAGATTTTGTAGCATGGCTGGCATGTAATCACTTTGTCATCATTCTCTATTTGCGAGATATTGTCTTTGGAATAGGAATAATGCACCAACTGTAAATATGATACTAATTATTTTTGATGGTAGTGGAGGCCGACTTTTATGTAAACATGATCAGGATTTTAAACGTCACTTCGTATTTCTCTACTGCAGTCACACGTTTTGCCTACTAATCTATCAGGGTTATTTACCACGTGATTACAATTCATCTAATAGGAACCATTATATTGCAAGTTTTTTAGAAATATCAATAGTTCCCTGTAATTACGGGACACTATGAACAGGATACAATGTCAGGACATAATACACTGATGAGGTAGTCGGTTCACTTCAAGCAGGGTTGACAGTGTTAAGATGGCGTCCGTTTGAGTATGGAGGTAGTCTCATTTCTATGTTAGTAGCTGGCCGCATTTATTGTGAACGAACGCCGCATTCAGCATTATGAACATTGTCTGAATCCCTTCGGGAGAAGAAGAGCTTAATATTTCGGTAAGCGTGGGACCGGGTGTCACTGGAGGCTTAGCCATACATTCAGATTTCTTCGTTGAAGCGCTCCGTTTCACTAGAACATTATGTTATTTCCAGGTCCGACTGTATCTGGAAGCGCCGGCGGGAGAGCAGCGGTGTGTACAATAATGACCGGGAGTTTTCGCAGCACGCGAGAAGTATTCACGTTGTTTTCACCATCGGGGTAAGCAAAGCTTGCGAACCTCAGTATTTAGCACTCATTGTTTGGCAATTTCGGCCATTTGATTTTAATTATGCTCTGTTGGTTTCTTTATTGCAGTACTAAACACTGTATCTGTTCTAAACGGAATAACTAGCGTACAGGTGAGCGTGGTTATTATTTAGCCATGCACTGGTTTTTCTGGCATATTAGGAAGCATGACTCTGAAAAGGTTCAATGTTTTTACATAGGTTCATCCATCCAATCACACCGCAAGTTCATACCCCTCACGAGGTAACAGTTAGTGGCAAAGGCACATATTAGGTGTGTCATTATTGGGATCATCACTATTTTTTTCTTTTTCTTTTATCTTTTTCTTTTCTTCTGGCTATGCACTTATTAGGGTGATGACATGCTTTCATCTATTCAATCACAGAGTGAAGCTCAGTTGAATGAATTAACTTGAGGCCGCTATTATACTCACGAATTTCGTTTGGATCTGTATATTAACAACTGCACGATTGCTCTTGAGGCACACCAGTCCTTGAGGTTAAAAGCACCAAGTTGGTGTGGTTTGTTGGGTTATGTCGTCATCGTGTATTAAATGTATTTAAGTTGTGAATTATGAATGGTAACAGTATGCTTTCTTTATAGGTTGGCCCCTGAGGAAGGGACTCCAATGTCCCGAAATGCATCGGGCACATATAAGAATGTTTTCTCACTGTTTATGTACCTAAACATGTGTAGTCACACTGCTGATGTTTAAAGTGTGGAACTATCTAACAACACAAACTGTAAAATTTAAAAAAATTCATTGATGTATTATTATGAAGTGATGAATGATACATTAACATGAAGTAATGCTATAAAGATGGTTTAAGTTGATTCATGTTTTAAGAATTTGTATGCCGCAAATGAGACTTGGTTCTCAGTACCTAGGGAACAGTGCACGGCACTAACAAGTTGACTAACTTGTAACAGTTTCCTATTCATTTACACTTGGGCTGACAGCAAGTGTAGCGCTGTAGCACCTTTTTTTCTATACCAAATTAGATAAAAGTGGAGTGCTCCTCCACCCCCCAAAAAAGACCTTTTACCCTCTGCCACAGGAGGAAGCACCCAAGATAAAAACGTCGTTCGATGCGATTGCAAACATTACTGAAAATCGGGCAATAACTAAGGCGTATACTACAGATGAAGCCAGCAAAATATATCCCCTAATTCAAGAAGTCAAAACTTCGGCTATACACGGGGGCTCCATCACCCAACAGTTAAGACAGCTTGAGTACATTACCAGACGTCAACTTAATCAGAAATTGCATGTGTCAACATTGGTGCAATATCATAAAGCTAAAAGGATCCCACGAGGATTACGCCTGTCCATCAAACCAATGTTGTTCCGTTTCCATCTTAATCCTATTTTCATGGACAAATGGTATTCCACCTTAAACAAATGCTCGTTGGACCTTATACTTTTAATAATTGAAGAATTATCTAAAACTATTCGGGATCTTGAGGAGGAAATTTTAACTCTTAAGAATGAATTAGAATTAAGGATGGAAAACAATGCCTGGAATCTACAATTGGAAGTGTTAAATCAGAAACTGGACAAATATAGTAAAGAACTACAGGAGGGCAAAATCCGCAAGTACAAGCGTGATACGATAGACTATAAACTTAATGAAGTTTACACATGGGCAGAGATTTATGCCCGTAGGAGATTTGATCAAAAAAGACAAACAACATCATCGGATGAAAGTTTGGTCTCGGATAAGGATGCATCTACAAGCAGAACATCGGCTCAAACTGTGATGACCCAATTGCAAACCACAGGATCATCAACTGAACCAAGTACATCACCACACACTTCTCTTCCTGCACCTTTTTTATCACTGGCAGCGGATCACGGTCAACCAGCGGCCCCAGGAGGCAGCAAAACACAACAGTCACTCGAAAAACAAGGAGAGGACCAAGAAAAAACAGGAAAATCACTACGAAGTGGAAAGACAGTGGTTTAGTAATTAACATCTCATCAATAGAGTTAACTCAACAACAACTAGGTACTTTAAGCAAAGGGATGACATTTGTTCCCACCAATACGACTACACTATTGGACACTGAAGCTGAATTTTATAGATTCATGAGCACATTAAGATTAAGACACTTCTTTACGAATATAGTGACTCCAGATGAAACAGCAGATGCACCCACAATCAAGTTCAAACCTAAAAGCACCTTTCAACCACCAGTATCGCATAAAATGCTAGATACATTTGAGATTTTGGTTAAAAAAGATTTGAAAGATTTAAACTATAAAGGCCATCGTGTTAATAATCTAACCACACAAGATCTACAGGCGATAAGAAGCATAGCTAATAATCCTGAACTGACTTTACAACCAGCAGATAACGGAGGTGCCATAGTCGTTATGGATACTACATTTATCTCAGGAAGGTGAATGCACACGTCAGTGATGACAACACATATCTTCAACTTTCTTATGATCCCACAACTGAATTACAAAATCTTTTGGGTCAGTTATTAGATCAGGCAATGGACAACCATTGGATTAACGAGCAGACCAAAGCATTTCGTACGTCTTCTAACCCCCGACGACCTAAATTGTACATGATCCCGAAAGTTCACAAGGATATTAATGATCCTGCATTTCGTCCAATTGTTTCAGGCTGTGGGTCAATCTTTGACCCCATAGGAAAATTTTTGGATTACTACCTACAGCAGTTCGTACAAGGATGGAAGTCCTATGTTAAAGATACCACTCATTTTCTACACAAATTGAATTCCATCCCTTTGGAGGAGAGTGATGTACTACTTCTTTGTACTATTGATGTAGCTGCGCTCTATACATCTGTACCTCATGAAGCTGGGCTAGAAGTAGTGGAATGGGTCCTGTTACAAATGGACGATATCAATGTGGAAAAAGTGTTAATTTTACAATTACTGAAGTTCTGCTTACATCATAGCTACTTTGAGTGGCAAGGTCAGTTCTTTGCCCAACTGATGGGAACTTCAATGGGCTTTTCGGGAGCCCTGGCGTACGCCAATACATTTATAGCACAATTTGAGCAGGATAACATCATGTCAAACCACAACTGGTGGAGCAAGATCAAAATGTATTGTCGTTACATTGACGACATTTTCATAATTTGGACAGATACGAGAGCAGAATTAGAATCTATGATTGCAATCTTGAATACAGTCAATCCTCGTATTCAATTCACATACAACATTGCCACGGATAATATTCATTTTTTGGACGTATTAGTGAGTCAAACGAGGCCAAATATTCATTTTGACACCCAGGTTTACAGTAAACTTACCGACAGGAACAACGCCTTGGAATATACAAGTTTCCACCCAAAGAGCCTTATCAGGAACTTGCCGTACTCACAGTTCATCAGGGTAAGGAGAATATGTTCAAACACCAATATGAGCAACCAAAAACTTTTGGAGTACAAAGAGCGATACCGCAATTGAGGGTATCCTGAGGAAGTCCTACAAGATTGCCTCAACCGGGCACAGACCCAAAAACGAGAAGAGTTGCTAACAACACCAGTTAAACTCCAACAGAGCAGACTTGTATTCGTGTCTAAATATTCAACCTCCTCACAAGCGGTTAAAAGGATTATTATTCACAGATGGGAACTACTGGAGCATGAGAAAGATTTTAATGATATCTTCAAACAAAAACCAATGTTTGCCTACACGAGGGGAAAGAATCTAAGAACCATATTGGCATCCACCAAGCAGCCAGTTACTCAAACCAACATGCGGGGTACCATGAAGTGCAACAACTGCATCCATTGCAGCAATGTAATAACAGGGAATATACTAACCCATCCTTTAACAGGCAAGAAAATAAGGTTATATCATACGAGTGACTGCAATACCAATAATGTCATTTATTGCATTAAATTCCCATGTGGTAAAGCCTACATTGGGAAAACGGAGCGGAAACTAAAAGTACGAATCACGGAACACAAGAGCAAAATACGGACAAAAAGTACAACATCGAGTTTAGCTCTGCATTGGGAGGAAACTAAGCACAATATATCACAGCTTAGATTTCAGAAAGTGGAAAGAATAACACCACAACCTGGAATGGATATCACCAAAACGCTGCTTCACAGAGAAGTATTCTGGCTAAAAAGTCTTGGAAGGATGATACCATCAGGTCTTAATGATCGCCTGGATATGAGCTGTTTTTTTAAATCACGCAACACAGATTCCAAAAATTAATGAGCCATATAGAGATGTCCTGTAGAGTATATAAAACATGACCGCTGTGTTATTCTTTTACAACTGAGGGTGGGGGTTATCACAGTTCCACTATGGTGATGGGATTCATGTATTTCTCTTTTTCTTTTTCTTTTCCTTTATTCATTTTTATTCATGGTGGCATCTTGAATGTCCAGTTCCATTAGTATTATAGGGTTTCTGCGCAGTCATAGCTTTATTTTAAATCACTAGGATAGATTCCACTTTCCAGTGTTCCGTACATCTTTTTTAGAAGATTTTGTAGCATGGCTGGCATGTAATCAGTTTGTCATCATTCTCTATTTGCGAGATATTGTCTTTGGAATAGGAATAATGCACCAACTGTAAATAAGATACTGATTATTTTTGATGGTAGTGGAGGCCGACTTTTATGTAAACATGATCAGGATTTTGAACGTCACTTCGTATTTCTCTACTGCATTCACACGTTTTGCCTACTAATCTATCAGGGTTATTTACCACATGATTACAATTCATCTAATAGGAACCGTTATATTGCAAGTTTTTAGAAATATCAATAGTTCCCCCTAATTACGGGACACTGTGAACAGGATACAATGTCAGGACATAATACACTGATGAGGTAGTCGGTTCACTTCAAGCAGGGTTGACAGTGTTAAGATGGCGTCCGTTTGAGTATGGAGGTAGTCTCATTTCTATGTTAGTAGCTGGCCGCATTTATTGTGAACGAACGCCCCGTTCGGCATTATGAACATTGTCTGAAACCCTTCGGGAGAAGAGGAGCTTAATATTTCGGTAAGCGTGGGACCGGGTGTCACTGGAGGCTTAGCCATACATTCAGATTTCTTCGTTGAAGCGCTCCGTTTTACTAGAACATTATGTTGTTTCCAGGTCCGACTGTATCTGGAAGCGCCGGCGGAATAGCAGCGGTGTGTACAATAATGACCGGGAGTTTTCGCAGCACGCAAGAAGTATTCACGTTGTTTTCACCATCGGGATAAGCAAAGCTTGCGAACCTCAGTATTTAGCACTCATTGTTTGGCAATTTCGGCCATTTGATTTTAATTATGCTCTGTTGGTTTCTTTATTGCAGTACTAAACACTGTATCTGTTCTAAACGGAATAACTAGGGTACAGGTGAGCGTGGTTATTATTTAGCCATGCACTGGTTTTTCTGGCATATTAGGAAGCATGACTCTGAAAAGGTTCAATGTTTTTACATAGGTTCATCCATCCAATCACACCGCAAGTTCATACCCCTCACGAGGTAACAGTTAGTGGCACAGGCACATATTAGGTGTGTCATTATTGGGATCATCACTATTTTTTTCTTTTTCTTTTATCTTTTTATTTTCTTCTGGCTATGCACTTATTAGGGTGATGACACGCTTTCATCTATTCAAACACAGAGTGAAGCTCAGTTGAATGAATTAACTAGAGGCCGCTATTATACTCACGAATTTTGTTTGGATCTGTATATTAACAACTGCATGATTGCTCTTGAGGCACACCAGTCCTTGAGGTTAAAAGCACCAAGTTGGTGTGGTTTGTTGGGTTATGTCGTCATCGTGTATAAAATGTATTTAAGTTGTGAATTATGAATGGTAACAGTATGCTTTCTTTATAGGTTGGCCCCTGAGCAAGGGACTCCAATGTCCCGAAATGCATCGGGCACATATAAGAATGTTTTCTCACTGTTTATGTACCTAAACATGTGTAGTCACACTGCTGATGTTTAAAGTGTGGAACTATCTAAGAACACAAACTGTAAAAATTTTAAAAATTCATTGATGTATTATTATGAAGTGATGAATGATACATTAACATGAAGTAATGCTATAAAGATGGTTTAAGTTGATTCATGTTTTAAGAATTTGTATGCCTCAAATGAGACTTGGGTCTCAGTACCTAGTGAACAGTGCACGGCACTAACAAGTTGACTAACTTGTAACAGTTTCCTATTCATTTACACTTGGGCTGACAGCAACTGTAGTGCTGTAGCACTTTTTTTCTATACCAAATTAGATCAAAGTGGAGTGCTCCTCCATCCCCCAAAAAAGTACAGGTGATAAGGCATCTGCGGCATGAATGTAGCGAAGGATACGTAGTACTGAGTGGCAGAGAGAGGGAAAAGTAAAACATGACAAAAATCTAGAAATAGTACCCTGGGACACAGCCCTCCACCTACTTCGGCCTCCCTGTCAGGCCGAATTTGACCAGCTCTCCCCCCACATAAGGTATCCAAACCACGCAACAGAAATATGAAGGGAATCATCCCCGGAGGGTGTCCAGAGGTCCCAGCATACTCCCCAGTCATGAGGTGGCTCGGTGGCCAGGAGCAGAAAGGCATGGGTACAGCAAGTGTACGGTGAACACCTTCCCCACAGCGCACCAGAGTGACCTGTATGCTTAATGGGTATGCTGGACGCAGCCAGCAAACCCCTTAACAGAGGATTCATGCGGGACTCTCAGTTAGTAACTCATCCAGATCATAATTAGGGGGTGTCAGTGCAGGTGTTAGGTGTCAATTAGTCATTGTTGCTGAGATGGCCAGGGCCCGAGCCCTTGGGGGGGGGGGGGAGTAGGCCCTGGCAAATTTGTTGCTGCCTTGGGGTCAGTGAAATGGTAGATTTCTCCCTTATAAAGTACGCAAAGCTTGTCCGGGTAGATCAGAGAGTATGTGGCATCAGTTTTTTGAAACATACGTTTCACTGGAAGGAATTCACAGTATACAGCTTGGACGGCCAGAGTAAAATCTGTGAAGGAGACAGCGTTCCCCTAATATTGAAGGAGCCGGTTGTCTCTGTCCCTGTAACTCAGCAACCAGGAAATAATCAGGCACCCTGGAGTGCCAGGGCCGGGCGTGGGCCCAGGGACCGGTGGACCCTCTCCACTTTTAATATGGGGGAGAGATCATCCCCAAAGAGCATTCAAAGCATTCTTTCTATGTAGATTTCAATGTGGTCCATCACCGTTCACTTAGGGATGCCAAGAATACGCAGGTTATTCCAAAGCGAGTGTGCTTTGAGATCCTCATTCTTGCTTCTAATAACCTCTAGACATTTTTCCATCCACAGTATCTTCTCCCCAGTGACTCCCTTCATCAGCCGATGTGCAACGCTTCTGTCTTTTTTTCTGGTAGGTGGTCAAACCTGTCGGTGAGAAAATCGATCTACAAATCTTTGGCATTCAGGCTGAGCCAAAGGTCTAGGAACATGGAGCGGCTGTCCTGCACAGCTGTAGCCTCTTCGCAGGCCTGTGAGCCCAGATCGCTTACCTCAGGGTCCAGCTCCACATTGCGTGTGAGTCGGCAGGACTCAAAGGAGAGCTTTATTTGTTTGTTGTTTTTCTTTCCCATGTTTCAGGTAGGAGATGCAAGTAAATGTCTCATCGTACTCATCGCAAAATGGACATCGCTAGTAGGAATACTCCCCATGGTGTATCTGGTCCTGCCACACCCCAGGCATCCAGAACCTAGAGGGGCACGAGCAGACCCAAATGAGATGCAACACTGGGAGACTAGGGCATCCGTTTAGCACAGCCTGACAGGGGCGTCCTCCATTGTCTCACATGCAAGGGGCACAGATGCACTAGTCAGCGCTCTGCCCAACTCCAAGCTGCCTACCAGGCCCCGCCACACCCCAGAAGTCTCTAGCTGGGGGGCACAAGTAGTACAGGGGCTCCCAACTGGGGCCAGTGGCCAAGACCTGCCCCACTGCAGCGACTGTCCCGAGCAAGAAGGGCCAGGATGATCAGGAGAGCACGGCCCCACACCATCCAAACTCCATGGGCCCAAGCCAATGTACTTATTCTCTTATTGTGATTTCTTTTGCCTCCTGCCTTTGGCCTCTTGCATAGGTCGGTCTTCAGGATGTTATGCTCTACTCCTGTTTGCTGAGTACGAGTGGTCTCATAGCAATGTTGCTTCATGTCTTCGACAGTTGAGGGAGCCAGTTTTTGTTTTCCCCTCTTGGACTGCAAGTTCAGCATAGTTCTAATTGATGAGAACAGATTTGCAAGAGGCATAGTTTTACACATGTATTCTGTTAAGTTTGTGATTCTTGTGCCAGCTAGTATGCAGCTTCTTTGAGTCCTGAGGTAGACCTTTTTAAGGTTGTTTTCTTCTTAGAAACCTTTGAGAAAAAAATATTCTCCACAAAATGCCTTTCCTTTTTATGAAGTCACTTACTGTGGGAGATGAAAAGGCCCAAACAGACCCTCATGCTTTCTGCTTTGCGTTTCTTTCCGATCTAGACCCCTGCCAATTTTGTCAAAAATGTCCAGGAGCATTATGATGAAGAGGGGTGCGATCAAATTGCACGGACACAAGGAGTCCTGCACCAATGTGAAGACGTAGTGTTCAGAAGATCTTAGGGATGTGGAAACTGTGCTCCGTTTACCACACCACCTCCCACCATTTCCAAGGACTCCTCACAAGTGAGATCCAGGGAACGATCCCCAAAGGAAATAACAGGGATGCAAGTGCTTGACGTTAAGATCCAAGATGCCAAAGTTATAATCAGTGATCACATGCTCACCGCCGAAGGTATGTTGACAGCGAAATCTGGGAAGTGGCCGTCGAAGACTGCATCAACATTGAGGGAGACATCACCTTGCAGGATCTTCCATCTCTCTGCGAAATGGGTCTGCATGATGAAGAAGGGGTGGGTATCACATAGTTTGGATTCAGAATTCTGCAGGAGATATTCATAGTCCTAAGCAGTCTTCACGCATCACATCTGTCATCTGCCTCAGTTTACAGATCTCCAGTACGGAGGGTCTCCACTGTATGCTGTTCCAGTGTTGCCTATGTGTTTGGTAGTCCCTCAGTCTGTCTTTCCTGAAAGCTATGCTGGCTACTCAATGGCTGTCTCCATAGCCAACTTTTCCACCTCCATGTGTGTAAGCTGAGGCTCCTTCCTTTCCAGTCCTGCATCCTAGCTCTTTAAAAGGGAGATTGAGAACTTTAAGGAGGCATTCTACAAGACCTCACAATAGGCAATATCACTGTTGAAGGTCCTCATGACATCACCCCTCTTGTCACCGACATTTGAGATCATGTTTTTCAAGATGTACTCAATAGGAATACACAAGCTACTCAAGATTTTCTAACTGTATATACTCTTTGCATTTTTCATTCTCTTCAGTGAGGCAGTATTCCCCAACTCTGATTGATTCCCCACCAGCGAGAATTTCACCTATAGATACTATGACTTTCAACAAAGTCTTGGTAAGGGGTGTTGCAAAATTCAACATCCACATACCAACAACTCAGCCGAAGACTTTGATGCTCCATGAAACCCTTCACCACCATCCCTCTGTAAGACCTTTGCTTCCATTGGTTCTGAGTCTGTTAGAACCTGCTATCGAGCTGTTCCTAACTCAGTTTCAGCAAAGCCAACTCTAGTGCACTTGCAGAACAAAATACAAGCCGTCCGAACAAGACCTTCTATTCCTACAGGAAGATTCCCCTCCAGATTCTGTCATCGTTTCTACTGCCAGAAAGAATCTCCCTGATTTTCCACCCTTAAAAGGAGAGTAAGAAAATGGATGCTGCTCTAAGAAGATTCTGTAACATGTTTACAAGCGCCATGAAGATGGTGCGGGCTACTGCAGTAAATGGGTTTTATATCCCTCTGTGAGAGTCTCCAGCATCTTCAAGAGAAACTACCTTGTGAAGACATAGGATTTGTCTTAGGTGTTACAAGAGGAGATGATGGTCTCCAACCACGTTATATATCCTGCTGCTGACTCAGGTGATTTAGCTGTCCCTGGTTACTGTCAACGGCTTGCTGTGTGCTGTTCATCACAGTTACACCTTATTGACTTGAAACCAGAGGCACAACTGAAAATTTTAAACCGGACACTCTCTTGAACCACTTTGATGAAAGCCAATGTGGACAATGAAATGCAGCACCTGAAGGTCCAAATTGGAGACACTCAAAGCTGTAGGATTCAAGCAAATAGTAGAGGAAACAACAGAGAAAACTCTACAATACATGATATCTGCCACTGAAGATTCAAGTCCCTCAGTGGCCACAACCTTACCAGCAACAGCAGCAACATCAGACGTCTTATTACCATAGAAGTCTGCAGAAGGAAAAGGTGACCATCAAACACCAGCTGCTACAGAACAGCCTGCCAAGCAGTGAATTTCCACTTCTCCTTCATCTGTTCAGTACTCTGGTGGGGGACGCATCAGCAATTATCTGGAAGAGTGGTAAAAAATAACAAAAGACAGATCTGTGCTGATTAATATGTGTGAAATGGCTATTCTATGAGGTTTCCATCATTTTCCCAATTCTTTCCTCCAAAGAGAACATCTCACTATCATTAAGAGTTATTTCAACTGGAGGTCTACACTCTTCTAAAAAAGGCAGTGAAATGTGTTCCTCATTCCAAAAAACTAAGGAATATACTCCTATTACTTTATGGTTCAAAAGAAGTAATCAACGCAAGAATATGGTAACATTCTGATACCGAGATCAGTCAGCTAGCATAAAAAGAAAGAGCAGTTTTGCATATTGGCACTTCATCAAATCTACCCCCAACTTCAGTAAGGGATTTGGAAGTGTGTCATAGTTCTTCAGGATACCTATTTCCACATATGCATAAAACAGAAACATTGCAGATTATTAAGGTTTCTGGTGGGAAACATGCACTATCAGTACAGTACTTTATTTCATTTTAAGTCAGCTCTATAAACATTTTTAAAGTGCATAGCTGTGGTCTCTGCTCAGGAAGATGAAACGTTTCTTCTTAGGAGGCTCAGCACCACTTCAACATAGCAGACTGTGTTCTTCAGCACTTGGGTCTCAGGTTAAATCAGTTGAGGGCTAAGGTAATCTCAGTTCAGTCCGTCAATTACTTGGGAGCTATCTTAGACCCATAGTCAACATGAGTGTATGGTTCGGAGGGAAGACTGCATCCTGTCAATTTGAATTGTGCTTCTAGAGATGAGACATCCGATGACCCACAAAATAGCATCACTGTTGTGCTCAATGGAATCCTCCATCTTTAAGATACTGTTGGAGGGTGGTCTTTACCACAAAAACTGGCACGGAAATGTGCTATCTGAAATAACAAGACACCCGTTTGAAAATGCAGGAATCGAGTCAGGAGTGACACTATTTATCTAAACAAGTGAACAATAAGTGTCAAAGACACATCATTAATCAGTCGGGTTTGGTGAGTATTGTTGGCAAATGAGGCATTTATTAACAAAAAGTTGTATTCATTCGTGAGCATTTGGGATAAACCAGTCAGTTTGTATGGTGGTAGATTTATTATCTCGTGAAACATGTGTGGGAATGTGTAACTGCTCTAATGCCACTTGCAGTAGGGCCAGTGGCATGACAGGTTTTCCTGTCACCGTTTGTCCATAGGTAAAATCTGAGGGATCTAATTGTAGTCCCCTCTTCTTCCATAGCTCTTTCTCTTGATCTGGTGCACTTTCCTGTATTTCTCTAAGGTGTAAACGTGCACTGTGATCATATGGCTCTGTGTGATCAATGGTGTGTGGAAGTAAGAAATCAGGCATGTCATTTTTTTCACATTTTTCACTCTGTTGTTCTGTTGTGGGTACATTCTGGGCAAACAGGATGGGGGCATGCCGACATTCTGGTGGTACCACAGGCAGTGGCCCCCTGGTAGCAGCTTTCGCTACCCAGTCTGCCAGAGTATTGTCTCTGGAGACAAAGTCCTGGCCATTTGTATGGGCTGCACATTTGACTACGACTACCTCAGCTGGTAGGGTCAGTGCATCTATTAGTTCCTCAAGTAAGTGTCTGTGCATGACAGGTGTGCCATCTGATTGGGGGAAGCCACGCCATTTCCAGCGTAGGTTGTCAACAGAGAACCCATGACTATGGGGGTGCTTTTCTTAACGGCAAATGCTACGGTTGCCAGGCCTTGCTCGCAGGGATAGTGTTCTTTCATTACAGTATCTAGCATGCCACTGAAGTAAGTAATGGGCTTGTGGCCCATGGGGTATTTCTGGGTGAGGACTGCTGTCATGACTTGGCCGTCGCAGTGAGTGAACAGGTAAAATTCTTTAGTGCAGTCAGAGGACCCTAATACTGGTGCATTTGTAATTCATTTTTTAGTTGTGTAAAGGCTGTCCTCATTTCAGATCTCTAATCTAGTTTATCATGTCTGACCTTTTTCACAGCTTTCAGCAGCGGTGCAGTGATAGTGGAGAAATCAAAGACCCACTGACAAACATAGTTAACTAAACTGAGAAATGTCTGCATTTCTTTCACTGTCTGTGGTTCAGGGGTGCACTTAATTGTCTCAACTCTATCTGGGGTGACTAGACTACCTGATGCTGAGAGCAGTTGGTTAAGGTAGTGTACTTCTTTCTGACAGTAATGAAGCTTCCCTTTGTCCACTTTGTATCCTCTCTGTGCTAAAGTGGTCAATAGGGCAATGGTGTCCTTTCTGCATTGTTGTTCTTTGGGGCTGCAAATCAGAATGTTGTCGACATATTGCAACAAGGTGCTGTCACATTGAAAATTTGACAAATCATCCTTCACAATTCTGTTAAAGACAGTAGGGGACACACAATACCCCTGTGGTAACCTCGAGTGACACATTTGGGTGCTGAGAAAACTGAAACTTGTCAGATAATGGCTGTCTGGATGCAGTGGGACACTGAAGAAGGGATTCTTTAAGTCAATGACGGAGAAGTACTATGTATCTGGGGGAATATTTGTGAGAATTACTGATGGGTCTTGGACAATTGGGAATTCTGGTATCACAATGTTATTAAGGGGGCGCAGGTCGTGAACCAAACACCATTGATTAGTCTTGGCCTTGCGCACAGGAAAGAGACAGGTGTTGCAGGGGGATGTGCAGGGGTATATAACTCCCTGCTCCAGTAATGCTTGTATGGTGGGGGCAATACCCTCCTCTGCTTCTTTAGACAAGGGGTACTGGCGCACTCTGGGTAGTATGACGCCCTGTTTGAGTGTTATGCTGAATGGGGCAGCAGAGTGAATAAGGCCCACATCATTTGGACCAGTGGTCCAGATGTTGGCAGGGACTTGAGCCAAATCAGCGTCACGTACGGGGTCAAATGGTTTACCTGGAGTTGGAGTTCTTATTTCTACTGTCACTGAGAGGGGAATTGCATTTTCATACACAATCTCACTTTTTGAATAATTTTCAGGAGGCCCAAACAGTTGGTCATCTAGAATATCCCCCACTGACCTTCCTGGCTCAATGAAAATGACGCAGGCCCAGGTGCGGGCACTGCCATCAAATGCTTGGAGGGCTCCGTATGTGGGTGTTATTTCGAGATTTTGTATGTCTAAGATAATTTGTTTGTCGGGCATTTGGGAATCTTGTGACTGTGGCCGAAAGAGGAACTCTTTTGGTAGTTGCACAGTACAGCCTTTTAAGTTCTGGTGTTGTGGCAACAATGATGTGCACTTCAGGGGAGAACTCTTGTTTATCCACTGGGCAGGCCCTTATCTGATCGCTCAAAGAGGAGTCTACAGTCACTGCCATCATCCTGGCCCAAGGTATGCCTGGAATGGAGCAGGTCACGGCACTGTCTTCATCAAAGTGGATGGTCATGTTGAGTTTTGCCATGAGGTCACGTCCCAGGAGATTCACGGGAGAATGTGGTGGATAGAGCTTCACATAACGACCTCCTATCTCTATTGTTACTGGCTCTGTGAAAGGGACCCTAGCTATTGCCCGAGAGAATCCCTGTGTGTCTGCTATCTGATCTGAAATGGGCAGTGTTCCAGAGTAAGTAGCACCTGTGTCAAGGAGAAAGCTGTAAGTGTTGTTGTTTATCATGACAATGACAATGGGGTCCTCCTCAACATTGGTTGTACACGACAAAACTGGGCCAAGAAGAGTTGTCTGTGGGCTGTCCTAACCATTATACCCTCCTGTCTGGTATTGCTGGATGGTGCCCTGCACAAATGGGTTATTGGAAGGAATTACTGTTCCCCCTTGAGGTGCAAGTTGCTGTGTTGTTACCTGGAATGTTGGTGCTTGGGGCATCATCTGGTACACGGGTGTCTGTCATTATTTCACTGGAGCATGCACCTGTTGAATGGGTGCCTGTAGTTGGGATACTTCGGGTGCCTGGAGGTGTGGTGCTTGTTGCTGCATGGGCTGTTGTTGTATTGGTGGTAAGTAGGAGTAAATAATTTGGACCTGAATTTGTTGTGGCTGGGGGGACTGGGTATTAGTCTGTTGTGGAGGGCCTGTAACCACAGTCCTTCCCTCACTACGCATTTTGGCGTGTCAGTCTTTTCGAAAGTGGCCAAGTTTCTGATAATAATAGCATACGGGGGCCCTGATTGCTCCCTGGCCCTTTGTTGTTCAAGCCCTCTTCCCCTGCCCTGCATTCCCATTTTTCTAGCCCTGTTTTGCTGGCCGTCATAGCATGGCTGTTGTGGCTGATTGTTGTAGGTGGGCTGTGTCTTCATGTAGGGTACAACTCCCTGCGTGTTGCCTAAAAATGCATTCTGGGGAAATCCTGCAACAGCAGTCATCAGGTTAACTGGTGCTGCGAGCATGACTGTGTTCACTGCGTCTTTTTTCTTATTACGTTCCTGCTGGACTAGTTTGGCAGCTGCATTTTCAATTGCTAACTGTCTGTTCCTGTCCTGCTCTTGCTTCTTTTTACAGAAGTGGATGATGTGGTCTTGTATTTCAGGCCATGGTTTGCATTCCATGGCTACTATCCCATCTAATTTCTCCTGCATGTCTGTGGCCAATCCCTTTTGCACTGTGTGATAGAAGAACCTACAGTTTCTTCCTGTTGGATTCCATTTCTCCACCAATTCCTGATTCCATTTTTCCTTCAGTCGTGAAATGTACTGTGCTGGGACTTCATTCTGTTGCATTGTCTGTGACATGAGGGACCCTATGTCTGGGGCATCAGGAAATTTGCGGCGCAACTGGGACCATACGGGGCACGTATTTCGTTAAATTGGATGCCAAGAATTGGTTTTTTCTATGAGCGTTATTTGTTTTAATACTACTTTTAATATGTCTTCTGCTTCTTCTCCGATGAGGGAGGTGAGCAGGCTCTTGATGTCACCTACCACTAGGTTGACACCAGCTGTATGTTTTTCTAATGCTGCTATCCATTTACCAGCACCCTCTGTTACTGGCGGGAGTTGTTTTTTCAATTGTCTTTGTCCATTTGGGAGCATGGGACATACGGAGGGGGGTCATTTGCATTTTGAACAGTAGGGGCACCTGGTATGTCACTGTGGTATTTGTTGCTGTGGGTTGCGTGGGGTCATATGTACGTGCATACTTTTGCCAGACCTTTGAGCTTGCCCTCATGTAAGGATAGTCCCAATCTTCATCTCCCTCCCGATGTAGGATACAGTCTTCTGCTGTTGCCATATTCTGTGGATCAAAGGATCCAACTTGTGGCCACGGAATCATTTGTGGTGCAAGACTTTCTGTCCAACCTGCCAAATCATCAGTGAATGGGTTGACAAAAAAGTCTGAACCCTCCCCGAGGGTAACTATTTCATTAGGCGTTAAGTTGTTGTTCTGTAATGCAGTTTGTTTGCTGAGCATCATGTTTCTATAATTTTTCTGCCTAGTGGAACGCATTAAGGCTGTTCCTAAGACATCATAGGACATTTCCTCGAGTCGCTCATGAGTTCCTAATACTTTTAGTTGTTCTATCTCAGTTCCCCTCTGTCTCTTAATTCTTTGTTAATCCTGTTCTGGGTGAAACCTGTCTGGTGTGGTGTGTATAAAACCACACGTGGACCCAGGTGGTGAGCCCATAGTGGGTGTTATAGTTGAGGGTGATGTATGTAACTGGGAGATGTAAGCAGGGAATATTATCAGCCTTACGTGCTGTTCCTGTCTGTTATGCTTTCTGTGCCCTTACTTAAGTCAGCTGTGTGTCTCCACTTGCCTAGGTCTGAGAGGGCAATGGGGCCTAAAAATTCTTGTTCACAGCTCCTGAGTTGCCGGGGTGTAATCAGGCGGTCCAGGATGGCTGTTCTGTCCTCATGCTGGGACATGGCATTGCTTAGTGGCAACTGCTCATGGGAGTAGCGTCGCTGGCTTGGGAGGCGTTGCTGTTCACCAGTGAAGGAAGTGTCGAAGCCAAAGTGTGAGCTGTGTGCTGCTGTATGTGATATGTAGGAGGTGTTGTCACAGTCTTCATCTTCATCTTGTTGTTGTGTAACATTATTTTGCACTGGTGTAAGCTTCAATGTGAACTGTGCATCTATTAGACCTGGTATCCCTTAAACTACAGTTTCTACCACTGGCCTGGGGCTGCTAATATGTTGCAGTGTTTGTATTTGGTCCATTATGTCATTGTTCATTGGGGAAGGTGGTGAAAGAGAGTTGTCTGGTATATCACAGAAGCCAGTGGCTGTCAGGTCATTTGAAGTTGGAGCTAAGTCTGAGGAAGTGATGAGATTAGGGTACATGCTGCTTACATGATATGCAGGTGGGGCTGTGTGTATGGGTATTGGCTCGGTGTTTTCTTTGAAGATACACCACAATGCTAAGGTGCCTTTGCGCTTTTAAAGCTTGCAGCCTGAGTATTTAGCCTCTAGGAAAGTAGTGGCGTGGTCTAGTGTAGCACGGTCAAAGGTGCCTTCAGGTGGCCAGGGGTGTGTAAGATTATTTGTGTGCTTGTGTAGCTCCCTGCAGTGTTTAATTATTCGCTGCTCTTGACCTGCGAAGCTCTTGAGCACATTTTGGAGTGGAGTAGCCATGGGGGCCTTTATTTATAGGGCTCTTCTTGTATGTAACTTGGAGATGTAAGCAGGGAATATTATCAGCCATACGTGCTGTTCCTGTCTGATATCAATGCCTACAACCTGGAACACGGTCA
This sequence comes from Calotriton arnoldi, assembly GCA_963921515.1. Classification (NCBI taxonomy): domain Eukaryota; kingdom Metazoa; phylum Chordata; class Amphibia; order Caudata; family Salamandridae; genus Calotriton; species Calotriton arnoldi. Next base: position 33,513 of record CAWUFW010010290.1, read on the forward strand.
GGAGGACTGCACTAGTTAAAGGTTTGCTCGGATGAATGAGGAAGGGTCACCTTCTCAGAGACCTATGACGTGGTCATTGACGAGGTACACAACAATCTGTAGTATTAGGGATTCTACTGATGGCACATACAATCCCTAGTCTCTGAGATGTTGTAGAGCTCTTTCTATGTTGCGCACTGCGTTCTGCTCTGCAGGCGATGTTAGAGGGTGCGAGGTGAGATAGTTAATTAGGCTTTCTGAGTAGGTGTAGTCTAACTCTGGGATGAATGAGTGTTCCTCTCCTTGTGGCTGACCCCTTATGCCTGGTGAGTTGGACTCCTTGGAGTCTGTTTGTTCTACTGTGTTGTCGGAGTGATATGTGGATGTTGTTTGTGTGCCTGAGGATGTGCTGTCTGAATGGTGGGCTCCCTCTATGGACCCCTCAAAATAGTGGGACCGTGTCGGAGAATCCCAGCAATTTTCAGACTCTACTGGAGAGACAGGTGAATATGAAGAGGGTGTACACTGCGAGTTTTCAGCAGTGGAGGACTCCTGTGAGCAATTTGGCCAAACTAGATCCGGGCAGGCAGAATCTGGAAATGCTGGGCTTGCACTGGAGCATGTATTGCCCTTGCACTGTACCGGATGTCCTGTTAAAGTCAGTAAGGACACCCTTACTTCTTGAATTGCAGTTATATCTATTCCCAGTATGTCCCAAGCTGTCGACAGAATGTTACTTTGATGTTCAGTAATTAGTGCTATTGTGTCTGTTCGACTGTTAAATAAGGCAACTGGGCTGTTGTGCAATAGGTGGAGAATTACTTTCGTCCTCTCTCTGCCTTCATTACTCATTGCGCATGTGACTTATTTCTAGTGCTGTTTTCCTACTTTAGTTTGCTGTGCTTCAGTGCAAGAAGGAAGCGAGTGATAGCTGTATTCAAAAGTACTTTTTATTGTTGCCTATTTATGAAAAAAACTTTTATTTTGCTCACAGTCTAACGTATCAATTGGTGAGCCTATTTTAATCTTTTTCTGGAGGCTTCAGGAAGTTAAGCTGTGTTTAAGTTAAAGGCTGCAACGCTCTTTTAAATATTTATATTCTTTTATCAGGATATAGTGGACAACGGGACAGAGGGTATTTTGAGCTCAAACCAACAGGGTACATTTAAGTATACACTAACAGAATTGAGCACTCCAAAATTCACACAATATATGTATATATATATATATATATATATATATATATATATATATATATATATACACACAATATATATATATATATTCACTGAAAAAACCACAGGTTTTACAGACGTTATAGTTAGAAATTAGCATTTAAAAAACCTTTGAAATTCACTGAAAAAACCATAGGTTTCAGGGGCGTTATAGTTAGCTGGACATTTCACTCATACAAAACCATAGAAATTCCACTGTTATAGTTAGTTCAGCTAACTATAACTCGCGCCCCGCAATGCACTGCTCATGACGTCACATATTACATCATTCATGGCATGGTCAGTGACATCACTGATGACATCTGAAATGACATCACTGATGAGATGACATCATCCAGTGACTGTGTGTTTCTGTAATTTTTAAATATGTTTTACATATATTCTTAGGTGTATTGAAGAATGAGTGGGTGTATAAGTGTCTGGATGGGGGATTTTACAGGTGTGTGACTGATTGTATAAGTGAGTGATTAAACGTGTCTTAATGAATGCATGGGTTAGTGACTAAACTGTGTGAAAGTGTGTATCAGTCTGTCTGTTGTTGTGTAAGCTGCTACATGGGTTGGTCAGTAGCTACATGAGTGTTTATATGGGTTATTGATTGTTTGCCTGAGTATTTGTATGGGAGACTGAGTGTGTGTGTGGGTGGGTTGGAGGTGTGTGACTCTGTGCATTGATGTGTGAGTGGTTGATTCACTGGGTGTATGGGTTCAAGAGTGCATGTGGAAACAGCTGTATGGGTGGGTGAGTGTGTGTATGGGTGTGTTGGTGAGTGAATGGATGTCTCAGTGGTACATGTGTGAGTAACTACATATGTAAAGGCAGTATATGTGAGTGATGCTGTATATAAATGAGTATATGTGAGAGTGAGTGATTGTGAGAGTGGCTGTATGGATGAGTGTGTACTTGTATCAGTGATTATATAAGAGAGTAATTATGCGTTAGTATCTGTATGAATTAGGGAGGTGGTGTGTGTATAACTGTATAGGTGAGTAAATGGGAGTGTGATTGACTATTTGCATGACTGACTAGGTGTGTGAGTAACTCCATGGATGAGTGGCAGTGTGTGAGTGTCTCAATAGGTGTATGAGTGCATATCATAGTGTTGTATTGATGAGTAACTGCATGTATAAGTGATTGTATGGGTGAATGATTGGATGTGTCTGTAGACCTTGGAATGAAAGAGTGTGTATGTAGTAACTGGTATTGGTGTCTCGATGGTTTCGAAAATGGTAGTCTGTATTTTACAGTGGGTGTATTAAAGGTTATATTAGACTGAGAGGAGGTGCATCAGATTTTCACGTGGATGATGTCATCAGTGATGTTATCAGTGATGTCATTTCAGATGTCATCAGTGATGTCATCAGTGATGTCACTGACCATGCAATGAATGATGTAATATGTGACATCATGAGCAGTGCATTACGGGGCACGAGTTATAGTTAGCTGAACTAACTATAACAGTGGAATTTCTATGGTTTTATGCGAGTGAAATGTCCAGCTAACTATAGCGTCCCTGAAACCTATGGTTTTTTCAGTGAATTTCAAAGGTTTTTTAAATGCTAATTTCTAACTATAACGTCTGAAAACCATATGGTTTTTTCAGTGAATTTCAATGGTTTTTTAAATGCTAATTTCTAACTATAACGTCCCTGAAACCTATAGTTTTTTCAGTGAATTTCAAAGGTTTTTAAATGCTAATTTCTAACTACAATGTCCCTAAAACCTATATTGTTTTTAACTAAATTTAAAAAACACATGCATACTTTTTGTAGTGGAAAACTAACTGTAACAGTAGTCTGTTATAAGTTATAATTTAACAATGTTTAAAACTGTCTTGTGGTTTGTGGCCTCCTGGTCTGCCTTGCTACGTTGACTTAGGCCTGGCTGCCATGATGCCTTTTTGCGGACGTTACTTTGTGCCATTGTTTTTCCAGCCTCTGCTTCTGCCTGGCTATCTTAGAACTGTCTGCATTTCTGTCTTTCACCTTTTCTCCTGTTCCCTTTGGGCTACGTCTGCACAACATGTACAAGGTCGAAAAACAACGTCCCTTGTTCTTGCTGATCTGGCCAGTCCCTCGCACCTAGACATAACACTATGTACAGCTGCCCTGGAGAAATTTGTGTGCTTTTAATATTGTGATTTTCACGGTTAGAGACACTTGGAGAAAAACCTTTCCAGAGAGAAGAGCTGTGCTTGTCTGATGATGTAAACCTTTCATCTAGATCTTGAGGTATGGGGGTTCGCTAGTCAAAGCCCAGAGGTCTTCTGTTTTTATAATAATCTAGCTACTAGCACGGGGAGGGTGGACAGGTCATTTCGTCCTATATCCACTGCTTTATGAAATGCTTTCCCCGTTTGTATCCTATGGAGTTGTAACTATGCTGATTATATTATTCTTATGCATTATGCTGATAGTACTGACACGTGTACTGTATCTTAGAGCACGTTAGTTGAAATAAACATTTTAAACTATACAGTGTCTCTTCTTACGCACGTTGTGGACAGGTATGAGTGAGTTATGAAAGGGTGTTCTTGCTACTGCGAGTCCTGAGAGAGAGATACCGTGTTCTGGGTTGTCTAATCATTGGTAGCATTGTTGCTAATGAGACGCTACAGCTAGTTGGGTTGGGGTTTTAGGTGCTAAGGTTTATGGTTGGCTCACCACTATATTCCGAGGTCCTATTATCCTGTGCATAGCTCTGTGTATGTGCAGAATCCCTACAACATGGCGCAACCAACGAGTGGGCTGCTTATCTGCGAGGCGCTTGAGTAGTACTTGTGCTTGTCCACAACCCCTTCGCAGACGCTTCGGAAGCGTGTGTGAGGGTGATACCTCCTATATTGACGTTTTTATAGGTTCTTTCAAGCTTGAAGTTGTTAAAAGGTGTTTAAATAAAACCCTATATTGTGCTGCCTTACATTAGGTTGTCGGACAATTTTAGCCTAAAATGGCTGTTCAAATTGCGGCACATAGCCGCGCAGCGCTCCGGGCTCACTTAACAGTGTATGGAGTGCCTGACGTGGGTGTCGATCTGATCTTTGTGGTACAAGCAGATCCAGCTTACCACTTTGAGGTGTTTTACTCTTGGGTCACCTTTCCGGCGGTGGATGGGAACGATAATTTGTTCCATGAATATGAAGCCACCGTTGTTCCTAATCACTATAGACCTTATAGGAATCTTAAATTACCGCTCACGGCTTGGCAACACCGTGTTTGGTTTGATGGCGCCCTCCCCCAACCGGTTACCGCGGTTCGTTTAGGCCCCTTATCAATTGAAGGGGACACTTGGCCTGTCTTGGCCGGGTATACTCCAAATCCGCGTTATATGACGGTGGCAGTCAGTGAACTGCGTAATTTGCATTCGTCTTTGATATGAGTGCCTAGAGCTTTAGTACAGTATGTTACAGGCAACATCCAGGGAGCCCCGCCTGGTGTTGCAGCCCATCCAGCTGGTGCAGGCGGTGTAACCATAAGTCCTGTCATGGTTAATTCGGTGATGGGCAAGCACCCACAAAATAAGGATGATTTTCCTTATTGGCTTGCAGAAAAATTTGACCAGCTGGAGGCAGTTTTTCCAAATACCTCTCCCGTGGAAAAACACAGAATTCTGACGATTAGTTTGCCAAAAGACTTAATCCCCTAGTTGGCAGAATGCAACAACTGGGGTAGGGTGTTCGCAGCAGTATATGCGAAGTGTTTCGGCACTCCTTCCATGACGGTTCTCCCCTCTGTAATTAAACGCGTGCAGGATGAGCATGGCCCTGAAGCGGTTATGGAATTAGGGATGAGACTGGTGGGAGTGTTCAACGTAGTAGCTGATTTGATCCTTGCGAATGTCAAGGGCGATGCAGTGAACTTTCAAGTAGCTAATGCTTTGGTCCCAGATCCGGACAAGCCGCGTGAATTACCAAAAATTATTGCTCAGGCTTAGAAGACCATTGGTCGCAATAGCCTGGGAGTTAAGCCTTTTGCTAAATCGCAAACACAATCGCAACAACAACCAAAAACTCAATCTGAGAAAGATGAGAGACCAGTTTTTACTAAAAAGAGCTGGAGGTTGAAAAAACAGGGTAAGCAACAGAAGAAGCCGGGGTCTCGAGGCGCATCCCCAGTTTCCGTCTCTACTGAACGCACTTATGATTTGCGCGATAGGGCGAGAATTAAATCTCCAGAGAGATTTCAAGTCCCTGATACGCGTTCTCCTCGTTCTTCACAGGCACCAACTACGTCGCAAGCTGGTGGAGGAGATCGCCAGGATAGAGGAAGGGGTCGAGAGGCTCCTCAGGGACGAGACCAACCTCGACAACAGGTCAGAGGGAAAGCAGAAGAATTTCAACGCTCTCGCCCACAGTTTCAGAAGAAGAAAGTTGCCGCTGTAACAGCGAGATATGCCACAGGCGGTGAGAATGAGACTCCTGAATTGGACGTGGGCAGTGACCCTCCTAGACAGCGCCGCGGAAGTTACCATAGTGCGGGAGGCGCTACGTCCTCATGTGGAGGCGACAGCAACTGAAACATTCATTACTGTCGAGACAGCAGACACCAGAGTGGCACCCCCTGACAGACTACATAATATTGTTCTTCAAATTGAAGGTGACATTCAGCGTGTAATTAAAGGGATTTTTTGGGAGAATCTGACCTCTTCTTACGACATTCTGTTAGCAGAGGCGGATTGGCCGCCCCCATTCGTACTTGCTGAGCGTAAAGGGGAGGAGGTAATCCTTCCGAGCTTTTCTCATCATGTCCCAAAGGACATAGCAGAGGCTCTTGCAGCTGAGTGGGCTGTGTCCCTGGCTCCAGCGTTCTACCGCAATCACGTGGGCTGGGATGAAGACTCTCCCCCCCATGAAATACCTTTGTGGTCGTTGCCACAGCAACAACCCCAATATCCCATCAAACGGGAAGCTAAAAGTCCCGTGTCCGACATTCTGACCCAGTTAGAATATCAGGGCGTGATTGAAACATGTGTGTCACCTATGAACAATCCCCTTTTCGCGGTTTCTAAACCCGATGGATCGTACCGCTTAGTTTTGGATTACCGACATTTGAACCCTCATTGTCGGACCTTTGCGGTGCAAAACACACATAGTTCTGTGCTTGTAGACAGTCTTGTTCGTAAACAATATAAAACTACACTTGACTTATCCAATGGATTCTACACGCACAACTTGGCCCCGGAGAGTAGCCAATGGAGCGCTTTTACCTCCGGTGGTAAATTATTCAAGTTCCGGCGTTTACCTATGGGCTACAAGAACAGTCCAGGCGTATTCGCTGCCCGTGTTGTCTCTTTGTTAGACGGCATAGACCCAGATGCATGTTCGAATGTCGATGATATCCATCTGATAGATGACAAATTATTCCCGCATCTTTCCCGAGTGGACCGCATTATCCTAGAATTTGCGGTCTTGGGATACAAATTTAATTTTGCCAAATCCCATATTGCTGAATTTACCATTTTGTTTTTGGGCTATGAGCTCAACAATGAAGGTAAGGGCTTAGCCCCCCATTTCCTAGAGAAATGTGCACTTTTGTGCCCTCCTACTACTCTGAAGAAACTTCAGTCTTTGCTGGGTTTTCTGAACTTCGGGCGTACTTACATTCCCGAATATGCCCAGCGTTTCAAGCCACTGTATGCTTTGATACAACCTAACTTTTCGAAGTCATGCTGGCTTCCGGAGCATTCCTCCATTCTGCAGTCTTTGCAGACAGACCTTCTTGAGTCTAAATACTTGTTGACTCGTGATAACCGCACAAACCTGATGATTAGAATAATTCCAGGGGCAGTGGGTTTCACGTACTTAACCTTTAATGAAGGTGACACAGTACCCATCGCATACAAGTCACATCTTTACACTTCCGCTGAAATGCGCTTTTCCTCTGTGGAGAAAGTTTTGACTGCAGTGCAGATGGCGATTCTAAAAGAACGCGCACTGGCACAGGGAAAACGCATCCTGGTGGTAACACCATATCCTGCCCTAGAGGCAGTGACAAAAGCAAGTGTTCCGAACTCTAAAGCTTTGCACCCCCGTTGGATTCAATGGGCAACCTCTTTGACGTCTCCGGATGTCACTTTTATTTTTGATTCTTCTCTTCAGACTCAGGAGTTTTTACAGTATGAATTTGTTCATCCTCCTCCTCTGTCATTGCTACCGCTTGAGGATTACGAATGTGTTATCTATACCGATGGTTCAGCACAACCGGCCACGGGTTCCAAGCATGCTTATTCAGCCGCATGTGCTATTGTTGCAGGTACCTTTGTGAACGGTAAGTTCAAATCTACTGTGGTGCACACTCAGGCACTCGGAGACAGTGCTGCACAATTGGCCGAGCTGCGCGCATTGGTGCTTGCACTTGAGTTCGCTACTCCAGATGTGACCACTTTGATCGTATGCGATTCTTACTACTGTGGTCAGTCTTACAATGACAATCTGTTCTTTTGGTCGCAAAATGACTACAGAGACGCCAAAGGTAGCACAATTAAGCATAAAATGCTTTGGGTTCGAGTGGCAGATTTGAAACAACGTCTGCCTCTCACACAGGTGGTTCACACCCTTGGCCACCAGCGTGTGGGCGCACACACTGTCGGTAACGGTTTGGCAGACGAAGCTGCCAAATCAGCAGTAGTCATGTGCTCAGTCACAGCAGTTACCAGATCCATGTCTAAAATTGATACTGATATTTTAGCAGCTATTGCTGCGACGAAGGAAGGTGCTAACTACCCTAGGGGTTTCCCCTCCAAATATTCTTATCAGTTAGGTCCCGAACAGACTCCCTACGTAAAAATACCTGACGTTGGTGATCGGCTGATTCCCAACGCGGACCGCAGAATTTCCTTGATAACGGCCGCACACGAAGGCATGGCTTCGGCTCATGCTGGCGTGTCTGCGACTGTTTCCATCTTGCAGCAGCGTTACTGGTGGCGTGGTTTATACAAACAAACCCGTACTTATGTGCTTTCTTGTGATGTTTGTCAACAGATTAAGCCTTCCACGGTTACACGACCACCACAGACCCCGCTCTGCATTTCTAACAGACCCTTTGGGTGTGTTTACCTGGATCACTGCGGTCCATTTTCTTCAGACACTGCCTATAAATATATCTTAGTGGCGGTGGATTCGTGCACACGTTTCATCTGGGTTTGGCCACAACGAAGTGCTGACGCTCTAAATGTCATAAGGGATTTGCGTGTCTTTGTGGGAATTTTCGCCTGTGGCACCTTCCATTCTGACCAAGGTCCAGCGTTTGCCTCTAAGGCTTACAAGGACGCAATGGGTTCACTGGGGGTGCAGGTGAAATTTTCGTCTCCGTATCGGCCTGAGGGCAACTCGATTGTTGAACAAATGAACAGTGACTTAAAGCAATCCTTGACAGCTAGAGTCTTAGGTACTGACAGGAACTGGCTGGCCCACTTGTATACCGTACAACGTGCACTTAATAATCTCCCAAGAAGACCTCTGGGTGGGCGGACCCCATACAAAATGCTCTTTGGCATAAGAATGTTTGTGCCCGACCTTGATGGTCTAGGACATGCGGCGCAATCCGCCATATTTGATGTAGATAACCATTCTACTATGTTACAGGACTTACAAGAAGCCCGAGACAAACTTGCGATTGCACATTTACCTTCAGCTACAGACGCTGCGCTGCAGATTCCGGTTGCCGGCTGGCTTCCGAAGATTGGAGATCTGGTTCGAGAGAAGGTGGAGAACAAAAAGAATTCGGCCCCTCTTATCGTGCACCAGTTCCAGTCCTGGGCTTGAAGGAACACGTACAGTCATCTTACCACCGCTTCCTGGTCGCAAGGAGAACAGATACATCTCAGTGGAAAATGTCAAGCTACAACATCTGGCCGATCCTGAATAGTGTTACACCAGCGGTCTCTTGTCCTGTCATTTCCCGGACAAATGTTCGTGGCCCTCCGGCCCGAACGGTCACTGATGTTGCTATCGAGATGGTAGATTTGCCTGATCGCTTAATCGATGACCCGGACTCCCCCTGCAACGACGAGGCTGCGTATACCTATTCAGATAACGAGTCGGTGGCACATTTACCAACAACGCCACTGAGCCCAACACGTTATGCCTTTGACTCGGATTCCACCTCATCACTTGTCCCATCCAAATTCAGCATTCTGGTATCGTGGTTCAGAGACAATTTTTTGATTCCCCCCTGGACTTACATCTGGTTGGTGCTATTCCTGATTTTTTTTGATCATGTCCATTGGCTTTGTCACAGTGTTTTTTCTACTCATCAATGGTCACTATTTACCAGAACGCTCTGCTGTGACCTGTATTGCTGGAACTTTGGCTCCACATTCTTCATCTCACATCATGAAGAGGGACCACACATTTGTGAACATTTCAGCTTTTCCAGTCGCTGATGGCATCGTATGGGATGCAGTAAATTTCCAGATTCATGGACCAACCGAAATTATTAATGTACCAAATGTCCTTCGTGTTTCAATGGGTGATGTCGTAAAAAGTAATATTCATTCTGATGATTGGGATGTGCATGCAGTTGAAGCATTATTTACTGATTTGAAATATTATGCCGCTTTTAATGCTGAAGATTTGTACATGAATTCTGCAAATTATGCTGATTTGTATTGTTACCAGCATTGGGGCAACCACTTTGTCCATAAACCAAGTGCACTGTGTGGTCCTTTTAACTACACCCAATGGGAGCATTGTCCAACCCCTTTACCAGGTAGCTCCCAAACTCTTAGAAATAAATTTACTTATTTCACAGACTTTGGTAGATCGAACCCTGGGTCCTATTATTTTAAATTAAACACACCATCCACTCAGAAAATCATGTTGACCCACACCAAATTGCTATATTCGGGTTCCTTTTTGAGCGCCTTAGCTGTGGGTGGTTATGAGTACTGGAAGGATACCGTTGACTTGAAATCCATCTGGGGCTCCAAACCATGGCAGGTGCAAGGCACAGAAGCCTTGCATCGTGCTTGTCTTATCCCGGCCCAGATTTTATTTCTGAATAGCTCCATCTATCAAACTACGTGTTGGGGTTTGGCTACTTCCAAACAATTGAATGCCCCTTCCATTCCTGCATTGTAAACAACATTTATCCCTCCTATCAGGCAACATTGATCTGTCCGACTTTATTCTGGGGCTTCGTGGTCCACGACCTAAGAGATTCATTTATGAAACTTATAATGAACTCTGGAAGCTTTAGCAATTGAAGCTGCTTCCGTCTACGGGAAATAGATCAAGCAAATTTGGAAAAGGTGCTTGCTGTTGTTGACAATAGTATTAATACCCTGTCTTCCCGCATTTACACATTAGAGAATATTGTGTCCTCTGTTGTTGATATTGTACAAGATGATGTTTCTGTGTTATATCATGGTCAGAATCAATTGCGTTCAGTTATGCAGTTTGCGTGGACTTTGCAAACCCTGAAGTTGGGTAAAGTTCCTTGGCATTTTTTGAACACCTCTGCCTTATTCCTGCCCTTTAATTTAACTGACAAACAGCAGTTCATGTCCATGAAGGATGCAGCATACACTCTGTTACATATCGAGAAAATAGAGCCCTTACCATTCTCTGTCACGGAATTGGATTCTGCCGTGTGGCTAGTGCATGGGGTTATCGCCTTACCTTTTTCTTTGTTTGAATTTAGTTTGTGCATGAAACATTATCCTGTGGGCCATTTCCAGCCCTTGGGCAGTGCCTTCCTGCATGAACTTTGGTCCCTGCCTTTCATGTATAAATGCCTTAGAGACGGGAAGGAAGTTTTTCTCACGGGGGAGTCATGCGATTCAACTGTGGGTCATTCCCTCATTTGCAAACACATAAAGTTGCACGGAGCTTGTAACGTTTCGGCTCCGAATCTTGCTTGTGTGTTAAAGGGTATTCCTGCTCCTGCTATTTCTCCTACTTTCACTGTGCTTGCTAATGGTAGCTATCTGCTTTTGAATAACCAAGACTGCTGTGGCATGCTGGCCGGCATACCCTATATTGTAACTGTTTCACACAGGGTTGTCTGCTGCAAAAATGTGCTTTTTCCTCCCCCGCACGACATCATAGATAGTTCAGTTTGGCCTTCCATTCCTACTCTGAAGGCGGATTTCAATAAATTGAGCAGAATAAAGGCACTATTATTGAACCAGGAGGTTATGCTCACATCCGCCTAGGAGACATTCATTCTCCAGGTGGTGAGTACCCACAGTGAAATACAGGCCCTTTTGAACACTAACCTCCCACAACATTTCGGTGAACTGATTCACCATGTTTTTAATGCATCCCACACTGAAGGTCTGGTGCACTTTTTTAAAGTTGTGGGCTCTGGCCTTGTCACCTCTTTTCAAACTATTTTTGGTGTAATACCAGCTTTTATTCATTCCATTTTTTCCAGCATCTTTGGGGGCTTTCCGTTGATCCTCGCCTTAGCGGCTGGTATACTGCTGTTGGTCTGTTTGCTACGCAATGGCTGCACCACCTTGGGCCCTTCTCGACCCAGGTCGACTCCAGATGCTCCGTGAGCGCATCCTCGCTGGCTTCGGCGTCCTGCCGTTGGCGACACTGAGTGTGTCCTATACACTTTCTTTTCGCTTTGCGTATTTCACTTGCGTGCAACCTGTGATGTCTTTCATCCACTGTCCTTTCTCGTGGACCATGGATTATTGCCTCTCCAATACGTCTTTGTCTGTTCCGGATTTTGTTCAGTTGGTGGGTCCCTTAGAGGCCCATGAACAGGACTGTTCCAGTGCAGGCTACGTGGCGCGTGCGGCTGCACTGGGGATTTTGGCACAATGGGATATCTGGGCGGCTGCTCAGGATCTCCTACAACAAAGTTATATTGAGTACCACGCAAGTTGTCCCGCATTGCTATTCGCTGCTCCCTCATGCGAGGAACATGTCTGCAGCTTTGATTTATTGGAGTGGATGGCGTTGCTTTTTTCCGACGGTTCCAATGATGTCCTCTTGGAAGGTGTGGCGTTTTTCTGCACTTACACACTGTTGGATTGACACGGCCTTCGCTTTCTGCGACCTGCCAAGCTGGATTTTTTTTTTTGCCTCTACGATTTGTTTCTCTCCCATTCGTTGTCCTTCATGGGGACTGCTCCACAACAGACGTTTCTGTTCTGCTCAGTCAATTTGAACTCTGTCTTCATCCTATGTCTTGGCCGATGGACTGCCCAGGGGAGGGTGTCTTGTGGTTTGTGGCCTCCTGGTCTGCCTTGCTACGTTGACTTAGGCCTGGCTGCCATGATGCCTTTTTTGCGCACGTTACTTTGTGCCATTGTTTTTCCAGCCTCTGCTTCTGCCTGGCTATCTTAGAACTGTCTGCATTTCTGTCTTTCACCTTTTCTCCTGTTCCCTTTGGGCTACGTCTGCACAACATGTACAAGGTCGAAAAACAACGTCCCTTGTTCTTGCTGATCTGGCCAGTCCCTCGCACCTAGACATAACACTATGTACAGCTGCCCTGGAGAAATTCGTGTGCTTTTAATATTGTGATTTTCACGGTTAGAGACACTTGGAGAAAAACCTTTCCAGAGAGAAGAGCTGTGCTTGTCTGATGATGTAAACCTTGCATCTAGATCTTGAGGTATGGGGGTTCGCTAGTCAAAGCCCAGAGGTCTTCTGTTTTTATAATAAACTAGCTACTAGCACGGGGAGGGTGGACAGGTCATTTCGCCCTATATCCACTGCTTTATGAAATGCTTTCCCCGTTTGTATTCTATGGAGTTGTAACTATGCTGATTATATTATTCTTATGCATTATGCTGATAGTACTGACACATGTACTGTATCTTAGAGCACGTTAGTTGAAATAAACATTTTAAACTATACAGTGTCTCTTCTTACGCACGTTGTGGACAGGTATGAGTGAGTTATGAAAGGGTGTTCTTGCTACTGCGAGTCCTGAGAGAGAGATACCGTGTTCTGGGTTGTCTAATCATTGGTAGCATTGTTGCTAATGAGACGCTACAGCTAGTCGGGTTGGGGTTTTAGGTACTAAGGTTTATGGTTGGCTCACCACTATCTTCCGAGGTCCTATTATCCTGTGCATAGCTCTGTGTATGTGCAGAATCCCTACAACAAAACTTAATTAGCACTAATTAACCTATAAGTGTGGAAAAAGTGTGACGGAGCAGCTATGATACCCGACTTCGAACAACAGCGTTCACAGTTCGATTCCCTGCTCCAGCGGCACGTTAGCCCACCACTATGTCACTGTGGGCAACACCTTGCTTAATCTTTCCAACGCCCCCGAGCGCCGGCACACCTTTCCAGGGTTAGCTGTACGCTTTACAAATGCTCGCATTTTTTTAATTTAAAACCATGTGATGAGAAATATTATCACTTTTTTTTTTATGTCTTCTATTTAGAATTACGGCAATCAAAAAATGTATTTACTCATGAGAATGGAAATGACATGGTTTTCCGGGTAACAGTTTTCAAGCTCTCCAACGTATGTCTATATTAAGGACCTTATATGTGTTAGGTTCGAAATCGAAACTTTTTCCGCTTCACATTTTGTAACTTTTCCCAACACATGCACAAGTGAAACAGTTAAAAAGTGAGCACGTGTCAACTGTAAAACGTGACATCTAAATGGGCGGAGCCGCATCTTCCTTCCATAGACTACTGAATAACCAAAAAGTATATAAACCACACCCGTTGATAGATTAGTTTAGTTTTTGCGAGTTATTTACATGTCTCCATTCAGTGATGCAGGTGCTCTTTTCTACAGTCGGATTCTTCTTTTGCGGCCACAAAACATAATCCTGAGTTGTAAGTTGTTTGATTATGCAATACTAGATATTTATAATACGTAGCTATTTGTCAATCTTTAAACACTTGTATTTAGAAAAAAGTGTTATTGGTTGTTTTTGCCATTTATATGTAACGTCAGCAGCTTGTTTTCAGAAACAGACAGAATACAGCAAACATTGGGGCATATTAGAAAGGGCTTTATTGCCGCTTTAGCTGCACTTTTTGCTGCTAAAGTGGCGATTTTTTTATCGCCCTATCAGCAAGCTGTCGCTAACAGGTGTTAGCGACAGCTTCCAGGTGATAGCGACTGGTTTGGGTGCCGCTTTGCATGTCAGCGATATTTATCGCTAATGACATACAAAGGAGGCGTTCCCAACCTAACAGCGACTGAAAGCAGTCGCTAACATACCTATCAGCTATTAGCAATGCCCGCGAAGCGATAGAAAAACGCGCGCTAACCACGATTAGCGCTAGATTTTTACACCTGGTAGAAACCTGACTTACCCATTATAGTCTATGGGAGGTGGATTCTACAGTTAAGTCCCCACCTACCTATTAGCGAGATTTTCCTTAGCGATGGGAATTTATCGCTGGAATTCTCGCGTTATTGCTGGGATTCGCTGCTATCACTGGATATTTTATCGCATTGGAGATAAATGGTGCTAATAACGTGTTATCTCTGTGATAAAATCCAGAGATAGGCGGCAGTAAAAAAAAACGCACTAAGCGCGGTTTGCGATAATTATCGCAAGTTGTTGCTAATATGCCCCATTGTTCCTGTTCTGGCTTCTTTGAGCTCATATAGTGTGACTTTGTATATTATAATATTGACACTGTACTTGACCTCAGAAGTGTTGGTGACCCGTCAGCACAAAGACTAAAGATTTGTATGTAACGTCAGCAGCTTCTAGTTTGTAGTCTATTTCCCCCTTGACATCATATAGTGTGAGCATGTATATTCTAATAACCACACATTATGATCTCAGAGGAGTTTGTGATCGGTTCGCGCGAAGACTAAAGATTTATATGTAACGTCAGCAGCTTCTGGTTTTTAGTCTATTTCTCCCTTGAGATCATATAGTGTGAGTATGTATATTGTAATATGAACATTTATACTGACCTCAGTGGAGTTTATGACCCGTCGATGCGAAGACTAAAGATTTATATTTAACGTCAGCACCTTCTCGTTCTTACTCTGTTTCTTTCTTGGGATCATATACTGTGAATATGTATATTATAATATTAACAGTCATTGTGATCTCAGAGCACTTTATGACCCGTTGGCGCGAAGATGAAAGATTTCGAAGTCCCGGAGAAAAGAAGCTCTCAACATACTCATCACTGGAAAGTATTTCGTTATTGATCTTGTTTTGTATTGATGACTTCATTTTCATTTTCCTTTTTGTGTGCCATCAGTGACACTGTGTATATTGTAAGAGTGTGATATTTCCACACAACAGGAATTGGAGATTTCTCGCCGCCAGAGTAAACCATCTGAAATACAGTTTACTGACCTTTATAACTTACTTGATCAGATATTTTTACAATGACAATATTTTTGGAAATTGCAGTTTAAAAAAAATCGTTTCCATAGATACTTTCTTAGTGAATACCTTTGATAAACCCTACATTTCTGAATGTTTTTTACTATTTCTATTTTTGTCTGTTGCGGTTCCTATTCACCTTCTCCCTATAGAATATATACGACCAGTAGTGTATATTATTATACTACTATCCTCTATAGTCTTAAAGGAGTACGTGATCTAAGCACTACGACCGAACTTTCCCGAATTCTACAATAATAGAAATTATAAAAAGTGATAAAGCGTACATTTCTATGTAATATAAAGTCATTTGTGTTTAACTGTTTTTTACTTGTTATTGTTCTTGTGACCTGAGATGATGTAGTGCGGGAGTGTTTCTTGTAGCACTTCTTTTCTACTTTATCTAAAAGTAACTCATGCCCTCTTATATTATCAAGAATATGGGGCAACACTTTTACAAACTATAGCAGAAAAAAAGGGAGGGTGTGCTCACGCTAAGGGATATTTTATGAATTGCATTTTTATTTGTCACCCCTTTGATATATACAGCTTCAGTTTCCGAACAAAGTATCTTTGTAATTGCTTAATAAAAACTATTTCAAACCTAGACTGAAATTTTTGCCGCGCAACCACAGCTCCCCGTTAGAAAAGTAAACACCACATTATAACTAAACAGTGCTCCTGGGAAGTATCCCACCCGCAAACTTAATAAAAAGAAGACCGCAACACACTTTGTTATTTTCCCGCCGTGATTTGTACACCCCACGAAATTATATAAATGGCCCTTAAAATATATAAAAAACTATTTTTACCTTCACAATCCCTCTCCACCACCTTCTGACCACTGCACAGAGTTAATAGTGTTCCTACCCTCCCCGCTACTACTTTCTTTTCCCGTACTCCATTGAAGTGCGTCACAAAATGGTTCACAACAGTGAACCGTTCCCAGCCAATAATGAGCAAACTTGTACTAGGAACAGTTTAGCCAATAAAATGTCCATGGTGTTCCGCAGAGAGGGAGGGAATACCTGCCAACACTTCTACTTTCAATGGTTTACAGCCAATGAACATTAAGCTTGGGAATGTCCTGCTTAGAACACGTCAACCAATAACATGTTCCTGCTACTCCGCGGATGGGGAGGAAATGGCTGGCAACACTTGTACTTTCAATGGTTCGCAGCCAATGAACATTAAGCTTGGGAAGGTCCTGCTTGGAACACGTCAGCCAATCAGATGTCCCTGCTACTCCGCGGACGGGGAGGAAATGGCTGGCAACACTTCTACTTTCAATGGTTCGCAGCCAATGAACATTAAGCTTGGGAAGGTCCTGCTTGGAACACGTCAGCCAATCAGATGTCCCTGCTACTCCGCGGATGGGGAGGAAATGGCTGGCAACACTTATAGTTTCAATGGTTCGCAGCCAATGAACATTAAGCTTGGGAAGGTCCTGCTTGGAACACGTCAGCCAATCAGATGTCCCTGCTACTCCGCGGATGGGGAGGAAATGGCTGGCAACACTTCTACTTTCAATGGTTCGCAGCCAATGAACATTAAGCTTGGGAAGGTCCTGCTTGGAACATGTCAGCCAATCAGATGTCCCTGCTACTCCGCGGACGGGGAGGAAATGGCTGGCAACACTTATACTTTCAATGGTTCACAGCCAATGAACATTAAGCTTGGGAAGGTCTTGCTTGGAACACGTCAGCCAATCACATGTCCCTGCTGCTACGCGGACGGGGAGAAAATGGCTGGCAACACTTCTACTTTCAATGGTTTGCAGCCAATGAACATTGAGCTCGTTGTTGGAACACCTCAGCCAATTAAACGTTAATTTTGTTCCAGACACACGAACAGAACACGCCCTCCCACATAATATTCATTTTCATGTAAGAAAGTGACACTGTCCGTGATAAAAGTGAACACGTTATAAGTAAACATTACTGCGCATTATATTAAAGGAAGGCTGCAATACGGCGCATTGTTATTTTCCCGACGGGATTTCCAGAGCCTACGCAACCTTGCCGCAATACCGCGCACCGTTGTTTTGCGGACGTGATTTCCACGTCTACGGACGTGATTTCCACGGCCTACGCAACATTCAAACTCCCTGCCTCTGCACCGTACAGACTGCTTAAACTAAGACCACAGTGTTCCTACTATACCCTCTTATACAATTTTTCTCTTTTGTTTCGCTCTATGCCTTTCAAGTCAGTCAAAAAATGGCTGCCAACACTTCCTAGTTTCAACAGTTGGCAACCAATGAGCCGCATGCTCGTGCTCGTAAAGCCTCAGCCAATCAGATGTCAGAATTCTCAAATATCAATATCTGTAAATTTTGATATTTCTCTAAAACTACTGAACGGACTTACCCCATTTAAACAAAAGTGTGCTTTCTGGACCAAGACCTTTCTCCCTGCCAAATTTGGCGTAATTCCGTTCAGCAGTTTGCCCTGTAGCCTTGTCTAAAGTTTCCTATGGAAATTGCATGGAGAAAACACGTTTTGGGACCCCCCTTTTTTCTCAGCCCCCCCTTCACGAATCACCCCCAAACTTTCAGGATAAGGGCTCACCTGAAAAGATGAATTTTTGGGAAAATTTTGTAAAGATTCGGCAAACGATGCCAAAGTTATAAGCACATCAAAAAATGCTTTTCCTATGGAAACTAGGTTCTAACTATAACTACCTACTGGCGACTGCCAGTAGGTAATATATATATATCTATCTATCTATATCTATATATATATATATCAATCATCTCGTAATAATTCCTCCAAGAATAACGAGCGCAGACCCAGAATTCGTGCTATAGTGCAGATTTATTTCCAGCAAACACAGATGTCAGCCATGACGCGTTTCTGCCGTCCAAGCGGCCTTCATCACATATATATATATATATAAAACCAGGATCCCAATGCACGACCGCTGTGGGCCAAACAAGAGCACAGACACCAGTTGGAGATGAAATAAATCCGTTTATTGCTTAACAAGTCAGGATGACGCGTTTCGACCACAAGCCTGTGGTCTTGATCATATATATATATATATATACATTTATACACTTTTTTACATGGCTAGATTATATCTTGCTAGTGAAAAAAAAATTGAATGCAAATAATGCAACACGGAGTTGTTGCGAAAGATACCGATCACAACAGAGTCACTTGAAAACATGGAGATAGAAAAATCATAGGCTGCCCACGGAGAAAGACAGCAGCTTCTTCAAAAAGTCGACAACTTATTCACAGATAATTAGAAAATGCAAGAATTTGCAATCCTCACACTGGCCATTGTTTGCCAGAAACAGAATGAAAGAGAAGAATTCATACGTGGTGAAAGGTTCTAATAAACAGAAATAATTTAGCTTTCCATTGGACGCAGAGAGCAGGAAGCCGAAAAGGGAACTTGTTTTGATACTGAAGTACTTCCTCTTATTTCGTTCTGAAGCCAGAAATGTTTTTTTTATTAGTGCGTAAATGCGACACGCTAGAAGGGCCGCCCTTTATTAATTTATTTATTTTGTCTACCAGCGGTTGGCACTTTAACCCTTTACATCTGCAGAAGCTGGAGATTTTTTAATACTGTCAGTATTATACCTCCCTTACCAGTCACCATATATGGACAGGTGAAAAACCTTAGGTGTCCTAACCCTTTAGAACACGCAAAAGCTGAGAGACGCAAGACGCAACTCCCCATTTCCTATTTATAACTAATTAAATAGGCGCATGAATCCTTCTTTTCCTGTCCTATCTACTCACTTGCCCTACCACGGACAGACATGAATAGTCGATCCCTGTCTGTCAAAATATTAAAACATCAAGTGCAATATTGCACGGGAAAGACAAAAACCACAAGCCTCAAATGTTGAGGTTCTACAATAAGACCTGGCTCGGTGCCTGCTTGTGTGTTTTATTTGAAAAAAAAGGGATTTTGACGTGGCAAGGTACCAGTCTGCAGGAAGATGGGGAAGACTTGGGGCAGAAGCATGACACCTGCAAGCCCCCAACCAACCGCCCCCAGACACTACACCAAGGTAAGGCAAAGAGAAAAAACAAAAGCTCTTTGACTTAACCCTGTGTGTCAGGTGGTTCAGTCAGGAAGAGCCAGCAAGGGGCAAACTCCGGCAGCAGCCTCAGGGGAAGTCCCATTCTCTACAGTCTGGAAAGCCTCATGCATGTCCCTTCGTGGCCGCCAACAGTTGGAGGGTGGTCTTTACCACAAAACTGGCACGGAAATGAAATGTGCTATCTGAAATAACAATTCATATGGCTGGGTCCAAACTGGGGTGGCGTAGTGGGCAAAAGAACGATGGATTTAACCCAGATCTTTTGACTGGGGGAGAATGTTTGCATTGTCAGCATTCCGTCCATCATTTGTTCGCTGTAACACATCTGAAATAATAAGACACACTTTTGAAAATGCAGGAATCGAGTCAGGAGTGACACTATTTATTTAAACAAGTGAACAATAGGTGTCAAAGACACATCATTAATCAAAAATAACATCATACAATCTAGCAGGTATCAGGTGTCAAAGACACTTCACTGATCAAGAGTAAAAACATGCAATCTTGGCAAGTTTAAAATCATGGCAATTCAAAGAGAGAAAGAAAGAGAGAAATTGAATATCAAAGTACAATGAAGCAGTATAACCTTATCAAAATGCTAAATAAATCATCTAGCTGGGAACACCTCAAATCGTGAAATACACTGTGAGAGGTGGTCAATGAGTAAGCTAGTGAGCAGCCCTTTTATACACCTTTAATGAGGAACCGTTGACTGCAAGATCTAATTTTAGCAGGTGTCTGACCGCAGAACATAACAAAAGTTTAACATTGTATTAAAAACAATTTGCGTCACTTCTTGGAAGCTTTAAGGCGGAAGCTTCTTATAAGGTACATAGTGCATTGAAAGGATATTATGTCATTTTAAGCCACGTCGATGTCTTAGTTTCCACAGCAAGCAAAACATCAGGTGAGAAGCTGTGGAAAGTTACAGTTATCCCTCACCCCTACTCTTACCCCGTCTTGTTCTTCTAGATGACAGATGCATCCTGTTATTGCTACATCTTCTAGATGTTCAGAAAGATGTACACACAGAAGACAGGGGTGGAGAGCGGGGGCTTGGTAACTTGTTTATCAGAAAAGCAGTGAACTGAGGTATGTGGTCTTCACAGGAGAGATAACTCTAATCTTTTAGATGGGCTTGAGGCCTACTGTTTTAGTGACTGCTTAAGGCAGTATGGACAATTTAGCACACCCTTACCTATTGACTGACAGGGACATTCAGGACTCTCATGCTCCAGATGTGGAAACAATGGCTGGGGTATGGTAAAACTGGACCCTGCTTCAGTACCAAAGATTGAGTTACAGATCAGACCGACTATATAGGGCCTGAATATTTTAATACTGTGGGCAGACGTTATGAAGTTATGGCCAGTGGAAATACAGCCTTCCTGAAGATATGCATTATTGATGGGCTCAAATGGGGGAAGGGGTACATTAATTTAGAAAGGACAACATTATAGCTCCCAAGAAGGAGGTTTCCCTAATGGGGTGGGAGGCTGTCTTAATTTCTGCTAAGAAGTCTTTCACAAATGGGATTTTGAATAAAGCGGTTTGTGAAAAACTTTTTGTGTAAGCATTAATGGCTGCCAGATGTCCCTTCATTGAAGAAAACTGCATCCTCGCTCTGGACATCTAGTTGGAACACTGTTCTACTAGACACACCAGATACAGAACCTCTTCCATCTGAAAGAATAAAATGGTCAGGTGGATGGATGTACTGATCCTTTTAAAATGTTCATGCAATCTTGAAGATGTTACAAATGTTCATATTGCTGGTGGTTAAGAGCCAAGCTTTCAAGTTCAATGATGGAAGATGGGATGTACAATTTGGCCCCTTAACTTGAACAGGAGAGCATGTCTGCACAGCAGTTTCTTGTATGATCATTCTGACAGAAATAGTAGATCAGTGTACAATCACAGCCATGGCCACTGTGGAGTGATTACAATCTCCTTCACTCTGTTTCATACTTTGTTGATTACTGATCGAATTGATAAGATTGGAGTAAATGCATACACAAATTACTTTGAACAATGGGTGAAACAAAAAGTTACTTACCTGTGGTAACAATCTTTTTGGTGGGTACTCTGTCTAGCTGCAGATTCCTCGCCTAAAGAATAATCCCAGGTGTCAGACTCTCACATCGCTTGTAGAGGGTGCTTGATTTGAATCAATGCCATAAACCATGAGTGACATCTTTTACCGCAGATAGTTCAGTTGTCTTCAGCAGGTTGATGTGGTAAGCCTTCTCTTTCTCTGACCAAATTCTCTGGTCTTGAAGCCGATCCATGTGAGCTCCTCAAGCTAACAGGGAAGCATCTGTCACAATGGTTTGGGATAGAGTGTCTGAATCAAAGGGAACACCTTTCTAGAGACTGCTTGATCAACACGACCAAGGAAGAGAGTCAACTGCAGTCTGAGAGAGGGTCAGCTTGCCCTCCTAACTGCCGGAGAACTTGCGCCACTGGTCTTTCATGCCTAATTGTATCAGTCTGATCTGTAACTCAATGTTTGGTACTGAAGCAAGGTCCAGTTTTACCATAAAATGCCTCAGCCTTTGTTTCCACATCTGAAGAACGAGAGTCCTGAATGTCCCTGTCAATCAATAGGTAAGGGTGTGCTAAATTGTCTGTCCATACTGCCTTAAGCATTCACTGAAACAGTAGGCTTCATGTCCATCTAAAAAGATTAGAGTTATCCCTCATGTTAAGGCCACAAACCTCAGTTCACTGGTGAATTTCAGTGGTTTTGTTAGTTTAAAATGGTATGTTTTAACTGACATTTTTCTCCTAACTATAACGTCCCTTTAAACTTTGTTTTTTTCAGTGAATATCTATATATTATATTCTTGTGAAATGATAATTTTTAAAAGAAAAATATTTTAACAGCTTATGAAAAGGTTATATTAGTAAATCTTCACTATTTTCTTTAAAAATAATTCACTTTTATGTTCGGAAAGAGGGATTGAAAATAGCTTAGTGACAAGAAAACACTTTCATAAAGGAATGGTGAGAAGAAATAGGGACAATGTACCCAAATAAAGTGCGCCTTTAAGGTGCAGCAGAATACCAGTATCCCATCAGGCCCTATCAGTGGTAGTGACATCAGTCTGCGTGTCACTCTCTTAATGCCCAAATAATTTAAAGCTCTTTCAGCTGGAGAAGAAGGCTGAATGATAAATAAGTTGGTTGACTTGAAAATCGGATATACCTCTAGGGAGAAACTGGGTTGTGTCCTCATCACAACTTTATCTTTAATGAAAACATGTTCTTTACTACATAGGGCCTGATGGGATACTGGTATTATGCTGCACCTTAAAGGTGCATTCTATTAGGGTGGATGGCTGCAAAACCCTTTACTTAGTTATCAGCCAAGGGTGTTGGAGGCCTGATGAATGCTTAGGGAGGGGGCAATATGCCCCCTCTTTAATTTATAGATCAGTTCTGGAGACCCCATCCCCGGGGACCCAAGGAGGCTTGCGGGGCCCCTCCAATCAATTTATTAATTGGCCTAAGGGGAAGGGGTCTACAGGGCCTCACGGAGGCTCTGGGAGGGGTGCTACGTGCCCCCTGCCCTTTAATTTACAGATCAGCCCCAGGGGATGGGGTCCCCAGGGTCTCAAGGAGGCTCAGAGGGAGAAGAGGCATGCCCTCCTCCCCTAATAAATAGGTTGTGCCACCCTCCCCAGACCTGGCCCACTCTGGGGGCTTTGTTTTTTTTGCAGCAGGGGAGCCTGCACTTTTTGAAAATGTTATTTTGCTGCTGATCCTCTGCAAATTTGCTGCAAATTATTATTTTTTAATTATGTTTTAGGGCCTTGGCGGGTCCCTTTGTGACATCCCGACAAGTTACCCTTACCCTACCCCCTATATGCTATTTTTCCTTTTTGTCAGGAGAGGGGACTGAGTCCTGAGTCCTAAGATGGCTGCTGCCTCATCTTTGTTGATGTGGTGGCAACCAATCAGATCACATCTTTTGGTCTGTTGAATCCGCAGATTGTCCGTGACGTGAACAATTATTTTTAACCTTAATTTCTCCAAAGCCAGTGAATGATTTCTGCCAAATTTGGTGTAATTCAATTAATTTGTTTTGGCTATAGCTGTGTCTAATTTTTTATATGGAAAAATGAATAAGACAAAACACTTTTAGGGACCCTCCCTTTTTTCTGAGCCCCAGCTGGAGATCACTCTGAAACTATATAGGATAGACCTGAGGTGGAAGAACATTTTTTTTATTTTATGTTTTGTAAAGATTCATCAAATAGCACCAAATTCGTAAGCAAACCAAAAAAATGCTTTCCCCATAAACCTGATCCTAACTATAACTACCAAGTGGGGACCGTTACTGGGTAATATATTTTGTAAACGTGCTCAAGGATCACAACGGGCATCACAATGCAGTGCTTGTGAATGTATTGAAGATTCCCCTGGAGGGGAACTAGGATTACAGCAAGCAATTATTGCTTTCTTTTCATTTACTTCATGCTCTGTATCTCGCTGATGGAACCTGAGAAGTTTTTTTCTTCCTAAATAAATGTTCTTGCTGATGCAGTGGAAAGACTTTGGAGGTCCGGAATAGCAGAATTTCCCTTAAAATAGTGTGATTATGAAGGTTGTGGCAATTAAATCCAGAGACTATGATTACAGTCAGCCTACTAAAAGAGAACATTCAACTGTGCACAAAAGTATCCTGACTTTACTCTAGTCGATAAGCCTTGAAATTGAGAATGCTGTGAAGTAACAGCCTACTCCTACAAGGGCTTACCTTGAACTACCAGCTATGAGGTGTGGTCAATATTTAATTCCTATGAAAGATCCAGTGTGCTATCCTTTTTATGGATCAATTCAGTGATTAATTACTATGTTCAGTCATAAATTAAAGAGAATTAAATTAACAATTGTATCTATTTACAAATCGGCAATAGGTGCACTACCACAGTGAACATATTGTCATAGAAAAAGGTTCTCAGTTTAGGTACAAATAGTGAGAATATATCACATAAGAAATATTATTAACTCCACCTTTCCTCTTCTTATGATGTGTGGTAGCAAGTTTTCAGTTGCTGTCGGCAACACTCCTTGGTTTAAGCAGAGGGTTCTCTATTAAACTGGTGTTTTTCTTCCCAATTTCTGTTTCCACGTCTTCTCAGTTGTTCATTATTATTTGAACCCTGGAAGGCAAGGTGAGTGAGGCGTAGAAGCATCTCACTCATGACATTCCCACATACAATGGTTAGTTTTGACACACTGTTATAATACCAATCAATCAATCAATCAAAAATACTTTATTTAGACAATCAAGTCCATTAAAGTTCCAAAGTGCCATAAAAGAACCAAACGAAGGATCAATACATAATTTCAACTATGTTATATTAAAAAAGAATCAACGAAAATCCAGCTTGTCGATCACACAGGTTCAATCAATTCATGTAACGAAAATATTTTAGAGCGCAGAGACTTATGATGTAAAAAATTAACAATACCAAATAGAGCAGATAGTTTTCTCTCTAAGGGGCCCATTACGATCCCGTTCGGAAAGCATTCCTACTGAATCAGTTCCGGATGACTCGGATCGGGAGAGTCTGACTGAACGATTTGGATGCATACGGATGTTTCCGGATACGATTCGGTCGGACTCCCATTGCCTTCAATGGGAGCTTGTGTTCAGAACAAGAACACAGGCTCCCATTGAAAAAAGGGGTTGTTGGGGAACACTTGCAGCCTGTGGAAGGCACCCCATGGTGCCTGCCACACTGTGCAAGGTTGGAAAAGGGGGTCCCTTGGGTACCCCCACTGGCCTGATTCGGTGGGCCCCGGCTGAAGGGGAGCCTGCTACAGGCCCCCAAAGACCGATTCCGGCAGCCGATGAGTTCCGGAGAAACCAAATCAGAACGACTGTCTGAATAGGTCATCGTACTCGCTCAGAAAACGAGTCCTAGAGCTGTACGAGTCGTCTCCGAAAGACTCAACCTATCCGAATGCCTTTCAGAACCAATTTGGTCAGTCCTACCGGTTTACAGGCATCGTAATCGGTTGTTTGGAACTGGGTACGAATCGGTCTGAAACAAGGGCTTCGTATCGGATTCTGCAAGCCCGAGTCCGATTCGGAGCCCTTCCTAACGAGATCGTAATTGGCCCCTTAGTGATAAAATTGCGGCTCAACTTGGGGTAAACATGTCACAATAGTCATTGCACTTTTCAAATTGCAGCCATGTAATTTTAGTACATCATTAATAAACAACTAATAAAATCTTTAAAAATTGAACCATATGAGTGAGCAAGTTATTTTTATTTTCTTTGCATGTTTTTGTGTTAGTAGTGCGTTAATAAAAACCTGTGATCTAAGTAAAACAAATATCTATCACAGACTTCTTAGCTGCATAATTTGTAACGTTGACTCTAAAAATGCACCCTAAGACGCTGCAGCTCTTAAAATACTGGATTTTTCCTTCATAATTTGTCCGCAATATCCAAGTATTTTATAAGTCTGGAAATTGCCTGCAGCTAAGCATTGTTCCACAGATAGCTAATGTCCGTGTCCCAAACAAACCCAAAAATTGCAGTGATACCCTCAGAGAAATGCTGTTTACTTAATCAGCAAGTCAGCAGGTTAGTACCAGAGACCCAATGAGTTCTCTGTGTGCTGCTAGTTATTTTTGTTACCTAAATTCAAGGCAATTCCAAGAATCGGACGAGGATGGCTCACTCACGTAATGTGACATGCTTCATCATTTGCCACCTCGTCCCACCGTGGTAAGATGTTACTACCAGGGCAGACTTGCCTTCAGAATGGGGCTTTTCCGAGGGAGTTCTTAGATATTTCTTCTCTCAGGACAATGATTTAGGTCCTGTTTATGACTTTAAAAAACCATGGGATAATCCACTAATGTATCCTTTAATTTGGTCATATCCCTGGTTGATTAAAAGACTACCAAGGGGTAAATACAGGAGGCATATTTAGGTGTAATGACATGTTTTTGTCACTGTACAAATAATTATACCAACATGTTTCTGCCTCTAATCTGCTGTGGGTCTAAGGCATTCGTCAGGGCTGTGTCTATGCCCCCTAGACTGCAATTAATAAGTGCTGGGTGGGCTTCGATATAAACAGAAGACCTACCTCTCAACTGGTATCATAATTAGTGATAACCTATGAGATATGAGATAAATACAAAAAGCAGCAAAAGTTGTTGTTCATGAAATAGGTGAAGAAGAAGTTACAGTTGACTTAACTTAGCATAATATTCGACCAGAGAGATGGTTGCTTTTACCAAAAATGTTTAAAATATGTAGCACTATATGACACAAAATAATTAACAACAGACGAGTGATCAGGGTGAGTAGACTAACTCTAGCCTTTAGTGGCATATATAAGGTTAGTCTTGTGCATATCGTATAACAATGCAGTGATCAAAATGAAGAAAGCAGACAAAATGTATAAGATAGAGTTTAGACAGATATCATCTCTATGGAAAACATCGGAGAATGTTTTAAAAAATATATATTTATTGCCCTACTGTGGTTAGAACAGGAATGGTAGGCAAAATATTCAGGCCCCACATGTAGTATAAGTTATATGTGGAAGCACAACAACACTTCAGATACACTTAAAACATAAAACCGCGCGCCTGTCCTCTTTTGTAATTGTAGCGATTTTCAAGGATATCAAAATATCCTGTTTCACTGCCTCTTGAAGGGCCTGCATTCTAACAATCCTCAAAAAACTCCATGCAAGACTTCATCAAGGTCGAAAACCCACTTGTCATCTAACTTGGCTCTTCGAACAGCCGTCTGGTGCTGTGGTTTTTTGCCTGGAAGTTCCCGCTTTTAAGCTTCCAGGTCACAGTAAAATTAGACGATCATTTGCACCTGTGTCTGCAGGCCATAGCCGAGGGGCAGGTGAGAAAATTCGGACCGGAGCCAGAATCCTTGCCCAACATGCGTTAGGATCCGAGGGTCTTGCCCCGCGGCCCGACATGCCTGCACCTTGCACCTCGATTGTACGTCGATTTGGGGGCGTTTCCCCAAGGCCTATGGCACGTAAGTATGCATTCAGGAGGAGGCGATGTAACCAAAAATCCGATTTGTTTAACCCAGGATTGTCTTTTAGCCCCATGTGACAATCTCTTTTGTGCTGCATTTTGCGACATGAAGTCCCTCATCGTATTGATAGCTGGACAACCTGTGGTTTTCTTAACAAAAAAATATATTTATATTGAGTCAAACAGAGTATTAAGACATCATACGTCTGCTCATTGTCAAAATTTCTGAGATCTAGAAACTCTCCAGAGCATTTCTGGATGACATGTGGGACAGAGCCCTCATTTTCTAAAAGGAAAATTATATATTTTCCTGGATTTTTACATGTGCCACCTGACTCTGTTTTTTTGATTTTTTTTAAATGTCTGTGTCCCCTCATTAATCAACAGATGCCGAAGAAATCTTCTGCGATCCTCAAGGAGGGTGGGACAAATGCAGAGCAGGTGTGATAACGATTCCTGAGACAGGCCACATAGTCGACATATTTTGGTTTCAGGTTTAGTTGCCCATGGAGGTAGTAAGTCTAATGATGAAAACAGCCCATCCAGAGTTGACAGAATTTTACTTTATAATGTGGTGAAAACAGTTCTGTGATGTGTTTTTGGGCCCCTCTTCTAACATAACTGATGAGAACCAGAGCAGCATGTTCTCTTTTAGTGAAGGCCTGATGATCTTATTCAAAGGATTTAATTTTTACCTTTCTGTTCAGGGCTGCTTTGAACTGTGAATGCGGTAGTTTTAAGTTCCACAGTTCTGCTGTACCTGTTAGCTCCAGTGTATCAGAAAGGGCGTGAGCCGAAGCATTTGATTGACATGAGCTGTTGGCAAATGAGACTTCTAGCCAAACGAGATTTTTCAGTGATCCTAGCTCTGCTACTCGTGCAGAGTGCATGTACTTTAATATACTGCCTTCTGTGTGATTAGTTGGTCACTTAATGCAAATTCCATCCTAATCTGTGCTGGTGAGGTGGTATGTGGTAATTTGAATAGAGATCTGAAAACTGCACTCTGTGAGCTGTTCAGGAAGGCACCCAATTTCCCTGGGAAAGCCTCTGTTTCATATGCCAGTGTTGAAACAAGTTTGGAAGTAACTATTTTCACTATCGATTCAAAGGAGAACTTTTTTGTGCTTTGAAAAATTGTTCGGAAGGCGAATAATTGACCTCCTGTCATCTATCCAACATCCCAAATATTTATATTTATTTGAGATGGTCAGACGGTGGTTGTTAAGGTGCCAATGGCAATGTTTTTCTTTTTCCGACCAAAAATCATGATGATGGTTTTTTCATAATTATTTATCATCTTATTTGCACAGCAGCACTTGTGTAAAACATCAAACAGTCTTTGGAGCTCCATCGGAGTTTGGCTTAAAAGGACAGCATCATCTGCATAGAGAAGCGAAGTGATATGTTGATTCGCTAATTTCGGTGCATGACTGATTGCTCGATTTAATGCGGGTACCAGGTCACTCATATACAAATTAAAAATAATTGGTGCTAATAGGCACCCCTACTAAATTCCTTGTTCGATGCTTATTTTATTGGAAACAGCTGTGTGGGATCCCAATTTTACTCTGCCTATGTATTAGAGTAGAGCAGCAGGATGCCTTGTAGTAATGGTTCCAGAATTTGTCAAGATATGAGTTTGGACCACAGTAGTTGGTGATTAACATGGTCAAATGCTTTACTAAAGTATATGAAACAGCCATACAGCTGTTCCTTCTTCTTTATTTGTTTTTCTACAAGCATCCTTATGACCACAAGGTTGTCAATGGTGCCGGACTGTGTTCTAAAACCAGTTTGGTTAAAAAATAGCAAGTTGTGTGGTGCTGCCCATTCTTCTAAATCCTCCAATAGGAGCGACGCAAAGAATTTTGCCTCAACATCCAACAGTGAGATGCGTCAGTAGCTGTCGGGAAGTGAGACAGGACCTTTTTTATAAATGGTATGTAGAATTGAGCCTTGCCAGGAAGTTGGAACGAATTCACTGATTATGCAGCTATTAAACAAATTTTCCAGTGCTCCGGACCAATAATTGGTATCATGTTTGTAAACTGATGCTGCGATGCCATTAGGACCTGGGGCACTGTCAGCTCTGCTTTTCCGAATTAATATTGTTATTCTAGTAGCACTGAAAGTTGTCACATATTGGCGAAGTTTTGCATCCGTTGGCACTGATTTCTGTTGTGCTAACTTTTGTTTGCTGGGTGCTAAGTGTTGGTCGGGCATTTTGGTTGTGGCTTTATACAGAGTAGGGACATATTTTGTTCAATTCTCTTTGGTGATATTAATTCCAATTGTCATAATTGGTCATAATAATATCCAGAAACATTTTGAGTTTTTGTTTCGACATGCCAGGAACAGTTCAGTCTGGAGTGAATCCTCCTCTTTTTGTTTAGCTTGCCAGATTTGTTTTTTATCCTGGCAGCACAAAGTTTCTACCTTGGTAAGCAAGGTGGAATTTGATTGTGTTTTGAGTGATCGTGCCTTTTTGCTTAGTGATCTTTTCAACATCCTTAGGGTTTTTGTGTACCATGGTTTAGTAGCCGCGAACTTTGTGGATAGAGTGCCTTGTTGAATGCTATCCAGGGCAGAGAGTAACTTTTAAGCTAGTGATTCCCAGTCACCAATTGTGTAGATCGAGGGCCAGCCCATGTGAGGTAATTGTGCTTTCCAATTATTGTACTTTATGGCAACTTCCAAGCTGCATTTGACCCGTCTCCAGTTGTGTTGCGGGTCTTTTGAGCCAATAACTCTTAGGGGCAGATTTACAAGGAACTGACGCATCTGCATAGATGCATCAGTTTCCTTGCGTCAGCGCCAAATGTCCTTGCGCCACTATGGATGCGCTGTATTTACAATACAGTGCTCCATGGCGCAAGGATTAACAGATGCGTCAGAAATTCTGACACATCTGCTGGCGCAAAAGTGACGCATTGCTGGAGTTGCTCATGAAAGTGACGCAACTCCAGCAATGCGCCACAATAGATGGGTGAGTCCCATTCAAAAAGCCCTGCGTCATTCCTTACCCCTGGTCTGAGCAGGCATAGGGATTTTGACGCAGTGAACTCGTAGAGTGATGCAGTGAAATCTTGTAGATTTCACTTTGTCAGTTCTACATGGCATTTTGCGTGGGAACGCCTACCCTGCATACATTATACCTGACGCAGGGCTTTACAACGTGACGCACTTCCCTAGATGCGTCACGTTGTAAATGGGCCGCAACATTTACGCTGCGGCTGCGCTACAAAAGTGGTGCAGCGGTGGCGCAAAAGTCATGCAAGGGGCTGTAAATCTGCCCCTCAATGTAGTGTGGGCATTAATAGAGGTTTTTATAGACCAAACCTGAGACGTGGTCACTTTCACAGTGTGTCTGAATGGAATATGTAATGATAGTGCTGAAAAGGGTGACTGAGCTGAACATATAATCTAGCACTGGTGACCTTTTCGGGCAGTAATGGGTGGGGCAGGTGGGTTGGTCTTCAGGGAAACGCCCCTTCATTGCTTGCAGCGACAATGCCTCTAAGGCTGCAATACCAATAACCTAACCATTATTCAGTGCCAGGTTTCCAAATAAAAAGTCCTCCCATCAACAGATGGAATACCAAAAATGTGGCCTGCATGCATCCAATGCCCAGCAGGTCGACCATCATTTAAATGAAAATGAGTGACAAAGTTACTTTATTAATTGATGATCAGATCTGCCTGAATAAATTTATTTTAATTTTATTTTATTTAGTGTTTTATAGAGCGCGAACGTGACCCGTTAGGGTATCAGAGCGCTTTACAGGGATAACCCGTTGTATACAAGTATGAAATAGTCAAAGAAAAAGAAAAAACATTTGGGAATAACAGGGTGTATACAATGTTCAGATCATAATGCAGAGAAATCCAGCAAATACATTTGTGGGAGTACAGGGTCAGTACAAGATGGATAGCAGCCAGTCAGTCCAAACTCTAGCGGCAACAAAAATAAGCAAAGCCACTGAGCGGTGTGTGCAATGCATGATTTATGGGAGAAACTTGCCCATTAGGAAGGTTTTGGCTTCCTTTTTAAATATTGACAGAGAGGGAATTTTTCTGATGACAGATGGCAGCGAGTTCCAGATTCTTGGTGCGGCCCCAGAGAAAGCACAATTGTAAGTTTTTTCCTTTCGGAAGCGGGTGGCTGGAGCACAAAGGGCCTGATTCACAGAACTAACTTACGTCAAAAACGTAAAGTTAGTACTTTTTGGTATTCACAGAATACACTTACTCATTTTGGTATTCACAGAATGAACTTACTCATTTCGGTATTCACAGAAGTTAGTAGTCCTAACTTTAGGACTCCTAAATGCCTTCTGTGAATACCGAAAGTCTTAAAGTTAGGATTTTTCTCAGTTTAGGAGTAGTAAAGTTCTAAACTGAGAAAAATCCTAACTTTAAGACTTTCGGTATTCACAGAAGGCATTTAAGCGTCCTAAAGTTAGGAGTCCTAACTTTACTACTCTTAAACTGAGAAAAATCCTAACTTTAAGACTTTCGGTATTCACAGAAGGCTTTTAGGAGTCCTAAAGTTAGGACTACTAACTTCTGTGAATACCGAAATGAGTAAATTCATTCTGTGAATACCAAAATGTGTAAGTGTATTCTGTGAATACCAAAAGTACTAACTTACGTTTTTGACATAAGTTAGTTCTGTGAATCAGGCCCAAAGTCTCTGAGCGGACCTGGAGTTTGTGGCTCCACCAGAAACCATGATTTTCTGGGCGAGATATGCTGGGGATTTCGTGTGTAGTGCTTTGTGGGTGATACATGCCAGTTTGAGTTGGATTCTGGCTTCAAGAGGAAGCCAGTTCAGCGCCTTCAGATGTGGTGAGATGTGTTCGAATTTTTTTGAGCCTGTTAAGAGTCTGGCGGCGGCGTTGAGGCAGTCTTTTAGGGGGGCTGTGGAGATCTTGGGCAGGCCTGAAAGGGTTGAGCATCCGTATTCAATTCTGGAGATAACTAATGCCTGGACTGCCATTTTTAGGTCCGAGGCATCAAGGAAAGGTTTTAGTTTCCTCAGGTAGCCCAGGTGAAACCTCGCAGTTTTAGCCATCGAGTTGATGTGGTCTTGCATATTCAGGTTGCTGTCCAGGGTTATGCCGAGAGATTTGGCGGATTCCACTATGGTCGGTGTGCAGTTTAGTGCTGTGATCGACTTGGTCCATTCCTGGATGTCAGTGTTACTTTTAGGGGGGAGATTAGAAGGAACTCCGTTTTTTGTGCATTTAGTTTGAGCAGGTTGCAGGCGAGCCATTGAACAGTCAGCTTTAGGGCCTCATTCAAAGAGTAGATCTCCACTAGAGATGAGATTTTGATGTAGATCTGGGTATCATCGGCATACATTTGGAAGGAGATGTTGGCAGTACGTAGTAATTCAGCTAACGGTTCAAGGTAGAGATTGAAGAGGGTTGGGGAAGAGTTGATCCTTGGGGGACTCCGATCGTTATCGGGGAAGGAATAGATAGATTACTGTTGACTAAGAAACTCTGGGTGCAGTTCACGGAGGAAGGATCTAAACCATTCGAGAAAGGTTCCCCTTACTCCCATCCTGAATTCGAGGCGTTCAAGTAGTTTCTCGTGGTTGACTGTGTTGAATGCTGAGGATAAATCCAGTAGAATTAGGAGACATGTTTTGCCTTGGTCAAGGGCTTGGAGAGCATCATCCACAATATGGAGAATAGTAGTTTCTGTGCTGTGCCCAGGCCTGAACCCGGATTGGAATTTGTCTAGCAGATTAAAGTTGGTGATATGTTGGCTCAGTTGAAGTTGCAAACATTTCTCCAGAGCTTTCGCTAGAAGTGGGATATTGGATATTGGTCTGAAATTGTCTGGAATAGCAGGATTCAAGGTGGGTTTTTTAAGATGGGGACGACTTGACCGGCTTTTAGAGAGTCAGGTATGGACCCTTGTAGTAGGGAAGCGTTGATTATTGTAGTCCAAATGGGAATGATAAATTGGGAGGTCGCGGTCACGCAGCTGGAGGGGAGTGGGTCATTAAAGTGGTTATTCGGATTTAAGGAGGATAGAATTTTTGAGATGGAATGATCGTCTTATAACTTGAAGTTGGACCAGTGCGCTTTGTTCTTGGGTGTTGTCTGGGGGGAAGAGAGGAGAGATGGGACCCGGCAGGAAAAGGTCGGATTTTGGTGGTGGAATTAAGTTCTTTTCCTAGGGAGGTAATTTGGGCTGTAAAGAAGGAGGAGAACTCCTCACAGGTTATTAGGGATTTTGAGGTTTCTTTGGAAGTTTTAGCCAGTTTGTCAGATTGGTGTTTGACCATTTCAAAGAGCTTACGAGGTCTGTTCTTAGCGTTTTCCAGTTCCGATCTAAAGAATTCTTTTTTTGATTTGAGGATGTTCCTGTTGTAAGCATTTCTGGTCGGTCGGAGAAATTTTAGTTGGGAGGCTGAGGGGTGCTGTCTCCAGGTTCTTTCTGTTAGCCGGAGGGTTCTCCTTTCATTGTTGAGGGATCCGTTGAACCAGGGGTTTTTGTCTTTAACTCTGGATCTTTTTAGCTTTAGCGGGCGAGATTATCAATTATGTCAGACATAGTCGAGTTGTAGTGTTCTGTAAGGTCGTTGACCTTCGAGAGATTTGGGGGGGGGAGGTCATTCTCGCAGCGTACAGCCAGCTTCTCGAGATCTAGAAGTCCCTGAGCCAGAGTTTCGGTTTCACAGGTTGCGCTGGCCTTGTCTTGTGGGTGCCAGGCAATAGGAAGGTAATAGCATGGTGGTCAGACCAGTCGCATGGATCTATTGAGTTAAGCCTGACCGCCGTTGCCTTAGCAATGATCCACTCCAGTGTGGCGCCTTTCGTGTGAGTTGGTAATATGCAGGCTTGAGAAAGTGATTGGTCAGCAAGGAAGTCTTTGAGGCGTTAACCTGAGGGTCATTGAGGTCATTCCAGTGCAGATTAAAGTCTCCGAGGAAAATGTCATTGGAGTGGGGGAAACCTTAGCTGTAATGATTTCCATGAGGTGGTCGATGAAGGTGTCATTCTTGCCTGGGGGTGGTAGAAGATGTGCAGTTTGCACAACTGGGTAGCGTCATTACATATGGAGAGAGCAATATATTCGCAGGAGTCGGTGGGGTCACCGTGAAGTTCAGTGACGAGGAGGTCTGAGCGGTAAATGCAAGCAATGCCTCCCCCTTTTTTTAATTGCCTTTCAAGCCTTATGATGCTATAATTTGGAGGGACCAATACATTTAGGTAAGGTGACGATGATTAATTGAGCCATGATTCGGTAAGGATTGCTACGTCAGAATTTTGGCTCAGGATGAGAGCAGCGATGTCGGAGGCATGCTTTGCTGCTGATTGGCAGTTAATTAGGAGGCCGGAGAGAGGAGGGTCGATGTGTGTCTTGTGAGCTAGGGAGGATAAGGGGACTTACGCTAAGTTGTTGCTGTTTACTCCTCTGTTACGGAGAGTTGATGTTCTATTAGAGTTGATTGCAACCGTGTGAATTAAGCATTCATCTTTCTTGTCTGGAGGATGGGGGGCATCAGGAGAGGACTTTTAGGATAAGAGGAGGGCTTGAATTTCGTCCTCCGAGAGGTAGTTGGGATGCTTGCGAGGGCGAAGATGTCTAAAGGCTAGCGGCAAGGGTTGAAGGAAGGGCTTGGTGAGTGGGGGAAGAACTGAGTTCTGGAAGAGCTTGATATTTGAGATAGATTGTTCTGTGAGGTTAAGGATGCTTTTCAGTTCAAGAACGGAGTTATGGATGCTCTGAGCTATGTTGGTTGCTCTGAGGTTCAGAGCTTCAAGGTCCATAAGTGAAGGTTGAACTTGCGGGAAGGCGACCAGTGGGTCAGTACTTGTTCTGCTGGCATGGTTGGGTAGCCTGGTAGTGCATTGCTCACCAAGATTGTGTACTGTAAAACAATTCTCATATTTTGTATCATCTGTAGGCTATCAAGCTTCAAAAAACAACAAAGGAATGCTTGACTTAATTTGTGCCACTCGAGGACGCATTCAGGGCCATTGTGCCCCCTAATATGCCTCTCTAGACAAAGACTGCCCATATGCATCTCACTCTTGGTCCTGGACCAATAGAAACATTTATGCTCGAACTGCCAGACCAGGTCCTCTAAGTCGATTAAAACTTGAGCGTAGCGTGAGCCCTGTGGAACAGTGAACACATACATGGACATACCCATAAGCAAGGTCACATGTCTGAGCATACTTACAGTGTTTAGTGAAGAAAAAAAAAAAATGATGGAAGGAGTAATTACCAGTAGCTGAGATAAATTCAAGAATCCAATTCATCACTTTTTTGTTTTCATCAATGTGACTAACTTAGTTTAATGGGTCTGCCAAGATATAGAGATAATGCAGGATAGTGGTAGATCTGGGATGTCACATGAGATTTTAAAATATAAAACAATGTGATAATTATATGGTAAGAGATAATATCTGATCACTGGTAGCATTACGCCCAAGACGTGTATAAACTGACATGAAAGTGCAAGATTACAATATGAAAGGGACTTTAGAGTGACATGCAGTTTTCCATGGGACCGCTGTCCCATCCATACAGCTACCACTTTGTGAAAGGTTACGACTAACAAGGGCAGTTAGTAATCTTACAATGCATTGCAACTGCACAAGTGTTTGCAAACCATTCCTTGCAAGTTGCTAAAAGGCAGTAAGTCCCTTTGCCACTTCCTTTACCATGTGGTGTCAAAGAGACTGCCATGTTGACACTGCAAATCACAAATGCATCAGCTGCCTGCAATGCCTTTTTAAACATTGTGAACTGTATTTTTGCAATCATAAAGACTGCTTCTTTGCACAACGCATGCATTAACAATTTCAAACATTCTTTGCACATTTAGTTCATCACCAATCTTGCATCCTTAGCTGCTTTACGCTTTCTGAAAATCTCTCTAACATCAGGCATTTTCCATGCAAGCACCCTGTCTCTTTGCTGCATGCAGCAGCAAAAATGTTAAAATAATTTTTGGGATGATCATCTAAAAGATTTTTCTAAAGTTCATGAAATAATGAATACTTTTCAGTATACCAAGCATGTTTGTCTGAGTTTTGGGTGATTTGTATATGCAGGAGAAAGACAGAGTCACAGTCGCAATCCTTTTAACTCTATCTGCATCAGTCGACACCATTCACCACAACTTAATTATGAACTGGATTTAGGCTACTGGTATGCCTAGTACAGTTTTTCCAGGGTTCATATCATTCTGATGGATACTAAAGATTCCTCACATTTCAACTATCCCAGGGGTCATATTGAATCTGAAAATTTTCAGAAGCTTTCCATGCTGGTAGACGGTCCTGGCTCTACTTCAATGCCAATGTCACGTCACTGAAATCATGAAGCCCCTCCACAGGCACCCTGACATCTGTTCCCTTTTTTCCATGCCTTCAACACAATTCCAGAGTTGTGCCCTCCTCAGGGAATCATCACTCAACGTTTTCGTCTTTCCAAAACTACATTACGGTGCACTACCTGGATGTCACTTCCCCCAAAGCGATCAGGCTTCAAACCCTGTAGGGACTGTGAGGGACATGGACCAACACAACATCTGACTCTAGTGGCTGGGGTTGGACCATGTCGTCAATCATGCCATAAAGGAGCGAGATGTCAAGCTGTGGCATGGCCCAGGCTCTAGAGGACTGCTGGGCCAAGCGGAAGTCAATACCCAAGATGAGGTCCCCAGAGTACCCGCTGTTGTCAAAGTCGTCCTAGTGAAAACACAAAAAGAAGCAATGCTATTAAACAATGCTGCTGTTTGACTGGTACGTCCTTCACTCCCCCACTCATCAGGACTCTTCAGTGGAACCGTACTGTGGACATTTGCCCAGAGTAGATGATTCCCACGGATCTTTCGGGCCCAGCGCCAATCCCAGAGCCGTTAACAGCTATGGGGCTGTCACCCAGGCCCTAGCTGGTCAGCAATATCCCTAGAACGGACCCTCCCTTATTTATAAATGCAGTGTTTGATTTATTTTGCAGTGGCATCGTCTGCTCTGGAGTGCCTTCAGGCCTCATGGTTCCTATGGGTTATGCCTTTGGTGCAATGTTGGCAGCCTATGACTTTGCTCCTTTTTCTCCATTCCTCCAGCTGCCTCCTATAACTCTGGCATTGACTTAGAAGCCAGTCTCCATCTCAGGGTGGGTGTCGCTACTGACACCGCCTCTCCTCAACATTCCCGCAGGCTCCTCCCCCTCATGCGAGATTAGCCCTCGCCACACCTGATGTCACCGGCACCACAATCGACTCCACTGATGCTGCAATGACAGTGCCAGATCCATTGCCTCTAATAGAATTTCCCCTGCCTACCAAAATGTTAAGAAGAGAGGCACAGAGTATCATGGAGGAGGGACCCTATTTTTGGCACAGTGATCATCTTGATAAACCCATTTCTGATTTGACTGATGGTGATATACAGTGCGTCACCATGAACATGGACTTCGCACCCTTTAGGGACACAAGTGGACTTGACACATCACCCGAGTGGGAACTTTACTCCCCAACTGGTCTTCCACCAATAGAGGTCCCCTCATACCATACTGTAATGAAACAAAGGCAGCTTCAACATCCCTCCACATAAACCAAAGATAACCTCTTAGCTGAGTTATTGCATCCTACAGCTTGTGCTGCTGAACCTTTTTACCCTTTAATGATGCTCTAACTAAGCCTATTCTAGCTGTGTGGGAGAAGCCCACCTCTTCTCTACCAGCCAAAGGGGTGGTGGCCAGAAGATACAGACTGGCTCTTTGAGGCCCTGCCTTCTTATCAACACACCCATTAGCAGAAAGCCTTGTCGTTCAAGTTTTCTGTTCCTCTTAACCTCTTCAGGGGCTTTTCTCACTACACCCTCTGCCAGAATCTGTAAGAAAATGGAACTGTTTGCCAAAAAATGCTTTTCGTCTGGGAGCATAGCTCCAGAGTCTCTTAATGCAACATACCAAATGGTGCATTATACCCATGCTCTCTAGGCTATGACCCAGTTAGTTGCCTGGTGCTTGCTGGAGGACCTCCAACCCCATTTCACGGAGCTTGTGAAGTGTGGCCAATCAGCTGCAAGACAGGTGATACAACCAGGTCTTGACACTGCGGACTCTGGAGCATGAGCTATGCGAACGTCCTTCTCCCTTGGTCGCCATGCTTTGCTAAGCAACTCAAGGGTTTCTCAGCACATACAGTCCACCATGTCCACCATGATGGACCTCCCCTTTAATGGATCACGCTTGTCTGGGCCAAAAGCAGACTCATCTTTTGGCGGTTCAAGGAGAGCAAGGCCACTGCAAGGTCGCTTGGTCTACAAACTCAGCAGGGGAGCTATCAACAATACTTAAAATGTTAGGGATTTTCCAGAGGGTTCTGCTTTCGAGGCAATCAGCAGATTTAGTCATACCACACAGCAAGTCAACCTACTATACAAGCAGTGTGACAAACCTAAAGGATGTCTCTGGCCTCTGCTTCACCTCTCTTCCTCATCCTCCTCCTTCTCCCCCAAGCCACCTCAACGAAGCACCCCAAGTTCGCTCTTGTGGGAACACAGTGCGCTGGTTGGAGGATGGGCATCTTTTTTTCCACAGGCCTGGAGGGCCATAACTTTAGACCAATGGGTCTTGCAGTTTGTGGAAAATGAGTACACCCTACCCTCACAGAAGGCCCCTCCACCCATTACACCCACTACTTCATCTTCTCTGACAGACAACCTTCGTATCCTTCATCCGGAGGTAGAGACACTCCTATAAAAAGGGGTAGTGAAGTTGGTGCCAGAGCAGGAATGAGGCCAGGCGTACTATTCTCAGTACTTCCTGGTATCAAAGGATGGCGGTCTTTGTCCGATCCTAAATCTAAGGTTTTGATCTGGTTCCTTCAAAGACAAGTCAAAATGCTGTCCCTGGCACAGGTGTTGTTTGCACTGGAAGTGAAACACTGGGTGGTTGCATATTTTCATATACCGATTCTGGGGTCGCTCATGAAGTATCTACCCTTCATGGTAGGATTAGCACATTACTAGTTTGCAGTCCTCCCATTTGGTATAATTTCAGCTCCATGTATCTTCGCAAAGGTAATGGCAGTGTCTATTGCTGCTTGGTCTCTGCCTTGAAAGAAGGCAGGAATGGTGTTAACAGTGGCCACTGCACTGTGATTAGGAGGTTTCACAGCTCTTCGTTTAAAGTGGGAATCCCAAATGGGACTGTGGGGAACTGCATCTATTGAGTCTCAGATCCAATTTTTGTCTGTGTCCCCAGCCAGATGGAAAGCCAGTTCTAGCACAGACATTGGGGTGGAAACCTCATCTCCTTAGGGGAGTGGCTAAAGGAAGGGAGAAGACTCCTGCTGCTGGAGGCTGGCTAAGGCAATTTGGTTGAGGGAATCTGGGAAGGTTTGCAAAAGAACTGAAAAACCATAGGCTGAAAAGGAGGTGGGAATTATGTAAGAAAATTGCCTAAACTAACTGTGTGTAGGGTAGTGCCAGAATAAGATCGGCACCTCAACACCACCTTCATGGAAGGATTCTGGACCTTGGGAGACAGTTATCTTAAGGAATATGACTTCATGGCTACCGAAAGAAAGAAGAACCAAGTACTCTTGACTCCTGCTGACATCCAGGGGCTGAACTACTTTACAAGCATCATGAGTGGCCTCCTGTTACCTGCTACAAGGAAACACAAAGTAGCACTTCTGTCCCAGAGCTAACAGACCATTGTGGACTGTCCCCTGTAGGATCCCTTTCTGAAGAGAGACTTGATACCTAGGATGGCCACAAGGAACTTTGCCAGCATGGAGAAATATGAGCCTTTCTGGCCATCTCCAGAGGACTGGGACAACGTGCTGAGATTCCCACATGGAGGGTTCAGAAAAGGCTGGCAAGACATTCAGATTTGTACCAGTCAGAGATTTTTGCTGTGAACAAAAAGCTTCAGCAGGACCTTGCAGCAAAGGTATCTGGTATCTTTGAGCACTGCCTAACTACAGCTTCATATTTGTCTTTGAGGACCTTTGCTGGCTTCTGCTTCTCGACGGGCTACATCAACATTGGTGGTAAACACTTTTCTACTTGTGACTTGTACAAAAACACTATGCACTGCATCTTACAGAATGTAATGGGAAGTGTGGTGCTATTTATTAGCAGAGTGCACCCGCTCCCTATATGTTCATTACTACACCAAGCAATAGTTTGTAAATATAGTTATATGAGTTCAGCACCATAAATGTAATCATAAAGTCTCGAAATTAATAGAATTATTGAAGCTAACCTTTTCACTAAGAACAATCATTAACCTGATTTGCATTTTGATATGCCAGGGCACTCTTTTTATTAAAAAGAAGAGTTTTCTGACCTGCCCTTATGTGTAAAACGTAGTGTTTACCATGGAGATCAATGCATACAACTTTTTCCTCTCAGTTTACAACCATCCACATGCCGCCCTCTCATTTGACTCAAAAGAAAGAATGCAATAGTCCTAGGAGACTTTAGTTACTGGTTGGAGAACTCCACTAGTCCCGCGCAGACATTTAAAGAAGCTCTAGACTCCTTTGGATTAAACTTATTTCCACTCATTCAGCTGGACATTTGCTTGAGCTATGCTTTTTTAAAGTGGGACAAGAAAGGCCATTCCAATAACCTCGACTGACCATTTAGTAACCCCATTCTGCTGGCTAGATTATTCTTCCACAGATACGAAAACAGAGACTGGTATGTTATCAAATGCTGCTGATAAAAAGCTTTTTAACCCATACCATAGGCCAGGAAATGCATACAAAACTTACTAATTGTCCCACTGAGGATCCATTATGGCACCTGATGTTTTAATTAACAATAACAAACATTGGATGACTTACTCCCTTTAAAAATAGTAAAAAATTCCAATCACAAAAAAATGAATCCATGGTTTACTCAAGAGCTTAGAAGTAGCAACTGCTACTTCAGCAAGAGTTTGGCATGGGGCTCAGATCCAGAGGACAAAATTCTATATTTTATCTTAGCGAAAGAGCATTGCCTCAAAATCAGCAATGCATTAAGACATTTTTCAAACCCGCTGACTAATGCCCCAAACTTAGCAAAAGAGTTATGTAAAAATCATTAACGAGCACCCCAAACCTGCGTGTTCATTGGACGAGCATGCTTTACCTGTTTTAACAACTTCCCAGCTTTTTCGCTGAGAAAATGTACTAAAATCAAGAGCAGAGATTGAAGCTGAGACTATCAGTTGGCCATCCTGTTTGGACAAGCTCAAACAACTTGAAATACTTCTAATCATTCAAAAACAGATCACCCCTCCAACTAACAGATCCCTTCCCATTCTGTAGCCTGACCTTATCACTCATATTCAGGAAAGCCATCCTTCAGGTTCCCAATCAGACACCCACACTGTAAAACACTTCCAACAGTATGGCGCCATTTATATGTGCAGATATTGGGTTAATTTTCCCATAATCCTTCTCAACAAGCTGTATACCATTATATTAAAAATAAACAATTTTGATTGTGGAATGTAATGCACTCTTTGATAGTAAACCATCAGGTTTCGGTCCAGGCTGGAGTACCGAGTTGGTTCTGAACGATCTTCATAGGATGATGGATACCACAGACTATGGGGCTATAGAGCTCCTCGACCTCTCTACAGCATTTGCTACTATAGATCAGGTGCCTATGCTAAACAAGCTATCTGATTCAGGTCTCAAAGGATCAGCTTTGTCTAGGTTGAAATATTTTCATCAAAATGGAAACATAGGATATTTACACTACCTTAATTTTCAGCTGCTAAGGACGTAAGGATTTATGTTCCGCAGTTTTTTTGCCACTTCTTTTCAACATTTATAAGGGGCTGCTCCAAGCCCTCCTTAACTAGACACAATGGACCCCTAACTGGATGTCAAAACAGAAGTTCAAATGGGCTGTAGCCGACACACTTCTGTGGAACCTCTCTGTAGGCAAAGAGAAGATAGGGTAGTAAGACATCCCATTTTCGCCTGAGCTTTTCTGGGAGTCCCATGATCATACTCTTTAGGGTCTTGTTGAACCTTTCAACAAGCCCATTACACTGTGGATGGTAGGGTATGGTAAACGTGTAGTTTACTCCACACTCTTTCCACATTGCAGTTATGTAACTAGACATGAAGTTGGTACCTCTGTCTATTAAGACCTCCTTAGAGAAGCCCACTCTGGAAAAGATTCCCAGTGTTATGAACCCCAATGTACCCCAATATAGGCCTAGGTAGTTGCACGACCTTTTACCTACATTTGTCCTAACTTGCCCTACATAACGGTTCTGGCGGCGACCTTTTACCTAGTTAGGTGCCGAATAAATGTTGTGTGGTTTTCTCCGAAAAGTAGCCTCATTTATTATGCATGAGGATTCTTAGTATCACAGCAGGATTACCATTTTCCGCATAATAACTCTGTATAATGGTTCCCGCTATCGTCATCCTTGGCTGACATGCCCACAGTACCATAACACATCTAGGTAGAACCCCTGAGGGTACCTTTTGGGTATATAAGTACCACATTTTCGCTGGGCAAACCAGAGGAGAAATAGCTTCCATGCTGACACGCTGACACGAGACATTGAAGTCCCTGCCTGCAGAAACTCCAGCAAGCAACAGTCTGACATCCCTTTTTTTTTTTGAAAACTCTTTTTATTGGCATTTTATCATTGTGCATAGTTTGTACAGCTTAACAGTATAGTGAGAAACTTTCAATTCTGATTCTGCATACTGTGCATATCGTAGATTTTATAACAATAAGAATGGACATACATTAGACCACTTTAAAAGTCTTTGTTTCTGGAGTTGGTATGTTGTTGAGCTCCATTCGACTGTAAGTCACAAACTGTATGCTGTTTTGTCCCTTTTGTGTTGACCTGTTGTATTGGTGATATAAACCACCACGAGTTGTGCCTAAAGACTGTAGGGAACATAACTCAACAATAAGGGTAACTAGAACTGGGATTTACTGCATGGGAAATGAATCGCTGTAATGAGGGCTGGGAGGCCAAGAAGCTGGTGTCAGTTTTAACTCTGGTAGTGCAGGGCATGGGGCACGGGCGCCTATGTGTGCTGTTTAAAAAACTTGTCACTTTCAGGTTTTGAGCTATCCTCGGTCAGGGGTCGCTGCGAAGGGGTGGCACGCGGTGCGCTCTCTCGGGATGCCCCAGTGGCTGGTGGCGGGGTGGCCTGTTCATGAGAGTCTACCACTGCATGGTGTTTGGATGCATGGAGTAATGTCGCCCATTGCATGGAGATGTGATGCTTACGCATTCCCTGCAGTTCTTCGGAACGAAGCAACTCCTCCTCCGCGGCCCCCCCACTTACTTAACGCGCCTCTCCAGGCCTCAATTGGCGGCCCTTCCGGGGCTCTCCAGTGCATGGCTATGCATCTTATGGCAAGCAGGATCGCCAGGGCGGCAAAGCGCATCCCTACTTTCTGTTGCTTGCGGCTCCTGGTGATGCCTAGCGCACAGGCCTCCCACGTATTAAGATCTGTAAGCCCCGTGACCTCTAGTAAGGTGGC
The DNA here is from genome assembly GCA_963921515.1 of Calotriton arnoldi. Classification (NCBI taxonomy): domain Eukaryota; kingdom Metazoa; phylum Chordata; class Amphibia; order Caudata; family Salamandridae; genus Calotriton; species Calotriton arnoldi. The sequence continues at coordinate 77,635 of CAWUFW010010290.1, forward strand.
ATGAATCGTAGTCCAGTATGAGTGGAGTGCTGGACAACCCCAAAACATGTGGATAAAGGACGCGCCCGGTTCCGGACATCTAGGGCATGTAAAGCGCGTGTCAGGGTGATAGCGTTGGAGGCGTTCAGGTGTGAGGTATGCGCGGTGTAAAATATGATATTGTATGCTTTTGAACCGGTAATTACGGGACACCTTTTTTGGGAACTCCAAGGCTCGTTCCCATTCTTTGTCATGGAGGGGCCTCTGAAATTCCTCCTCCCATTTGTCACGGAGAGGTGTGAGGGAGATCGTGCCCAGTTCGCGCACCACTTTATATAACCATGTCACTAAGTGACGTCCAGGACCCATCTGCAAGATTGCATGTAGTACTGGATGTGTGGGCAGCTCTGAGTCGATAGCATGCCACATACGACGACAATCGACCAGTAGTTGTCTATGTGTGAGGAATTGTCCGTTGGGAAGGCCAGTGTCGGCGGCTAGTTCCGCGAATGTTTGCAATTGCCCATTCACAAACAGGGCACCCGCCTCAGTGACTGCGTGGTCCGTCCATATGCGCAGCGCACGCTCTGTGTAATGCAAACGGCCTCTAGGGAAGCCTACCAATGGTTGTATGGGGGAATACATAGGAAAGGTGTGACTCATTATGTGTATGCGTTCCAAACATGTACGCGACACTGCCAACTGGAGAGGGCAGTCCTGAATGGGCTCGGTGCCGGGCATCAACATGCGGTATATGCTGGGGGCTGTGATCTGTCTCGTCATTGTATGTGTTTCCGTCATTGCGCGTCCGGCTGTCCAGCGCGATACCCATTGTAGCTGGGCTGCCAGGAAATACGCCTCGAAGGAGGGTGCACCCAAGCCCCCTCGATCCATGGGCAGCTGTAATTTGGCGAGGGCTATACGCCTCCTACCAGATCCCCAAATCAATGTCACTAGGAGGGCGTCCAGCTCTCGGAAGAAGGAGCGAGGAGGGACCACCGGTAAATTGGCAAAGAAGTATAGGAACCGTGGCATTAGGATCATCTTGGCCACTGCAATTTTCCCTATGGGAGCCAGAGGAAGTTCCTTCCAGAAGTTCACCGAAGACCTAGCCCCAGCCAGCGCCCTGCGATAATTCCCCTCGTATGTGTCCTGAGGCGAGTGATAGAGCCTAACGCCCAGGTAGCAGACTGCATCAGTGCTCCATGGTATCTGTAGGCCAACTATTAGTAAGTGCTGAGGGGTGAGGTCTCTCGAGAGTGGGTATATTGTGGACTTAGTCCAATTGACCCTAAGCCCTGCCACCCTCTTAAAGTCTCACAGGGTGTCCAGAATAGGAGTGAGGTCTGATGTGATGTCGCGAACGTAAACGAGCACATCGTCGGCATATAGCGACACTGCGTGGACTGTACCCGTGATAGATATACCCCAAGTCTCTCCCTCGCTGCAAAGACGGATCGCGAGTGGCTCCATCACTATCGGGAAGTGCAGGGGGGAAAGCGGGCAGCCCTGCCTAGTGCCCCTGAGCATTAGGAAAGAGGACGACATGTACGGCCCCATCTTTACCCTGGAGGACGGATTAGTGTATATGAGCTTGGTATATGCCAGTAGGCGTCGGCCCAATCCCATCTGCTGCAGGACCCCAAAGAGGTATGGCCAACTCAGGGTATCGAAAGCCCTTTCCAGGTCCAGGACCAGGCAGACAGTCTGACATCCCTTACGGGGTGTCCAACTCGAGACCAAGACGGGGTCCTTCGTTCTCTCACATCAGGTAATGGGGTTGGCTCTTTCCTAGGGGGATTCTTGGCTTTACACCTACATACATGCTAGGTACATTTAGGTACACTTAGCTACGGTAAGCATTTTAGGATTACGCCTGATTACTGCCATGCATCTATATGCCTGCATATATTCACTGTTTATGCACCATGGTAGAATTCTACCTTTTATTTACTTTGTTGGTGCTCGTAATCGTATATGTCTGTTTCTGTCTAATGGTTGTTGCAGCACACGTATTTTATACTCGAATGACGGTGTTTCAATAAATGCTTATTGAAAATGTCCCCACCGTTTATTCTGTATATCTCTCTGAGAGCGAGTGAGCACGAGTGACTGAGCAAAAAGTACTGTACTGTTTCCAAGATCCCTAAGGGGTCAGGGTTGTCATGTTCGATAGTGCCAGAAACTTTCCGCTCCTTGGTAAGGTTGTGGGGCTTGTAGTGGCACTGTGAGCTAGCTGGTCTACAGACTAACATATCCTTTGGGGGTGTCTGGAATCAATCTGGACACCAATCCCTTAGTTTATGTTGTCTAAACACGCAGATCCTATATAGATTTGTAGGAACTATAGACACCAGGAGGGCCTTGGCCACTACAGGAGCTGTAGTGGTTCTAAGGGGAATTGCTTCTGGATACCTAGTGGCATGGTCCACCACCACTAGGATGTAACTGTGTCCAGATGCAGTTGGAGGATTCAAGGGACCACCAATGTCAATCCCTACCCTCAAAGGGAATCCCAACCACTGGAAGGGGAATTAAGGTGGCCTTTGTAGTGCCACCTGACTTACCACTGGCTTGGCAAGTGACACAGGAGTGACAAAACTCCTTAGTGTCTTCAGACATGAGGGGCCAGTGACAATGAGAGAAAAGTCTGTCCCAAGTCTTGCTTTGCCCAAGATGTCCTGCAAGGGGAATGTCATGTGCTAGGGAAAGAAGGAAACTCCTGAACGTCTGAGGTATAACCAACCTCCTTGTGGCACCAGGCTTGGGATCTCTATGCTCAGAAAACAGAAGCCCATCTTCCCAATAGATCCTATGGGACCCACTGACATTCCCTGCATCCTCAGCAGCAGCTTGCTGTTTGAGCTGCTCAGGAGAGGGCTAGGATTTCTGCCCCAGACTCAAGTCTGCCCTGGAAGAGCCTCCTGCCCCCAAGAACTCTGCCGTGTCAGACATAAATTCCTCTAGGACAATTCCTTCATAAGGTCTAGAATCATCTCCCTCAGGAGACTGATCCTCACTGGGAGTCTGGGAGGAGGATAATTCCTTACCCTTCCTGCTCCTTCTCTTAGCAGCTATCTGGTCTATTTTTCCAGGTTCCAGAGCTCCCTCAGTGCCTAACTGTTTAGCCTGAGCCCTAGTGGCAGCAAATGCACTGTCAGATATCCCCCTCATCTCTGCATGTGTCTTGAACTCCACTTCAGACAAGGCTGAAGTTTCCAAATCATTGCCCAACAGACAGTTCACAGGTAGGTCTGGGGAAACCACAACTCTTTTAGGGCCAGTTACCCCTCCCCAGCTGAGATTTACAACTGCCAAGGAATGATCAGTCCTGATGTTGCTTGCGTTGGTCACTTGGTGAAGTTGACCAAGTATGATCTGGTCAGGAGACACTGGCCCCTGTGTCCTTGTATGCAACATCTTCCTGACCATTAATCTGAGGCTGCTGCCTGTACTTGCCCAAGTTAGTGGGACTTACAAGTAAAGTAGCAAATTCCAAGCCACTGTCACAGACAAGGACAGCCTGAGTGGGAGTTCTGACTAAGCCAGAATCCACTTCAGAACCCAAGGTTAACCCTAATAATCAATTGGGGGTACTACTACTACTTGTACTGGTGCTAGTGGTGCTAGGTACCTTAGGGGCAGTAGTAGTAGTTTCTTTGGTGTTAGCTTTAGAGCAATTGGCATCCCTTGCTCTGTGGCATTTCTCCTTACACAGGTAACACCAAGGTCTCTTGCCAGAGGAAGAGGAGTTTTGGGACCCACCCCCAGAGGAATATTTTTGGGAACCTTGTGAAGACTCCTTTTTGTCTTTACCTTTCTCAACCACCCTTCTCTAGGGCCTTAGAAGAATCTTGCTTCTTCTGGTCACTTCCACCACCATTGTTTTTCTGCTTTACCCTGGTGCAGACCCATTTGTCTGCCTTCTTTCCCAATTCTTGGGTAAAGGTCAGATCAGAGTCCACCAGGTACTGGTGCAGCTGCTGATTTGGACAGTTATTAAGGATGTGCTTCCTCATCAATAATTTGTACAACCCCTCACAGTCATGCACATTACTGTCATGAAGCCATCCTTCTAGAACCTTAATAGCACTGTCTACAAAGTCATCGCAGTCTTGGGTGTGTGCCTTCTGTGTGTCCCTGAATTTGACCCTGTACTGTTCAGTGGTCAAACCGAACCCATCTATGAGGGCACGTTTCAAGACTGCATAGATGTCAGCATCTTCCTCCTTGACAGTGAGAAGTTTGTCTCTGCCTTTGGTAGCAAAGGAGCACCACAGGATAGCTGTCCACTGCCCTAGAAGGACCTTCTGTACCTTACAGGCCCTCTCGAAGGCAGTGATCCATTTATGGATACCATCCCCCTCCTGTTAAGGAGGGACTATCCTGCTCAGGTTCCTACCATCAAAAGATTGCTCCCTGACCCTAGGGACACTAGTGCTGCCACCATAGGTGGGACTATAGTCTCAAATACTTTCAAGGTTTCCTTATCAAGGGCCAGCTGATTGTGCTTGATTCTGAGCTTGGCTCTCTCAAGCTTAAGCAGGTGGTATTCCCTCTCTAATGACTCCTCCCTCTGACTGGAGATGGAGGTCCCTATGGAATTATTAGAGGCATTGGAATTGACAGCGGAGGATCTAGACCTCTCCTCCATTTTCTGTACCCTCCCATGAGGGATAAAGGGGGGGTCCTACCTCTAGGGGCACCCTCTGTACTATCTGTACTATTCCCTGGGGGATTAGAGTTCACCAGTGTGGAGTCATCAGACTCCTCCTGGTAATGATCAGAATTAGTGTCACTGGGGTGAACCACCCCTGACCTGTCTTCTGGAGTGACCTGAGTGTTAGGGTTGCTACATGTCTTCAACTTCCTTAATGCAGCCAGGGTCCTAAGTTCCTGGAACTTAAGACCACTGTATCTAGAAGATTGGGACCCACTGACTTCCCCAACTAAGGACATTTTTAAACTAGGTTTAGCATGGTGTTGAACCTACCAACCCTAGTGGAAACTAAACTTCTAAAAGGATTGTAGAAAGGGTTGTGCTAGACCCTCAACTAACAATCCAAAAAGTTCAGTATAACTTACTACTTTACAAAAAGTATTTATATGTGCCTAATGCTAGTGATAGTTTTTCATCTAACCAGACCTAGATTAGCTGGTAAAACAGCGCAGGCTTAAATCCCAACCGCTGCACACTAATCGTAGGAGGCTGGCTTAGTATATGGTGCACACTAATTTAAGTGAAGCACCTTGAACTAATCCAGACAACCCTTATGGTGATTTTAGTGGTCTTAGAAAACCTTTAGAAAGCTCTCTAAGTGGTAGCTGTGGATGGCAGCCTTCAGGCTTATTCCGGAAGGAGTGTTAAGCAGCTTGTTTTACCAGATCTAATCATGTAGTGTAGGTTAAACGAAAAAGAACCACCCAGTGTATATATAAAAATATTTCTATTTTTTACACTACACTCACTAACACATTGGTTTATCTCTTACCCGGAAATATCAACACAACTACACAACAATACTTCAATTGCAAGATGTAAGTATGCACAATACAATACACAGTGGTCTCCAGCGGGAGACCAAACCATATACTAAGAAAGTGGAATGCGAACTGCAGCCAAAGTCGTGACTTGGACCAGGAGACTCAGAAGAGCTGGGGACACAAGGAACCACCAAGGGTAAGTACCCAGGGATACCACAGAGGCTGTGTGCAGAGTGGAACGTTGCAGTTGCAGTTTTGAAGAAGGACCCTTCCCAGTGGACCCTGAAGAAACCCCATGGAAGACAGAGGGTTGGAGAGTCATTCCACCTGTGGATACCCCTGGCACCAGGATACCTACACCAGGGAAGCCGGGTGTATAGGTGCGCAGTGACTTTGGAAACCACTGTGGAAAACAATGGAGGACTTCAGTAAAGTTGCCGCTGGCGAAGACTGTGCAAGAGTCCGGTGGAATCCAAGGGTGGATTGTTGAAGAGAAGAACCTGCAAGCAGAGGGGACAGAGTTTATGCCTCTCTGAGGTGACCAGGAGGCACGGAGGAGCAATGCTGACCGATGACGAAAGATGCAGGAGTGATGACGGTGACCTTGTTGCTGTAACTGTGAGTACCAGGCGATGTGGAGGAAGACCAGGAGCCATGCACGAGATGTCCCACGTTGGAAGTCGAGAACCAGGGGGTCGGTGTCCGGCAGGAGCACCAACAAGCCTTGGCAGCTGCAACAGGTATGGAAGACAATGAAGGAGCAAAGTTGGGACCAGCAAGGTCCAAAGCACTCACCAAGTGCAGGAGAGTCAAGGCACACCCTGAGCAAGCAGGGAAGCCCTCTTATGCAAGAGAAGACCCTCGAGAGGACCCACAGGCCGAAGACACAGGAGTCGCAAGAGAACCTCGAGCAGCTCATCAAAGTTGAAGGCCCATGGTGCAGAGGATGCGGTGAGGATGAAGTTCTTGGCAGGAAGGGATGCTGGAGGCTGGAGCTTCTTGTAGCCCGAAGATCTCTGGAGTGCAGAGCCAACAAGCCTTGGCAACGGAAAGTTAACGCGTGCACAGGGGTTCGGTCCCAGTGGTTCCGATGAGGGATGCAGGCCTCAAACTTGCTGAGAGGACAGGTCAGGCCCCGAGGGAGTTGCAGAACCACCACCTGTGTTGCGGCTCCAGACGTCCCACAGACTTCGAAAGGCTCATCTGCGCAGGGGAAGGGGTTTCAGTCTTCCCCCACCTCTGGCTGTTGAAGGCGTCCTCGCCGCAGGCTGTCATCTCCCACCTTCAGACTACGGTGAACCTCCTGCATTCACTGGGGTTCTCTGTAAACGTGCCGAAGTCACACCTGACTCCTTCTCAGACGAGAAGCTGTTCTGGACACAGTGCAGTTTTGGGCCTATCCTCCCGAGCAGCAAGTCCAGGATATTCAGGTTATGATTCCGATGTTTCAGCCTCTATCCTGGATTTCGTTGAGACTGACTCTGAGGCTGTGAGCCTCATGGCCTCCTGCATCCTGTTGGTAAAGCATGCCAGGTGGCATATGCAGGCTCTTCAGTGGGACATGAAGTTCCAGTGGGCACAGCATCAGTGAGATCTTACTGACATGTTCCAGATCTCGGAAGGAACTGCAAGAGATTTGTAGTGGTGGTTGATGAACTGTGATTGGGTCAAAGGCAGACTCCTCTCCCTTCCCCAACCAGATCACACAGTGGTATGGAGAGGCCACGGACAACACCACCGCCATGTGGTACTGCAACAAGCAGGATGGGGTGGGGTTATGGACCCTTTGTCAAGAGGCCCTGCGTCTCTGGACATGGCTGGAACAGCAGGGCATAACCCTGGTGGTTCAACACCTGGCAGGGACTCAGCCGTCGATGCCTAGTGGATCACGAAATGAATCTCCAGTCAGAGGTGGTGCAAGGTTCTTTCAGCAGTGGGGAGAACCTTGGTTAGATCTGTTCACCTCCGAAGAGAATGCGCAATGTCCGACGTTTCGCGCGCTGGAATTTCCAAGGTGGTTACCGCTCAGTCGCAAGTGGAGTTCAGGCCTGTTGTACGCCTTTCTGACCAGAGTTCTGAAAAAGATCAGGAGCTTTCGGGCCCAAGTTATTCTTGTGGCTCCACCTGAACCTGTCAACTCTCCGCCTCCACACGTTGAGATTGAGTGGCGGCAGTTGATAGCTTTTGACCTTCCGCCCGAAGTATGCAACGTTATTTTGGCGACCAGGCGGCCCTCTACTAAGACGGTATATGCCGGACGTTGGCAAAAGTTTGATCCATACTTTACAGAAAGGTCTATTGACCCTCTTTCTGCTTTTCTCTCTACTGTTCCTCTTTTCATTCTTACCATTGCTCAGCAGGGCTCTGCTTTGGGTACTCTTAAGGGTTATCATTCTGATCTAGCCGCTTTTTGTGGCTGCCAGATAAACCCTCTCTCTTTTTAAGTCTCCAATTGTAAATAGGTTCTTGAAAGGACTGGGTCACTTGTTTCCACCCACGCCCTTTGTCATGCCACAGAGGGACCGTAATTTGGTCCTCACTTTTTTTATGTGTGCTCCTTTCGAGCCTTTGCACAACTGTCCTCTCCAACTGCTTACCTTCAAGACAGCCTTTCTGGTGGCGATAACATCTTCACAGAGGGTGAGTGAGTTGCAGGCATCATCATGTAGCCCCCCTACCTACCGGTGCTTTATTTCTTCCAAAGGTGGTGACCCCATTCCATCTGGGTCAATCTATCACGCTGCCCACTTTCCTTGCTCCTCTGCATCCCGCTAAACAAGAGGAGCGTCTCCACCCTTTGTTCGTCTGGACCGTCTGGACCCAAAAACATTGTTGTTGTTCTACTTCGACCACACAAAAGAGTTGTGGGTATGTGGAAGCTAAGAAAGGTTGGGCAGTGCAGAAAAAGACCATTTCTCGCTGGGTCATTCTCTGCATAAAGATCTGCTATGCTTTGGCTAAGAAGCAGCACCCTGAGGGATTAAGAGCCCATTCCACCAGGGGAAAGGCTGCAACCACGGCCTTAGCTCGGGGTGTCCCAGTCCTAGACATCTGCCAGGCAGCAACGTGGGCGTCTTTGCACACGTTTGCCAAGCAATACTGCCTGGACAGCCAGGTCTGCAGCAGGGACAGGTATTTTGCCCATTCAGTCCTGCAGGAGTTTCTAGTGTGAGGAATTTGTCCGCACCCCACCACCAGGAGGGTATGGCTTGGGTATCTATTCCAAGGTGAGGAATTTGCAGCTAGCAGTCTCTATCAGATGAACAAGTTACTTACCTTTGGTAACACATTATCTGGTGGAGACAATATCTAGCTAAAGATTCCTTACAGACCCACCCATGCCTCCCCGGTCTGCAGACTTATTTGTTAGGACTAGTGTTGCTCCCTTTTTCAGTGCCCTAGTTTTGGCACACACTTACATCAGTTATGTCATGGCTACGCGCTTCTGATGTGGAAAAGTGAAAAGTACTGATGTTCGCGCACTTGGGTGGCGCCTATATAGGTGCCCGCAGAGCCATAACCCATGCCAACGAGGTCACGCGGAGGCGAATGGAGCCGCCCGACGGTGCGCACAAGGGCTCATGCTCACACAAAAGTTTCCGGATCCAGCCTCACTGCTGGGAAATTCTATGGTAAGGAATCTGCAGCTAGATATTGTCTCTACCAGATAATGCGTTACCGAAGGTAAGCAACTTGTTCTTCTACACCTTTTCAGTGTATGCCACTCCACTATACGATACTCCAGTATATGCTATTCCACTCTACACCATTCCACTGTATGCCACTCTACTCTATGCTATTCCACTGTACGCTACTCCACTCTATGCCACTCAAGTGTATGTCACTCCACTCTACACCACTTCATTCTATGCTATTTGATTGACCCCTGTAGGAAAGTGGAGTACTATGTGGTGTGGGGGTTAGACCTCACCATGTAATACTATCGCAATGCCCCAAAGATTGTCTTTGGCTTCACACTAAGAAATCCTTAGCCCAGTCCTGGTGGTGTGGCAAAGAGCAGTCAGGCTTTACTAGAGGAACATGTGTTAAGCATTTCAGACTACCAACATGGATGATAAATAACTGACACGACTCGAGAGAAATCCAACACCAATTTATAAAAATAGAGTGTATTTTGTGGTCCAAAATGGCTGCCGTGACGGAGCTCCGAAGAGAAGCTCCTGGACTAGGGATCGAATATTCTTAATATTTCCCTGTTTGGTCCTGCCTCACGTCCAGCACCATGCAGGAAACTATCATAAAGAAGTCTGGGCTATTTTCGGAAGAAAGCGTGGTGACCCTGCCCTTGCCCAGGAAAGAAGATTTACACTAAGGATAGTCGGGAACACCCCAGAGGATTCTAACCCACTCAGGCAGTTTGGGGAGACCGACTGCATCCGCGAATCCATCCCGCCATCCCTGCTTGCATGCAAAACCCAAGTGAGTTACAGACGTTCTTGTGGCTAACCCACTTCGACCGTCTCTTACCTGGTCTGGGGTAAAAATAACTGCCATACCGCCCGGACCTGCAGGGGTGGTTTTGTCACACATAGAGGCCTCGCTGGCTGTTTGCCTCTCAAATTCATGGCTGTCTGAAAGCCCTGACATACTCTGAGACGGATGCCTCCCTGATCCATGGCGGTGATTGTCCCTCACTGATGTTTTTCCGCCTCGCTGTCTGCCTTCACAATCTGAGGCTTCCGGCTCAATTCATTTGAATCCGATACCTAATCCTTCGGTCTTTGCGAGGGTGTATGGTCCGGAGTAGGTGTTTGTCCGCCTTGCAGGCTGCAGGCATTTGATCGGATGATCCTTGCTCGCCTGTTGGAACTCGCCCGGAGAAGAGCTGCCGTGCTTGGGACGATGTGTCCCTGACAACATTGACTGGCTGCAGCGCAGCAGCCTCTCTCCTTGCCTCGCCTATACTTCCCGGAAGACGAGCTGAGGCGGCGGTGACTGGAACCAGGGAGTGAAGTGTGCCGCCCACTCAGCTCATGCTTTAGGAGCCTCCTATACTTCCAGGAAGACGAGCTGAGGCGGCGGTGACTGATACCAGCGAGTGAAGTGGGCCGCCCGCTCAGCTCGTGCTTTAGGAGCCTCGCAAGATGGCGCGTATCTGTCCCTGGTAAGATTTATCACTAGGGCTAATTTTCTGCTTCTGGGACGCGCAGCGCCATCCGTGCTCACCTTGCTTAAATATTTTCTGGTGATTCTCTTTTTAGTCGGGGTGCTACGTTTTTGAGGTCACATCATGCCCTCCATTTTGGAACCTCCCTTCCTCATTGACTATATGCATGGCTTCCTAAGATGGCGATCCACTGCCCAGTGAAAGGGACAGAGGACTTCCATGCACAGGTTTAAAAAAGAAATCGAAATATGACTTTGTTCCTGGGCAATCTCAGTCACAGAAACTGAAGAAAAACTCCTGACCCAATGTACAAGAAACTATCTACCTAATCTAAAAATCTGCCATATTTGAACAGTTTTGCGAGGTGTTCCACAACCTAATCACTTATATAACTTTACAATAGTTATCTACAGGCTGCATATCAATAATCAAAGGAAGCATTATTTGCCCCTACCCTGTTTTTAGCCCTAGTGGTTCATGCTAACCCTCCGTCCCCAGCTGGCAAAGATATACATTTCGGCAGAACTACTTCAATATTGAATTATCATTGTGATGCTCCTTAGTGACTTTTCCTAAGGTCTCAGTAACAATTTGTAACTCCATTTTACACTTAGCGGCAACTCCTACCAGCGTGCTATACTATTCTTGATGCAAACATGTCTTCAGCAATGCTCCCCCCACAAACCCCCTGTCACGGCCCTTGTGAGTTATGGCCCTAACTCGTGGAACATCATCTACCCGATAAATATCTCCAAAAATGCCAAGAAGAATCTCAAACGTAAACTACTGAAACAGCACCCGGAAACTCTAATAGCGGATACCTACCACAGCTTGACTAATGCCACTAAGAAAACTGACTTTATCTTCTATTCCAAGCGTCCGGCTAAATGGAAAAACATCTTCCTTCTCCTCCTTCTAGCCACTAAAATAATCAAAATTCCATATGGATTAAAAATGACGACAACCCCCTCTCTGTCTTTTAAAGGGGAAATCAATATATCTATCTTCAGGACTGGTAATATACTCAAACAAGCCACTGACCCTCACCTCAACATCTTCAATAGACACTTCCATACATTGGTCACTTCACTCACAATTCAGGGCCAATCCCCCCTATCGCCTCTCTCCCCTGTTACTCAACTCAACCACCCTGAACAGTCCCGCCTTCTTCCTCCTAACGATCCTCCTTCTTTACCCAAGACTCCCCTGAACACTTACATGAACTTTAACATGTCCCCAACACACACTGCAGATCAATACCCTCAAAAATGACTTCTCTCCCTCCCTCTCTATCTTGCAACCTTACTAATTTAAACCTTGATAATACGCATGCCATGCCCATGGTCACGGGCCCCCCACCTAGTCCCGCCTCCACGACTCCCACTGCTGGTGCCCTTCCCTCTAGTGGTACCCCAACTCTACTCACTCAGACGAGGAACAATACCAGGGCCTTTGTTACGCCTTAGAGCTCTCTGCCCCCCTTCACTCATAATGGGCAGCATATTCTCGCACTCTCACCAACGCTCGGGTTCCCCCGGTCACAACTAACAACCTTTATTCGACCCGCCAACAGTCACCCTAGAAAATTGCCTTCTAGATGGTCACCTCCTGCTCCCACCTTGTCGTCCTATCTCTCAGCAACTAATGAGATCCACTACTGTCCTTGCAATGTGGCCAATCAATCAGCAACTAATGAGATCCACGGCAGTCTTTGCGATGTGGCCCCTATCCCGGGAACATCATCGACTAATTACTCGGCCAACACTCCACCCCTTCACAAGGCACTCCCTAAGCATCCCACTCGGATTATCTTCAATTCTAGTCCTAACGACACAGACCAACCCCTTAACGCAGTGATCTCCTCTCCCTTTTATGCAGATCTCACTGCGTCTCCCCACACCCTCAATGCGGGATGCACCTCCAAATCTCTCGCACAGATTCTGAACAGAATGGATCGTAAACTCAACTCTCTTACGACGGACTTAGCACACCTTAGACAGGATCTCTTAAACCAGAACATCCTTGCCCACTCTCACACTTATGAAACTTCACCTACAGGTTACTTGAATTCCTTGCAATGCCTCCCTTGGCCTACCATTCCCCTGTGCCGGCGGGTCCTCAGACGCACCGTGCACACTGCCCTATCTCAGCTCTGGAAGTGAATGCTCTTAGTGATTCCTACCTCCCTAAGAACCAGGCAGTTGCTAATTTTCCCACCTCCACAATCCCAGTAACAGTGGGCTTAAATAGAAGCCATGTAATTCCTTACTCGCCCAGACCTCCTGCACAATACACCACCATCCATACCCTTAAATATGCTAAGGATAATCCCTGCCCTCTTTCTTGCATGCTCATCAATTGTAGATCGGCAGCACAACATGCTACAGAGATCGCTGAAACAATTCTCAGTGAGGGAATTGACATTGCCTTACAGAAACTTGGCTCAATGAGCACTCGATGGCCATTCTTGACCTACTTATTCCTCCTGGGTTCTCCATCATTAGACATGACAGGACTGAAAGAACAGGTGGAGGTCTAACCTTAATCCACAAAGCAGAAATCCAACTCTCCATGCAAAAGAATGCCAAATACACGACCTTTGAATACCTCGGCGTTGAACTTAACGACAAAGGCTCCACACCCATCAAACTACACACTATCTATCACCCACCTGGTGATCGCCCACTCTTCGCTGAAGAGTTCTCTGACCTACTTACTCAGTTCTCCCTTTCTGACTCGAATGACGTGTTTCTGGGAGATTTTAACATTCATTGGAACAACACAGAAGACTCCACAGTCAGGTGCCTCACGAACCTTTTTGAGATAAATGACCTAAAGCAACTCTGCAACAAACAAGTGCACATCAAAGGCGCTACCCTAGACGCAATTATCACAACTAATGAACTGATCTCCCTTAATGACATCGTTCCCATTAACTGGTCTGACCACCATCTCATACTCTTCAACATCAAGAACATGGCAAAACCTCACGCGGACTCAACTAACAAAACTAAGCTGTGGACCAGAAACCTCAAACATGTCCATTCGACGGAACTTGAATCTAAGATTAGTGAACAACTTCAACGTCTCCCGCACTCTCAAAATGCAATTGAGCTCACTGACCACTTCAATAAGGCGGTAACAGAAGTTCTCAACCAAGTTGCACCTCTTAAACTTAAACAACAAAGATCAACACAATCGAAATCATGGTTTAACTCTGATCTCAACAATAAAAGAAGACAACTCAGACTAGCAGAAGGGACATGGAGACAAAACCCCACGTCATTACATCTAACTCGCCTCAGAGCTGCAAGGCTAGCCTATAAGAAGCACATTTTCAGAGAAAAAGCCTCCTTCTTCCGTATCCAACTGGACGCGCAAAGAACAAGCCCAGAGAGCTATTTAACATTGTCAAACGACAAACCTCTTCTGCCCCACACGAAATAATAGCCTCCAAAGAAAGATGTGATGAAATTGCCAACTTCTTCACGGACAAAATCGCTAACATTGATCAATCCTTCCTTCAAGTCACCTCCCTTCCACTTCCATTAACCACTCTCACTGACCCTCCTCCCTCCACGTCAGCCCGACCACCTGAACTTTCCTATAATCAATCAACACCACGCCAATTGGTCAAATTTCAAACCCATGACTGAACTGGAAGTCTTTAATATTATCGCAAAATTAAAGCCGACTTCACACACCAAAGATCCTCTTCCTGCTAAAATAGTACATAACCTAAACCACATTATTGCCCTGTGTTGGACAAAAATTATTAATACCTCCCTCGCCTCTGGCTGTATACCGGATTGCCTCCAACTTGATCAAATCACACCTATTCTCAAAAACCCCAAGGCCTACCCTAATGATCTCAACAACCTCTGACCTATCTCTAATCTCCCGTTCCTAGCAAAACCCGTGGAGAAATGCGTCTTCCAACAACTCGACAGACACATAAACGAATACAACCTACTCCACTCCTTCCAATCTGGTTTCAGGAAAGGCTGTTGCACAGAAACCGCATGCTCAACATTGCAGATGACATTCATCGAGCCTTAGAGAATGGAGATGCCTGCCTTCTCATCCTACTGTCAGGTACGCCTACTTGGTCCCTATTGGATCCTATGGTGTTTCATCAGGACCAGGAGAGTTTTAAGAGTAAAAAAATGTGGCACAGGGGTTCGAGAGAGAAACACACAATACACCCTGTGGTGTTACCCTTATTCAGGTATGTGGTCTAGGCATGTGGAGATTTCGTCTCCACCAGGAATTACATAAATTCTTCAGCAAAATCAGACTACGGGCCTATTTTCAAGACAAACATTACACCTCGGAAGAGGGCACAGGATTACGCGATAGGTCCAGATTCATGCCTCCAGTGACCACCATCCCGAATGAAATACTCACTTTTGAGCCTCCTCCTCTCTTTCAGGAAGGGGCTCAAGACTGGCTTTTTAACCAATAAACCTTTTGGCCATTTTTCTAGCAGGCAGTGCATAGCGCCAGGACACCCTAGGGTAACAGAGCGCTTTACAAATTCAATTAACATAACATAACATAACATAACAAGCATTGGCATAGCCAATAGGTCTCGCTTTTGGGACCTTATAAGTGTTTAGCCATGCAACAGTTGATGTTATTGCACCAAGGATATTGTGCTGGATAACTAAACACTTATAAGGTCCCAAAGGCGAGACCTATTGGCTATGCCAATGCTTGTTATTGTCTATAATGGTGTAATATGTATGCTTACAGAGAAGGCTAAATATATTTACCTGAATTGAGATGACACATTTGATGTCACCTGAGAAGACAACATACCCAACATGCTAAGCTGTCCTTCTGCAGGATTGACCCATGCCCCTTTTGTGATACATTATTAACAACTCATACCTTATGAAAGCAGAGATTAATCCCATGTACCCCAAACATTAACTCACTATTTCAAGCAGTCAGTGGCACTTAAAATTCATCTAAAAAGCCACTGTTGTGCACTTTTAGCAATTTGTGAAATGTACAATTACAACCTCTGTGTGACCTAATGGAGCTCTGATTGCAGTATAGTTTACGATTGTGAATATGGTAAACCGATGAGGTCCAGTCTAGTTACTGTTATAGGCCCCTCTGTGACGTTCAACACCTTTGACCACTTAATACTGTTAGAATGGCAGCAGGAGCGCTCTGGGTAGCTGCAAAAGCTGTCAATTGTATGGAATCCTTACTTACAGTTTGGTTGTCAAGGACTAAAGAAAGTGGAGACCATCACAGTGGAATGCAATGTGCTTCAGGGGTCTTACTTGTCCCCACTTTTGCAAAGTGTATGCATTTAACCATTATACACCTACTACCGAAAATTCTGGGGTCAACTGTCAGAATTACGCTGGCAACACACATGTGGTGTTTCAACCCGGAAGTAGATTGTAGAAAACCGCTGACAACTTTGCTGAGCTTCAGAAAAGGATGTTAAGCGTGTGAGGCAAAAAACACTACAACCACAGACACGGAGGCACTGATACGCATCTGCTCACTCACAAACACACACGCAAACACACAGAAAAAAAGGCACACAATGGGGGCAAGTAAGAGTAGCTCAGGAGGGAGTGGGCACTGCCTTGCGAAGGAAATGTGAGTGCCTCCCACACTGAAGGGGAAGACGCAGAGAGAGTGCTGCCTGTCGTTGTTGGGTACGAGGGTAGAGAGTGTGCCTCACGCACGCAACATGAGAAAGGCTGCCAGGGGTAGGAGTCAGTCCAGGGCAGAGCGGACGGTGCTCGCGGGTGTGGGTACTCGAGAGGAGGGGGCCTTGAGTCTCGCCAGTGGTAGAGCCTTTGACGAAAGCAGTTTGTCAGAGGGTTCCCTTTCAAGCTTTTTTCTTCTCCATTTCCTTCCCTCACTAGCAGCACTGGAGAATTGACATTGTGTGCGCGCAAATGGTGCAATCTAGTGGCACAAATGGAGCATTCATTATTATGCAACACGGCAAATACTATTAAACAAGCGCGGCCCCAAAAAAACAAAGCCTGTTCCCCTTGCGTGCGCGAGCAGGGGCACCATCTGTTTCCAAGTTAATTAGAAACAGATGGTGCCAAAGCTCGTGCCCGCAAGTGAATCGCCAAACGTGCACGCGTTGCCATTGAAAGCAATGCAACGCGTGCACGTTTTTAAGCCAAAAGCTGAAGCGATTTCAAGAGGTCTCTTCCTATGCAGCGCATGCGCGCTGCGTAGGCGAGACTTAAAAAGGTACAAGTGGACCCCCTCCATTCAACAACATGTCCAAACTAGAGAAATATCTACTTAGGGGGATCACGGATGACACAACTATTGTGGTGAAACCAGCTGACAAAGGTGGCGCCATCGTTCGACAGGATGTGGCCACCTATGATGATGAATGTCAACGTCAACTGGCTGACACACGCTCCTACCTTCCGATTGACACGGATACCACTGCATGCCTTACCATTAAGATCAAAGGACTCATCACAGAGGCTGAGATGGAGGGATGGATTACCAAACAGGAGGCAAGCTTCCTGAACAACGAACAACCTCGCATACCATACTTCTACACCCTCCCCAAAAATCACAAGGGAGTCAACCCTCCACCTGGACGTCCAATTGTCTCAGGCATCGATTCGCTCCTGGAACCACTCAGCAAATTTTGTGAATTTTTCTTAAGACCCATTGTAATGAAGACTCCAACATACCTCAAAGACACAACGGATGTTCTCAACCTTATACAAGCCTTCCCAGCACCCGAGAGGATAGACCTGCTGGTGACACTGGACATTGAAGCCTTGTATACCAACATTCCCCAGGACGCTACCTTAGAAGTCCTGGAGAATATCCTCTACCTGGTGGATCCATGGCCATCCAAGACCCCCATCACATTCATTGTTGAGTGTGCCTCCTTGACCCTCAAGGAAAATGTCTTTGAATTCCAAGGCCAACTCTACCACCAAATACAGGGTACATGCATAGGAAGTACCTTCGCCCCCAGTTTACCACGTCTCTATATGGCTGCCTTCGAAAGTAACTACATTGAGCATGAGACAAACCCATTTCGCAGTAACATACTGTAGAAAAGTGGGTTTCTGTTGCAGTACCCCCCCCCCACTTTTTGCCAGACTACTGATGCACTTTCACTTGATGTGCCCTGGGTCCCTGCCAATCAGGTTCCCAGGGCCTGTGTTCTTTCCCCCTGAACTAACCCAATTGGCATCTCTGGCCACAGGCCAGCCCCTGTTAAATGGTACCACAGGTACCCAGGGCACTGTGACCAGGGAAGACCTCTAAGGGCTGCAGCACTTATTGTGCCAACCTTAGAGGCCCTGTACCTTTACACACACACACACACACACACACTGCCTTTTAGGCTGCGTGTTTTGGTGCAGAACAAAGTGAAGAGTTGACATGGCACACATCCCTGTGTGCCATGCCTACAACCCACTGCCCTGGCATAGATCAGTCACCCCTCAATCTGGGTGCCCTATGCCAGTGGTGAGGGTACAGGTGCATGAGCCCTATACCCCTACAGTGTCTAAGTCCATTCTTAGACATTGTAAGTGCAGTGCTGCCATTAAGAGTATATGGTGCTGGGAGCTTGTCATTACGAACTCTACAGCAACATAATGGCTACACTGAAAACGGAGAAGTTTGGTATCAAACTTCTCAGCACATTAAACCCACACTGATGCCAGTGTGGGATTTAATGAAAAATGCACACAGAGGGCATCTTAGAGATGCCCCCTGAAAAACGGCCAGCCTCTGGTGGGTTCCCTGACTGGTACACACCAGCCCGCCACCATGAGACATGTTTCTAGACCCCTAGGGTGGGAGCCTTCGCTCCCTGAGCCCAGAAACAAAGCCTTTCCTGGGCAGAGGTGTTCACACCTCCCCCAGGCCAGGAAGAGCCATCTGTGGCAGGGGAGCTTCAAAGGCCTGCAGCCTTTGTAATGTGACCCCTAGCCTCTCCTGCTATCAGGAGCAGGCCCCTTCCTGTCTCCCCTCCTTTTCGGCTGGAAGACAGGCGAGAAAAACTAGCCAGCCCAGAAGGTGTGCCCACCTCTGCCAACTCCACCCCTCAGGTGGGGGAGGCGAGGTGAAGCCCACTCTTCAATGCCCACCATCTTGCAGATGGCAGGCACTCCCCAATCAGGATTAGGGATTGTGCTCACTCCCCCGCGTGGGGTGAGCACACCAAGGGTGTAGTCACCCTAAGGTCACTAGGCCCATTGGCTACTGACCTCGAGACCCCTAAAACGCCCCCTAAATACAGTATTTAGGGGGCAGCCCTGAACTAAGAAAGCAGATTCCCGCAACCTACGAAGAAAGACAAAAGAAGACACCCAGCAGAGGAGACTGCAGAGAACAACTGACTTGGCCCCAGCCCTACCGGCCCGTCTGTAGTTTCCAGAGATCCTGCGCCAAAAGTCACCGTGTCCTGCAGCCAACGACCTCCAGGATCTCCTGTGAACAGTAGCTCTGTTCAAAAGAAACTCCGAAAACAGACTCTGAGCCTGCTGAGGACAAAGAAACCCGACGCCTGGAACTACCATTGCACCCGTTGCCTACGGCCCGAGTTCAAGTGGCCCACCAGTCCCAGCGAGGTCCCCCAGCGCTCCAGAGTACGAATCCACCGTGGGTTGACCCCTCCAGGACTCCCCGACATCGCCTGCAGCCTCTGCATGGAGACCCCCCCAACCGCGAATGGCCCAGTAAGGTGAAATCCGACCTCAAAAGACACCCCTACATCCAGCCGCCCTGCGCCCTGGAGAAGAGAACCCGAGGTGCACCTACGTCCCCGAGCCCTCCAACTTACTTGCCCAGCTGTTGGTTCCTCCCGGAAGTCTTCCAAAACCGAAAATCCCCATTGAAAACAACAGGGCACCCGACGTCAAAACAGCACCCTGCACCCAGCCGCCCCTGCGCCACTGCGGGTGCACTTTGTGTGCTAAACCGGATCCCCCTTTGCCCTGAGCCTAACACCAGGAACTTGGCTCCCACAACCAAGTGGCCTGCTCGTCAGCAGTCACCAACCGGAGGCACCCTATCCCCCATTGGATAACATTGGGCCTCAACACTCTGCACCCCGCCGCCCCGCCCTAGTGCCACTGAGGGTGTAACGAGAGTGCATCCTTGACCCTGGGGGACCCCTGAGTCTACCCCCAGAGCCTCAACTCCCACTACCAAATACTTACCTTAAAACCGATAACACTATTTTCCTCCATAGGATAACATTGACTGTTTTTCTTGGAAAAGTTTCTAAGTGTGGAGTTTGAAAACCTAAAGAAATTCTTTTACTATTTAACCAAAACGATTTTACTTACCTGTTTACTGGAAATGTCCCAGAGTAGTATCCAGGTACACTACTCTGAGTTTGAAAAGTAATCTAAAAAGTAACTTACCTTGTATTTTACTGAAAAGCCCATTCAAGTCTATGTACTGTATTTACAAAGTATTGCATTTCTCTGCAACCATCCTGTAAGTCAAAACAAAGTGCATATACAATTACAATTCAAACTGTTTACAAACTGCAATACTACTGTAAAGTATTTATTGCTTACCTGTGCCAGGCTTGCTTGGTTCTAGAAAATAAGATAACTAAAAGAATATTTTCATACAAAAACAATTGGTCTGAAGTTCAGTCTTTGAGCGTGTGAATTTGTTTGCTGACTGAGTGTGTACAACAAATGCTTAACACTGTCCTCTGATACTGCCTTACTGCTCGACCACACTACCACAAATAGAGAGTGAGGTGCTATCTAACTTTGCCTCTGCCTACCTTTGGGGTTCCACTGGTATAGTATATACAGAGCCAGCTTCCTACACATACTACTTTGGCGTCGTTATATTGACTACATCTTACTGTATTGGAGTGCTGAAACATGTGGGGCATTCTGCAATTGGGTCAACACTTTGGATCCTTACCTAAAATGTACCAACACCATGTCAGAGAGCTCTATACCATTTCTCGACCTGTCCATCTCTATTCAAGAGGGTCAATTGCTTACAACAAACTACAAGAAACCTACTGATAGCAATAGTTTGTTACTCTACGAGAGCCGCCATCCTAAATCCCTCCGGGACAATTTACCAGTAGGACAGTTTCTTCAGTTACGCAGGAATTGTAACACTAGTAATGAATATGAAAGGCAGGCATCCTCCCTCAGATCCAATTTATTGGACCGTCATTATCCACACAGGGTGATACACCAGGCCTACAAGAGGGCAAAGAACAATGACAGGGACAGTCTGTTAGAGATTAGAGAAAAACCTCTGACTGACACACTAACGTGCATAACAACCTTTACCCCTACCTCTAACAAAATACAGAAAGTTATCAAAAAACACTGGGCGATCCTCAACACAGGAAACTTTATTCCTGGACCATCACCCCTTTTTGCTTACAAACGCACACAAAACTTGAAGGACCTTCTTGTACTTACTCGTCCCCCTATCCAACAAACAAGACAACCCACCGTATGGGGCCTTCCACCTGTCGAGGGTCCTTTCCCCTGTGGATCCTGTTCTGCGTGCCCCCTCACCACCACAATGAAGAGCATAGACCTGGGCTTACAAACACCATGGCAACAAAAACGGCAACACTAATTGCAATACCAAAAATGGTGTCCATTTAACTACATGCCCTTGCCAACTCCGTTATGTGGGCATGACTACTAGACCTGTCAAAATACGGATCAGCGAGCACCGCACCACGATACGCTGCAAAAAAACGAATACCAAGATGTGTTCGCATTTCTTTGAAGCACACCACACACCAGATAGTGTACGTTGGACTATTATCGATTCCAACCACAGCTGGACTGCGAGAACTTTGTTTGCACAGGAACAACGCTGGGTGTTCCGTTTGAGATCCAACACCCAGGGACTGAATGATGATATATCCTGGGCGGAATTCATTAATTGATTCCCTCTCCTTAAGTATCTCTATGCCAGCGCCCCTAGACTACACCAATTAAGGACTTTTGCACATCTGTAACGTCGATACAGTCCTCATCATCCTGATGTTTTACCCCCTCCCCTGTTTGCATGAGGCACCAGTATATCTAGCCCAGAATACACAGTAGACTTCACCCAACACCTGATGGTCAATACCGGCTTCGGTGGCACCCCCAAACCCCCTCTCTATTATGGCTGTCACTGCTACTCATAAACATCGTCGACAAAGATACCTGACCAAGTAGTCACTCTTCCCCTTTTTAAGTCTAAGACCCCCATCCCACCCAATACCTATCACTATATTTCCCCTATGTGACAATTTATTGAATGTTGGCATAGGGGATTATAAGGTGAGGTCGTTTTTACTTTATACAAACTTACTGCCAGCTTCTGGCTACCGCCACCACCATTTCAATAATGGCCGCCACTTTCACTTTTTCTTCAGGCCCGAATAGTAGCCACAACTGAAACGCTACAACTTTGATTAAGTGATAGCCGATCTTCTATTTCGAGTCAACTTATACCATTGTTCCGCGCGCCACCATCTGGGTTCTGATTACCAAGTTTAAACTACGGTTCTTGTCATAACAATCACCAAAGCATGCCCTGGTCCTTTCTAGATGGCCACACCACCCAGCCATCACGGTCCATGATGACGGTTCTAGTTTTCCACGCCACCAGCAACCAACGGCCTCTCGATCTCCGCCGACCAAGCGGGTGAGGGCAGGTATGAATGCTGAATACTAGGAGGTCAATGTGAGTACATTTACTTTACCTGATTGAGCAGTGCGAAACAAATTCCTTATAGCTCAGTTTCCGGGAGCGATTTTGGCTCAAAAACCTGACCCACATTCCCCATGTCACTCCCTTCCCACTTTTTACTCTAAGTAACCTCCTGAGCCGCTTCTTCTGCCGTTGAGGCATCCCCGAACAATATTTGGGGTAAGGATCGTGTTTTTAACCACTAACAGTGTGCCTGTGTTCACGTCCCCTATTCTTTATGGGGCTTGCGATGCTGTCACAGTTGCGCACCTCTGAGAATTCACTGCTGTATTATGACACACTTAGTCTGCTACGATTGTGCATGGAATGTTTATGCGGTTTGGATGTTTACCGCTTAACCTTTGACATTGCCCGCCTTTCGTAGCACTATCAGCATAATCTCATTAAGTTTTGTTTTACATTTATATCTTTATTTCTTTAGGTTGGATTTACACCTAGAAGTGGTCGATACCAATTGGGTGCAGATACGCCTAGACCACATACCTGAATCAGGGTAACACCACAGGGTGTATTGTGCGTTTCTCTCTCGAACGCCTGTGCCACATTTTTCTACTCTTGAAACTCTCCTGGTCCTGATGAAACACCATATGATCCACTAGGGACCAAGTAGGCGTGAAACATGTCGACCTGACTAGACCTGACTAATAATCTATATCACTATTCACTCAATTTGCAAGAACGAACTGACCCTCCTCACTGATAGAAGGGTATATGAGTTCATGTTTTGCCTGTTTTTAACTATATCGTACGGACACAAGAATAAATACTACCTAGGGTACCAGTATGTTATTATTAACCCACCTGCACACTCCCCACACACCCGCACTCACCACTGCGGCGTTCCTCCAAAAAGATCTCCGCCAGAGAACCCTCTCGCAGGGCCTGTGGGGGACTGCAGCGCCACCCCCACGAGGAGCAAAATGCCCAATGATGAAGCATGATACCTTAACGGGTGTGCGAGGGCAACTCCCCAATTAGGAGGAATTCCCCCTTATCCAACCTTTACTCAAAGAGGAAGATAGGCATCTTTTCACCTAAACTTCACGCTGCCGAAATGGCTAGCAAATACTCATAGGAACAGTTACTCTCTAGTGATTAACACGTATTACCTTGGTAGCACGGGTACTGTACCTTTATTTCCCTTGGCTCCCTGTCCCTCTCTTTGTCCATCAGACATCCTACATCTTAACATTACATTGAGTAAGATTCAATCCTGGTTTTACTCCAACCATCTAAAATTAAACCCCAACAAAACAGAAGTCATTCTATTCTCCCCTAAAAGTAACCACCTTCCAATCCAAGGCTGGATCAGTGACTTAAAGGCCCATAACTGTTCCCTCACTCTATCCAACTCGGCAAAGTCCTTGGGCTTCACCCTGGACAAAAATTTGACACTGAAGGATCATATCAAAAACTCAGGCAAAGGAGCGCTTTACACACTTAAACACCTCAACAAAATTAAACCTTTCATTCCATTGGACGATTTCAAATGGGTCGTGCAATCTCTAGTCCTCTCTAAACTTGATTACGGGAATGCTATCCTCACAGGGACCCCGAAAACTCACCTCGCCCCCTCAGATCAGTACTTAACATGGCTACTCGGCTTATAACAGACTTCAAACGGTATGACCACGCCGGTACTCAAGTCCTTAAACTGGCTTCCATTGAAGGAAGATGCATCTACAAGACTGCCTGCATCACCCACAAAGCACTTCATTCTCATTCCCCCAACTATTTAGACAACAAACTCACAATAGCAGGAAGGTCCAGACCTTTGAGAAGCTCCACCGCTCTTCTTCTCGTGCTTCCAAAACTAAAAAGGAAAATTACCCAGACTCGCTCTTTTTCAGGTAATGCTCCCAGCATTTTGAACTCCCTCCCTAGGGACCTTCTCTGCAACCCCTCCTTCCCTGGCTTCAAAAAAGACCTGAAACGCCATCGCCTCAATAAATACTGGAACTCATGAATCAAACTGAATCTGGTTCAACTAGGTTCACGTGTTCAGTTTATACTTCTGTTGCTCTGTTGGCTATGTTCTTTCTTTGTGTTCACCTTTATTGTTTCTGATGTCCCGCTCCCCATCACCATCAATTTGTTTTTGAATGGACCTCATTTCAGTTATTTTCAGCCTTAATGGCCTTACATTTGTTTCGATGTCTACATTATTGTGTGCTCCTCTGTAAAATTATACTTCCCTTGTTTTACATTTTGTGTAATTCTTGTACCCATGATTATTACCTTGCTCTTGAGTTTGTAAAGCACTCTGATACCTCAGGGTCCAGCTAGCGCTATATAAAACCTTTAAAATAAAATAAATAAATGAAAATAAATCTATAATTTAGACTCCATAATGAATGGAATAGCATACATATAACCGGAGTTATAGATTTTTAAGCATTATAAAATCAGTGCGAATAATACAGTGAAACTTTATCATTGCGGTCAATGGGAAAAACCATTAGTGACAATCGGTCGCTTGCATGCCGAGTTGCATGGTACCCTTGCACCACTAACAAGCCTTGGCAGCGGGAAGCAGAGCAGAAAGTAACTTCGATGTCCGGTGGTCCAGAGGAATGTGATAGCTGCCTATAAATTTGTGGAATCCGTCAACAACACAAAATTACAATAATGAAAAACAAATACTAAAAGAGACACGTTATATATTCAGTAGTCAGTGTTATTTAATCACACTGAATGTATTGCAGTTTGTAAGGTTATTCCAAAAAATGACAAACGGTAGTGCCCTAAGGGGGGGGAGGGGAGGGAGAAGGGAGATAGGGGTAATACGGTGAGTAATGTGATTGGAGTGAGGGTAGAAGGATAAGTAAAGAAAGTATAGTGCAAATCACATAATTCGTTGCATATCAGACATACGGCTCATTGTTAAGCATCATAGTTCAAAATAATTTACAGAAGATAAATAGCCATGATTAGAAACAGTGTCACAGTGATTAATCGCTGTTGATCATGCTGGCAATCAATAAAAAAGTCGGCGTTTCGACCCCTAGAGTGTAGTAGGTTATTGGTCCCTTACGATGGGGTCTTCCTCAGGACAGTGAAGAGAGGGAAAGGGCGATTACCATATAAATCCCTTCACTGGGATTTGTTCTGTGGGCGCGGGCGCGTGGGCTCCAAAAGAGTAGAGAGCGAAAGATAATCACTTGGGTAAATAACAAATGTTATGAAAAGGAAAAACACCAAACCAGAACTCTCAGCTGGGCCTTAAGACTCCTCAGTTCTTATGTAATCCGTCAAGTCGGGCAGAAATGCTCCGTAGTTGGCACAATCTCTAACTGTGAAAAACGTCTCCGTTCAACGAATTATGTGGTTTGCACTATACTTTCTTTACTTATCCTTCTACCCTCACTCCAATCACAATACTCACCGTATTACCCCTATCTCCCTCCTCCCCCCCCCCCCGCCGGGGGGCACTACCTTTTGTCAATTTTTGGAATAACCTTACAAACTGCAATACGTTCAGTGTGATTAAATAACACTGACTACTGAATATATAACGTGTCTCTTTTAGTATTTGTTTTTTATTATTGTAATTTTGTGTTGTTGACGGATTGTCTATTGGGACCATTTCTTGCTATGTACTGTCCTATACCCAGGTCCCAGTGACGTAATTTGGGTACACCTTTTTTTGTAACTATAAATTTGTGGAAGGCAGGACTACAGTTCCCACACTGCACTAGACCATCTGGATTTGTGCAATCCCTCGGAGGGACCGATGGCCAGCAATTCTTCAGTTCAGGAGCATTGTTTTGCCTGCAGTTTGCAGAGGAATAGTGCCACTAGTGCAGGAGAGTCTAAGGGTGCTTCAGGCTTCCACAGGAGTCCCTATATCTGGGGGAACAAAGAGATAGCCTAGGGCGAGTCTCGATCAGACAGTTCCGAGAGCGTTGCCACAGGTGCAAGGTATTCCTCTTTTGATTTCTGCACGTCTTGTTGTCGCTGCTACAGGTCTCTTCATCTGCCCTCTTTGATGCAGCTTGTTCAGAACTGAGGTTATTGTGTCAGGGGGGGTCCCCTAAATTCTAGATTTAGGGTAGTTAGGGGTGTAGGAGCTGGTAGCCAATGAGCATCTAGTCCCTGTAGTTAGTCCGCCCCTGAGGTGACCACGTCCATGGATGTGGGTCACATTTCTACATAGTACCCTCTATTCTTCCACTTCTAAAGATGGCACAAAATCAAATTTTAGTGTACAGACCAGGCATCCTGGAGGTCTGGCTAGCCTTCTGGTAGTGTAAACCTCCTTGACTAATTAATTTCCAGCTTGTCCATGTACAAATGTGCCTGGGGCAGGGGGAGGACTGTTTCGTCCACTGGGAGTCAGCCCTGATGCATAGCAGAGGCGGTACAGTCATTGAAGCTCACCGCCTTGATGTGCTACTTCACTAGCCTGATTAGGAGGAGAAAGGTGTGACCTCCTTCCTGACCAAACCTTTGTCCCTGACTCTTAAGAGTGATCACACTGGCTGGCAGGAGGTCAGAATCCTGTCTTAGTGGCAGCAAATGCAGGAAGCAGAGGCTTGCCAGCCAGAGCACAGAGAAGCTGGGGCGACCAGGTGGGCAACCTCAGTTAGGAATTACGCACGAAGCTTAACCAAATCTGGAACCACAGAATGACAGGAAGCAAGACCTTTGAGTTGAGGTTATGGTCAGACACATACGCTTTGAAGTTGTGTAAAACATTAGAAAGTGGATATGTAGTTTTGTTTGTTTTCTTTTCTTTTATATGCTTAAATAACATTGGTGTATTGGAAACGAATTGTAAGCATAACTAAAGTCTTGTGTACAGTAAAACAGATTTTTCACGTGTTAAATAATTATTTGTAAACATGATTAAGACCTTCAGGTTTTCGCCACGTGTGCTGCCACACCCATTTGCCATGTGCAGTACTCTGCCAGTTGAAGATGAGTCATACACCCTGCATGAGTAACATGTGTCAAATAATTATTTGTAAGCATGACTAAGGCCTTCAAGTTCTCCCCACATGTGCTGCCACACCAGTTTTCCATGTGCAGCACTCTGTCAGTTGATGATGAGTCATACATCCTGCACAAGTAAACCCACCCGTCCCAGAGCTATAAAGAGGAACGTCTCTCTAGCAGAAACGCTTAGCCTCGTGGTTTCTTCCGTTTACCTGCATTCCAGCGTGTGAAGGTCTTTGGCTCCAGTCCTCTACGGCTTCAGTTCCTGGCTTCGTCTTCCCCTCCCGGACGTCTCGAAGTTCCTGCCTTCGCTGACTTTGGTTGCCTGGACAACCTTCCGGAGTCCCGCATCGTTTCAGGTTTCCCTCGAGAGCTGTAAGGAAAAAGAAAAAGGACAAAGTTAAACGAAGGTTTTCTTTCTGCATTTGCGTCTTGCTGATGCAGTCCCAAGAACAATCAGGTACTTTTTAACTTCAAATCTTATATATAGGAGAACTTCTGTGAACGAACATTAATCCACGGACCAGAGCTATTCTTTTGGCATGTAACGCTTGTCGTCTTTTGAAAACAGGAATTCTAATTGAATCAGGACATTGGTTAAAGATAGTAAGCAATAATATTTAATCCTGTGATGGCTAGTACATGTGAACGAACTGGTTGTTAGTGTAAAAGCAAATTTTTCTTGTTTCTTTCTTTAGTGCATTAGTAAATTAAGAAATCTCATTTAAAGAATAACCCCAACAATATTTGGAAAAGCAGATACACTCTATAAGGGTCGTAGGCTGTTTTGAGAGGTATACTGTCATGTAGTTCCTATAGAAAATATACAGGATCTGCGCGTTTAGACAACATACACTGTAGGATTGGTGTCAGATGAACTCTGATCACCCCCACCGGGTATGTTGGCCCTTTTTGTACCAACTAGCTCACAGTGCCACTAGAATCTCCTCTTACCAAGGAGAGAACAGTTCTTGGCAACCATCGAACATGACAACCCTGATCCCTCAGGATAGTGGAAACAATATACTACCTTTCGCTCAGTCACTCGTGCTTACTTAGTTTGTCTCAGAGAGCTACACCGAATAAACAGGCTGGGCGTTTCCAATAATCATTTATTGAACAGTTATTATTCTGGTGTAAAATAGATGTGCTGCAACAACCCTTAGACAGTATAAGATATAAATGATTAACAGTACTACAAACGTAAATGGATGGTATAGTTGTACAATCTTACTAAAATCATGAATAAATTCAAGTACATAAAACACATGATAAAAGATGCGTACTCCTACGATGCCTCCCTAACTAGATGTACCTAAATGTACCTAGCATGGGTG
The DNA here is from genome assembly GCA_963921515.1 of Calotriton arnoldi. Classification (NCBI taxonomy): domain Eukaryota; kingdom Metazoa; phylum Chordata; class Amphibia; order Caudata; family Salamandridae; genus Calotriton; species Calotriton arnoldi. The sequence continues at coordinate 106,240 of CAWUFW010010290.1, forward strand.
CAGGTGTTAAGCCAAGAATCCCTCTAGGGTTTAGTCAACCCCATTACCTGAAATGTGAGACCGTGGGACCCCGTCCTGGTCTCGAGTTGGACACCCCGCGAGGGATGTTAGACCACTGCGAGCTGGAGCATCTGCATGCAGGAACCTCAGCGTCTCTGGTCAGTGTGTCGGCCGGGAAGTCTCGGTCTCCTCTGTCTATCTTAGCAAGATGTGATGTATATATACCCATAAGTCTCCTAGGGGTCCTTTCTTGCTGTAATACTGTGTCTGCCTAAGGTTGACGCCGGGCATGAACTTTATACATAGATTTTATACAGGAGATGATAGTCCTGCTGTTCTTCCAAGAATCCTCATGCATAATGTATGAGATTTCGAACTAGGGAAAACCTGCGTTCTGAATGCAGTGTAATATCTAGGTAAAAGTTCAGTCCCAGTAAACCGTGACAAGTGTAATGTAGGGAGATAATATAGGTGAAGGGTAATGAGTTTACCGAGGCATATATTATGGTACCTATATGGAATATAACACCCACTCCTCTTCCGAATGGACGACATAGTTAAATTGTAACCGTACTACTAGGTGGACTAGATACTTATATGCAAAAATATAAAGCATTATTTTCTTATTATGTTAAAAACATTTGTTTTAAAACGTTAAAAAAGGTTTAAAAGTGTTAAGAAAAATATTTGAAATTGACACGTAAGCTACAGCTCTAATATGTCCGTAAGTATATACCGAACTACTACAAGCATTTAGAAAGCCATACATGCACAAAAGGAATGTCAATTTTGATATAGAGTTCTAATTTTCTGTTTTGGTTTTCAAAAAGCCGAATTTCTTCCCAGCACACTATGGGCCAAATGAGTCAAATGTTTATGTGTCCTGGGTGGTAGACGCAACATTCTCGTTGCTTGCTTCCTCAGTTGGCGTCCCTGTAACACCTCGCAGATTATGTCAATTGAGTACAGATGATTTTCCATACTGTCTGCAGCCTGTGCTGGGGCAGCCTGTGCACCATCCAAGGCCTGGGTGTCAGATGAGGAGCCGGTGTCTGTACCAACAGGCGCTGATACTACCTGCGGTGGCTCTAAGAATGCCGACATCAACATGGGAGTACACTGGGGACACTGCAGAATATGGGCCGTTATCGGGTCCAGTAAAGCATCAACGTCCGGTCGCGCACATGATGGGAGTGTCAGACAGAGATCCAACATGCATTCTTCTCTGCAAAACAGGCATCGGAGGACAGGTAAGATGCAGTCCCTCCAGACTGGTCTAAACGACAATAACCAAGAAGCACTTAGTTTCCTTAGACGAGGTGTGCCTAGAAGTTGTACCATGCGATCACGGTATTTTAAGTCAAGGTGAGGGGGTCATCCAGCGGCACAGGTTTGGTGTTTCCGGGCCCCTCCTAACCATCACAGAACCGTTGTGTGCAGCCACACTCAGGAGCTGCCCTAACGGTCCCCCGTGCAGTGTCAGTGCCACCTCAAAAGGACCTTTTCGCATGGAGTTCCAGCCTGTAAGGCAAGCGTGCACCCCCCGAGGCAGCGCTGCCGAGAGGAAAATGTCCGGTGCCTGCTTTCAGCATTGGCCGCACCCGGGGGGGGGGAATTACCTCACCTCCGACAGTGGAATGCCACCAAAATGATGCCTCCGAGTCCCCCGCAACCACCTGCCAGGAACAGCGGTCCCGCAACGAGCCCAGGCACCTTCGTTCAGCTCCCCGGGCGCCATCTTAGCATATTTACTGGCAGAGACGTCTGGCAAACAAGGGCACCATCTTAAGGTCAGGTTACAGTCGAACAAATCTTTTATTAAAGAGGCCAAGATCTGACAAACACGGGCGCCATCTTAAGGTCAGGCTCTGAGCTCATGGGGATCACTGCGTAGATGAGCTTGGCTTTGCAATAGCTCATTCCTAATAAGATGTCAGGCACTGCATCAGCAATACTTGCCCAGGTTATAGGATTCAGCCGCGCAGCCCCGCAGGAGAAGGTGAGACGCGCCCCATACATCCTCTATGGTCGCCATCTTAGGGTCAGGCCGATTAAAACTGAAAATTGTCGGAACGTTCGATCGGCATCTGAACACTTATTCCAAACTCGGTTCACCGACCGTCATTGCAAACTGATGTCGGTTGTCCGTTATCGATCTTTAAAATGCTCCAGCGATGTGGTGGCAAGAAGCAATGCTACAGGTCGGAACGGGTCCTCAAGCAACCGCACCACACAGCTCTCGGCAGCGGGGGGTGAGGGGGCTCTGCTGTGGCCCTGTTGTGGCCCTCCTTTTGTCCCCTCTGAGGCAGGCAGGGACGCATTCAACAAAAAGGACATATCACCCCTCACCACAAAGGGCATATCATTATATATGATATTGTTTTTCATTGTATGGAATATACATGAACTCTCTTTTAAGTATAAGTCAGGTTGTCAATGATTATATAACATTAGAGACTGAAACCTGTGGGGGTGGAGTGTTGACACTGTGATAATTCTCCCGCCACCAGGCCCACATTAACCAAATTTCATTTGATTTGATTTATAAAGCGCCCGAATCACCCCATCAGGGGTATCTCCGCGCTAAGACTGCTATAGTCAACCAGGGAGTGACAATTCAGAACAATAGGGTTTTCAGCAGCTTTCTGAATGCCAGGAAATCAGTGCATTGGTGTAGTTGGATAGGAAGTAGGTTCCAATAAAGGGGAGCCAGATGGAAGAAGGCTTTGCCACCCATGCGAGCTTTTTTGAAGCGTGGAATGTGCAGCAGTGCTTTGGACCCTGACCGGAGTGACCTGGATGTCTGGTATCTGACAAATTTGTCTGATAGATAGCTGGGACCTAGGTCATGTAAAGATTTGTAGGCCATGCAGCAGATCTTAAATTTTATCCTTTTTTGAACCGGGAGCCAATGGAGCTTGCGATGTGGCAACCAGCCATTTTTAAATTATAGAAACATGCATTCAACAATGAATGCTACCAGGCAACAATCTCGCTGTTGAATTTTTATCGTCCCCCAAAATATCTGCATTGAGCATGTTGTATATGATAATCTAAAGTTATTTAATTGGGATCACCTTCTGGGCCAGGAGTTTCATATAAATCTGGCAACTCATTGTACCTTCAGGTCAAAAGTGACTCGACATGACATTAGCACATACCTCCGAGACATGGCTTAAGGTCTGACACAAAACAAAATTAAACGGACACAAAAGGCGAAATGCGTTGGGGATTCGTTGCTGGCTTTGATCACAATGCCCACGTATTCCGCTTTTCGGTGACTTACATTCTAAGAATTTTTGCAACTACTTCAAGAAATACCAATTAGTCTACGTTTTAAGTACTGGAATCTTAATACAGGAGGCCAGGCAAGATGCAGATAGAATTATCTTTTTGAAACCAAGCACCTTATGTCCCATGTATGCAAATGCCATGAAGTTTTTCTGGTCTTCTTTTCTTGGGCTGAAAGAGGCATTAGCATTAAACCAAGTGTTTCTCTATCAACGGTGTGGATAAAGACAGAGGAACATATAACAAGAATAACTTTCTATTTACCGGGTTTATTTTAGCCCAACTGAGTTGTAATCAGACTTGGAAGAGTGAATAGTTGAACGAGCCCCGACAGGATTCAGACCTGTGTGCTGTAGGATATATGGAAGTCAGCAACGGGAATTTGACTCACTGAGTCATCTTATAGTTTACGGTGCTATTGCACACTTTTGCATACTATTTCATAAAGTAGAAAATATACACTTAGTGGACCATATGCTCTTTGCAAAAAGTCTAGGTGGCTATCCCACGGCTTGCCATACAGCAGTTGAAAATAAATTACACATCGCCTGGTATTAAGCTGTTCGATCTCTATGCCCTTTTCTTTCTCAAGTTTGCAGTGTGCTTCTCTGTGTGTCTTGAACTTCTCTTCCACGGCTTGCTCTGCTCTAATCTCTTGTTCTTTCGAGTTCATGAACTCTGTAAATACTGTGTCATCAGGAAGCTCCAAGGATTCCAGCAATTAACGCCTCCAAAGCAGCCTTTACATTTGCCAAGTAACCATTTACACACATTTGCATTTCTTTGGGGAAGCAGACACCCTGGGCTTATTTCTTTTAGCTGTCTGCCCCTCCCTCCGGAATGCAGCACAGGAGACTCCCTTGCACTTCAGCTGGGGAATCTAAATTGTGGAAATTGACTTATGGTATTTATCTGAAAAGCTAAAATTACGGACAAATGCTGTCCATTAAGACATTCATCACGGACACCACACATACATAAGGGCTAATTTACGGACAGTCCGTGAAATTTACGGACGGTTGGTCACCCTACTTGCTCTCTTGCTCTCTGCAGGAGTGCAGAATCCTGCTGGGGCCCGGTTGTCCTGGAGGCTCTTGAATGCAGGGGGCCAGTTCTAAAGTTCTAAAGGTGCTTTCGCCCTGCCGTGGGACTCCCTGGAGTACCTGCTGACTGCCCCCGGCCCCTACCTACTACCAACCTCCTTCGCCGGGGCCTGGGGGCCTGGGGAGCGGCTGGGATCCTGAAGTCACTTGGGGGGGTGTGCAGTCACTGGGAGAGGGGGGGAGGGAGGGGTGGGGAGGAGGTAAGCAGGGCTCTCAGACGGCCCCCGCAAGCCACGCCCAACCTAGTTGGGCCACTACCGCGGGTCCGCCGGGCACGCTCTCCGTCGCCGCCTACTAATGGTGGCAGCGCTCACTGCCCTCCTTACCTCCTACCTTCTGCTCTTTCCTCCTGCCGCCTTGCTGCCACGCCGCTTCACCACCTGTAGGGACCGCACTGTTGCGCACTGTTCCGCACTGTTCTGCTGTTCCACGCCGCCCCCGGAACTGGCACCGAAAATAGGGCGGTGGAGCGGCGGTATCGCGGACCGGCAGTCAACCCGGGAAGAACGCCCGAGATCAGGGCGAAGGTGTATGGCGATGGGCGGAGGTGCAGGGTGGAGGGCAGGATGCTCTGCATGCCACTGTGCTCGGCTCGGCTGCGGCTCGGATGCGGCAGCGCTGCGGCGTCGCATCTGACGTCGTGGCTTCAGATGCAGGAGTCAATGGCTCCTCTGGTTAATGCATTGTGATTTAGTGTTCTTTAAAGAGGAGAGTCTTCAATTCTTTAATAAATTGGAGCAGAGTTGGTGCTGTCCTGATGGATATGGGGATGTTGTTCCAGACCTTGGGTGCATCGATGGAAAAGGCCTGTTGTCTTGTAGTTTTATTTCTTACACTTCAATGGTGTCTTAACTGCGGGTGTGCCAAGAACCACCAGAGATAGTGAGTTTGTCTGAAAGGTAAGTGACGTGTTGTCTGTGATGGCTTTGTAAATGATTCAGTTGGTTTTGAAGATCGTGCGGGCTGGCAAGGGGAGCCAATGGAGTTCCATCAGGGTGGAAGTAATGTAATTATATTTCTTCAGGCCCTGGAAGAGACATGCTGCTGTGTGTAGGATGCCCCTCAGGGTTGCAAATTTGGAGTCTTGGTGATCATGGAGAAGGGTATTACCACCACCCAGATAGGCTTGAACAGCAGTTATGAAGTTGTTTTCTCGAAGAAACAGTTTGACCTTATTTAGATGAGAGAGCTTGTTCCCAACTGTCTTAGTTTTTTTGGTCAATATGTTCTTTGAGGGAGAGGTTGGTGTCCATTGTGAATCCAAGTGATCTGGCATTCAGTGAGAGTTGGGGTTTGAAGTCATCAAGGTTCATGTCATTGAGCTTGGTTTGTACTGTTTTTTGTTCTTGGCAATCAATAGGAATCCTGCCGTGGTCGGGTTGAGCTTCAGGTAAGCACTGGACATGCAGGTCTGGGTGATGTTCAAGTAGTGTTTGAGGCATTTGGTATCTGAAGCAGAGTAGACTTTCAAAAAGAGTGTGTATCACCAGCATATTGATGAATCTTGATGCTGTTATCCATGAGTAGAGCAGCAAGCAGCTCCATGTAAAGGTTGAAGATGACAGGAGACAGTATGGAACCCTGGGGTACTTCACATGTGACAGGAAATTTTTGTGACCTGAAGGTTCCCATGTGAACAAACTGATATTGGGTGGAAAGGTAGGAGGGAGACAGTGAAGGAGATTGCTGGTGAATCCCATTTGTGACTCGAGGCTGGGATGGTCGGATGTATCTAGCAATATCTAGAGGTAGAGTTCATCTTCATCTGTGGTCAATAGGGAATCGTCTACAATGAGCAAGGTGGCGGTCTTCTAGCTGCAGTGTGATCTCAAGCGAGAGAGGAAGTTGTAGAAGTGATGGTTAGCATTGATGTGATCTTGGAGTTGAACATAGATTGCTTTTTCAATTATCTTACTGATGAACAATAAGTGAATTATGGGTCTGTTGTTGGCAAGGTCATCAGGGCCTAATGTAGGTTTCTTTAGGAGTGAGAGAATCTGGCCAGCCTTGAGAGCTTTGGGGAAGATACTTTGAGTGAGGGAGGCATTGACAATGGTAAGTAGGGGTAAGAGAACATCTCCAGAGAGATTCAATGAATGCCAATGCTAAGACATCAACTTCATAAGAAGTGGCTTTGAGAGACTTGAATATGTCAGCCAGATCTGGAAGAGATAGGGCTTTGAAGGCTCATCATTGTGGGATTCTACAAGGAGAGGTGTGTGTGAGAGATGAAACCTGCTTGGTATCATCAATGTGCTGTTAGATCTTCTGGGAATTGGTTTGTTTTCTGCAGTTTGCAGTGCCCATCATTTAGTGTAAGGTGAGCTGCAAGTGAACAGCATGACTGGTTGTGACACATACATTATGAATGCTGGAGGAGGAGGATTTTTCTTCTGATTCAGGCTGACATTGGCATACAGGTACACCTGTTGGCAGATATGACCCAGTCTAAATATACTTGAAAGTTACCATTCTTTTGGTAATGTTTATGACCTATAGTGTACAATTTATGTACAAAAGGTGTAACTTTTGATTGCCACATGGTAGAGACCATATCCAGACCTGTACATATGTTTTGAAAAGTCTGGATCTCCCATTTACAGTCAGTTTTATTCTATATGAGTTCCATCGCTCTTGACAGACTTGGCTGAACAGAGGTAATGACAGGAATCCAAGTTGGAGATCATAGGCCCTTTAGACCATGGCCGCAGTTCGAGCAAGGCTAAGCTACTACTGCTGGAGGAAGCGGGTGGGGCTGTGAATTTCACAGGCTGCTTGCAGTGTCCTTCTCCTGTTTGGGTCAGGGGATGTTTTCAGCATTGACAAAGAAGGGCAGACATATCCTCACCCCAGGAGACCCCAGAGGCAGACCCAAAACCCTACCAGGGCAGCAATCGCCCATCTGGGAGGAAGAGAGTAATGTTTCTGCAGAGTGGTGGATGGTGGGATGTGCTCATGCTAAGGAGAGACCTGCCGGGACAAGAAGACAGCATTCCCAAGTTGTGCAAGAACAGCAGTACTGTCTGCATAGAGTGTGACTTGGGAATGGGAAATGCTGGCCAGTAGCTCTCCCCCACCCGAGTGTACTGTGGTTGACCCAAACTAGGCACAGTGGTTCCAATCAACCCTCTTCAAACCACAGTTAATGTTGTGCAGTGGTTGCAGTGTATTTGAACATTGAAGTTGCCATTTGTGCAAAACTTTTGTTCTGTTCCTGCCATGTTTATGAGCATCACCAGCTAGTGCGATAACGGTCAACCATTCAGTGAGTTTCAAGATAATGGCCATTGATGTGTAGCCTTTTTGAAAAATCTTGACCATGTATACAGATAGGCATCTCCCTTTCAGTATGTGCTTTTAGTGGTATCACCACTGCAGATCCAGTGGACCATTGGAACTGTGAGTGCTTCTAAACACTTATGCACACTTTCACTACAGCAGCCCAGGGACTTAGGCATTCTTTGTGCCAATGCAAAATCTTTACTCTCCCAAATAACTCCTATGACTGCCACCGCCCTGTCCCCTCCCAACTTAGAGCTCCTGCGACATCGCCTCTCCTGGTGTGAAGGGTCTGGTTGGCAGAATCAGGGATGAGCCCTGCAGCCCCACAGGGAGGCTAGTGGGGCTCCTGCTGGGTCAGGCAGGAGCAGAAGCAATCTTCCCATGAGGTGGTGCAGGAGCTTAACACAGCACCATCAACAAGCCTCATTCATCTCTTGCAAATGCATGGTCAATAATAAAGTGAAAATGCACATGGAAAATGCAGTGAGTGCCGCAAACCTTGCTGCTCGCAAGTACAATAGGTGCAGAACTGAGTCTGGCCAGACCCTTGTTCATACTTTAGCTATGAAGTGGTGCCACTTAGCCAGTTTTACACAAGCCTGCCCTATAGTTTTCAGTCCAAACCAGTAAGGAAATATTGAGTAAAGCAGTAAAATCTGTTATATTTTACCCTTATGAAACATAAACCCAAAACAGTAAAAACATAAAGTAATATGTGGAAAAGTTTTTGGAGAGCTGTCTAAATTATTTCGCAATGATTATTAGATCGAACAGAGGGATAATTGCCATGTTAAATTAATCATGACAATTTTATAAATATATTTTTTTATGTACCAGCTCTTTGCCATTCCATAATAGCAAAATTTAAACAAATGCCTGGTGCTTTATTTTGGCAACCCTGGATATAGGAGATCTGTGGGCACGAAATCCCAGGTTTGAGTGATGTTTTGTCCTATGCTTAAAGGCTTTGCTGTAGAAGTGGCAAAATATTTTGACCCTTTCTAGCTCTGTGTGGATGGCAGCGTGCTAATCCTATGTTTAAAAACGTTGCTGGAAAAACAGACATTTGAGGTGAGCAGATTCAGCGTGTCGCTGGGGTTGTGGGGTGCTCTATACAGGAGGTCCTCTCCATCTAAACTTGGGAACTACACAGAATTCTCTGCTTCTTTTTGCCATATATATATATATATATATATATATATATATATATATAAGCAAATGTAAATTATGTCTGTGTATTTAAAATTGCAAATAGTAATCAGTTTGAAATAGTATGAAGAGCAAAGTTGTTGCGAATACTATGAAATGAAATTATGTATCAAAATAACGAGTGAAGCTGTCATGAGTCTGTCTTCAGTGGAGGTCAGACTCACAGGATTTAAAAGTCAGTCTGGGATATGTGCCTGTGTAATGAGCATGTGATCAAGGTTGCTTGTCGACAGAAACGCATTATGCAAAGGCTGACCGAGCATTGAATAAAGCAAAGAACCTTACCGCAGTGAAGTCCGCTCTGTTTTGTTGCGAAAGGACTCAAAACCGGATTGGATATATATATATATATATATATATATATATATATATATATATATATATATATATATGAATATATATATCCCACTGTCCTTGTCATTATCTTTCCTCTATGCACAGGTCAGGCCTATGTCATTAGATGTTGCATTATGACCATATGAAAATCCCACCAACAGTGTATGTGTGTATATATGTATGTGTGTGTATGTATATATATATATATATATATATATATATATATATATATATACCTACTGGCGGTCGCCAGTAAGTAGTTATAGTTAGGACCTAGTTTCCGTAGGAAAAGCGTTTTTTGATTTTCCAAGATCTTTGGCGCCGGTTGACGAATCTTTGCAAAACTTTCAAAACTAATGGGGCGCTCCGGTCAGCTCCTGTCTTGAAAGTTTCGGGGTGATTCGTCAAGTGGGGGCCGAGAAAAAAGTGGGGTCCCAAAACGCATTTTCCCCATGTTAATTTCCATAGGGAATTTGAATCAGGCTACAGCCCGAACTGCTGAACGGAATTGCACCAAATTTGTCAAAAAGGTAGGTCTTGGTCCAGAAAGCGTGCTTTTTTTAAATGGTGTAAATCCATTCAGTAGTTGCTGAGAAAATCAAAAAATACAAATATCGATATCTGAGCACCAAGGAGGATTCGCGAACCCTCCCGAGCTGACTTCTGATTGGCTGCCAACACTCCAAACCAGGAAGTGTTGGCAGCCATCTTGTGACTCGGTAACCGACAATGTGGAATTATATGGCGGGGGCCCGCGGGGGCCCCTGCAGCCCCGGGGACCGCCACCTCCCCGGGGCTTTATACATAATGTGCGGGGGCACATGCCCCTCGCATCCCCGGGGACCGCCACCTCCCTGGGGCAATCTGTAAATATGGGCAGGGGGCCTCACGGGGCCCCCCAAGCCCCGGGGACCACCACCTCCCTGGGGCTATCTTAACCTTGGGAGGGGGCCCCCTCCTGAAGCCCTTGATGGCCCTGGGGACCGCCACCCCCCAGGGCAGGCTCCTGCAATGTCCCGGGGTGCCCACCCCCGGGACATTGCCATTTGCTATGACAGTGCAGGAGCACGGCTCCCGCCCTGTCATAGCAAACACTGCTTTGCTTTTTGGAAGTGAGAGCAGGAAACCTGCTCTCACTTCCAAAAAGCAAAGCAGATTGCTTTTGGGCAAGGGGAGCTGCATGTCAGTAGCTCCCCTTGCCCAAAAGCAATGCCGGCTCCCGCAGGAGGCGGGGAGCCGGCAGGGGCCGTGGGGGTATTGGGGCTCCCCCCACGTTCCCCAATGCTGAGGGCAGGCCCCGGGGGATGGGGCCACTCGACCCCCCTCCCCATTAATTTACCCTTTTTACATCACTCTGCAAACGCGCCTCTTGGCGCACTACTGGTGGGGCGATGAGGTCCTCTTGGGTCCTGAGGACCTCAGGACACAAGAGGATATCATCCCCGAGCAGCAGTGCGCCAGGAGCCGCGTTGGCAGAGTGGTGTAAAAAGGGGGCGTGGCCTCGGACCACTCTCAGCAATCCAGCTGTGTGGGGCTTACTGGAGGTACCTGGTGGGCTAGTTGGCCCCCAGGGACCCTCATGAGGAAAGGGGACTTCATCCCCCAATCAAGATCATGCCAGGAGGCGCGTTTACAGAGTGGTGGAGAAAGGGGGCATGGCCTGTGTCCACCTCTCAGCAATCCCACTGTGTGGGGCTTACTGGAGGTAAGAGGTAGGCTATTTGGCCCCTAAGGACACCCAGCAGTGAAGGGGACTTCAATCCCCATCGAAGAGTGCGCCAGGGAGCGCGTTTGCAGAGTGGTGGGCAAAGGGGGCGTGGCTGTAGGAAAGTGGCTCTGTATATACTGAACCAAAGTAAGGTTCAGGGTGCACAGGGTCCACAGTCCCCAGAGGTTTGGCTGAGGCTAAAGTTAGATATAACCTTACTCTCTAAAGTGGTAGCTTGGTCGAGCAGTAAGGCAGTATCAGAGGACAGTGTAAAGCATTTGTTGTACACACTCAGTCAGCAAATGAAGCCACACACTCAAGAACTGAACTCTAGGCCAATGGTTTGTATATAAAAATATATGCTTGTTTTATTTTAGAACCAACAATAGGTATCAAAATATACTTTCTCGGAATGAGATGCTTTGTTTAAACACTTTACAAATAGGCAATAGACTTTTTGATGACAGTAGTCACAGTTGTTGCAAGAGGCAACACAATTTCAAACACAATGCAACATTGAGCTCAATGGAAAGTTTTAGTTAAATGCAATTAATTACTTTGTAGATTACTTTTCTAACCACAGGACTGGATCCTGGATTCAGTCCCGGGACACTTCCTGTAAACAGGTAAGAAAAAGCGTTTTGGTTATAGTAGTGATTTTTGAAGAATATTAATGTATTTCAAAAGTTGACACTTAGAAACTATTCTGGGTAAAATTACCAATGTTATCCTGTGGAAGGAAATGCAGTTTGCAAGCAAAGTATGTTTACGTTACTTTTGTAATCCAGTGCTGGGTTCTCCGGTTCAGCACTGGGGGATCTATCTAAAACAGGCAAGTAATTACGTTTGTATCGTTGGCACGATTTTTAAAGAATATTTGTAAGATTCAGAAATCGACACTTAGAAACTTTTTCAACAAAAAGCAGGCAATGATATCCTATGAGAGGAATTTCAAGTTACTTGTAAGTACGGTAAAAATTACTTTTCATGGTCGGTACCGGACTAAAAGATGCAGTACTGAGGTCTCTCCGGATAGTAGGGGAGTAATTCGGAATTCGTTACTGTTGTGATTTTTAAGCAATATTTTGGTATTTCAAAAGTGGACACTTCGAAGAAATTTCACAGAAAACCAGTCAATGGATCCCTATGGAAGAAAATTGCGTTAGCGGTAAGTAACGTTGTGATCACTTTTCAGGGTCAGTGCTGGGCATCAAGATCCAGCACTGGGATCTCTTCTAATAGCAGGTGAGTATTTCCGTTTTCGTTACTCGGTTGATTTTAGGTGAATATTTTAAAGTTTCAAAACTCCACACTTAGAAGAATTTCCAGGGGGGAGCCAGTCAATGTTACCCTATGGAAGAAAAGTGAGTTATCGGTCTTTGGGTAAGTACTCGTCTGGCAGAGTTAAGGTTCTGGGCATAGACTCGGGGGTCCCCCAGGGTCAGGTTAGTACAGTTGTTACACCCTCAGCGGCACAGGGGCGGCCGGGTGCAGAGTGAGTAGGCCCAATGTTATCCTATGGCAGGCAGGGGGCCTCGGGTTGGTGGCTGCTGGCAGGCAGGCCACTCGGCTGTGGGAGCAAAGCTCCAGGTCACTTACTCAGGGCAAGTGGGGAAGTCGAACAGGGTAGTGGGTGCACCCTCAGCGGCACTGGGGCGGCCGGGTGCAGTGGGCTTTCGGGCCGTCGGGCGCCCAATGGTTTCCAATGGGAAAGCTGCGGGACAAACAAAGGCTGCAAGCTCGGGGACGGTGATTCTTCAGGTGCGACCACCACTTTGAGAGGTAAGTCGGGGAGCTGTAGGAAGGGTAGGTACCCAGGAGTTGGGCACAGGAGGCCGTGGGGCGCCGGGTGCAGGGGTGTCTTTAGGCGTCGGAAATCTTACCCTCGGCTGGTTGCGGTTGGAGGGGGTCCAGGTTCTGAGGCTGCAGGCGTCGTCAGGATCGTCGAGGAGGGTCCTTGGGTGCTGGATTCTGGGTCACAGTCGCCGGGGGGACGTCCTCATGGTCTTTGTCTACTCAGGCACAGGCCGGGCTCGGCGGGTGCAGAGTGTGCTGGATTCGCAGTTCCTGGCTGGCACCAGGGGTAGGTTACTTGCTTTTGAGCAGTACCACTGCTCGTGGGAGTCCCAGGGAGTTAGAGTCACAAGGCAGTCAGGTCCTCCGGGGTTCTTGAGATTGCTGACCACTGGAGACGCCGGGGTTTTAGCAGGAGCAGGTTCGAGGGTTGACAGGCCGGTAGGGCTGGGGCCAAAGCAGTTGGTGTCTTCCTCTTGTTAGCAGCTGCACGGCAGGTCTTCTTCTTTCTTGATCTTCTTTCTCATTTTCGAATCGGGATCTGAGGAAGGAAGGTTCAGGGAGCCCCTAAATACTGAATTTAGGGGTGGTTACAGGTAGGTAAGGGCAGGGACCAATGGGTCCCTTCCCTGGGGTGGGTACACCCCCTATTCTGCCACTCTCCAGTGGGAGGGGGCAGGAGCCTGTCCCTGGTTGGCTGGGTCCCCCCATCCTCAAGATGGCGGGGACTCGAGTTTGTGCTTCACCTCGCCTCCCCCACCCTAGGGGTGGGGGAGGCAGAGGTGGGCACAACCCATTTCCTGCCTCTGGTTTTCCCGCCGGTTCTCCCGCCAGAAGTGGGGTAGAACCAGTGGGGACCAGTTTGCTGGGAGCAGCAAATGGTCTGGGGAAGCTCAAAAGGTGGCAGGCCTTTGAAGCTTCCCTGCCCATCCTGGGGGAGGAGGCTTTGGCACCTCGCCCCAGGATGCGCATTTTTCAGGCCCCTGAGAGCAGAGGCTCTCGACCCAGGGGTCCAGAAACGTGTCTGGTGGTGGCAGCCTGGGCAGCCACTCAGTCCGGACACTGGAGGTCGGGTTGGTTTCAGGGGGCATCTCTAAGATGCCCTCTGGGGTGCGTTTTACATTAAATCCCACACTGGCATCGGTGTGGGTTTAATGTGCTGAGAAGTTCGATACCAAACTTCTCACTTTTCAGTGGGGCCATTATGGTGCTGTGGAGTTCGTAATGACAGACTCCCAGCACCATATACTCTTAATGGCAGCACTGCACTTACAATGCCCCAGAATGGACTTGGGCACTGTAGGGGCACAGGGCTCCTGCCTCTGTGCCCTCACCACTGGCATAGTGCACCCAGCTAGAGGGGTGGCTGACCTAGGCCAGGGCAGTGGTTTGTAGGCATAGCACACAGGGATGTGTGCCATGTCGACTCTTCACTTTTGTTCTGCACCAAGACACGCAGCCTGCAAAGGCAGTGTGTGTGTGTAAAGGTGCAGGGTCCCTAAGGGTGGCACAACAAGTGCTGCAGCCCTTAGGGGCCTTCCCTGGTCACAGTGCCCTGGGTACCCATGGTACCATCTACCAGTGGCTGACCTGTGGCCAGGTATGCCAATTGGGTGTAGGCATCAATGCAGTTTTAGGGAAGGAACACAGGCCCTGGGTACCTGGTTGGCAGGAGCCCAGGGCACACTCAGTCAAAGCACATCAGCAATTCAGCAAAAAGTGGGGGCATACCATGCAAGAAAGATGGCACTTTCTCACAGTGGCCTGTTATGAGAACTTAGCAATCCTGCTGTGTGGTACTTACTGGAGGTAATAGGAGGGGTAGTTGGCCCCCAAGGATGTCCTTGGGGGCCAAGTACCCCTCTTGTTACCTCCAGTAAGTCCCACACAGTAGGATTGCTAAGACGTCTTCGGAGGCCATGCCCCCTTTGTCCACCACTCTACAAACGTGCCTCCTGGCAGACTATGGGATGTGGGATGAAGTGCACTTTACTCCTGAGGGACTTTGGGGGCCAAGATGTCCTCCTGGTACCTCTTGTAAGTCCTATGCAGCGGAATTCTTGAGCGCTGGTCGGAGGCCCAGCACCCTTTCTCTACCACTCTGCAAACGTGACTACTAATTAAAGTAGCATGTTTCTGCACCTCTGACTTAGAGGTAGTTTTAATCCCCCTGCCCTATTATATACTAGGGCCTTACAGGGGAGGTCATGCCAATCACAGGTGTACCCCAACCCATAGTGTACCCTAGAGTATGTAAGTGTTTTCACTGTATTCTAAGTGTCTTTTAGCATAGCACTGGCTCTAGGCCTGGTTAGTTAGAGTCAGTTACCACCAGTACCCGTCAGCAAAACATTAGGGGCACAGGATGACTTTGCAACAAGGCCTCTTTCTGCACCTGTTGGATCTTTCTGCATATCTTTTGCTTCTTTCTGCACCTTTCTTTGTCTTTCTGGACTTCTGTTGCCTCTTTCTGCATTGCTCTTGCTTCTTTCTGCGCCTTTCTTCCTCTTTCTGCACATGTCCTACCTCTGTAGGCATAGTTAGAAATTAGCTTTTAAAAAACCTTAGAAATTCACTGAAAAACCGTAGGTTTCAGGGACGTTTTAGTTAGAAATTAGCATTTAAAAAACCTTTGAAATTCACTGAAAAAAACATAGGTTTCAGGGACGTTATAGTTAGAAATTAGCATTTAAAAAACCTTTGAAATTATCTGAAAAAACCATAGGTTTCAGGGACGTTATAGTTAGGGATTAGCATTTAAAAAACCTTTGAAATTCACTGAAAAAACCACAGGTTTCAGGGACGTTATAGTTAGTTGGTCATTTCACTCATACAAAACCAGAGAAATTCTGCTGTTATAGTTAGTTCAGCTAACTATAACTTGCGCCCCTGCAATGCACTGCTGATGACATCGCATATTACATCACTCATGACATGGTTAGTGACATCACTGATGACATCACTGATGACATCTCAAATGACATCACTGATGACATCATCCAGTGACTGTGTGTTTCTGTAAAGTTGAAATATGTTTTATATATATAGGCCAAGGTGTATTGAAGAATGAGTGGGTGTATGACTGTCTGAATGAATGATTTAGTAGGTGCGTTACTGACTGTATAAGTGAGTGATGAAACGTGTCTTACTGAATGCCTGGGTTAGTGACTAAACTGTGTGAATGTCTGTATCAGTCTGTCTGTGGGTGTGTAAGCGGCTGCATGGGTTAGTGAGTAGCTACATGAGTGTCTATATGGGTTATTGATTGGTAGTCTGAGTATCTGTATGGGTGCCTGTGTATCAGTGTGGGTGGGTGGGGTGTGGGTGGGAGTAATCAACCCTTTGTACGCGGCTTTTAGTCCGCATACCATTACTACGCAAGCGTTACTACGCTTGCGATGTAACAACGCCTACCATTGCTACGCAAGTTGTTACATCGCAAGCGTTGTTAGAACGCTTGCGTTATAATGGCTGGCTAGCCACATCGTTGTTTGGAAAAGGAGTCGCTTCCGTTTCCAAACAAGGACGTGCAGCTCTGACGACGCAATAAAAAGGAGAATAGAGGAAGCACGCTTTACTGAGAAGAGAGGGACCACGAGGAGAGAGAGGTAAGTAGGGCTGTGTACTTTTTAGGGTCGTGCAGGGGGTAGTCTTTTAGGTTGTAGGGTTGTGTTTGTGTAGTGTAGAGTAGTGTATCTGGGTTTAGGGTGGGGCTGTGTAGTTTTTAGGGTCGTGCAGGGGGTAGTCTTTTAGGTTGTAGGGTTGTGTTTGTGTAGTGTAGAGTAGTGTATTTGGGTTTAGGGTAGTGTCAGGGGTCGTGAAGGGTAGTGTTTGGGAGTAGGGACAGGACTGGGGGTCAGGGGAGGGATGTGCAGGGGGTAGTGTTTTTGTGTTTAGGGTAGTGTTGTGGCGTTTGAGTAGTGTAGGGTAGTGTTTTAGGGTTTAGGGAAGTGTAGGGAGGGTGTGCAGGGTAGTGTTTGAGTGTAGGGAGCGGACTGGGGAAGGGGGAGGGACTTGCAGGGGGTAGTGATTTAGGGTTTAGGGTAGTGCTGTGGAGTTTATGTAGTGTAGGGTAGAGTTTTAGGGTTTAGGGTAGTGTCGTTGGGGGTCGTGTAGGGTAGGGTTTGAGTGTAGGGACAGGAGTGGGGGAAGGGGAAAGGTCGTGCAGGGGGTAGTGTTTTAGTGTTTAGGGTAGTGTTGTGGAGTTTGTGTAGTGTAGGGTAGAGTTTTAGGGTTTAGGGTAGTGTCATTGGGGGTCGTGTAGGGTAGGGTTTGAGTGTAGGGACAGGAGTGGGGGAAGGGGAAAGGTTGTGCAGGAGGTAGTGTTTTAGTGTTTAGGGTAGTGTTGTGGTGTTTGAGTAGTGTAGGGTAGTGTTTTAGGGTTTAGGGAAGTGTTTGAGTGTAGGGAGCGGACTGGGGGAAGGGGGAGGGACTTGCAGGGGGTAGTGATTTAGGGTTTAGGGTAGTGCTGTGAAGTTTGTGTAGTGTAGGGTAGAGTTTTAGGGTTTAGGGTAGTGTCATTGGGGGTCGTGCAGGGTAGGGTTTGAGTGTAGGGACAGGAGTGGGGGAATGGGAAAGGTTGTGCAGGGGGTAGTGATTTAGGGTTAAGGTAGTGGTTTGGTGTTTGTGTAGTGTAGGGTAGTGTTTTAGGGTAGTGTCGGGGGGGTCGTGCAGGGTAGTGTTAGAGTGTAGGGTCCGGACTGGGGGAAGGGGGAAGGTCGTGTAGGGGGTAGTGTTTTAGTGTTTAGGGTAGTGTAGTGGAGTTTGAGTAGTGTAGGGTAGTGTAGTGTTAGAGGGTTTGGGTAGTGTTAATAAACGTTGTAGTGGTATGCGTAGTAATTTAATGCGGTGTAAAAGCATTTTTAGTTCATTTCTAAGCAGTTGCGTTTTAAAAGCATGCAAAGTAAAAACTTGCGAAGTAATGGCATTTACTAAGTAAAAACATCATAATAAAAACATGCGAACTAATGGTTTGCGAAGTAACGACATACATTCGTGGGTGGGGTGTGTGACTCCCTGAGTGGGTGATTCACTGGGTGTCTGGGTTCAAGTGTGCGTCTGTCAGGGGCTGTATGGGTGGGTGAGTGTGTGTATGGCTGTGTTGGTGAGTGAATGGATGTCTCAGTGGTACATGTGTGAGTAACTACATATGTGAAAGGCAGTAGATGTGAGTGTTGGAGTATATAAATGACTATATGTGAGAGTGAGTGATTGTGGGAGTGGCTGTGTGGATGTGTGCTTGTGTCAGTGTTTGTATAAGAGAGTAAGTATGGGCTAGTATCTGTATGAATAAGTGAAATGGTGTGTGTATAACTGTATAGGTGAGTAAATGGGAGTGTGATTGATTCTTTTCATGACTGACTAGCTGTGTAAGTAACTCTATGGGTGAGTGGCGTGGTGTGAGTGTCTGTAGAGGTGTATGAGTGCATATGATAGTGGGTGTTTTGATGAGTGACTGCATGTATGAGTGACTGTATGGGTGAGTGAGTGGATGTGTGTCTAGACCTAGGAATCAGTGAATGGGTATGTAATAATTGGTATTGGTGTGTCTATGGTTTCGAGAATGGTAGTCTGTATTTTAGAGTGGGTGTATCAAAGGTTATATTAGGGAGTGAGGAGGTGCATCATATTATCAGGCGGATGATGTCATCAGTGATGTCATCAGTGAATACATCAGTGATGTCACTGACCATATCATGAGTGATGTAATATGTGATGTCATCAGCAGTGCATTGCGGGGGCGCAAGTTATAGTTAGCTGAACTAACTATAACGGCCGAATTTCTCTGGTTTTGTATGAGTGAAATGACCAACTAACTATAACGTCCCTGAAACCTGTGGTTTTTTTCAGTGAATTATATATATATATATATATATATATATATATATATATATATATATATATATATATATACACACACAAGTCCACACGATACCCAAAGGGCGGGGCACACTCCACAGTCGGCGTGTTTCAAATCAGGGAAGAATCAGGTACAACCAGCGCCAGCAGAGACCTGACGTGTTTCGGGCATACGCCCTTCTTCAAAGGCTATCTGCTACCAAATGACTGCCATCATGAAGACATTCCAATTTTTCCCTTTATTTATTGCTCAATCACATTCAGGTGAGTATATATCAATAGTGCATTCTGGGGCCGAAAGTCCATGAAAATGAAATCCAAGTGGGCTGGTGGCAGTCCTTTAGTAAAATAACAAATTCCAAAATTGCGGGTGTGCCTGCAACATCCTCACCCATTCAGATGTACGCCAGTTGGTTCCGCTCCGCTGATACACAAACCAGCAGCGGAGCCACTTGAATCCGCGGTGGTGCGCCCCATGTCCGGGCCGGCCATTTATTATGCAAGTCCACACGATACCCAAAGGGCCGGGCACACTCCCCAGTCGGCGTGTTTCAAATCAGGGAAGAATCAGGTACAACCAGCGCCAGCAGAGACCTGACGCGTTTCGGGCATATGCCCTTCTTCAAAGGCTATCTGCTACCAAATGACTGCCATCATGAAGATATTCCAATTTTTCCCTTTATTTATTGCTCAATCACATTCAGGTGAGTATATATCAATAGTGCATTCTGGGGCCGAAAGTCCATGAAAATGAAACCCAAGTGGGCTGGTGGCAGTCATTTAGTAAAATAACAAATTCCAAAATCGCGGATGTGCCTGCAACATCCTCACCCATTCAGATGTACGCCAGTTGGTTCCGCTCTGCTGATATGCAAACCAGCAGCGGAGCCGCTTGAATCCGCGGTGGTGCGCCCCATGGCCGGGTCGGCCGTTTATTATGCAAATCCACACGATACCCAAAGGGTGGGGCACACTCCCCAGTTTGCGTGTTTCAAATCAGGGAAGAATCAGGTACAACCAGCGCCAGCAGAGACCTGACGCGTTTCGGGCATACGCCCTTCTTCAAAGGCTATCTGCTACCAAATGACTGCCATCATGAAGACATTCCAATTTTTCCCTTTATTTATTGCTCAATCACATTCAGGTGAGTATATATCAATAGTGCATTCTGGGGCCGGAAGTCCATGAAAATGAAACCCAAGTGGGCTGGTGGCAGTCATTAAGTAAAATAAAAAGTTCCAAAATCGCGGGTGTGCCTGCAACATCCTCACCCATTCAGATATATGCCAGTTGGTTCCGCTCCGCTGATATACAAACCAGCAGCGGAGCCGCTTGAATCCGCGGCGGTGCGCCTCATGGCCGGGCCGGCCGTTTATTATGCAAGTCCACACGATACCCAAAGGGCGGGGCACACTCCCCAGTCGCGTGTTTCACATCAGGGAAGAATCAGGTACAACCAGCACCAGCAGAGACCTGACGCGTTTCGGGCATACGCCCTTCTTCAAAGGCTATCTGCTTCCAAAAGACTGCCATCATGAAGACATTCCAATTTTTCCCTTTATTTATTGCTCAATCACATTCAGGTGAGTATATATCAATAGTGCATTCTGGGGCCGGAAGTCCATGAAAATGAAACCCAAGTGGGCTGGTGGCAGTCATTAAGTAAAATAACAAATTCCAAAATCGCGGGTGTGCCTGCAACATCCTCACCCATTCAGTACGCCAGTTGGTTTCGCTCTGCTGAGATGCAAACCAGCAGCGGAGCAGCTTGAATCCGCGGTGGGGCGCCCCACGGCCGGGCCGGCCTTTTTTTATGCAAGTCCACACGATACCCAAAGGGCGGGGCACACTCCCTAGTCGGCGTGTTTCAAATCAGGTACAACCAGCGCCAGCAGAGACCTGACGCGTTTTGGGCATGCGCCCTTCTTCAAAGGCTATCTGCTACCAAATGACTGCCATCATGAAGACATTCAAATTTTTCCCTTTATTTATTGTTGAATGTCATTCAGGTGAGTATATATCAATAGTGCATTCTGGGGAGGAAGTCCATGAAAATGAAACCCAAGTGGGCTGGTGGCAGTCATTTAGTAAAATAACAAATTCCAAAATCGCGAGTGTGCCTGCAACATCCGATGTACGCCAGTTGGTTCCGCTCCGCTGATATGCAAACCAGCAGCGGTGCCGCTTGATTCCGCGGGGGTGCGCCCCACGGCCGGGCCGGCCGTTTATTATGCAAGTCCACACGATACCCAAAGGGCGGGGCACACTCCCCAGTCGGTGTGTTTCAAATCAGGGAAGAAGCAGGTACAACCAGTGCCAGCAGAGTCCTGAAGCGTTTCGGGCATACGTGAGGTGCACCGCCGTGGATCCCAGCGGCTCCGTAGCTGTTCATTGAAGAGCGAGGGCAGATCTAACAGGCGAGTGGCAAAATGAGGGAAGATGTCTTTGGTACACCCAGGAGAAAAGAACTTTGATATTTTAACAATGAGTTGCCAGCAGCTCACTTGAGTTCTATGCTATGGACTCCCAGTCCCAGGATGCCTTGCATTGAATACTCACCTAAGTGTGATTGCAAAATGAATAAATTAAAGGGAGAACACTGGAGAGTCTCTGTGTGTTGGTGATTCACTGTGCAGTAAGCCTATGAAGAAGGGCGTTAGCCCGAAACGCGTCAGGAAACTGCTGGCACTGGTGGTAACTGTAAGCTTCCCTGACCCGAAGGACGCCGACTTATGAGTGTGCCTTGCATTTTGGGTAACTTGTGAGTCTTTATACATATGGCCAGCCCGGCCGTGAGGTGCACCGCTGCGGATTCCAGCGGCTCCGTAGCTGTTCATTGAAGAGTGAGGGCGGAACTAACAGGCGAGTGGCAAAATGAGGGAAGATGTC
Organism: Calotriton arnoldi; assembly: GCA_963921515.1. Classification (NCBI taxonomy): domain Eukaryota; kingdom Metazoa; phylum Chordata; class Amphibia; order Caudata; family Salamandridae; genus Calotriton; species Calotriton arnoldi. The sequence goes on from CAWUFW010010290.1 coordinate 127,711, forward strand.
TTTGGTACACCCAGGAGAAAAGAACTTTGATATTTTAACAATGAGTTGCCAGCAGCCCACTTGGGTTCTATGCTATGGACTCCCAGTCCCAGGATGCCTTGCATCGAATACTCACCTGAGTGTGATTGCAAAATGAATAAATTAAAGGGAGAACGCTAGAGAGTCTCTGTGTGTTGGTGATTCACTGTGCAGTAAGCCTATGAAGAAGGGCGTTAGCCCGAAACGCGTCAGGAAACTGCTGGCGCTGGTGGTACCTGTAAGCTTCCCCGACCCGAAGGACGCCTACTTGTGAGTGTGCCTTGCCCTTTGGGTAACTTGTGCGTCTTTATATATACATACATATATATATATATATATATATATATATATTCACTGAAAAAACCATAGGTTTCAGGGACGTTATAGTTAGTTGGACATTTCACTCGTACAAAACCATAGAAATTCCGCTGTTATAGTTAGTTCAGCTAACTATAACTCGCGCCCCCGCAAAGCACTGCTGATGACGTCACATATTATATCATTCATGACATGGTCAGTGACATCACTGATGACATCTCAAATGACATCACTGATGACATCATCCAGTGACTGTGTGTTTCTTTAAAGTTTAAATATGTATTATATATATGCCAAGGTGTATTGAAGAATGAGCGGGTGTATAAGTGTCTGGATGGAGGATTTAGTAGGTGCGTGACTGACTTTTTAAGTGAGTGATTACATGTGTCTTACTGAATGCATGAGTTAGTGACTAAACTGTGTGAATGTCTGTATCAGTCTGTCTGTTGTTGTATAAGCTGCTGCATGGGTTGGTCAGTAACTACATGAGTGTCTATATGGGTTATCGATTGGTTGCCTGAGTACTTGTATGGGTGCCTGAGTGTGTGTGTGGGTGGGTGGGAGGTGTGTGACTCTGTGCATAGATGTTTGAGTGGTTGATTCACTGGGTGTATGGGTTCAAGAGTGCATGTGGAAACAGCTGTATGGGTGGGTGAGTGTGTGTATGGGTGTGTTGGTGAGTGAATGGATGTCTCAGTGGTACATGTCCAAGTAACTACATATATAAAAGGCAGTGTATGTGAGAGTTGGAGTATATAAATGACTATACGTGAGAGTCAGTGATTGTGAGAGTGGCTGTATGGTTGAGTGTGTACTTGTATCAGTGATTGTATAAGAGAGTAAGTATGCGTTTGTTTCTGTTTGAATAAGTGATGCGGTGTGTGTATAACTGTATAGGTCAGTAAATGGAAGTGTGATTGATTCTTTGTATGACTGACTAGGTGTGTGAGTAACTCTGGATGAGTGGTGGTGTGTGAGTGTCTGTATAGGTGTATGAGTGCATATGATAGTGTTGTATTGATGAGTGACTGCATGTATGAGTGATTGTATGGGTGAATGAGTGGATGTGTGTGTAGACCTAGGAATCAGTGAGTGCGTATGTAGTAACTGGTATTGGTGTGTCGATGGTTTCGAAAATGGTAGTCTGTATTTTACAGTGGGTGTATCAAAGGTTATATTAGAGTGTGAGGAGGTGCATCAGATTTTCACGTGGATGATGTCATCAGTGATGTCATTTGAGATGTCATCAGTGATGTCATCAGTAATGTCACTGACCATGTCATGAATGATGTAATATGGACGTCATCAGCAGTGCATTGCGGGGGCGCGAGTTATAGTTAGCTGAACTAACTATAACCGCGGAATTTCTCTGGTTTTGTACGAGTGAAATGTCCAACTAACTATAACGTCCCTGAAACCTATGGTTTTTTTCAGTGAATTTCTAAGGTTTTTTAAATGCTAATTTCTAACTACAACGTGCCTGAAACCTATGGTTTTTTCAGTGAATTTCTAAGGTTTTTTAAATGCTAATTTCTAACTACAACGTGCCTGAAACCTATGGTTTTTTCAGTGAATTTCAATGGTTTTTTAAATGCTAATTTCTAACTATAACGCCCCTGAAGCCTATGGTTTTTTCTGTGAATTTCAAAGGTTTTTTAAATGCTAATTTCTAACTATAACATAGCAGTCGCGTTTGCAGAGTGGTGGAGAAAGGTGAGTGTGGCCTTCAAACACCTTTTAGCAATCCCACTGTGTGGGATTTAGCAGAAGTAACAGGAGGGATAGTTAGCCCCCAACATCAACCTTGGGGGCCAACTACCCCTTTTATTACCTCCAGTAAATCCCACACAGCAGGATTGCTAACTTGTTATATCAGGCCCCACCCCCTCCATGCAGCACTCTGCAAACGCGCCCCCTGGCGCGTTCTAAGTTGGGGGATTAAGTCCCCTTGAATCCTGAGGGTCCCTGGGCGCCAACTAGGCCACCAGGTACCTCCATTAAGCGCCACTGAGCTGCGTTGCAGAGAGATGTAAAAATGGGCATGGCCTCAGACCACCTCTCTGCAACGCAGCTCTGTGGTGCTTACTGGAGATACATGGTGGGCTAGTTGGCCCCCAGGGACCCTCAGGATTGAAGAGGACTTAATCCCCCAATTTACAACACGCCAGGGGGCGTGTTAGCACACTTGTTATGTCAGGCCCCGCCCCTCCCTGCACCACTGTGCAAACGCGCCCCTGGCGCATTCTAAGTTGGGGGATTAAGTCCCCTTGAATCCTGAGGGTCCCTGGGGGCGAACTAGCCCACCAGGTACCTCCAGTAAGCACCACAGAGCTGCGTTGCAGAGAGGTGTAAAAAGGGGCGTGGCCTCAGACCACCTCTCTGCAACGCATTTCTGTGGTGCTTACTGAAGGTACCTGGTGGACTAGTTGGCCCCCAGGGACCCTCAGGATTGAAGGGGACTTAATCCCCCAATTTACAATGTGCCAGGAGGCGCGTTTGCACACTTGCTATGTCAGGCCCTGCCCCCTCCCTGCACCACTGTGCAAACGCGTCCCCTGGTGCGTTGTAAATTTGGGGATTAATTCCCCTTGAGTCCTGAGGGTCCCTGGGGGCCAACTAGCCCACCAGGTACCTCCAGTAAGCGCCACAGAGCTGCGTTGCAGAGAGGTGTAAAAAGGGGCATGGCCTCGCAACACCTCTCTGCAACGCAGCTCTGTGGTGCATACTGGGGACCCTCAGTATTCAAGGGGAATTAATTCCCCAACTTACAACGCGCCAGGGGCGCGTTTGCTGAGTGCTGCAGGGAGGGGGCAGGCCTCCGGCGCGATGGTGGCTTTTTTTTTTTACAAGGGGGGCTGTGTGGCCCCCCTTCTTTTATATTATTTGGGGCCCTGGGGACCCCATCCCCCAGGGCCTGCTCTTTTTTTTACATTTAAAAAAAAAAACGGGAACGGGGCCGCGCGGCCACCCTCCCGAGGCCAATTTCGGCCCCGGGGACCCCATTCCCCAGGGCTTGGCCACATTTTTTTTTGTTTGTTTTTATATTTTTTAAGGAGGGGCCTGCGTGGCCCCCCTCCTTAGGCCTCTTTTGGCCCCGGGGACCCCATCCCCCGGGGCTGTGCCTCTTTATTTATTTTATTTAAATTTTAATATTGAAGGGGGGCCGTGTGGCCCCCCTCCTGGGCCACTTCTGGCCCCGGGGACCCCATCCCCCAGGGCCGGCCCTTGTGTTGGGGACTGTGGGGGGAGCCTAATGCCCCCACGGTCCCGCCGGCCCCCGCCTCCTGCGGGAGCCGGCATTGCTTTTGAGCAAGGGAAGCTGCTGACATGCAATCCTGCTTTGCTTCATTGTAGCGAGAGCAGGTTTTCCTCTCTCTCTGTCAGTCAGTCAGTATCTCTCTCAGTCAGTCATTATCTCTCTCTGTCAGTCAGTCTCTCTCTCTGTCAGTCAGTCTCTCTCTCAGTCAGTCAGTCTCTCCCTGTCAGTCAGTCTCTCACTCAGTCAGTCAGTCTCTCTCTGTCAGTCAGTCTCTCTCTCAGTCAGTCAGTCTCTCTGAGTCAGTCAGTCTCTCTCTCTGTCAGTCAGTCTCTCTGTCAGTCTCTCTGTCAGTCTCTCTGTCAGTCAGTATCTCTCTCTCTCTGTCGGTCAGTCTCTCTCTGTCTGTCAGTCTCTCTCTCTCTGTCAGTCTCTCTCTGTCAGTCAGTCTCTCTCTCAGTCAGTCAGTCTCTCTCTCTTAGTCAGTCTCTCTCTCTCAGTCAGTCTCTCTCTCTCTGTCAGTCTCTCGGTCAGTCAGTCTCTCTGTTAGTCAGTCTCTATCTCGTTCAGTCTCTCTCTCTCAGTCAGTCTCTCTCAGTCAGTCTCTCTCTCTCTCTGTCAGTCTCTCTCTCTCTCTGTCAGTCTCTCTCTGTCAGTCAGTCTCTCTCTCTCTCAGTCAGTCAGTCTCTCTCTCTCTACAACATACCTTAGAAACATTGCCAATATCTCTGGCTAAACACTTACAAGGTCCCAACGGCGAGACCTATTGGCGATGCCAATGCTTGTTTTTTCTTTTTTCTTCAGGATTCGCGCAGTCAGCGCAAATTTGGACGTTTCTTAAAATGTTTTTGGGCTGGGGGTCCTTGTGGGACCCCCTGAGCAGGCCTAGGGGGTCAGGGTGTTCCTACCCTGCCCCCTTTTCTTGTTTTTCATCTTTAACTGTTTTCTTATGACTCTGGTTCAACATAGTCCCAAGATGGCTGTCAGCATTTCCTGGATGAAGTGCTGACAGCCAATCAGATTTCACGATGACATGTGTGGTTAGGCTCTGCCCAGATATCGATATTTCTTTTTCCTTTCTTTTTCCTTTAATATTTCAAAAACTACTGAACGGATTTACACCATTTAAAAAAAGGGGCTCTTTCTGAACCAAGGGCTACCTTTTTGCCAAATTCGGTGTAATTCCGTTCAGCAGTTCGGGCTGTAGCTTTGTCTAAAGTTTCCTGTGGAAATTAACATGGGAAAAACGCATTTTGGGACCCCCCTTTTTTCTCGGCCCCCGCTTTACGAATCACCCCGAAACTTTCAAGACAGGAGCTGACCGACGCGCCCCACTAGTTTTGAAAATTTCGCAAAGATTCGTCAACCGGCCTCAAAGTTATTGGGAAAAGAAAAAACGCTTTTTGAATAGAAACGAGGTCCTAACTATAACGATATATATATATATATATATATATGTATATATATATATATATATGTTGTACATCAAATGCTCTAGTTCTGATCTCTGCAAAAGTGAAATGTTTAGACAATGGCAGTCAGTAGACCTCATTGCTTAGCTTATCAAAAGCATATGCTAAATCTATAGTCTTGCTTATGCTATTGTGAAACATATGTTGCATGCGATAGGCGAAGACTGTATATCTAGTTTTCATTCTATGCATAGTATTTAGCTGTGTCTGTATTAGAGTATTTTTTTTTCATAGTAAAAGCAGTGGCTAGACATTGATTTATTGTGTGTCATTAGTGTACATCATAGCTCTTCCCAGGGTCAGTATTGGACTGATCAGCCTCACTACCCTAAGAGTTGGGTGTTGAAAGAGGTACGTGGTTTCTAGCCTGGGAACCTGCATTAAGTCAATTCTTGGAGACCAGACATAAATGGGTCATATGAATGTCATGGATTCCATGTAACCCTTGATTACAGGGGACTCCCTGGAGTCATCTTTCTCTGCTGATCCTCTGGCATAGAGTCATGAAACCCGGCATAGAGCCTTGCCTTTTGCAGATAGATGTGCTTACATAAGTTACATTCTGCGTTACTGTCTCTTACTCATGAAGTGTGCAACTTAGCAGGTTGGATGTTGCAGTTCCTAAAGCTGTGGTTATAGTGTGCCCTGGCCATATAACTGCTCTCTTATACTTGCTTGGCATATCTCTTTGGAGAAGCATCAGCATGGAGTACCAATGTTTGCAGTTTTCCAAACTTCTCATCAAGCTATCACCACTAGATGTTTCATGGTGGGTTGTCATTATGGAGAACACCATAAGCCACCTCTGAACCTCAATATGGTGGAACATGCCCAATGCAAAAGGAGCAAGATTGATGGCTCTGGTGGTGAATCATCACACACAATCTATCGCAAGGCTTCAAACCCAGCAGCAGAAGAAGGAATAGAAGAAACATGTCTGCTACGCTCCCGGGATCTGGGGCGCCATCCTAAGATAGATAGGGCAAGCTCCTTCAAACAGCATTTTGTTTGGAAGGAACTACATCACTCCCCAATACAAATGGACAAGTTCAAAGACAGCCCAGACTTTATGCTCTGTAAATGCCAATGCATACATTAGCAAGTTTCTTTATTATTTCAGTAAAAAAATAAATGTTTATATAATAAACAGTGTATGAGTAAACAAATGCATCAATAATTAACCCTGAGTTGGAAAGTTCAGTCCGATTGTCCTATCACGAGTAGAAAGATGTTCTTCTCTGCAAACTCCTGATCCAAGTTGCAAGATGCGTTGCGCGTTGCAATTGGTTTCTCACCTCCATTCGGATGATGCTCCGGGCACATACGCTCTTGTCCTAGATAAATAGGGTCACATGGTTATTCCTTGCCTAATCTCAAGCCACAACTGCTCGCACTGGGACAGATTGAAAATCGTCTTTCATGCCGCCTGTATGTCAAATCATGCTTCTGTTGTGCCCTTTTGGAATTTACAAAGCAACATAAACAACAAATCTGTGTAAATCCACGTCATATGTCTGTTGTCCTTATTTTCTATATTGTAACGCACAAAAATCCCATGGGAAATACCGTTGGCATGCGCAGTGACCCACGTATGGCCCAGCTTGAACAAAAACTCAAAGGCTGTGCGATTAAAATAGAATTTATATCAGGGATATCTGTCCCTTATATTTGCACAACGTTATGGTTTACTGCACTTGTGTTTTATTCTTGCAGCTTTAATTCGAAATCTAATTCCTAAAAAAATCATCAGAAGACAGATGAACAAAATGACTAGGAATGATGGCTGAAATTTTTAAGGAATGATGCTTAGATTGTGATAAAAAGCATTCCTCGTTGGCTTAGGGTTAAGCTTATTATAAACAACATTGGTTCATTGTCGTGGTTTTTGGCAGCGTATGCCCTGTGCTAGGCATTTCCAAGACCTGCTGTCGGCCACACTGATTCTATTCACAACGTTTGCAGAAGATGGCTCAAGGGGGATTCAACAGGATAGGGGGCTTCAGATGCTGCTTCCCTTGAGAATTGACGGACTCCATTTGAACTATATATCAAAATCCAAAGGTAGAACTTTATTTTATAGCTACAACTTTCTGCGTGTGAACCATGATGATTTGTTTAACTATAATGTAGTGGGATGTGTTTGTGATACTTAGAGACTGTAGTGCTGTAGGGAGAGCGATGCCGTGTACTGAGGTGGTTGCACGGTGCTGTGTGCTGTAAGGATAATGATGGGAAAGTAGGGCAGTGTTTAGGTGGTGTGGCCACTTTGCTTTAGTGCAATAATGTTTGGATCTTAATGTATTGTGTAGGGATCACACAGTGTTGTTGTGCAGTACTGCTGTGGTGGGTGGTGAGGGCAGTGGAGATGATGATCAGGTGGTGTGCGTGTACTCAAAATGTGGTGCAAGAGCAATGATAGTGCAGCATGGAGCTGGGGTGGTAATGCAGAGCTGGGATTTACCCTTCAAACTCACCACAATGCCACATTCACTAAATTGTGGGTATTAATATTTTGGGAAGATATATGTGTCTAGAAAGGGTTAAATTATAGAGATAATGGACTGTAATCCTGTGTGTGTCTGCAAACTCAGTTTGCGGTTCTCTGTTGACCCAAAATGTATCACAAATTCAGATTTGATTGAGCGGGGAAGCTTCCCCTCCCCCCCCCCTTAGACATTTCAGAGAAGGAGCACAGTCTGCAGACCCTCTCTCAAGAGAGCCTTTTGAAATAGCAGAGCTCTCGCTTGCCAAAGTGAACCACAGCCATCTTCGTTTCCTGACTGACATCTGCATTACTTTGGGAATGACCCCTCGTCTGGGGCATAGCCATTACTCTGGCACCCCCTGAGCCTGCTCAAACTGGTATCAGGTGTGGCAGCATGGCTGTGATACTTGGACACAAACTGATAATGCCAGGATAGTGCAGGTCCCCATAAACCCCAGGATTAGCGGAGCAACCAAGAATATAAAAAAAACTGCAGCACCTCTGATTACCCAGAACTGATGTTAGGGGTGGATCCGTTCTGAAGGCCTCCATCCAACGTGATGTATAACAGGTTTTCATCGACCAAGCAGAGTGTGCCCACCAGTGCAGAGCATAGATTATCTGCCACGGTAGTGGAACCTCTATTTGGTGCCATTCTTTCTGAAGACGACTGGTAGTAAGACTGAGGAAAGCTCAGGGAGCTCGGATATTGCTGATCTGCTTGGAGAGGAACCTGCCACCCTGTAAGCCACTTCACTGTCTGCAAGAAAGAGAGACAAACTCCCAGTAACGAACAGTGTCCAGCTGCCTATAAGGATCTGTGTGAGACAGCCTGACAGGCTGCATCTGCCCCGGTGACACATGGTCACCTCCAGCCAGTGGCGTGGAAGAAAGATGTACAACAAAAAATCATTAAGCTTTGGGGAAGCTCAAAGCTTTCCAGCCAACACTCAGATCTGCTTTATCTCACGATCATTCCTCACTCCATAGGAAGCATGTATCGGCCCCCCAGGTTTCCCCTCAAGATCTTTTTTTTTTACTTGGTCCATTGAGGTTGACTGTCTTGACTTAAAACCTATTTGAATTATCATTCTAGCTGAAACAATTCTGGAGGTATTGGCCTTTGATCTCCGAGCCAGTACCCTGGAGAATGCCCCGCCACATGAAAACCATGACCGATGTACTCTAAGGTACAGGTCCCTCAGCTAACCATTACCTTAAGGTACATTCAGGATGAACTGCACCCTGACCACCCACCACCTGCAGCTAGTAGTCAGTCCATAGTCTATTGGACATGCACTCAAGGGACTGTTTCCCGTACGGGACACTTGTGAGCAGACACTAGGGGGCAGATTTACAAGCCCCTTGCGACACTTTTGCGCCATCGTTGCATCACTTTTTGTGACGCAGCAGCAGCGTAAACAATGTGCCACATTGTGGCCATTTACAATGTGACGCATCTAGGGAGACGGGTCGCGTTGTAAAGTATAATGTCAGGTATAATGTATGCAGGGTGGGCGTTCCCACACGGGAAAGCCTTGCAGAAGTGATGCAGTGAAATCTACAAGATTTCACTGCGCCACTTCTAGGATGCCACTGCGTCACAACCCTACGCCTGCTTGGAGCTGGCATAAGGAGTGACGCAGTGTTTGAGGTATAGACCTCCCCATGCATTGCTGGAGTCGCGTCCTGCTTGTGACACGACTCCAGTAATGCGTGACCTTTGCACCGACAGATGCATCAGAATTTCTGAGGCATCTGTCAATCCTTGCGCCAAGGTGCGCCGTATTCTAAATACGGTGCATCCATAGTGGTGCAAGGGTTTCACAGGCTGGCGCAGGGAAACTGACGCATCTGTACAGATGCGTCAGTTTCTTGTAAATATGCCCCTAGGTTGCCACCAGCACACCACAGGATGCCTCTAAAGAAATGCTTTTCATACAGTAAGGAGAGCTCTTCTTTCCTCTGGAAGGGAATTTTAGTGGGCATCTTGGATATATGTAACAAGCATATCAGGTGCTTTCCTAAGCGAGTACTCCTCCTGGTATTGCTGCTGACGTATTCTCCATTTCCAAGAGTAAGTGCCACGTATGCAAGAATCTGTGTGAATCAAATCCACGATGAGGTCAATCATGAATTAAGCGCAGTCTCTTTACTAATATGAGGTAAACACAGACCTATTCTAAATATAAATTTAGGGCAACCTGATAGCAGTTATACAGCATGTGTTAGTCATGTCACTGGCACATGCTTCTGACAATAGCGCCTCTTTTCCACATCTTCTATGGCCAATGTTTCAAAGCCTATCTCTTTATGGGAGAGTTAGCCGAGTCCTTCCACATAGTGTTTTGTGGATGGTTAGCACCTTCAGTTCACAGGCGCTATTTCTTGAATGATGTTTAGCCAAAGGCACAAATAATTCTTATGTTTCCTTGAGAACTATGGGCAGGGTCTCTTGCCTCCCAACTACTTGCATTCCACAAAGGCCCAAGGCAGCCATTTTGGATCTCAGGTACCTTTGTTTCATTATAACATATTGGTCTGAATTAAGTGTCAGAAGAAGCATCAATGTTACCTTTTCAGAAGCAAGATCTTCTAGTTTCTTAAAGTATTCAGCGATGGCTTTCTTTACTTCCCACTGCAGGCCTGAGTTCACCTTATTCTTACAAAACTGCAAAAAGCCATACCATCAGTTTCAATTTTTTCCACTGAAAACTATGCACATCACACTGATAAAGGGCACTTATAGTAACAATAGACCATACCCTGAGCTGAGGATTCAAGAATACAAAGTATACTGAGATGTTTTCAGCGCCAACCTCTCAAGGTAGGATACGGTGAAGAGTGGCTCTTGCGTATATGCTACCAGGACCTACATCAGGCCAGGGTGGTTGATGGGAGACTGGGCCAGGGCTTCAGAAGGCTGTTTGGTCAGTGGTGCGTAGGTGAAGCGGGCTGGTGTAGCAAGTGGAAAGGAACTCAACCGTGTGTTGCGGTCAATCTTGTGGTCACACAATAGTACTCCACACCATACTACTTGCAAATCACGTTCAGAATGTTGCGTGGAAGATGGGCGTGTGACATGTTGAACCAGGACCGGACGGTCTAACAAAGGAGGTGTTCAGAGGAGGCAGGTAGAGGACAGAGTAGTGGCCACCCATGGATCCTGGGAAGCGTAATGAGAGTGAAGGATGGTGGTAGTTCTGGTGGTGAGGAAGCATTAAACAGTGTGAGAGTGGGATAGGATTAAAACTTCTGAACATTACAGGTTTGACGAGCATGATAAGCTAGTAAGAGGGAACTCCTTGCAGTAACCATGAAGTCAGGTTGCCAAGGAGACATGATAGTTTTATAATCCAGTTCTTAATATTATGTTGTGCAAGCTTTTACTTGTAAAGCGGTTTTCATTGTTCTTGGTGTAAGATTTGGTCGCTGGCTTCCTGTTTTTCATGTCTGCATTTTTTGTTTGTTCATAGTTCTTTGTTCGCTGGTTATTATTTGGATCTTGTGTGAAGGAAGGCAGGCAGGTGAGTTGAGTCCTGTTCCTAGTCCGCCATTATGGAATCTGGGGATGGCCTGGCCTTTTGTTTAACGTTTTTGGCAGTTGCCCTCGGTCCCAATGTGGCTTCGAGGCGCCGCCAATCTTATTCTGTGTCTCGACAATTTAATTGGGGGACATTCACCGGTCCCTGTCCTTCCGGTAGGGTGGGTGAATGTTGGAAAAAATATGCGAAAGCGAAATGCATTTTGTCTGCTTTTTTCTCTGCCGGTTAAAAATACATTTCTCAAACTCGTGCACGGTTCGTGAAGTATACACAGTTCCTCCTCCTATAACTGCATGAATGCTGCAGCGCTGAAGTCTCTAAGATCCGTAGAAGTTGAGTGTGCGGCATTAACTCCCACAGCACCATTTGTTGTGCGCTTAAAGACTCTTTTCCTTGTGAGTGAGGATGAACACTTTTTTTATCCACGTTTGCGGAAGGAAATCACAGTGGAGTCCCGCAGTCGGCCACGGCTGGGTCCACGCGGTGGGCTTCAGGCTTTTCTGCTGGGGAGCAGCGGGTGCGCTCTGCGACACCCGAGCTCCGGCAGAACCAATAAGGGGCGCCACGCTGACAGCGTAGCAACCACAGGGTCATTCTAGGGCTTGGTTTCTACACACCAGTATTATCAAAAATATAATTTTTGTCTGGAATTTGTAGCTTGCACACTAGTTAGATGGCGACTGGCACTAAGGAACGTGTGTTGGCCAGTTCCTTCTGCCCTCACTCCCCACGAGTAACTGAGCATCTAGGAAGCTAAGCGGCAGAAAGCTGCCGCCCATCCCAAGTCCTGGATGGAGACACAGGCAGAGAGAGGCCTGGATCCTGCCAGCAAATGAAAATCAGAAGGCAGGTTTAGACTCCAGCAAACCCGACGCACTGTGTACAGGAAGTGACGTGCCTTTCACCACTGTTCCTGACACCCACACAGAGCCCCCAGCAGCCTCATTTCCTCTTAGGGCCAATCCCAAACATGAGACTCCAACGACTGATAGGCTTGTCATGCCACCAGATGCTAAAGAAGGGACCCCAAGGATCTCGTGCCAAGGAGCGTGCTTAATATAAGGGTTGTATGAGGCTACAACGCAGGAAAATACTCTGCCTATACATCGCATTTTTTACCCCGCATTTTTTTTGCGCGCATATGCTTTTACAACGTATGCCTTTACAACACATTGTTTATGTATATATTTGTATATATAAACAATGTATTTTTGGGGGGAGACCCCCCACACCCCTGAACTTACCTTAAATACGCAGTAAAGGCATGCGTTGTAAAGGCATAAACGTTGTAAAAACGTGTGGTAAAAAATGCGAAGTAAAGTCACAACGTGGTAAAAACCTCGTTGTAAAGGCTGTTTCCCAATATAAGAACAAGGGTACGCTGGAGAAATCATCCAGCTCCTGAGCGTTCACCCTGCTACAGGGAGATCATCGAGACACCCCCTACCAGTGTTTGTTTGCTGGAGAACCTATAGGCTGCAAGTATACCCATGATTGCCATTCATCTTCAATGCATGGGGCAACGCAAGACCAGCAACAGGACCACAGGGGGTCAGGAAACCCTCATGTGATGAGGCCAAGAACTAGGCCACAGCCTCCACCTCCAACCTGCATTTGTGTCCCCCTGGGAGTAACGTAGTTCTCGTGCACCCTTTATTCCTGAATTCAGACTTGCCTAGGACGGGTGAGGCACAGTATTGGTCTGTGGGGGACAGCGGGGTATAGCAGCTTCTAGAAGTGTCAGTGCAAGACTCAGATCCTAGGAGTAAACCGAGGAGACACAGCAGAGAAGAAGAACATCACTGCTAGCTACAGATGATCTTGTATAGCGCGACAAAACCCTTCATGAAGCTCTAACATTACCACAAAGAGATTTTAGGGAACAGATAGATCTCCAGCTTCCTCTGAATCCTTACAATATTGCCTTCTTTCCTCAGTTCCATGGGTGGATTACTCCAGAGATGAGCTGCATTTAATGATAGTAATCTACCACCAAATGTGTCAGCCCAGGAGCTGACATTCCAACAACACAAACCTAACGCACAACCCATGCCTTGTAACCCATGTGCCAGCCATCTACTCCCAGTGCTGAGGGCGTGTTCATGACACCCTTTAGTTAATGCTTCTGCTTCTATGGGAACACTGCAAGGTCAGAGAAAGAGAACTGTCACAGGGACCGTCTGGCCATGTTTAGGGAACAGGGAACTTGTGCTTACTGCTCAGAGGGGAAGGGATGGAAGTGCTTCCCACTAATGTACTCCATCCAGCACCCTATGCTGACTGAGCAGGGCTGAGAAACAAGTTAAGGTAGAATAAGAGAGAAGTGATCCATATTTATAACAATCTGGAATCGTATCAAGAGCTCCTTCCTTCTGTTCAGTGCTCAGTCGCCCTCCAGCTAGGCTTGCACTGCGTAAATTAAATGGGTGCATCAGTTTCCCTTTGCACCAGGGTGGTGTCAGATTGTAGACAGATATCCTAAGTCCCTTTTGGTCAGAGGCATAGTCTAGAGAGCATTGCAAGAGGGTGGAGGCCAGACACTGCTGGACCGCAGCTCCTCCCTGGACCACCACTAATACAGAGGGGTGGGCGCATTCAAATTTTGTGATGAGTGAAGGATATTGACCACATACCATGTGACAGTCCAGCACACTTCTGGCGGTGTAGTACTCACGATCAGGGCCGGACTGGCCGTAGTGGGCACCAGGCATTTCCCTGGTGGGCCTGTTTTGTGGCCACGGGGGGTGTGTGATTGGTCAGGTAATGGAGGTGGAGGATAGGGTGTTGCCCGTTGCCACAAGATAGTAAGTCTGTTTTAGCTGCTCAGAGTCTTGAGTAAGACACTGCAGCAGGTATATGAAAATCCCTGAGCTAAGGGCCCACAAGGAGTATTTCATTAGATTTGAAATGAAAAAATAAATAAATGAAAAATGAATTTATAGAGCACATTAAACCTGAAGGTATCTAAGAGCTATGCCCGAAAAACAGAGCTCATAAGCACAGAGAAACCAGAGAGCCTACGATGAGAAAAGTCATGTTTTTAACGATTTATTGAATGAGATAAAGGAGTCAAGTCTAGCAATGTGGGCAAGCAGGGAATTCCATAACTTGGCAGCAGCCCAGCAATGCTTGGCAGCAATGCTCAAGGACATCCTATAACTGGACAGTGCCATGCCAGTCCTTTTCTGAGCCGTTGGTTGAATGGCCAACCCCGCCTTTGACTGAACAGTGGTGGAAAGAAGGCATGGGAAAAGATAAGGAGAGATCATGTAAGTGGATAACCTTTTCTGAACACGGCTTAAGTTTGCATTTTATGTTGGTGGTCTGCCCTCTACCAAGTTCCCTGACATCTGTTAGCTCCACAAGGAACATTGGTTGCCTAATCTAACACCCACGTGTTGCAATGTGAAGATCATGCCAATTGTTGTGCACCTCAGTTTGGAGTTTGAAGGAAACATTGAGAACGTCTACAGGTCCCATCCTTGAAGCCCCTAAGCATCTGCGTAGTCCTATTAGGATGATCTAAGTCATGTAGGGCTCAGTCACACTGTCCAATGCTAGTTCCTTTCATACCACTGGTTGTGAGAAATGGAGCCCTTTCCTTATGAGATGCTGCTGTGGGATGGGGAAAAATCTGATGGATGAAGGTCCAGGTTCCACCTGAAATTGTTTGCTTCAAGTATCTGGTGAATATGGTGATGCCTAATGAATTTCTAAAATTATTTTGTCACTATAGTGTAATGGTTATTGAATACTGGGGCTAATATTCCGGTTTGTAAAGGGAAAGTGGGGGCACTAATGTATTGTGATCCCTGGCACAAGGCCTGGGAAGGAGAGTGCACGTCCATGCAACTCATCGTGTTATAGGCTCCACAAACCAGATGTTGCCTTTTAATTCCCATACTGTTTGCTGAACAGATTGCACCCCCAAAACCAACTGCAGCAGCGCCTGGCTCTGTGGTATCTACCAGGGGTTGGTGAAACGTCTGTGAGAACTTCGAAACACGTGAAATTAACTGTTTTTTTTCACCTGCAGAGAGGAGTTAGGTTGTTTCATGGGGAGGGTCGGGGGGTCGAAGTAAGCCTAACACAGTTGAGTTTAGGAGCACTCTGGAGGGCTTATATCATAATCGCATTAATGTAAATACATTGCTAGGACCCTGACAACTTCGCCAGCAGTAAAGGCTTTGTGTGGGCCCACCTGCAAGGTCCCATTAGAGCTCTGGCAGGCCGGTGCCACACACAGGGGCACCCACTATGGCGAGCCTGCCTTCAAGCACTGTCAGGGGCCGTGTAGTGTAAGCAACTTAATGCAACCACCTTGAAGGGAACTACACTTCTTGGCCCTGGCAGGGCTGGAGCCTGCAAAAGTGTTCCTCGGTCTGTGCATCGTCCACTGTGCGGGACTAGGAATACTCGGGCTGCAGGGCAGCTTGCCTTTTGTTTTTTCGTTTTTAATCTCGAACAAGTGGATGCGAAACCAGTTGAAAAAGGAAGAATTGCCTGAAATTTCGCGTCAGTATAAAGGAATACATATCTTTGCATATGGGGTGAGATTGAGAAAGTCTGAAGGGCGATTCCCTTGAACTGGTGATCCCATTAAAGACTGTGGCAGGCAGCGTCATCTTTAGGATTTTGGGGCCTGGGCAAGAAATATTTTGGGGGGCCCTGTTAGAACAACTTTGAATTTTATTACCCATTTTTTGCTAATTCAAGCCCTATGTTGGCAAACAATATTGAATTATACTTCAAAGGCCAAGATACAAAGAAAAACACATAAGAGAGCTGGAGAGAAGCTTCCCTTTCCTAGGAGGGCCCTGGACAATCACAAGCTTTGCCCATGAATTCAAACGTCTCTAATGGGATGCATGTCACTTGTTTGGAGGGTGGAGATGTGTGTGGCGGGAAGATGCCCTCCAAATGTGAGGTACGTCTTGTGTAGCACCAACATGTAATCATCCATCCACTTCACAGCATTTGGTTGTTTACTCATTTGAAAAGCTGTGTTTTCATTTGCTGAAAACGCTTCATTAATGTGTAGTGGCAGAGGTGCCCCTCATCCCAATATTTTACTTACACAGTCACTCAGATCTGCAATCTGACGATGGAGAAGGATCTGGAATGTCTCTGCTGCTCTTCTGTAGTATCCAGGTAAACAATGCACTTTTCTGTAGAGTTTATTGATTTGAATCATCACCTCGAGCAGTATCTGCATGGCACTTTCGACCTGAAATACCCAAACATGAGAATCCAATTCTGAGGACATTTCCGAGTGTTAATTTTGTTCTATATTGTGCAGACCTAGCTGTAAGCGATTTACAGAGAACATTTCTGTTACAACACAACATATCAACATCAGGTGTGCGGGGAATGGATGACCCCAGACCACAGAACCAGACTACAGTGGGAAGAGTATTGGCGACAGACAAATGGGACAGTCGGAGGAAACGCAAAGAGCAGATGCTTTTTGCTTTTATATTACAAATATTTCCTCATCTTTTGCACATTAAATTACACATATTATATCATATCAATTTAATTATTGCAGACTCTGAGCGTATAAAGAATTTATAAACTTTATTAGGAAGGCTGAAATCGACCAGACCGTAATTTGGTATGTGGTCCAACACTATATTTTGCTAAACCTTTGCACAGGATAAATGTCATGCTACAGTATTATGCAGAGAGTGTGCCATGATTCCTCCAACCTGGGGTCCCCTATTAGCCTTTTATGTAGGAAGACAATCAATAAGACCACAGGCAGGCTTATTAACTTGTATTTTGCTGCTGGGAGCCCTTTTTAGGTCTCGCCTGAGCCAGCGCATGCGCTGACTGGCGAGAGTTTTAGTAAGCGGGTTTTGGAAGTGCAAACAGCAGTGGCTTTTGCTGGCGACCAGCTTGCGTTCACGTGAGCGTGCACGCGCGCCATGGGTCATTAAGTGCATCGCGATCACTTTCACTTTCGCGGCTTTGAAGTAAAGAATTAGATTATTTTTCTATTTCTTTACTTTTGCTATAATCGCGGCACCCGCGCTTTACTTTTAACATTAAAAGTAAAGCGCGGGTGTCATGATATAGCAAAAGTAAAGAAATAGAAAAATAATCTATTTCTTTACTTTTGCTACAATCGCGGCACCGGCGCTTTACTTTTAACATTAAAGTAAAGCGCTGGTGCTGCGATATAGCAATAGTAAAGAAATAGATTATTTTTCTATTTCTTTACTTTGCTATAATCGCGGCACTCGCGATTGTAGCAAAAGTAAAGAAATAGAAAAATAATCTATTCTTTACTTTTGCTATAATCGCGGCACCCGCGCTTTACTTTTAATCGTTAAAGCGCTTTACTTTTAATGTTAAAGTAAAGCGCGGGTGCCGCGATTATAATGGTGTAGCCAATAGGTCTCGCTTTGGGACCTTATAAGTATTTAGTTATGCAACTGTTGCATGGCTAAACACTTATAAGGTCCCAAAGGCGAGACCTATTGGCTATGCCAATGCTTGTTTCCCCCTTGTAACTAGAACGGGTTGAGGCTGAATCTCTACTATACCTATTTGTGGTATTTCCAAAAGAAAACTGCATGCAGTGGCTATAATGCATGCCCGACCCTGTCTACAATAAACTCCGAATCAGCAAGTACAATTTTAAATACCTTGGGCCAGATGTACGAAGCATTTTACTGGTGGCAAACGGTCTATCGGGCCGTTTGCGACAAGTGAAATGCTTTTTGTCAAGTAACAAACATATTTTGCGAGTCGGTAATCTATTATCGAGTCGCAAAATAGGGTTTGCAAGTTGCTATTAGTAAGGGGTGTGTTATGGGTGTCCCTTCCTAATAGCGAGTTGCACTGGTATGTAGGAATGTTTTGCGACCAGGAATGCAGTCGCAAAACATTCACAGTTACCACCAACTTCAAGTTGGTGGTAAGCCGTTCTATTGGGAAGTGGTTCCCAACGGGACCCCTTCCCCTTTGTGAATGTAGGCGCCAACATTTTTGAAGAGCAGGCAGTGGTACCACTGACCACTGCCTACTCCTAAAAAATTAAAAGGTAGCTTTTCATTTTTATTTTTGAAATGCACCCCGTTTTCCTTTATGGAAAATGGTCTGCATCACAAAAATTGCTTTATTTAAAAAGCAATCATAGAAATGGTGGTCTGCTGATCCCAGCAGGTCACCATCCCTGTGAGTGCAGGCCATTCCCAATGGGTCCCAAAGTGAGACCTACCTCATAAATATTAATGCAGTAGGTCTATTTGTGATCCACTGGTAATCGCAAAATGTTTCTAAAACACATTTGTACATGGGTGTTTGTGATTTCCTAATTGCAAATCACAAACATTCTCAATTAGGAAATCGCAAACTGACTTTTTTGTACATCTGGCCCTATGTTCCTCCATCTAAGCTACAGTGAAATCAGCCCAGACAGAGCGCTGTTTCCTAAGCAGTGCTCTTAACTGTCCTTCTAGTTTAAAAAAGGCAACACAGCAGTGCCACCATGATGCCACGACTTCGCTTATGAAACACGTTTACTACATCAGTTCATAACACACCACTTACATTTCAGAAGCTCTGAGAGCTCGTCTTAATAACGAAGGGCCTCTAGTCTTTCTGGCACAGCAAATGAAAGTTTCAAAGTGGCCGACCCCTCCAGATAAAGTGCTTTGAGTTCTCCTGTTAGGTAATGTAGGGCTTTGCTTTAATTGGAGGCTTGCTGTGGATCATTTTACAAGTATATGTTTTTTTCTATTTGGTGCTCAAAACATAATACACATTATTTTCTTTTTTTAAAACACAAATTATAGTGTTGGAATATTCGGAGCTCCATTCAAGACAATGAAGTGGCCCAGGGTTAAAAATCATTGGTACAGACCTCCTCTCCAAGGCAAACACAAGGAGATGATGGACGAAGCGCTGAAACTTTTCAGACACTCACCCCCAGTCACAGATCTGGGTTGAATCCATCATCCTTCTTTAGCTCACTTTGCCACCTCAGTTCAGACCCAGCTATATGCAAATCAGTCTTGACCCTGTGCCTCATGGGAACAGTCCAGCCCGAACTGCCAAGCCAGGTCTTCCCTGAACCGGAAACAAGCATCCTGGGACCGGTTTCTGGGTAACACCCTTCATCAGCCAGGCTAGCTTGAATCCAGTGGCAAAGTGAGCAAGGGACCCACGTCTGGGCATAGCCTGCCAACTTAGGGCGAACAAAGCAAACACAAGGAGATGATGGACGGAGCGCTGAAACTTTTCAGACACTCACCCCCAGTCACAGATCTGGGTTGAATCCATCATCCTTCTTTAGCTCACTTTGCCACCTCAGTTCAGACCCAGCTATGTGCAAATCAGTCTTGACCCTGTGCCTCATGGGAACAGTCCAGCCCGAACTGCCAAGCCAGGCCTTCCCTGAACCGGAAACAAGCATCCTGGGACCGGTTTCTGGGTAACACCCTTCATCAGCCAGGCTAGCTTGAATCCAGTGGCAAATGCTTGTCATTCTGTTTCTCCCCATTTATTTGTGAATAAATAATCTACCCTCAGTGGGTGGAATGTTCTTATAGCCTTAAAGCCCTTCTGCCTCAGGCTAACTCTCTCGTCATAGTCCATTGCCTGTAGCTTGGACCTACAACTCAGATTCAGGGGCTTTAACAAACGGTATAGCCTTTGGCAGTGGGCTAGAAGGCTTTATATAACGTATTGCAATAGGTATGAAATATTAAAATTGACAGTAAACATTTTATGTGGTAGACAGCAACACAAGGTAAGGAATGGAAGGCACATTTTATCAAAACCCTGAAATAAGCCCTCATTTTCCAAAGTAAGTCTTTGGAACCATCTCTTCTTGCATGATAGTTAGTGATGACTATTTTCCGTGACAGTGTAGATAAATATGCTTAGCAGCATGCAGCCTAACTGGCGTCCACCAGAGGGCACCCAATCCTTATGCGCAGTGGTTCCCAATCTGTGCGCCGCGGCGCCCTGGTGCGCCCTCCAAAGTAGCCAGGGGCGCCGCGCTTCAAAGGTTTCAGATTTTCGAATTCGTCATAAATTGCCGGTAACATCTTTGAAATGTGCAGTTATTTAGTAAAAGCATAACACCTCTGTCCACCAGATGGCAGCAGAGCATTCCTTATTGAGAGTGCAGAACCTAATGTTACTGATTGAGATGGATTTCTCGTATTTCCTGCTTAGGAAGCCAGCAACCAAATGCGAGGAAAAGCCGAGTGGAAAGATTATGGTGAGCGGAAACCTGGCGTGAACGGGGGAGAATGGGACAGGATAGGGAGAGAGAAAAGGGAGGAAGGTGGGAAGCGAAATTTGGGAGAGTGTCTAAAGCACAAAGAGAAAAAAGGGAAGGATATCAAAAGTTTCCTGTCTGTAACAACAAAGAAGGGAAGGTTAAGGTCTCACTCACGCAATTCTGTCAATATATTTGACAGAGATTTATCTAGTCCTGAGTTACCGCCTTGGTCACTGCAGAGCGCCGGATAAGTGCTCTTGCACTCAAGCAGTCTGGCGCCTGGTTTGAAGCTGTGTGCTAGAGGCAAGTCCTCTGGTTTCCCATAGAAGTGCTCAATCTGGGGGAATGCGGGGTTACCCATTGAGATTCTTTCACCTTAGGCACCACTGTATGGTGGGGATTGGTGTTTTGGGTGGTATTCTTTTCTTCCATTGAAGTTCAGCTCTGAATCAGGCCTTAGGCCTGCCTACATCCAGGGGCAAAACAAGCCCATTTATTTTTGAGGCTCGCCTTTGAAAGCATTTGGAGCTTAAGGTACTCATAAACAGAGACCCCGAGCCACTGCAAGTGCAGGAGAATGGTGCCCACCCGCACATGCCAGGGCCCATCACAGCAGCCAATCATTCCTGCCGATCTGCATGTGTATTGTGGGAAGGATGTGACTGTCATTCAACACGTTCAGTCCCAGTCTAAAATCTTTCACTAGCAGAGGGGTACACCGTAGGAAGAACACGCTGCCACAATAGCTGCTATGGGCATCGAGCATGCTAAAAAGGCATTGGCTAGTGACCGGGCAGAGGCCCTTCAGGAGTGCTGCAGAGTTTCTAAGGCGTCTCTAGACCATCACAGTGATCTAGACACTGCCTTAGTAAAACTGGCTTTATATATGTCATTGATGGTCAGACAGCCCACAGCATAGTTGTAGCTACAAAGTAACCACAAACATTTACTCTGAGAACAGACTGCAATATTAGGCTTCCTGAAGTTATAAAGTACATCTTCCTAAGGTAAATTAAGTCATTTTTCCTTCTTATAAATATAAAAGAATTGACATTTATTGTGTGTGATAAATGTCCCAACTGAACTAGGCGTTCCATCCCATTCTACATCCGTCCACTCCACCTGCAAAAAAATGTCACATAATAATGGGGAGCCGCGGCCAACGATCAATAAGCCAAGGGAGCCATGGGTTGAAAAAGTTTGGGAACCACTGCCTTATGGCATTGACAGTCTAAGACGTCCGCTATAGACCCCTTAATACCATAGACAGAATTTATTACACATCAGGAGGAGGAGGCCGGCGGGAGGAATGTCCGAGACACAAAACACTATAATCTGAGTCTGAACTGTTCATGAACCGGCGGCAGGAGTTTAGATGCCGAGGAAAAGGGCGTAAAGGTCGCTTCTCTCCTTTCTAGAAGGACCGGGATACTCTCAAACCAACAGCTGTATGTGAACCTGTAGTTAGCAGTCATATAGGCACGTTTAGTGAAGCCTATTCATCCAAGGATGTCTACAATTGCCATAAACTGAAATTGGGGTGAGGGGACGCACATACAGTAGAACGTGTGCATGACTCAGTTTAAGGTTAATGTAAACAATATGCAAACTGGGGCCTTCAAACAGGGCAGGAAGTCAGACAAGACTGCATCATAATCTACATGTTCTGGAAGATGGGAACTGACGTACATGGAGGATGTAGGTACATTTAAAGAAGCATGGACATAGACAACAGGTTTGACTTTTGTATAGTTAATGCTGAGAGACGCACGCAGCGTGCATATACAAATACACACAGAGAACCCTACCTGCAGTCTCTCATTTTCACGTAGTCCAACAACCAAGGTAGTTCTCATGCACACAGAATAATAAACATGCCGGGGCAAATTTACAAGCCCCTGCGCCACCGGTGCGTCACTTTTCGTGACGTACTGGTGGCGCATTTTACTGCTCCATATTTACAAGGACAGGAAAAGCCACCCTGTGTGACTTTTTCTGTCCTTGTAAATACGGCCCCTTTGCACGCAGCACTTTGCGTGAAAGGGGTGTTCCCTGGGTGTTGCTGTGGGTGTTCCCACGCAACACCCATGGAACCAGACACATTTGAAAATGCGTGTGAATGCTACGCCTTCCCAGGGGAGGCGTAGGGAGGCGCAACGAGGAGAAATGTATTAATTTCTCCTCAGTTTTTTCCTCTTTCTATACGTGCTGCATTCTGCAGCACACATAGAAAGAGTGAATCACCTCTAATAATTGTTTATGTACAGGAAGGTGTCCCTTCCTGCACATACACAATAATTGAAACACTGACGTTTTTCAACTTCTATGTGTACTAATGCAGCACACATAGAAGTTGAAAAACGGCATTTCAGATTGTTTTTGTGCAGGAAGGGAACCCTTCCTGAACAATAACAATCTCCCCTCTCGACGCAGGCATCCTTGCACCATGGTGCAAGGGTGCCTGCACCGGCACATGGCAGCAGTTTGTGCACCAGCGCATGGGGAAGGACAGAGATGCGATATATTGTTGTAAATATGTCGCATCCCTGTGCTTTGAAAGTGGCTCAGTGCGGCGCAGCCAAGTGGCTTGCAGCACGCACTGAGGGGCAGATTTACAAGCCCCTTGCGCCACTTTTACGTCACTTTTCCCATGTTAAAAATGACGCAAAAGTGGCACAAGGGCCTTGTAAATAAGCCCCTGAGTCCCTTTCTTGTAAATCTGCCCCACCGTCTTTTAAGCACACAGATGAGCTAAGTCATGACCAGGCCAAGGATGCAGGGCACTGAGTCTTTCGGGAGCAAAGGCTGCTGTGTATTGCTCTGTTTTGCGCATGAGCTGAGAAAACTGTGGGGCAACAATGGGATTGTGCCACCAGAGCGTCATGTTTTACGACGTTCTGGTGGCGCAATGCCCTGCACCATATTTACAAAGCGGTGTTAAGCAACTTTGCATGACTTAACGGCACTATGTAAATTTCGTACACTTTCACGCAGGTACCTGCATGAAAACGGTGTGCAATGGGTGGTGCTGTGGGCGTTCCACCGCAACACCCATTGTTTTTTGACGCTGCCCCAGATTTACAGGGATGTGTAAATCTGAGGCCGCACCAAAAACTAACGCCACAGAAAAGCAGCCGTTAGAGTGGTGGAAGGAGGAGAAATACTTTTATTTCTTCTGTTTTTTTCTCTTTGTATGTGTGCTGCATTCTACAGCACACATAGAAGGAGCAAATCCAATCGTGGTCACTCAGCTCTATTAAATTGGACTGTATATATGTTCACACAACACGCTATGTAACAATGGGGTTAGAAAAGGATGCTGCAGCGATGCACACTATTTCAGGCTCTCAGTTCAGGTAAAACAGCACCAACACTGGCATCAGAATGCATTCAACAGTTGCCCTGATATACTTCCGAGGAGTGGAGTAGGACGCTGGTCTATGAGAAGGCACAAAAGGGTCCACATAAACTCCAGACCCTAATGTGCACTTTCTGCTACAGAAGCATGGTTAAAAAAGGCTTGTTATATATGGCCAGTTTACAATCTATTTTCCCCAGGTCTCCTGCTTTTCACAAGAAACCATGCACAGAGGAAATGGCAGAAACAAGGCCTCTCTGTGCAGTGCGCTAAAATAGAGCAACAAGGTTAGCCCATAAGGGTCAAACAAACACAGTTGTGAACTCGAAACAAATAAATAAACCTGGTACTTGCAGAGTGCCTCAGCATCTAAAAAACAAATATCCTGAAATGGTATTTGACGGAAAATACATAATCTTAACCTGTATCCATATTGCACACAATGGTCATTAGTATTTTCATTATTTTAACCTGGTCTACAGTGGCTGGTAACGTGATGCTAATATTGCTTAAGATCGTTTGAACTCAAACAATTTCAACAAATCATTTTCTGCTTGGGGGTAAAAAACCTAGATAAATTTGTTATTTGTACAATGCATTTGAAGTGGGTTTCTCTAAGTGGAGGGAATGGGCATAGCCACACTAACTAATGGAGACATCTAGGGATTGAGAAAGATGGAGTCTAATTCCACCCCTGCCTCACCGGAATATCAGACTCTGCGGGCCGTTGAGAAATCTCCCACACTCCCTCCTAGCTACTGTGGGCAAAATGTCCTCCGCACAGCTGTCTGCCGCTTTCCAGGAAGTTCAGTGCAACTCAATATACAAGGCACAATACCTCCTCCAGAATGGAAAACATACTTTCCACGTTGTAAGCTTGTTGGGTCTCTTTAGAAGGTAGGATCTAAGAAATGCAGACACCAAGTTCATTTCAAGGGAGGGAGGGGGTTGAGGGACTGGTTAAGCTGCGAAGCAGAAGGTGGTTGGGGCACGGAACAGGCGTCCTCTGAAAATAGCATCTGACATTTGATCTCAGTCTTTGAATGCTCAGCATTTTGAAAGGACACTCAAAGAAACAAATGAAAAGCAACGGGCAAGCTGTAAGCCCACAAAGTACATACAACATGTCTCGAAGAGCCAGCGCAAGCACTGTCTAGGTTCAACATAAAAACCAGAAATACATTTTATCTCAAAGAAGGACATGCTTCAGAGAGGCATCTGTTTAAATGCACTTAATAAAAATAGCTGCACGTCTGCCAGCTCTTGCCTTTTTTCTAATCATTCCTCTTTCTTCTGGAGGCTATATTTAGGTGTCGGCTAGACATTGCATGTGCTGTCTCTTTGAGACATGTTGTTTTTAGGTTTCGGCTAGACAGCGTGTGCGCTGTCTCTCCAAGACATGTTGTCTACAATCAGTGGGCTACAGCCTGCCCATAAGCTTACCATTTGTTTGCTTCTATGTCGCTCTTGTATTCTTTGTTCCTGTTTGCCCACAGCATGAATGAGTCATGCCCCTTCCCTAGAGCATGGACCAAGTACTCCCCCTTTTGTTTTTCACTTGCTCAGTCTCCTACCACCCGCCCCAACCCTGTTGCTTCTTTCCCTCCACAGATCGTACTGTAAGGTGTGTCTTACTTTATTCTCCTTTTCACCCACCCTTGTTTGTGTTTCTTTATTCCCACACCTGCCCTCACGCCATTGTATTGCTTGTTTTAAATTTCGTTGTGTATCATCTTATGGTGTTTCATTATTTAAAAAAATCTGAACTGGAAACCGACATTCCAAAATTCATAAAGTTAATTGTTTGCTGAGGCCCAAGGCTTTTACAATGACGCTTCTTTCATGAGACATCAAGTCAGGCTCCACTCACATGTCCTTTTTATTTCCTCTGGCATATTTTTCACTCTCCCAGTTCACACACCACGCCGCTCTCTTTTAACCATAATTTCCAACTTCTGGCGGATGAGTCAGAGCAGAGCACACTAAAGCTGAAGCAGACAAAAACAGGTCTGCGGTGTGGCTGGCCAGGCGCCCAGATATTGGCCAGTCCGGGCAGCAGCTGTGGGAACTGGGCTTAGGCAGTTGCTGGTGGGTACTTTGTTTCAATTTGTGTAATAGCTGTTCCAGTCAGAGCCAAATGCAGGTTCATCAGCCTTCACTGGCAGGAAAAACGACTTAGGACAATTTTGTGACTTCGTGCTTTTTTGCTTTTTTTACTCTCCGCCAAAGCAGGGAGAGGTGAGCTTGTAACATTTGTTTTTCCAGTCTCCTTCAGTTAGTGTCCTTGAACAGGGTTGCCCTAAAAAAGACAGGGTTGACGAAAGCAAAGCCAGTATTCACTTATTATTTATCTTCTTTCGTATCCTGCCACCGTTAGCCTGTACAGGCTTTCCACCAAGGCACACTTTCCCAAAATAAAATGTAGACTTTGGTAAATCCACTTAAATATTTTCAGGTAAAACTATGCAAGCATTTGTTTGTTTTCATATTATGTATATGATTGTTTCCTTATTCTGACCCTACCTGAAACGTTTAGGTTTTTCCTTGTTATTCATTTTTATTTTCTCAATAACAGTAAAAGACATCCACATTGACAACAAAAATAGCTCTTGCATTGCTGAGACCGATTGGCTTTGCCAGTGCTTGTTTTTCTCTGCTATTGCCAGGCGGCACAGAGACCATGCTATATACATTCCTTCTCAACTGGTCACCTCTGTGTAAACAATGAAGCATGGAACGGTCGTCTTCCTCAAGGAAGCCAGGGGATCTTGACGTTCTGTTTTTTACTGTGGTCATATGTAGCTTTTCTGTAAACAACTACCCGGAATAATTTAATTAAGAACTATGAACTGAACTGCTGTTTGCACAGTGTATTTAAACATTTTTGTAGATTTTAACTGCGAATGTGTCAGACTGAATAGGGTTGGACGCGGCAAAAAACTGTGAGAGGGAGAATTGGTGCAGGGAAAGGAAGCACAGGAGTATCTAATATTAAACAATATCACTAGACATTTATTGTGAAATTTCTGATAAAGAATGTTTCCTTTTTCATAGAGATGTACTTTGTGTTCCCTGTACGTTCTTTAATTGCATTATAGTTGGTCATATTCAAAGATGTCAGCCACCTCTGTGTTAGAAGAGCCCAGCTTAAAACCACTGGAGCCCCGTCCCCTGTGCCAGCTCTGAAAGGAGACCACAGAGCTTTCCAAGCTGATGAATACTTCGCATTCCAGTGGCGTGAACGCACTTCTAAATAAAAAAGTGTAAAAAAGGGAAAACCTTATAATCCCCTCCAAATTGCTCTGCAGCAGGTGTCTTAGCCATGTAGGATATTTTAAAATGCAGCCTCTTTGTGACCAATTAAGTAATCTAGAACAGATTTACTGTCACATATGTCCTTGATGTTAATTTCTTTGCAGCAAGATTTTTAAAATAAATGAGTAAATTGACTGTGAGACTTCGTTTTTCAAGCGCTGCCCCTTGTGACTCCACCCCCTTTCCTCTGCCACACCTTGACCCCAAATTATGGGTTTCAAAGAAATTATTTTCCAATCCTAGCACTGACCTGTGCTTTGTTATTCAGATGTGGCTCCAGATGCAGTGAGGCACTGATGGCGGTAGGAGCCAGAGAGGACCAAATATGCCTTTCCTCACCTTCAGCTGATCCCCTTATCCATTCCTGTCCCTAAACATCCCTCCCTCGCTGATAGTGAGCCTCCCGGGTGTGCCTCTACTGCTGAAGGCTCCTGAAGCAGTGACACACTGATGACAATGACGTTCCTGCAAAAGCATGTTTTAGAAAGCGCCAAAGTTGCTACAGCCGACCCTCTCCATGGTGGTGAAGAGCGGGGTGTCGAAATGTGCATTGTAGCCTTGACATGAGTGGGTCTCTCAGCGACTCTGAAGAGCAGTTGTAATATCACAGATGGGCTACTTTTCCATGGGAAAATTCTCCTTTGGTCCAGTGGTTCATTTGTAATAAAATAAGTGCCGGGGCTCTCATCAGGTGGCAGATTGCACCAGCCCATTTTTAGGTCTCGCCTACGCAGCGCGCATGCGCTGCATAGGAAAAAGACCTGTAGCAATCGCTACGGCTTTTGTCCCAAAAACGTGCACGCGTTGCATTGCCTTCAATGGCAACGCGTGCACGTTTGGCGATTCCCTTGTGGGAGCGAGCAGCTGGCGCCATATGTCATCAATTATCGCGCCATGCTGCTCGCTCCCGCAAGGGAATCGCGCAGGCCCCCCTCTTCTCTCCCCCCCTCCCTGTCGCGCGAGGCGCGCGCTTGTTTTCTTTTGTACTATTTGTGCGCCTTGAAGTATCACGTATTTTAAGTAGCCGAGCAGTTGACACAAACAGTAAACATGCCGCAAGAAGAAAGCGGACTGAGGACGCCTTATTTACACACCTTCCTGCTTACCAAACACATCGAGCTGTCAGCAAGACAGTCACTTCCTGAATAAAGTCGAGTACAAAGAACGATAACAATAAAACCAGTTACATGGAACATTTTTCCTTATCGGTATTAACGTGTGTTAAAATTTCCAAATAACACTATTGGCAGAAAAAGTGCTGCATAATTTAGTGACCATTGCTGCATAGTTTAGTTATGCATTGCCACATAATTCAGGCGGCACAGTTTATGATCTCAGATGACAGCGCACGTGATGCATATGCCACCCATAACAAATTCTCATTTCCCTTTAATGCTGTTACCGAGCAGCTTTCTGTTTCTGAAGAACAAATTACTGAATCACCTGTGAGCCCACAATAGTGACCAACGACACTGTCTGACTGAACGCTCGAGGTTGCTATGTGGTATTAAAATCACACATGCACAGCAAAAAAGTGAACAAAGTGAAATACCACCCACCGTTCACACGACTAACGCATCCGGAGGTGGACTGGATCATGAGGAAACTTGCAGATTTCACTGGAGGAATGCCGCATGTATCCCCGAAAGGCAGGTAGGGCTGGGGAGGACTCACTCACACATCAGTCTTTTTCTGACGAGTAACAGCCTCTCCTTAACTCTCTCAGCCTTATAGAGACATAGCCTAAACTATATTCTCTACGTGTTTTATTTAGGCTATAATTCTGGGTGCATCAGTTTTAAAAGGCTGGAGTAGTTTACCACCAAGGTCGGTTGGTACAAACTCCGCATCCTCTCGAAGGGCTCCTCACTGGCCCCTGCTACTCACTTTTTCCATTTTCATTCAAGCGTCTGTCGCCCTAATTTGAGTGTAAGCTTTTCCACAGATGTCATTGGCGCCAGGTCACGTGAAAGAATTCCAACCTGTCTGATTTTTCTACCAACATCAAGCATGCTGGGACATGTTGGCCAATTCTAGAAGCTACAGCATGCTTTAGTGCTGCTTGTTGTAAAACCAGGACTGGCCCACGGTAACCCTCATGAGCTGGGGCTACTTGGCAGGTCTCTGTTTCAGCCTCAAGCAGTCTGCAGCGTTAAATGTGTCAGCAAGTGTTCCCTCGCCTCCACCTCAGTGTCAAAGTTCATACTTGGTATGAAACCTCTGGAATGCAACAGTTTGCACCTGTTGCCGCCTCTGCAGCCCACCTTGGGACATTGCCCAGTGCCCACTGCAGGACATGCCCGTGGCAGCATGGTGGTGCCCCAATGCCAGGGCGCTGTTGGCCTTCAT
This sequence comes from Calotriton arnoldi, assembly GCA_963921515.1. Taxonomy (NCBI): domain Eukaryota; kingdom Metazoa; phylum Chordata; class Amphibia; order Caudata; family Salamandridae; genus Calotriton; species Calotriton arnoldi. The sequence continues at coordinate 157,065 of CAWUFW010010290.1, forward strand.
TAGGTCTCGCCTACGCAGCGCGCATGCGCTGCATAGGAAAAAGACCTGTAGCAATCGCTACGGCTTTTGTCCCAAAAACGGGCACGCGTTGCATTGCCTTCCATGGCAACGCGTGCACGTTTGGCGATTCCCTTGCGGAAGCAAGCAGCTGGCGCCATATGTCATCAATTATCGCGCCTTGCTGCTCGCTCCCGCAAGGGAATCGCGCAGGCCACCCTCCTCTCTCCCCCCCCTCCCTGTCGCGCGAGGCGCGCGCGCGCTTGTACTTGTTTTCTTTTGTACTATTTGTGCGCTTTGAAGTATCACGTATTTTAAGTAGCCGAGCAGTTGACACAAACAGTAAACACGCCGCAAGAAGAAAGCGGACCGAGGACGCCTTATTTACACACCTTCCTGCTTACCAAACACATCGAGCTGCCAGCAAGACAGTCACTTCCCGAATAAAGTCGAGTACAAAGAACGAGAACAATAAAACCAGTTAACTATAAGTAACCAAAGAATGTGAGCCCTGGACTTAATTTCGCACAAAAACAAGAGCTAACTAAGTCAATACACCCCTAACAATGAAACAACGTGCAGAAGAAATTGTTTATTCGTATTCACTGGCTAACATTTTCAGGTTTGCCGTCATCAGTAAGATTATTTTTCTTTATATGTCACTTCCTCACACAGTTATGCTGGCTCCGAGTATAGTGCACAGCAGATGTCACCACCACCCAATTTAATAGTATTAGTACGCAACTTACCAACATCGTAGGGAAACAAGCATTGGCATAGCCAATAGGTCTCGCCCTTTGGAACCTTATAAGTATTTAGTTATGCAGTACAATATCCTTGGTGCAACAACATCAACTGTTGCATGGCTAAACACTTAAAAGGTCCCAAAGGCGAGACCTATTGGCTATGCCAATGCTTGTTCCTCTTAGCGCCGCCTAAAACAGAACCAACTGCTAACCGTGAAAGTTGGGAGAGGATGTGGTGTTATGCCCAGAGCTGCTGAATTTAGAGCTGGGGAACCAGGTTAGAGTCTCAGCGTCAGTTCAACATCCTGTGATTCTGGGCACATCACTGAATCTTCCCATAAATGAAGGGGTCCTTTACTGGTGCTCATGAAAAGCGCTGGTGTTGATGATTAAGTGCCAGTGCTGAGCACCGGAAACTACCGGCTCAAATTAGGCACTGCTTTGGTCTGATCCAAGTGTGGAAATATATTCTAATGTACTAGCATACAGAGGCTGAAGGAGGCTGACGCAAATAAACTACTGGCTGCTGTGGTAACCGAAGCACCCCTCTGTTCACGTACACGGCACCAGGTCTTTGGCTAAGCCACTCATAAGATGAATTCATGTCATTGCCCTGCTGCATAATTACTTATATTTACTTGTCATGTTATAACATTCCGACGTACCTTCAGTACTAAACACAGAGTATACACTGCATAATGCATTCTTATAAGCACAGACATGAGTTGTCTCTGAGCGTTGATTAATGGCAACTAAGGTTACTCCAATCAACAGCATTCATTGCATCGACTTTGACAGATGACGAAATGACCCCGCCCTAACAAGATTTGCCCCTGTGACGTGAAAGTGAAAGTACAACTGTCCTATGCAATGGCTCCGTGAGTCAACAATAAAATAAAATATTATTTTACAAAACATATTTAGGGATGAAAAGACGTTTATTAAGTAGCAGCTTAGTTACCTGTGTGGTGTCGTAGATGAAGCTTATGTTTGGAGGAAATAAATTGCTTTCTAAGCACTGCAGTGGAAACGATTGCCTCGGCTCCTGGAAAACAGAAATGTGTGCAGTGCATGAGTGCTGCATAGTCATAACTACCTCTTGTAACGTGCGAGAACTTGTGCAAGAAACACTTAATTATGGAGTAGGGTGAGGAGATTATGGCAGGGTTCATGGGCGAGGGGAACTGCCCTTACCACATCCTCACTCTAGGTCAGTCCATTCTGTCATGCGACCGAAGCCTATGCCACAAATAAGGAAGGCTGAAGACTCTCAGGGGCTTATTTACAAACCCCGGGGCACTGCCGGAACGTCACTTTTTGTGACGTTCTGGTGGCGCACAAGGCTTAGCCATATCTACAAGGCCACGTAAAGCCACCCTGCATGGCTTTTCATGGCCTTGTAGATATGGAGTGAGGCAACGCAGTGCAAGTCGCTGCGTTGCCTCACACTGCATCGGGGAGGTGTGCCAGGGGTGTTGCAATGGGTTTTCCCTTGCAACGCCCATAGGTTTTGACACATCCCCAGCTTCACAACATGGCGTAAATCTGGAAATGTGTTAAAACTGTGTGCCTCCCCAGGGGTGATGTAACATTATTTTTCTGAGTTTTTTCCCCTTTCAATGTGTGCTGCATTCTGCAAGACACATAGGAAGAGGAAAACGCCTCCAATGATTGTTTTTGTGAAGGAAGGTGTCCCATCCTGTACAAAAACAATCATGCCAACAACACAGATACCCTTGCACCATGGTGCAAGGGTGCCTGCTGTGGCTCACGGCTGCTGATTGCGCGCCGGCTGAAGGAACAGGAATGCACCGTATCATGTAACTACAGAGCATTCCTGCCCTTTCGAAATGGCATAGGACAGCACTGCAAAATGACTTGCAGCGTTGCCCTATGCCAATTCTTTGTAAATATGCCCCTAGGCATCCAAGTAACACATGAATGAGTACAGAAACACCCTAAAACGGATAGTCAGTGTAATGTTGCCTGAGATCTCCGAGTCAGCAGAGACAGAAGTTTACAGTGATATGTCCATAGGGTACTGTAGAGTATGAGTTATGCTTTGGTTAGCAGGTCAGACTAATGGATGGATGAATGGATTGATGATTGAAAGCATTGATTGATGGGTGGACGAGTCGATGGTTGGACAGGTAAAGGGTGAGTGGATAATTAGATAGATCTGACTCTGTCGAGAAAAAAACACTCAGCACTAAATGTCATCTCCTGCATTTCGTTGGGAGCTATGCAGTGCTAGCAGTGACCAGCTCAGTGCATCAAACAAGGCCGCCTGCCATCATGTCAAAAATCAATTTTGAATGTGTCTTCACATCATATCAGTCATATACACAATGCCCTCTGGCATCTAAGAAAGAAAATCAGTAATAAGGGTCATCAGTTCAGTATGAATTACTATTTATATGTCTTAAATATATATTTCTGCAAACATCAGCCTTTCAGTTCTGAATGTAGAAACATTTTCCGTGTAAATACCTCCTTTGCAATTTTCAACCAAACAGAAGCTTTTCATTTAGCAGTCTCTGCTACACATAGTGGAGCTACTCACAGGTAGTTGGAGAGCTGCCAGTAGCTCCTGGGCTACTCATTCAAGAACACTTCTATTACCGTTGCCCTTTCTGCTCGCTTGCTCAATCCTCTTCTTGCCTCCTCGGGTTCCCACTCGTCTATCCCTGGGAAGGCCATGTTGTTTGGGTGCTCACATTTTTTCTCTTGGCATTGCAAAGTTGTTTGTTCTTTTGCACATAGGGATGTCCACCACCATGATCCCTTCTGCAGCATCCAACTCTCTCTCCATTAGGTTTAGTGGCTTGTCCCCTAGGCACTATCTTGTGAAGGTGGCCATATGGAATGAGTGAGCGATAAACCATTGCTGTTGCTGGTGCCATTCTTTCTGTGGAAAGTAATGGAGGTCCCTGTGGAGTGCCCAGTATGCATTATTGAACTGCCGAAGCAGAGCTGGGCTCTATTTCCCTTAACGGGAGTAGCCAAGGAAAGAAGGGGAGAAAACACCAAGGACGAGGCACTGGGACACAGTGTCTGAGACACTCTGGAATTTGCAGGGGATTCTGCAGCCTTCTCCTTCAGACTCAAAGGGCCATGAAAGATGTTTCATGATAAATAGGTTATAGTCTGAGAGCATAGCATCTGAAGAAGTGTCCAGGTGGCCATGGGTGCTGGGGTATTTGAACAGACAGTGCCTCATTCTGGGAGGTAGCACAATGAGTTATACATACTTAACCCTTATATAGGCTTGTGTGTGCTCACCTATATGCTGAAAAGCATGACTCTCAAACCTACCCCTCAATTTCTAATGACATCTAGCGGACAATACCCAAACCCGCATCCTACCTATTATGGAACATTTTGTGTGTTCACTCTATCCCTTACATATCTAAGTAAGTGCAGACTTACATTTACATTTTCTCTGTGGGAAAGGCATTTGTCAAAATATTTTACTTATCTCAGTGTAGTGATTTGTCTGCATGGATAACCGTTTGAGTGTCGCACGTTGGGGTAGTAAGCACTATACAATACAATACAATATGTAATGTCACATTAAAATACATTTGTATCCTTTACAGATTTTGCATCCCCAGATTACAAGCTATCTTTAAAAGCCTTCTCCCACAATTTTCCCAACAACCTGAATGAAAATTGACCTTGGCTTAAAAATATTGGATGTTCTTTCACCTTACTTCCTGTCAAATGGGCCTGTCCTCACTCTCCACCCGCTTCATGCTTTACTCTCTCTGAGTGCAGCCTACTCAAAGTCGCACAACTGTCTGCCTTAATAACTAGTACTGTATTTCTTGTTATTGCCCTCACCTTGCCTCATAGGTCAACATCTCCTTCTTTGAAGCCATTTACCTGTCACACAACAACAAGTCTCTTGCCTATCTATTCATCCCACCAACCATTTGCACAAACTCATCCTAAATGATCACACATAGCGCCTATTAATTTAACCTACCACAGAAACTGGAATAAATGACTGTAATGTTTTCCGAGAGAGAGAACAATACTAATCCCAATTGCCAACAGTGCCCAATAACCAACAATACTCAAACCATTGGACTAATCCAGTGATAGTCAAAGTACGGCCCGAGGGGCGCATGCGGCCCTCCTGACCCTTACGTGCGGCCCTCTGGTCAACAGCAGCACTGGGCTGCTGTTTACTAGACTCAACGCTAACGTTAAAAAGATGATAAATAAACAAACAAGCATTCATTTAAAGGTTAATTGCAGTTAAAGAAAGGAAGTAACTAGGGTGTCCTGAACCGCTTAACTTGATTTGTAAAGAAATTTTTGTAAAAATGTGATGGTGTATTTCATTAACATGCAAGAACCGTTTCACCTTAGTAAACCAGATTACATCAGTGCACTGAAAAGAATTTTTTTAAAGTGATAGTTTCAAACATAAGTTTAGAAACATTCATGCTTAACACCCCCCCTCCGCCCTGACAATGCCAATAGTGAACTACGAGGCAAGTCAGTTGTTATGTGCACCCTTTGAGTGGCCGCGGTTGCTACTATACATAAACAACATTATAGTTTATTGAATCAAACACAGGAGAAGGTCCTGTACAGCGCACATCCTAAAGTCATGTATTTCAAGTCCTCTTATAAGTGATAAGAAAGAAAAGGGAGGAAAAGTGAAATAAAACAATTGCCTAGGATCCCACAGTTTGGTCATATGGGGAAGCCGGGACTGATCCCAGGTTTTCTGGTTTCACATTGCACAATTCAGTTCAGCCACTAGATGGACATGCTTCGCTTCCCATACACCCACCTTGCACTTCAACCCCCCCATCTCCTCTGACCACAAACCTGCTGGCATCAGAGCGGCCCTCGGTAACACCACAGTCCAAACTTTTTGGCCTCTGGGAAAATGTTTGCGAGTACCCATGGACTAACCACTAGCATACTAACTATCGTAAGTCGGTTTAGTGCCTTGACATGGGTAATAATAGCTATATAAATGCAAGTACAATACAATACAATACAATAAAATTGCTTGCCCATTGGAAGTAGCAGAATATCGCATACAGCAAACGCCGGGTCTTGCCATAGTTTCAACAGCCTGGTGGGCAGAAAATCTGGATTTTATTAAAGACACAGAGGCTAATATTATCCCTCCCATAAACCCAACCCTGATTAATTGTGGTTTTCTTAATTCATAGCTTGTGGTCAAACTTAATGACTATCAAGGACTGTGGTTGCAGGAATTTGAAGGATGGATTGTCATGGAATGCTTCATTGGGATTTCTTTGGAAATAAAGAAATTTCAAATTCTAGGACTATTTTGAGAACTATTTTGGAGTTAAGCACAGTAAGTTGCAGTCACAACTTTTGTTGGAAGTTCTGAGGTTTTATTAAGTCAGAATTCTAAAGTTATGTATTTTTAAAGGAGCTGCTGGAGTAGTGGCAATAAAGGATGTTGCATAATATTAGCCTCCGTGTCTTTAATGAAATCCAGATTTTCTGCCCACCAGGCTGTGGAAAATCTACATTTTCAATTGTGTTTTTGCTAAAATTGCAAGTTAGTATTTTTCAGTGTTTACACAACTTGTCCTTCCACAAACAATGCATGAAAACCCGTGTTTCCATTAAAAAAAAATCCATTGCTTCATTTGCAGTACAGATACAACGTATTTCATTTGAAGCACTAACATAGCAGTATATATATTTGCACCAGTTGTTGCGTTTGTACTGGGTTTCTGGTTGACTTTGTGGATCACCGTCTCTGTATGTTTGCTTGTATCTATCACCCTTTAGCTACCTCTCTGCTGTTCTCTCTCACAGTCACTATCAATCACTCTCCATCATGCAGTCTTTCACATACCCAAGGCCTCTCATACTCCTTCAGTTACTTCAAAGCACTACATGCTGACAAGAAGCATGTGTGGTGCAGGTGTGGCGTAAGTTGCAGATGACTACCTAGTCTGATGGGTTTATTTGAAGTGGGTGTACATAGTGCCGTTTATTTGAAGTGGGTGTACATAGTGCTGTTTATTTACAGTGGGTGTACATAGTGCCATTTATTTGAAGTGGGTGTACATAGTGCAGTTGATTTGAAGTGGGAGACTCCCCTCTTTGCTCGAGTTCCTTCAGCTGTAAAACCAGTTGATCACCAGTCCTTTCTGGTCAATCTGCTCCTTGTGTCTTCTGAAAGACTACCTGAAACCTTGATCCATTCAGTCACTGATTCACCTCATAACCTACACAAAATCATTAATTTTACATTTTCAAAAACTGAGACATTCAGGTGTTGAACCATCTCAGTGCCTTCAATCAATATTTTTTTTTCTTCCATGGCACAGGGGAGAGAGCTTGCAGGGTCCATCTTACATTCCTTCTGATTCTAAGGGAATTCAGGTCTCCCTCCAGGCTCAATTTACAGTATGTGGTGTCCAATCGCCTCTTTAATGGGCATTGAACTCGCTAAATTTGCAATCATTTCTTGGAAAGGAGAGAACTGATTTTTCCTTTGACCAAGGTATTGTATCATGACTTACAAGGAGAATCTTGATTGTCTCACAACTAAATAAAGATATGCCCAGATATTTCAAGCTCTGACTTGCAAGTAGAAGCTCCGAACAATGTCATAATCCAATGGCTGTACCTCTACAGACGTAGCTTTACCTGCCAAAGACAGGTGTCTTGCACAGAAGGTTGATGTGTCAGTATGAGGAATCTGTGTGATCTCAGAGCATGCTACAACTGTATCCCCACCTACAATTTCCTGCAGGTGCTGGCTCCTTCTCAAATGGGAGACACAGTTCCACTAAACAGGCTGCTTCATGCTGAGACTGGCAGAATTTCTTTGTATGGCAAGACACCACTTAATAATGGCCCTAGTTCTAATACTTCTGCCAAAGAAAATAACTCAGTTGTCTATCCAGTAAGGAAAACCCTGTATTTTGGATTACTAGTCACACTGGAAATCTTGATGTTCTAGCAGCTAAGTAAATAAAGTTATTCAAACAGAAAAATAAATAAATACTCCAGGACTGTAAACTCTCAAACTAACTGACTTAAAATAGTTTCTAAGCAGAAACTCTGAAAAGTGTGAAGAATAGTCCTCCACAAACATGGTACAGTACCAGAATATAGTAACCAAAACATTGTCTGACAGAAATATTGTTTCCTAAATATAGTTTACAAAAATATCATCCCTTTGGCAATAGATTATGAATTTTTGTAAACTGTATGACACAATATTTATGCTAGATGATATTCTGACAATACCACATCCATGCCTCTCACCTGGACTGACCACGCCATCATCCTCTTCCAGATCAACATCCCTCTCCAAATGAAACTCGGCACCACCAGCCTGGTGAGGGGGAGCTGAAGCAGCATCTCGGAATCAAACTGGTCCCACACACTGGGCATGAGCCAACCCAACCCCACCAGCCACCTAAACAGCAATATCAAACAACTCGACGAATGGCTCACAAACTGTGCCAACTCCCTGGAATCCCGCAAACACAATAACCAAAAGAGAACCCCGAAGCAGGCAAGTTGATACACAGAGGAACTCTGTTCAACCAAACAATACTGCAAAGAACTAGAAAGAAGATGGAGAACGAATCACAAAGGAACAGACAAGGACATCTTCAAAGCGACACTGAAACGCTACAACCAGCAGATCAGAGAACCCAAGAATAAGGCCCTAGTTGAGCACATAAGTAACAGCTCCAATACCTGTAGAGATATTTCTGATCGTCAAAGACCTCAGCAGCTTCCACCACCAAAGCATCACCCCTTCCCAGGATCTATGCGACAACATGTCAGAATTCTTCAGTAACAAAATTGATACTATCTATAACAATTTTGACCTTCAACCCAACCCCAGCAACCTCACCTCCAGCCTACATACAAATAACCTCAGAAGCACCCTGACTACATGGAAAACAATCACCATGGAAGAGATAGCCAACATCATGAAAACCATCCGTTCACCCCCCACCACATCTACAACATGGGCGCCTCCCCGATCAGCAAAGTACTCACCTGCATCCTGAACACCTCCTTCATCACCACAACATTCCCAGAGGCCTAGAAACACATAGCGCACTACGTAAGAAACTGTCAACAGACCCCACCCTACTAGCAAACTACCGCACATTCTTCCTACACCTTATCCAGCAAAGGTCATGGAGAAAGCCATCAACAAGCACCTCACCCACTACCTCATTGTACATAAAATCCTGGACACCACTCAATCAGGCTACAGACCCAATCAATCATAGCACTAAGACTGCCCTCATTGCAGCAACTGATGACATCAGGATGATCCTTGGCCAAGAAGAAACAGCGGCCCTCATCCTCCTAAACCTCTTAGCAGCCTTTAACACGGTCTCCCACTCAACACTGATCAGAAGACTACATGAAATAGGCATTAAAGGACCTGTGCTCAATTGGATCTGCTCCTTCCTCACGGGAAGAACACAAAAGGTCAGCATTCCACTCTTCACACCATAAACCAGGAACCTCATCTCTAGAGTACCCAAGGATCATCTCTCAGTCTGACTTTGTTTTACATCTACATGACCCCTCTGGCTGACATCATCAGATCATACAGCATCAACATTCTTCCTATGCAGACAACACCCAAATGATAATCTCCCTGACGGACAAAACTCCTGTGACAAAAACCAACTTCACCACCTGCATGACCATGGTAGACACCTGGAAGAGATCCAACTGCTTCAAGTTCAACTCAGAGAAGACCAAAGTTGTGATTTTCTGCATTTCCGGGATTCCACCTGGTGGCCGGCAGACCTCAGTTCCACACTAACTCCTACTGCTCATGCCAGAAACTTAGGAATCATCGTAGATGACAAGCTTGACATGACATCCCAAGTAAACGGGGTAACTTCCACCTGTTTCCACATACTAGGGAGGCTATGAAAAATCTTCAAATGGCTACCAGAGAACACCAAGGAAACAGTCAGACAGGCCCTGACAACCAGCATAATTGACTACAGCATTACTAAACAGGTCCTAAACAGGCTCCAAACCATTCAAAATGCTGCACCAAGAGTTGTCCTTAACCTACCATGCCACACCCACATCACTCAACACCTCAAGGAACTACACTGGCTTTCCATAACCAAAAGCACTCAATTCAAACTCCTCACACACACGTACAAAGCACCATCATAACAAAGACCTGCCTATCTCAACAGCTGCATACACTTCCACCAACTTTCCATGCGCCTCCGCTCAGCCAGACTCCCATTAGCACAAGTACTATGCATACACAAAAGCAGAGCAAGAGGTTGCGCCTTCACCTACATCCCCCTAAAGCATGGAATGACATTCCACAGCACACCAGAGCCTCCGCAACGCTTCTTGAGTTCCGCAAGAAGCTGAAGACCTGGATTTTCAAATAAATTCTACTTGGGAGACTGCCGCCTACCCACCTACAGAGTGCCTGGATACCCTCATGACTGATAACAGCACTATACAAATATGCATAACATAATAGTATTCTAATATCACACCATGTATACAAATTCTTTCAGATGCCTACAGGTAAAAAAAAGTTTGCTTTCAATTCAACATATGGTGCAACTCAAGGCAAAATAGCATCTATTATCACAGTGTCTGGAATGTACGAGAACGTCATTGGCTACCGGTGAAGAAGTGGATTAGATTCAAGACCCTCTGTCTCACCCATAAGGGATTTATGCAGTTGCCCCTGATTATCTAAGGAAGAATCTTATATGGTATAAGCCCAGCAGATCATTAAGATCGGCCAATGCTAGAACAATCAGTGTTCAGAGACACAGGAGATCCAACTGGGGGGCAGAAGCTTCATTCACACCACAGCTGATCTCTGGAATAACCTACCAGAACATCTGAGAAGTCAATCTTAGTTTCTGACCTTCAGGAAATGTCTTAAAACCTGGCTGTCTTCTGATTCTTAATAACAAGATGTAATCCTTGTCAGCAAAGATCATTTAGTCAGCAGGTCACATCAGCGCCAAGATGCCATTGGCATTCACACGCTTTATAAAACATATCAATATCAATTAATGACAAAAAAATATGTTGCATTGTATAAGAAAGTGTTTGGGTTATTCGATGTTCAGTAGAAATCTACATCTGAGACCTTACCATGTCCTTGAAGATGAGGATGATAGTCTTGCTCCTGTGCTCCTGTTGGGGCTGAAGCCAATTGCAGTTCATCGAAAGGGTTGTTGACCACGGGCAGATCAGCAGACAGACAACCCATATATTCATCTGAGGCATCATCACTAGATAACATGGGAAAAAATCACTACATTGAGCTACCCTGGATTGTTCCAAAACAAGAAACAGGGATCAGAAAAAGAAGCCGAGGGTAAACTCACCTGCTTAGAAAAATGTATCTACTTCCAAGATGTTCTAAAGAGCTGGTGCTTTATAATTCTGATCGGTGCTTTATAGTAACCCTCCCTTTCACATAAAATGTAGAGCTACGTCAGCCAATCAAATACACCCAAATTCTGGCTTTACTCCATAAGGGCAGAATAAAATTGCCAATTGTATTAATCGATTTTAACTAATAGATTTGATCACCAGGCCTGAGTCACAAATTGGGGTTTCTCTCTTGATGACTGCACCCGCACAGGTATGAATGATTAATGTAAATTCTTGGCAATAACTATTTTAAGATAAAAAAGTGATGCTCCGTCTTTGGCACAGTTGAATTCAGAGCCACAGGGCATGGTTCGTTGAAGATTATAGTTCTGAGAAAAGTGAAACATAGAATCGACTCTCTTTTGTCTCGAACAAAAACACATCTGAATGATTCATTAACTCATGTGTGCGGCACGATAGCACTGAAGTGTTTAAAAGAGAGGCTAGGAATGCAGGTCTTACCTTCATCGTGAATAATGTGAACCCTTATACCACCCAAATGATGTACCATGGAGCACCACCCGTTTTAGAGAAATCATTTAGTGATCTTAACTATTTTGTTTATCTGCTGAAATAAAGATTTCGACGGGACTGTCTGGCTTTATGAGAGGATATTTTTAAAATAACTTGACCAAATTAGGACAAACCTCAGAATCAGCCTACCTGAATATCTCGAACTAACATATGTAGCCTGATGTGGACTGGTAGTCAAAGAGCACACAAGACAAAGCCGCAGGGGGCAAGCGTTTGATCCCTTGAAGCCATGATTGGCGGCTGCCTACACTGTGTGGACCATTGGGCCTCTGATATCTCTACTGTGCACACAGAGCCTATTGGAATAGAAGGTTTTCCTGTGCTCGCCTTTACCCACATTTACACGTCAGGTGGCTGCTGGCGTTAGTTGCCTTTGCAGCCTTCCATTCATTATCCTCTACAACCCCAGGAGTTACTTAACCTGTTGCAACCTCTTCTAATAAAGATGTTTGCTCGCCTTTGTCGAAAATTAAACGAGGCTGCTGCTTTTCCCTCGATAGAAGATATCATTCTTGCTAAAACTATTTTCCAAGGAGGAGGTGGTCACTGATCCTTTGAGGGAGAATCTACTTAGTTTTGCTAAAGTGGTGCTTTGAACCCTCTAAGCCGCCTGCTTCATTACCTCCAGTAGAGTGATTAAGGCCTGTTGTACTGCCCAGAGATGAGATCATGAGAAGCCTGTTTATATGTGCACTAATGTTATTCTTTATTTTAGCGGGTGCATTCCACCACGATAGGCCAGCTCTTCCAACATGTGCAACGGATCCTTCCCCCTGCTCTTATTCGCCACCACCTCCAGCCCAGCATCCGTGCACCATCACTGCTCAAGGCGCTGCGCCTGCTGGTCCCGGGTGAGAGTACTGCACAAAGGAAAGTTAAAAACAGATAAGATTTATTTCAAAAGTTCTACAAAATTATCCTAAAGGGAGGAACGTCTGGTCGATCATCGCTCTACCCCGATATTACATTTTGATACATAGCTGTATGTCATCAAGTTCTACTATGAAACTGCCTGGACATCACCGCATCATGGATGGATCCGTCTTAAATTAAACTAGATTAAAGCAATGTTCATACCTACCAACAGCAGCAAAATCCATGCCTTGAGCGAACAATGACTTTACAAAATACCACAAAATGCAGTTGACGATCTGTCATCCACCCCTTCACCAATGACAAGACCGTGGGCGTATACATCACCTCTCCCGAGGGGCCGTTGACAGTAGGATTGTCCCAGTACATCCACTTGTGCAACGTCCCAACACTGGCAGCTTGCATCATTTACAGAGTCACCCACACCAAAAAATAGGACTGCCTTGCTGAAAGCGCTTTCTTCTTTATTCTCGCCTTCTCGCCTGCAATACAAACGTAAAGAAATTAGGGATCTTATAGACTCAGAAATTAAAACAAGGAATCCGGCCTTCTCATTTTGTATGCCCATTACTTCAGGAACAATCTTTTCCTGTATTTCGCTCACACAATCCGGGCTCACATGAAAGACTAAAATCCCTTCACTTCTCCCTTTACCTTCCTGCTCAGCAGGGGTGTAGCTTCGGGGGTGGTGTTTGGGGTGCTACACCCCCCTAATAAATGTATTTTCTGGTGAATAGTTGTGTTCAGGTGCTCTCAGTTGGGTATGGTGAGGTGTCTTCACCAGGAACCTCTCCATACAGGCAGACACAAACGCACACACTCTCTCTCTCCCTCTCTGCTTTGAAAGTCTTAAAAAATGTTGGTTATTTTACAAAATATTGTGTTTTCTCTCAATTCATACTGCTACCAATCCTCATCCGTCTCTTTTTCCACTGCCCCTTTAGCCTCTCTTATGCACCCTGCTTGTCGTATAATGCATTTTAACATTATATGCCAGCGTGATTGTTGGAAAATCTGAACCTCTCCCCCACCCCCCAATCTTACTGACCAAGCTACGCCCCAGGTTCGCAGCCTAACCTCCTATCACTGCTCATCCACCTGATCTCTGATCTGCACATCCAAGTGTGAGTTTTTCACGAAATTTCCACCTGTCTTTCTTTAGGTCACATGCCTTGGCATATGAAGAGCTCCATTGCCTCTAGAGATAGGCATGTACCTTATATAAACACTGTTGACCATGGCTTCTTAATATATAGGCTCGAAGAAATTGGGAAATCACTGGCTTGGCTTAGATCCTTTTTGACTGAATGCAGTGGGTTGCCTCGGCCCCATTCTCCTCAAGTTTTATCTGCTAACTGTGGGGTCCCACTTTCACCACACTTCTTCAATTCAATTTAATTTATTATGATTTGGAGCTCCAAAGAGTTCCACATAAAAATGTACACAGACACGTCCAATATACCAAATCATCAGGAGCTTAATAACAAAAAACTTCACAAATTACAGATTCCATAAACAATACAGAATTCATAGTTGCATACAGGAGACAAAAAAGCGAACGCAAAACCTATTCCATAGGTCCTTTAAATACAGAACTAACTAGGCCAGTGCAAATCGAATTGTACCATTAGATTCTTTAATAACTTCAACTGTGTGATGCAAAGATCCTAAAATATATTTATAAAAATGAATTTTGCCCAGCGATGATTATGATACAAAATACATTTAACAATTCTAGATTTTATTGTACAGTACATAGTAAATAGCAGCATTAAAGATGACAAAAGTGCAAGTGCTCGAGCATGTTAACAAATTCACAAACCCTTTAAGAGATTCTGATTATAATGAAAAATGCATTTGGCCCTAAATGGACCTTATTCAGATTACATACAAAAGGCCTAACAAATACATATTTTATTGTACAATACGGGATTCATAGCAGCATACAAGTTTACATGTACATTACACAACACATAGCAGCATAAAAGATATCAAACTCAAGTATTCAGGTGTGATAACAATTTCACACATCCTTTGAATGACTCTAATTGAGGTAAAGAGTACATTTTGCCCTAAGTAGGCCTTGTGCAAATTACATACAAAAAGCCTGACAAATACGTATTCCATTGTGCGTGACAGAATTCATAGCAGCTTACAAGATGCCGAAAGTACAAGTGCGCAAGCTACAGTATCAATTACACAAATCCACTTCTTCAGTATATACACAACCCAGTGGACACCCCATTGTTCTAATGGTCTTCAATTCCATACCTAATACTGACAACACGCGCTCATCTTCCATATTGAGAGTAGCGGAGGCAGCGTGGCATGGACTAGTATTCTGTAAGAGTCTAAGGAATACCCGAGAGTGGACAGAGAAGAACAGGTTTAAATTATATGTTTGTACACCAGAGATATTGGTTGCGGGAGGGAATATGGGCCTCTGCAATATTACATTCCTGCCCACACAGTGGCGTAACGAAACTTAATTGGGCCCCCTGCAAAGTACATGGAGGTGCCCTCCTCCGGACTCACTCAGGAGCTCTCAGGCCATTGTACTGTGCTGAGGAGGCCCCCCGCACTGCAGAGGTTGCAGGGGCCTTTGTTACGCCACTGGACTCACAGTCAGGGGTATGTGCCCTTCCCCTGCTGGAGTAGTGAATTACTTGGGATTTAAGACTGCAGCAGCGCTCCAGCAGAGGAAGCAGGTGTTGGCAGGAATATCTGCCTGCTTATTCCAGATGGAAGATTATTAGTGGGTCAGCCTTATCTCAGTTAGCAAGACCGACACACGGCAGAAGTAATATTTATTGGACGCTGAAAAAAATGCATTGTGCATGTGCAAGTCCAAAGGACTGCATAAATACTTGTAGACCATCCAAAACAATGAGGACAATTTGCTTGAAAATTACTGATTGTCAAAACCCCTCCCATACGTGTGAGCGACCCCCTTCCTCTTGCGGCCTACTCCATGCACCCTCCC
This sequence comes from Calotriton arnoldi, assembly GCA_963921515.1. Classification (NCBI taxonomy): domain Eukaryota; kingdom Metazoa; phylum Chordata; class Amphibia; order Caudata; family Salamandridae; genus Calotriton; species Calotriton arnoldi. The sequence continues at coordinate 172,629 of CAWUFW010010290.1, forward strand.
TCCTTGTTTTAGTAACCACAGCCGCAGTTTATTTACAGTGTACAACACATAGATCATAAACATCACAATTTAATGGTCACACGCACTCTTCATGGGTTATTTAAAATACCTTTTACACAATTGTTATTGCTTATGAATCATTTCATTTTGTTGTTTGCATTAGTTATGGACAGTACTTCTGACACAGCCCTTTTCACAATGGCACCCTTCTGCATGTGCCTAGCGTTTGTGGCCTCTTGGCTTCCCTTGCTACTGATATATGTGTGTGCGGCCGTTAGGCCCGGCCCAGGCTGCAAGTGCTGTGCCTATCTGCAGCTGACCCCTGCTGGCCAATTGCCTGCTCCCTGTGGCCCTGCCTTGAGGCATCCCAAAGACAAGTTTGAGCAGCACTCGGCTATTGTGCTTTCAAGGTGTCTTTTATGTGCTATCTCAGCCCCTGTGCCCCTGCCGTGAGGCATCCCAAGGACACAGTCTCAGATTGCCTGCTCTGTGTGCCCCTGCCATGAGGCATCCCAAGGACCCAGTCTGAGCTTCTCTGACCGAGTCACTGTGCTGCTGGGATAGCTGCTTTTTTAGTGTGGGCAGGTGGGCCAAATTGGCAAGGTCGGTAAGTGGCAACGGTCCAGCACCCTGACGTCTGATCTCCTGACCGCCATGCCCCTCCCTACCTTACTGGTCACTTCAAATCACGCGGCCAATTGCCTGCGTGCATTTTCATGGGCTTCCTGATCTTGCGTTCCCAGGTGGTCCCGCCCTCTGTAGGGGTTATTTCCTGGGCCTCAATTTGGTCCGGGGATGCCTTCCAGTCCCAAGACCAAACCCCTCTCAGACATGCGAGAGACCCCCTTTCTCTTGCAGCCTACTCCATGCACCCGCCCTCCTTGTTTTAGTAACCACAACAGGGAGGTACTGTTGGTGCATAACGGCCGCAGTTTATCTACACTGTACAACACATGACTCATAAACATCACAATTTAATATGCACTCTCCATGGATTATTTAAAACACCTTCCACACAAGTGTTATTGCTAATGAGTCAGTTCATGTTTGTTGTTCATATTTGTTATGGACAGCACTTCCAGCACAACCCTTTTAGCGACGGTCCCCTTCTGCAGGTGTCTAGCATTTGCGGCCTCCAGGCTTCCCTTGCTTCTGATATCTATGTGAGTGGCCATTAGGCCTGGCCTGGGCTGTAAGTGTGTATGTCTGTAGCTGACCCCTGCTGGCCAATCACCTGCTCCCTGTGCCCCTGCCATGAGGCATCCCAAGGACACAGTTGGAGCAGCTCTTTTCCTCAGCTATTGTGCTTTCAAGGTGGCTTTTATTTGCTGTCTCCACCACGCTGCCGGTGGTTCCCCAACCAGAGGCAGCTCTCCCCTTCAACCTTCGTCTATCTAAGAAAAACCTAGCTGTTCTAGTACTATATTGAGTATGAACATGTCCATTACCACCCCAGTCAGGTGTATCCTGGCTGCCCCAGAGTAGCCTGGTGTCTTAAGGTTAATCAGCCCATGTCTGACGAAGCCCGACCCATTTGCCTTGCACACTTTTGCCATGGATATGTTTAGTTTGTGCCTAGACCTTTCAACCGCCCTGTGGTTGATCTCACCCCTCCATTCATATCTTGCTTTAATCTCTTGCTATAATCTCTGACCATATGAGAGCCGCAGGGCAGACCTGCCTCACAATTGCTGTGAGCCCAGCAGTCATTGCCCCCGGTAAGTGCTTCCTCCCTAGGCATTCCAAGTAGCTCCCGTCTAGATGCACCAGTAATGCATCCAGTCATTCTTCCTGCTTCAAGTCTCCTGGACGGGTGGCAGTAACTGAGCCCATCTCATGTCTGGTCTTCCCATCCAGGTTACTGTTGTGCTTCGCAACCAGATTCCCTTGTAATCTCTCCCCGCCGATGCCCAGTGCTGCGCCCTTGTGACAGAGTCGAGAGTGGCCCAGGATCCTAAGGGATCCCCTATTGTGAGAGAAACACAGCCTAAATACCTGTTGGCCCGAAGTACCCCTTGAAGGCATCTGATGTCCAGTGACCTATCTGCATTATGCGCTCAGCGTTCATCCTGTTAGCTGCCGCCGTTGTGGCTGCGCCTCTGCGAAAGGAGTATGAGCTAAATTCTCTTGGCGGCAGACCGGCCTTGGCAAATGCAATCCGGGGGACTGCAGTGAATTGGAAATGACTTAGGCCCGAGCCATCCACATGGACAAAGAGCGGCCAGCTTCCGGCCACGCCTGGCCTTCTATAGGTTTGCATGAGGGTGACTGAGCAGCATGCCCTGTCGTCGACACTTTAAGCACGGGCACTTCCCTTTGGCTTCCTGATTGGTCTTGGACCTTCGAAGGAAGATTATCATGTGACTGGCTCCCATAAGAACGTCCTCTCCCCAGATTCATGCTGCATTGTATCTATCTTTGGAGTAGGCTACCAGCTTGCTAACACTGTAGGCACTGAAGAAGGCCAGAGCGAACGCAGACTTGAATAGCAGGACCTCCTGCTCTTGCCTGCAGATCTTCGGGATTGTTCCATGTAGTTTCTTCAGGAGTGTGAAATCAATGTGGCGCCTCTTTTCCCTACTCTTGGGATGCAACAGGCCCACCTTTTTTTGGCCAGCTTGCAATAGAACAAGCTGACTGGGTCCACTCCCGTAGCCAGCTTAGCATTGTGGGTTTTCGCGCTTAGGTGGGCCTGTGACCAAGGTCTACTTTTCCCGCCCTGGTATGCGCAGTGTATGAATCTTGTTACAGTTGTGCTTGCAATGCTGCCATGCCCTGTCGCACCGGTCATGCCTTGGAAGACCTCCCAACACTTACGATAAGTTGAAGCATTCTTAGAAGCCAGTGTGTTGTACCAGCATCGTCAGGTCATGTCCACCAGGCCCCAAAGCCACTCGGGGATTGGTACCATGTTCTGGTCCGCATGTGGTGCCAGCTTCCTGAACCTCTCCCACTGAAAACGAGATATTGAATCAGCCACTGAGTTATCACAGCCTAGAATGTGCCTGGCTCTAACTGCTATATTCGCTCGTAGCTGGCAACTAACTAGGTAGCATAGTAAGCAGACCTCGAATGGGCACTGGGCAGTACCTAGGTTTAATGCTTGCACCACTGCATTGTTGTCGGCCCACAGGGTGATCTGCCCGTAGGTGAGCCTACTTTCCCATAGGGAAAAGGCCACTATGATGGGGAACAGCTCAAACAGTATTTTTGGTGAGACCATTAGCGTGCCACGTGTCCGGCAAGTGGGCAGCAGTCCATGCCGAACCTAGGATGGCCCCCATAGCATTTACTCCCTGCAGCATCCTTGAACAGCTCCAGCTGTCTGGCAGTCACCCACGATTTCCACCACATGAGTGTTCCATTAAAGTTGCCTAAGAAGACTGCCCACTGCTTGAGGTCATCCCTTACTCGTGTGTTAGTTGAACTCTCTGATGCTTCTTCGTGAGTCCCTTGGTCAACCACGCCAGATGCCTGGCGAATGGCCGCCCTGCAGTTGGCAAAGTTGAGTTTGCATAATAACTGCTGTATCTCCCCTAGGATTGCCTTTCTTTTCGAGAGCAGATGTGCTATAATCAGCAGCAGTTCTGCTATTTTGGCCGTAGGTAGCCTGCACCCCCGCTGCTGGGTCTAACTCAATAACCAAGAAGGATATGCGGATAAGAGGCTCCTCTGTCTTCTCCTCAGCGAGGGGCACTACGAGCTTCCTTGCTAAAACTATGAAATGATGCAGTATGTCCACGCAATTTTGAGGTGCCCGGTTTGCCTATGAACAGGAAGTCTCAAGGTAGTATACACATCTCCCTCCCGGGTATCGTGTCTCTAACTCCCAATCCAGGAAACTGCTGAAGGTTTCGAAGTAGGCACAGGAGATCATGCAGCCCATGGGTAGACATTTGTCATAGTAAAACCCATTATTGAGCTGGAAGCCTAATAGGTGGTAGCTGTCTGGGTGTACCGCCCATAGGTGAACAGTGAAGGAGCTGAGTCTGCAACAGCCAGGCCTGGTCGAAGGACCAGGCATAGGTAAGTGTTGAATTTGGAGCCAAACAGTGCAAAGCAGGCCCCCTGCATACAGAAAACCAAGAGTCAGAAGTCTAGTAGGAGAAAGGCAGTGTCCCACAGGACCCACATAGAGAATACATAAGAATTGTTCTGGCATTCTGTTGTTAGCATCGGATTTTTAAAAAGGTCCCGGTTATAGGAGCCCAGCACACTGCAGAGCAACTGTTGCCTGCACTACTCAAATTCCCAATAAAATACTTTACAGTTTCAGAGTCACCCTTATCAGATAAACATAACCAAGCCGCTCTCTGTCCACCCCTAGCGATTCCTGTGATAGAAACACCATTTATGGAACAGCCTTAAAAAACACACATGGAAGATTGCAGCAGTAAATCACATATGGCCCGAAGAAGTAATGCCTAAGGAATGAGTCAGATGCACACACTCATAAACACAAACAAAGGTTCAGCACAGGGCCTGCATTAGGCACAAGGACTCAATACCAGAGCAACCGTTCAGTTGCATTCATCAGATGTAGCCCAAACAATGCCTAGTAGTAAGCGTCACCGTAGATTAGGATAGAATAGGATAACATTTATAAAGCTCACCTATACCCAAGGGTGTCAAGGCGCTAGGCAGACAGAGGGGTGGGGAGAAGCGTAAGACAGCCAACTAGGATGAAAATAGCCATGCTTTTAGCAACATTCTAAAAGCCGGTAGTGATTCCGCATTGGAAATGGGGGAAGGCAGGGAGTTCCAGAGTTTGACTGCCGCTACCGAGAAGGAGCGACCGCTCCATCTAGCCCTGCGGTATCTTGGAGAGATCAATTTTTTCTGGGATGAAGATCTCAGAACTCTATATCATTGGAACATGGTTTCCAACTGCAGCAAGCCTTTACTATGCACAGCCTTGTATACCGTGCTCAGGACTTTGAAGGAGATGCGTTTCCTAATGGAAAGCCAGTGCAAGGCACGAATCCCCTCCCTGGCTGATTGTTGCTTTGGAATATTAAGGATCAACCTGGCCACTTCGTTCTGAACAACCTTAAGCTTGTTCAGAGAGGTCGCATTGATGTTGAGGTATGGAGCATTGCAGTAATCAAGCCGGAAGGTGATTAATGTAATGATGCTGGACCAATGCAGTTCAGACGGGATAAACGGAAACACCTTTCTAAGGATTTTTAAGATATAGAAACAGGTGCTGACTGTAGTGTTGACCTGAGCATCGAAGGTCAGACCCTCGTCGAAAATGACCCCTAGATTTTTTGCTGCTTTAGCTGGGACAGGAAGGGGACCACAGTCTACCGGCCACCAGACACTTGACCAAATGGAATTCTGGAAGCCTATTACCAGTATCTTGGTCTTGTCAGCATTGATCTTAAGGGAGTTACCCTTCATCCAGCAGATAACGCTTGCCATGCACTGGTTGAATTTCTTTGCAACCAATTGCAAATCATTAGAGATGGAGACAATGATTTGCGTGTCGTCTGCAAAGAGATCACCTGGAAAAAAATTATCTCACCAACTCGGCCGAAGGGGTCACATAAATGTTAAAAAAGGGTGGGGCTCAATGATGAGCCCTGAGGGACCCCACATGGAAGGCTGAAGGCCCTAGCTCTGAAACCTCCGCAGCTAACAATGTTTGTTCTCCCTGACATCAAAGAATGGAGAAGCTGCAGGGCCTTACCCACAACTCCCACTTCCTGCAGACACTGAACCATGCATGCCAGGGAGACGGTATCGAAAGCCGCCAACAGGTCGAGCATAATCAGCACCGCCGATCCTCCCTGATCCACCTGCATACGGATATGGTCAGTGGCTGCAATAAGGGCAGACTCAGTGCTATGACCAGCGTGGAACCCATTCTGAGAGTGGTCGAAGCTCGCCTGGGACTCAACATGATTCATCAGTTCAGTGTTGATAAACTTTTAACGGGGTGGGGAGAAGGGAGATAGGGCGATAGTTTATCAGCTCTGAGGGGTCAGCGTTAGGCTTTTTAAGGAGAGGTGAGACGATAGCCTCCTTCCAGGTAGCCGGATAACTCCTGGATAGGAGACTGTTGTAGAACTCCTTGCACAGGAAGTTAGGTACAGGATCAGGAACCAGTTTATGTATGGAGGGCTCACAGGGATCTGATGGTGCACCAGATTTAAGGCCCATTAGGAGCTCTTTAGTATGCTGAGCTGTAATTTGAGGGAAGGATGTAAGAGCATGCTTCTCACATTCCTGAGAAACCTCCTCATTATCTTTCAGTTGCTGGACTGTGATTTGCGAGAAGGAGTTAAGTACATGTTTCTCGCAATCCTGGGTGACCGCCTCAGCCTCAGGATCTTCAGTTTCTGTTGGACTGAACTCCTGGAAGATCCTGAGGACCTTGTCCTGAAAGTAAGTAGCTACTCTATCATGGAAATCTTGGGAGGGGGTCAACAACTGTGTCCCTGGTGGCTCAAGGATCTCCTTTATGAATTAAAAAGCATACTAGATTAATTGTCTGCTGATAGGATCTTTTCAGTAAAGAAACAGGATTTAGCTTGGAAGAAGGCGTGTTTGTATTTCTGCAGCACACACATAACACACCTCGCCCTCACAATGTGGCCTCTGGTTGTTATTCATGGCCTCTTCTAGCAAGTTGGGATCAGGCATCTACACATGTAGTTTATGGCCCAGTGTACCAGTATTTCCTGCCCAAATGGGGATGAGCTTCTCTTTATTGCACCTGCTGTACGATATAAAGCATGCCATGTACCTATTGCAAATTAAATTCCCGCATGCAACTGTAAGAGATGTGGCGGCTATTCCCAGCCGTTATTGTTTAATTAACCTAAATTGTTCCTGATTGCCAAACCTTAGTGTTCTCCTTTTTGATAGTCAGAACCTGCTTTTAACATTTGGCGAGCCAGATAGGAGCTGAAACGCAGATACCCAGACTGCATCTTGGGGACAGGAGGATACAGCCGCCTGAGCCCACTCTGCACGCATTTCTGAAGGAAAGGTGCGGCAGGCACCTCTCTTTAATGCAAGCCTGCCGGCCTGTGGCGAGCTGGATTTGTCCACTGGCGGCCGTTGGAAAGGGTAAAATGTTGCAATTAGCTTTTCTTCCCTAAATAATACGAACAGCATAGCATGGCAAACAGAAGCGGTAAGCGTAAAAATAGATTCACCCAGCACTCATAGATACAAGTGGCCTGGGGGCACTTTTATTATTATTATTTATTGTGGACTAGTCACCCAGCACTCCTGATCAGAGTGGCCTGGAGGTACTTTAAGCATAAAAATAGGTTCACCCATTAATCCTGATTAGAGTGTCCTGGAGGTACCTGAGCCTCAACCTCATATTTTTTAGTTAACAACGAGCTTACTAGCTTAGGAGGGTTTCACCCCCTGTATCTGAAAGGAGTGTTGAGAGGAGAAAAATGGAATAAACCATTTTCAATTTGGACCAGGGACAGTGTACCTAGGAGACTATGCTTAACTCTAGAAGAGCTTAGAGTACGACAATTGTGCTCTTGAGTTAAGGTAATTATGTACATATATGCTGTATGAACGAGGTACGAGTGTTGCCTGAATGAGAGAACCCTGCTCTGCAGGAACGCATTGATATTGTTTGCATCATTGTTGCTTTAATGAGAGAAGCCTGCGCTGCAGGAATGCATTGATATTGTCTGCATCGTTGTTGCCTCAATGAGAGAAGCCTGCGCTCCAGGAATGCATTGATATTGTCCGCATTGTCATTGTCTAAGTGAGGGAAGCCTGCGCTGCAGGAGCGTGTTGGTTTTGTCCACATCGTTGTCTGAAGGACAGAAGCCCGCGCTGCCGAAGCACATTCTCATTGTTTGCATTATCGTTGTCTGTGGTCAGGAGGAGCCTGCTTCACAGGTTCGCATTGCTGTTGTGCCTCGCTTTTAAGTGTTATCTTAATCAACTGTTTACATTGCCTTGTGTGCTCCCGACTAGCACACACCACAGCTGCTCACCAAGGTCTTGCATGCACTCTTAAAAGACACGCCCCAGCTGACATAACAAACACTCTACAAACGGTTGCACTGTTCACCCTGCTCTAAAAAAAAACACGTTTTCTTGTGCATGTTATTCTTTGGGGGTACTTCATATGTAAATGCTGGTCATATACACACTCACTGTTCTCTTGTGCGTATCAACTACTTGCTCATCATTTGATTATTGTCTCACTGTTCACCCTGCTCTCAAAATGCACATTTTCTTATGCGCATTATTCTTTGGGAGTGCTTCATATTTGAATTCTGGTCATACGCACACTTGCTGTTCTCTTGTGCGTATTGACTACATGTTCATGCCGTAATTTGACTGTTGTTACACTGTTCACGCCACTCTCAAAACGTGGATTTTCTTGTGTGTGCGCTATTCTCTGTGGATTGCTCCATATGAGAATTCAGGTCCTAAGTGCACTCTCTGCTCTCGTGTGCATATTGACTTCATGTTCCTAGTTAATTTTCATCACATGTGCCCACCCCAGGTTTTCCAAGATGTGCAGTCTCTTGTGTGCACGTGATTCCTTCAGGGTTGCTTCACGTGTCCTGCTAATATGTGCACTCTCTGTTCTCGTGCGCACCTTCTCTCGCCCTTTTAAAAAAATTGTCTTCCGCATTGCACATATGCGCTCTATCCTGCAACAGTTTTTAAACTCTTTTTGACTTACGTTATATCTATGTGTTACTGAATCCTTCACCTTGGTACTCTACCCCTCCCATTTTGTCTCTCTCATATCCTTCGCCTTTCTGTCCTGTCATCAGCCTCTGCCTACTGTTATTACAAATGTAAAGCAAAAAAGGTTTTATTGTCTCTGAAACAGAATTTTCTGGAACTCAAGCTTGAAGAGTTGGAAAACCATTCTCGTCAGACCAATCTCCGCCTGGTTGGTGTTCCAGAGGGATGTGAAGGAACCCAGCCAGTACAATGGGTCGAATCCTTTATAAAGGAGTCTGTTCTCCCTGAATTTTCTGGGGACCTTACGATCACTCGTGCCCATAGAGTTCCAGCCCAGCCTTTCCCTAACTCTAAACTGCCTAGAACAATTTTAGTTAATTTTTCGGATTACCGTTTAAAAGAGCAAATTCTGACCAGGGCAATTCAGAAGAAGCAATTTTCATCACAAGAGGTCCCCCATTGTCGTATATTTTCAGACATGTGTGCTGCAGCAGCGCGCCGACGAAAGGAGTTTGTTAAACTACTTTTCCTATTTAAAGCACAGGGGGCTCAGGCGGCCATTGCCCAACAGTCGAAACTTAGAGTTCTGGTTCACGGCAAGTTTCACATGTTTTCAAACTTAGAAGAAGCACAGGAGCTCTTAAAGCAAATTACGAAGGACAAGGACAAGTAAAACAGATACATTGCTTCTCTGAATGTTATAGTTGTCTATTTTTTTGCTTCTTTTTTTCTTTTTTTTTCTCTCTTCTTTTTCTTTTTTCCCTTTTTTTTTTCCTGGGCACGGGGGGGGCGGTATCACATCGGGGTGCAACACCATGGCACCCGTTATGAGGGGCCCCAAGGGTGGGCCGGGAGGGGGTAAGGCGGGCAATTCCCCTTCTGCCAGCAAGGGTCAGGGTCACGGGATTTTAGGGGGGGTTTGGGTTTGGGTTAGGGCACAGAGGAAGGGTGGTGGGGGTGAAAAAGCAAATGAGCAGAATTGTTTAAAATTTTCTATAGAAAGTGCAGAAAAAGGAAATAAGCAGAATTATTTTAAATATTATATTGGAAAGAGTGGTATGTTTACTGATGTCTTTGATCTAAATAGTAGTGTTAATGGTTAATAAGGTTCACATTATATCGATCAATGTCAATGGTATTTCTAACAAACGAAAGTATGGAAGTTTGATAAGATGGTTGGCAGCTTTTTCTCCCCAAATTCTGTTTTTACAGGAAACGCATCTTAAAACTAATCAACCTAATCTGTTTATTCCAAAGAACTTTACTAAGGCCTACTTTGCTTCTGCCCAGGCAGCAATAAGGGGGGTTGCTATTTATTTTGGACCAGGGCTAAATTGGGATATTACTCAAATTTATAGAGATCCATATGGTAGATGGATTTGGATTGTGGTAAGAATTGATGGTAACGTGCTGAATTTGGTGAATTACTATGCACCAGTTGTAGATGATTTTACGGCGCTCAAAAATATTAATGATAAAGCCAGAGCAGCGCTCGGTCCAATTATCTTAGGGGGGGATTTTAATTTTGTACAGGATTTGCAATTAGATACATCGAATAAAGCAAAAAGACAGATGAAACCTAGGACTAAAAAGCTGATTGATGTTATGAAACAGGATTATTAGTTGCTGGATCCTTGGCGAAGGGCTCATGGTGCAACTAAACAGTTTACTTATTATTCTAGTCAATTCAGGTCAGCTTCTCGTATTGATTTCTTTTTAGTATCACGCTCTTTGAGCTGCTCGAACACTGAGATTATGGCCAACTCCTTTTCAGACCATTCTTTAGTAAAATTCGAGGTTGATCTAGCAGTGGGGGTAAGAAAAAAATCCAGGTGGCAGATGGATAGACCTCTTTTAACCAACCAACAGTGGATAATTAACACGCAAGAATGGATCAAGGAATTTTTAGAATCAATAGGGGCACTGCAGGGCTTTTCTCAGTTTGGGGGCTTTTAAAGCCTCAGTACGAGGACAAATGATTGCTTTTATGGTAGAACAATCTAGAGAACGAAAAGCTCAAATTGGAGAACTCCAGAAAGCCGTTGAAGTGGCTTTGGCAAAAAGAAGAGGGGTCAGGGTGCAGGGCAGGAACTAACTAAGGCTAAACAGGAACTGAGGGAGTTCTTTGTTATGGAAGAGATAAGTAGTTCAAAAGCATACCAGCAGAAAATCTATGAAGAGAGCCAGATGGTAGGGAAATTATTGGCATGGTCAACTAGAGTTAAACAAGAAGCAGCAGTTATTGACGAAGTGGTGAATCCTGGGACCCAGAACATTTTTTCTGGACAAGATAATATCTCTAAAATCTTTATGGATCATTATAAAAATCTTTATTCAACTGAATACAAGGTATCTAAACAAGCAATTCAGACTTACTTTGATGACTTGGTTCTCCCTCAGATCACTACAGGGCAGAGAGAGGCTTTAATGGCCGATATCTCGACGGAAGAAATTTCCAGAGCTCTGGCCTCAATGCCGGGAGGTAAAGCCTGCGGGAATGACGGCCTTCCGATCGAATTTTATAAAGCTTTCCCGGCTGAGATAGTTCCATTTCTGCTCGAGCTTTTCAATCAAATTAAAGTGGGAGGGGACATTCCGGCGGTTTTTAAAGAATCATCGATAGTCAGTTTTGTAAAAAAGGGAAAAAATCCTAGGGAGGTTGGCTCCTATAGGCCAATTAGTCTTCTAAATGTCGATTACAAATTATTGATGAAAATTTGGGCCAATCGATTTTCATCTGTGGCCCAACATGTAATACATTTAGATCAATCAGGTTTTTTAGCAGGCCGTTCAATGACATTAAATACCGGTTTGTTAGTTCAAGCAATTGATTATTTTAATATACACCAAACCCCCGCAATTATAATGATGGTCGATGCCGAGAAGGCATTTGACCTCGTGAACTGGGATGCACTTTTCTATGGGCTTGAAAGGTTTGGATTTCCAGGGCAAATTATTACTATGCTTCAGAATGTATATCTAGGAGCCCAGGCTCAGATTAGGATAAACTCAGAATCAGCAGGCATAATTGATATTAAACGAGGGACTTGGCAGGGGTGCCCCCTGTTGCCAGTTTTATTTACCTTTTTTATAGAGCCTTTAGCGGCGAGGATTAGGGATAATACAGGTATAGAGACTCCAATACAGGGTATGTCGAAAATTAAACTATTTGCCGACGACATCATTCTCTACCTCAAACCAGAGAAACAAAATATCGATCAGATGTTAAGGGAGTTTGTTCAGTTTGAGGCAATTGGAGGATACAAAATTAATTTTAAAAAAACTGAGGTCCTGGCACTGAATGTCTGCTGCAATTTTCTTCCAGATATATTGAAACAACAAGCATATTCCTCTGAGCCGATCCGTTATTTGGGAATTTATGTTTCAGATCAATACGCAGATCTATTTAGGTTAAATTATGGAGTAACGCTTAGTAAAATTAAAGACCTACTGGCAAAGTGGGCATTTCTTCCCCTCTCGGTGATAGGGCGGGTTGCCCTAATTAAGATGTCAGTGTTACCTTTATTAATTTTTCTTTTTTCCAATGTTCCAATAAAAGTTAATGCAGTGTATTTTAAAGAATTGGAAACATTATTTCGCCAGTTTATTTGGAATAAAAAAGCATCTAGGCTAAAACTATCAATTGTTCAATTGGATAAAAGCTGGGGTGGGCTGGCACTCTCCCATATTTGTACTTATTATGAAGCCGCACTTATGGACATTTTAGTTCGGTTGCTTGATAATAGGGGGTCTTTGGATGGCTTTTTTATTAGAAAAATGGCTGAAGAAGCCGGAACTCAGCTTCCGGTTTTCTTAAAAACAGCAAAGCTACCTAAAAAAGTTAGATACAAGACACTACAAGAATTTTCTAATAGACTTCAAAAAATTTTCTCTCAAAAAGTTAAGTCTTCGGGATTTGAATACTTGGATTTAATAGAGGCTAGAAGTTTGGGCCTTTTCATTCGTAACAGCCTTGTTAAACTTTGGGAATTAAAAGGTTTTAGAGAATTAGGTCATTTCATAATAGGAGGTAGATGTGCTACCTGGGAGGAGGTTCAGGCTAAATGCGGCATTCAGAGTAGGTTACTCTTTTTTAGTTTTCTTCAGGTCAGATCCTTGATAAACAAATATATATCTCTAGGTAATATAGGTACCTCATCGGTTCTTGCTACCGTGTTCAGAACTAAATTGCGAGGTATAGGAAACTGGTATAGAGTTTTTCAAAACCAAGGGGATCCCCCTGTTGTTACTAATTTTCTTGAAAAATAAAAAATGAAGTGTCCTGTGATTTCTCAATCAGAGAATGGCAAGTCATCTCTCAGTACGGCAATAAGCTACTCAGGGCTGCACATTTTAAAAGGATGGCATTCTTGTCTCAATGGATGGCCTACTATACCCCATATGCTTTGCACAAAATATATCCTGAAGTTGAAAATAAGTGTTTTCGTTGCCACCAGGTTGGTGAGGGCAGCTGGCTACATATTGCCTGCACTTGTCCAAGGCTGAGTCAGTTCTGGATGGAACTGTGTTCTGAGCTTAGCCGCACCCTTGGAAGCAATATACAACCGGAGCCGGAGGTAGCATTGTTTGGTCTATTAAAACGAAGCCCAAATCAGGTTTCTGCAAGAGGGGGGAAGGTTTTTATCAATCTCCTTCCTGGTGGCACGTTCACTGATTTTACAGAATTGGAAGAGTACAAAAATTCCGACCTTTATAGAGTGGTACAATAAAATGAAACGTGTAAGAGGATATGAAGAGGTATATGCGAAAAGAGTAGGAGCTGTTAGGAATTTGTTTTAGTTTGGGAATTTTTTGATCAAATGGAGAGGGCTCTTCAGGGATAGCTATTTTGGTACTTGTATCTGTATTTTATTTTCTAATGTGCTTGTCTTTTGGTAAGATTTGCTTAGCATAGCTGCTTTATATGCATCGAATTCTGCTTAATGGGGAAGGAGGTTTAGTCGTAATTTATCTTTCATTTACATCTTATCACACTAACAGTATTTGTACTTCTAGTTTATAAGCAATGTTTTCTTAAATGAGAAAGGAGGTTTAGGGGTTATTTACCCTCTATTATATTTTTTTTAGTATGTCTTGTATTTTTTCTAATGCTAAAATGACCTTGAGATATTATATCTGATAGATTAATAAGCACTTTAGTAGGTGCATTTTAGTTTATATGATTTTCCCCTTGAAATATATGAACTGGTAATGTCTGTATTGCACCACATTAACTGCATTAACTGTATTAGTATATATATTTATACTTTTGATTGACTGCTTTATTCTATATTTTCATATTCTGCTCAATAAAAAGAAATTAAAAAAAAAAAAAAAAATGTTTATGATTTTATGTATGTAAAAGTGTAAAAATGCTTTTGATTGTCAATGTACTGCCTCAGGTTGAAAAGTGAACTGCCTTTTTCCACACAAGTTTTTAGCTGCTACCTCCTGACAAAACACTCCCCATGGACCTGCCCACTCCAAGCCCTGCCCATTCCGACCACCCGGGCACCACTGAATGCCCACAACAACAACTAGGGTCAAATGCATGCCCCTCTCATTGCCTGTGGAGAGGTGTGGTGCAGCGGCCAGGGCAGCTGACTCCGGAGCACAGGGTTCACGGTTCGATCCCCGGCTGCAGCAGCTCAGCTCAGCACCATGTGACTCTGGGCAATAGCTCACTTAATTTCCACTCCGGCCCCCAGCGCCTTGAGACCCGTAAGGGTGAGTAGCTGCGCTATATAAAAACGGACTTACTTTTACATTGCCCCACAAGCCACAAAAATGTGCACTCCTCTGGCGCACATACAGAGAGCCTTTCCCAACAAAAAGGCAAAAATTAGTAAACATTGCCAAGAGTGACACTTGCAAACCAAAGCACACAGGTACCTGTGGCCTAAGGAGGACACATTAGACCCCACAATAATTCAGTATACCAAACCATACCAAACATAAAGGACTTAAGAGGGAAAAAAGGGAGGCAACCCTTCACCTCTGGACTCTGTTTGAAGAAAGGATAGTAAAGGATGCCACAGCTCAGCCCACTGTTGAGGTTTCAGCACCTCCTCCTCCATACACCAGCATGTGTGTGGTTACCCCTGCAACACCACCCTTGGGGTACTGCAATCCCCCATTGTGGAAGCAGAGGAACCACCCAGTAAAAGGGATCCCATGCAAGTAACTGCTCCACATAGCCAAGGCCTGCCGCAGTCCAAGCTCACCTCGCACAGGAAACCAACTCCCAGCGCACCACAGCGGAGCGGGACATCACCCCCTCCAGGATCAGATGAGGCAGGGTGGCTATCTGGGTGATTTTTAGCAATCCTCGATAGCGATCCCACAAGCTCGGGCGACGAAGGAAGCTCTAGCTCCCCAGGTCAGAAAGCAAAGGCGGAGCCGCAGGGGACATAAGAGTAACAGAAGAAGAAACACCCAGTTGGGGGAAACCATGAAGGTCTAGGACATAGGTAGGCAGATCCGAATGCAGTGATGTATCTAGAAGACTCAGGGAGGAGAGGAGAACTACCCGCGCCCTGGAAGAGGAAGAGAGAAGTGAGACCAGGCGCAGAGTGAAGAGAGCAGGAATTGGGTGGTGAGAGGCTACTTGCTAGCCTAGGGCCATCACACAATAGACCACCACCTATGTCCAAATCCCTGAGACAAAGCGCAGATGAGGAGATCAGGAGGTAAGGTCATCTGATCCACCTCGATGCTCCAAAAATAAGATACTGATAGCACAGGGACATAGTACCTCTCCAGAAACAGCAACCGATGCCACGGGCACTTGGGAAGTGTAACCACGCCCCAGAGGAGATAATTGCACTGAAGGAGGGCAAATTCTACGTGAAACCTATTTGTAGTTTTGCAGCCCAATGGACAAGGGGAGAGAGTGGGTTCGCTAGGCCCTGACCATGAGAAGGGTCTTTTGAGCCAGAAGACATGGCCATGGCAGAGGATTGCATTAGGCATAAGAGGGGAAACCCAGATCGGGTCTTCCTCTACATGCAGCAACGCCTTGTGAAGTGGGAAAACTACGTCGAGGACAAGCCCACCACCCCTTCAGCAGCAAGGCAATTTCCCTTGCTTCAGTTGGGGGCCACGGGAATTGCCTATGTCCCTTGGGTCCAAATAACCAAAGGAAGGGCATAGGCATCAGGGGCTTAGGCATCACACTCGCTATAGGGGACATTAAAAGCCTACTAAGTAGCCTGAGGCAACCAGACTAATGCCGTTTTTGCCCTGGCTTGCATGCCAGCAATACCCAAGACGGTGGGGCAGTGTTTAATACATATAGACTTCAGATATGGATGGCCCTGAGAGAAATATTCCCCAACCGCCCGGACATAGGGGGACTGATGGCAGAGAATATTAAGCCTGACAAAGGGGTAAGCGATTACCTCAGCAGAATGAATGAAAGATGGGGCTAGGGGACAGGACAGCCATGGGTTAATACAAGCCGGCAGCTCACCTTTTTATTCAATATCCTTGAAAAGAGACTGCCCACCGAAGTAGGAAACGAACTAGACAGCATAGTTGGATTGGACATAAAACCACTGCCAGAGATATAGGCCCACATCATACATTATTACAAGAAGAAAACAGAAAAAGACAAAGACAGTCAGGTCCAAGTACAGAGGGGCACAGCCAAGTTGGTATAGCAAAAATTAAAAAAGGCAATATTAGAGGGAGCGGTTGTAGCTACAGCCCAGCATATGGCCATGATCCCCATAGTAAGAGACACACAGAACTTCCAGGGATGCCAAACTAATGATCGAAGGGTAAGAGGAGGTTTCAATGAAAAAGAAAGGGGAGGTCCAATGAAAGACATTAGAGAATGTTTCTACTGCCATAAGATGGGACACCTTGCAGAAGATTGCAGGACCAAAATGTATCACAGGCAACAGAGATCCAAGTGGGAGGCAAGGAACACATACAACACCCAGCCCAATAGCAACCCACACTACCCTCAGATGCAGAACATGTATGCTACCCCAGTGGGCCCCACCCCAGGAGGGCAGATAGGAGCCCCTCCTCACAGCAAACACAGGTGGATGGGCCCCACCTATGGCAGGATCAGCAAGCAGCAGGAAACCCATTCCAGGCATTAGCAAAGGGCCCAGTGTTCCCCGCTGCATCAGAAGGAGCAACAGTATGGGGAGGAAGCACACTGTTCCAGCCCCAGAACTGGCACCAAGTCAAATGAAGCTGCCCAAGAAAACCCATGTGTCCCGTATCGTCGGTCATGCAGAGGTCGGATGAGGAACCCACTGTGACGATGGCCATCAATGACAAACCTTACACCTTCCTAGTGGACACGGGGCACAAGATCTTGCCTCATTGAAGGGAATTCTCCCCTATTGCAGGATGCTATGGACACACATGGGTTTTCAGGGATCCTGAAAAAGGTTCCCTTCACCTAAAAACTCGACTTAGAGATAGGTAGAAACCAACTCCAAGGTCAACTACTATACCATGTTTCATCCCCTACCAACCTTCTGGATAGAAAACTAATGGCTGAACTAAACATGACCATCCATTTTTTAGAGGATGGAGCCATGATCTGCTCAATCCCCGGGGTCTCCCCCTTATGACTTATGACTTATGACCCTAAGACCCAACGTTGGTAAGGGTGACACATTCCAGGCCTCACCAACCGACCAGGCTGCATCCTCGAAGGCAGTCCTGACCCTCATTCGCAACACCCCAACACTGTTAGGGAGATAAGTACAGCTGCCCAAGGAATTCTTATTCTGTAGGGAATGGTACCAAGAGTGGGAGCCCCAGGAGGGGAAACTAGCACCAGTCGAGGTGGTGGAGATCAGACTCACTTACGGGGTCTTGATGGCTTCTGACGACAATCAACTCCCTTGGGCATGCGTCATTTTCCTAGATCCAGTTCTCCACGTCTGAGATATATCAGCTGAACAATTGTTCGCCTACTACCCAGAAGCCTCAACAATACTCTTTGAAGATTCCATAGACATCAGAGTTGAATTGCAGCTCAGGACCCGTGGCTTCTGTCACCACTGCAACATCTCTCAGGGATTAAAACTTTACACACGTACCCCCACAATTATGGGCAACTGGTCCGCCTGTCGTGGGGCTCATCAACACTGCCGAACCAGTTAGGATCACACTTATGGAAGGAGCCATCCTCCCCAGAGGGAAACAGTACCCACTGTCCAGGAGAACAGCAGAAGGCATATCCCCCATGATACAGGCCCTCATCGATCAGGGAGTTGTCCGTGCGAGGGTGTTACTCTGTAATATCTCCATATACCCCATGAAGAAGGCATAGGGGGAACTTGGCGCCTAGTGCAGGACATACGCCTCCTAAATGATGTAGTGTTTCCAGAGTTCCCTATGGTACCAGACCCCTCTATCATACTGCCAACATCCTAACTGATGCTCTGTACTTCTCAGTCATAGATGTCAAAAATGCCTTCTTCAGCATTTTGCTTCACCCTGACAGCCAGTACCTAATGGCATTCACCTTTAGAGGAGCACAACTGCTCTTTCAAAGGTTGCCTCAAGGGTTTTGAGATTCACCAAGTATCTTTAACAGGATCCTAAGGCGTGACCTGCCCAACTTCCAATGTAACAGCACCCTGTTACAATATGCTGATGATATCCTGATATGCAGCCCGAATAGGACACGTTACAATGCAAACATTTACAACGCATGCCTTTACAATGCGGTTTTTACATCGCAACATCCATTACAATGCATGATTTTACAACACATGCCATCACAACACATTTTTAGAACCTACATTTACAACACATTCCATTACAACGCATACCATTACAACGCATACCATTACAACGCATAATACTTTTATTGCAACAGTAGGGTAAGTGTTGGATAGTGTAGGGGTAAAAATTACTTTTCCCACTCTAGTGAGTGCAACAGTAGGGTAAGTGTTGGATAGTGTAGGGGTAAAAATTACTATTCCCCATTACTTACCTTATAATGCGTTGTAATGGCATGCGTTGTAGTGACATGGGTTGTAATGGCTGCGTTGTAATGGCATGCGATGTAAAGGCAGTTGCTTTGTAATGACTGCGTTGTAAATGTAGTGCGTTGTAATGACTGCGTTGTAATGGTTGTTTCCCATGCAGCCCCACTGAGCTGATATGCAGACAAGACACTATAGCCCTCTTCACTACCCTAGCAGAGAGAAGCTACAAAGTGGATAAGGAGAAAGTGCATTATGTGCTACAAGAGGTCAGCTATTTAGGTCAGTTGATGTCAGCCTCAGGAAGATGGGTCACACTCGAGCAAGCACACACCATTTGAGCAATGGCACCACTCCAGACACAAAAGGAGATGCAAAAATTCCTCCGGCTCTACATTCACATCAGGGAATGGGTCTTCAACTACAGCACCTTCGTATCCCCCAACGAAGAATGCAAAGTCTGGTGGTATCCAGCTGACATGAACGCCTGAGATGCTGGAGGATTTTGCCTGATTAAAAAGAGGAAATCACGAAAGCACACGTACTTGGGACACCAGACTAGAAGAAGGAGTTCTTCCTGTTCTGCCATAGTGATGAATGGGTGAAGACGGCAGTACTCAGCCAGAAGTACCCCTTAGGGCACAAACCCATCAAGTATTACAGTAGTCAACTCAACTCTGTAATACAGGGTCATTTCCCTCGCGAGCAGGCCCAGGCCACCGCAGCCTTCACGGGGGACAAAAGCACCTCCATTGTTATGGGGCACCCCTCACACTGTACACCAAACATGCAGTGTTCTGGATCATACAGAAAGGGAAAGGCACCCTGACCATCCAACAAGTCACAGGATATGAGCTCATGCTATCCAGACCAGCACTCAAAATAGTGTGGTGCCATATCGTCAACCCAGCCACCTTCATTGTCCATGAAGGACAGGAAGTCCACAACCCTGACACAAGGCCAAGACACCTGGAACTAAGAGGCAGGAGAGTACTCATAGACAGATGGTAAGGAAAAACCCATTGTGATCAGGAAATGTATTCCTTGCGTTTTAAAGAGAAAGGGACAATACCCATTGGGGTGAACAGCAGTTGCAGGAGTATAACCTACAATAATGATATGCAGTGGGGCACCTCTACCTTGATGGACTATTACTGGGAATGCCGCGAGCAAGCCTACACCCAGCTCATCCCAGCCTATAGAGGGGTCTGCTCACTGGTCACTCTCTGCACGTCCACCTTGGTCATGCCCAGAGAAGATCTTTCCGCACTGCATCACCATCCCATGGCACAGCGCTTCTACATCAAGTACGCAAAAGAAGGTCAGCCGAGTAGTTTGTTTGGGACAGATTCAGGGACATTCCTGAAGAGTTTTGGCTCCTCACCAATGCGCAAAAAGGTATAGAAAGGTCAATCCCCTTCTTCACCATGCAAACCAAGGCCAACGCCTGGTGGCTGCAGATCATCAAGTGGGAACTGCTGAAAATGATGCACACCACCAAAGATAGCCTCAAAGCAATCAAAGAAGAAATGAGCACCATCCGTCTCATGGTGATTCAACATAGGTAAGTGTTGGACTTAATGACCGCAATGGAAGGGGGCATATGCGCCAAGATAGGTACAACATGCTGTACTGTTATGTCCCGTATAGAGGCCCTAATGTAGACCCGTTCATACATGCCCTAAAATGGACGTATTCATATTTGCCCTAATATGGTCATATTCGTACTTGCCCTATTATGGTCATAGCCACATATGCCCAATTATGGTCATAACTGTACATGTCCTCTTATAGTCATGATTCCTTATATAGGCATGATCTTTCACCTACATTGGTCCTTGCTAGTACACAACGTGCTCTGAGGGATGAACGTTATCTATCCTGTGGTTTTGAATACAGCAGGGTTTTTCCCAAACACAGGCCCACACTGTACTCATCAATTATGCATGGCTCTCTAGGAATACACCACCTGCATAATATGTATGTACAAAGTTCACCCCTGACGTCTTCCTCATGTCTAACGACAGACCAATACAAACCATACTGAGGACCGAGACTCTTTAGGGTATAAATACACCACATCTTGCCCCGGTAAAGCAGAGGGAACCGAGACTTCCATGCTGACACACTGACCAGAGACGCTGAGGCTCCTGCATGCAGTCGCTCCAGCTGACAGCGGTCTGACACAGCTCTGACGGGGTGTCCAACTCGAGACCAGGACGGTGTCCCACACTCTCTATTCAGGTATGGGGGTTCGATTAAATCCTAGAACGATTCTTGGCTCTTAGGCTTTTAGACCTACACATATGCTAGGTACACTCAGGTACATCTAGTTAGGCATCGTAGGAGTACGCGCACTTGCATAATGCTTTTATATTCATGTATGTATTCATGATTATCGCAATATGGTAGAACTGTTCTATCCCTTTGCTCTTATCGTACTGCTGATAATATATCTCTGCCATTGTCTGCTGGTTGCCGCAGCACATATATTTTACACTAGAATAACAACTGTTCAATAAATACTTATTGAAACACCCGACTGTTTATTCTGTGTAACTCTCTGAGACAAACCAAATAAGTAAGCACAAGTGACTGAGCGAAAGGTAGTACATTGTTTCCACGATTCTGAGGAATTTGGGTTGTCATGATCTAAGGTTGCCAGAAACTAATCTCTCCCCGAGAAGAGGAGATTCTAGTGACACTGTGAACTAGCTAATGCAAATCAGGCTAACATACGCGGTGGGGGTGCACAGAGTCAGTCTGCCACCAAGCCCACGGTTTATGTTATCCAAACGCGCAGGTCCTGCATGGGTACTATAGGAACTACACGACAGTACCTTCAAACCCATGAATGACCTGGACAGTAGCATGTTGTCAATCGCCATCCAAGCCCAAACTACAGCAGGTCATGCTTAAAGAAAGAGGTGCTCCAAACATGGAATGGTTCACTGGCTGGTTTGCCTGGGTACCAAGGTGGGTCGCAGGCCTATGACCTGTTACCAGTGGTTATAATCTCGGTGTTACTGTGCTGCACCCTGCAACTGATATGGGCCTGAGTGAAGAAGGCTACTCTGAAAATAGGGGGAATACATCTGTCTAGGACCCCCAATGCCAAGGGAAACACACACATACCACAAGCCAGAAACAGGGAACCCCCATATGCAAGAGATGGACACAAACAGCCAGGGCAGTTGTTGATAACTCAACTGAAGGGGGGAATACTAGCATCAGATCAATTTATAAAAAGGTCCTGCTTTTAGGAGTTTAGTACACTGCAGAGCAACTGTTGCCTGCGCTACCCAAATTCACAATAAAACATTTGTTACAGTTTCATAGTCACCCTTTATATGATCAGCTGCCCTCTGTCTAACCCTAGCGCTTCCTGTGATGGAAACAACAGATATGGAACAGCCTCAAACACACCTGAAAGATTGCAGCAGTCAATCACATGTGGCCCAGGATGTAATGCCTAAGAAACAAGTCAGATGCACACACTCATAAACACAAACAAAGGCTGAGCAGAGGGCCTCCATTTGGCCCAAGGAGGCGATACCAGAGCAACAGGCCAATTGCATTCATCAGATAAAGCCCAAACAATGCCTAGTAGTAAACGTCACCCTGGATTACACACATACAATACACACGGCCACCTGGACCACCTCAGAATGTGACCTCCAGTTGATATTTATTGCCCCTTCTATCAGGTTGGGAGCAGGCATCTAAACACGTAACTTCTGGCCTACTATACCAGTATTTCCTGCCCAAAGGGGGATGAGCCTCTATTTATTGCACCCGCTGTACAGTATAAAGCATGCCATATACCTAATGCAAGTTGATTTCCAGCACGCAAATGTAAGAGATGCGGCGGCTATTCCCGGCCATTGTTGTTTAATAAAACTTAAACTGTTCCTGATTGCCAAGCCGCACTGTTCTCCTTTTTGATGGTAAGAGCCTGCTTTCAACATTGTTCTCTCTCTTTCAACTGCGCCACAGTGTTACAAACTGTTTAACAGACCAGTAAGACAGGATTTGACACTGTGGTGTAAACAAACACCCACAGCTAGGACCCTGCATATTCTTTTGCGCTCAGAGGAGTCATCCGTGTCCATTTAGTTCAGCATAATCTATGCTCCTGGATGGAATTTCACACCTCTTTCACCCCTGAGCACAAGCTGGTAGTTACTGGAGAGTTAATGCAATTTAGCTTCCATGAGCTTCAGCCAGGAAGAAGGTAACTTTCTAAAAGTTACTTTTCCGTAATATTTATTAAAAATCTGACTTCAACATTGAGTTGGCTTTTTGATAACAATTACAAATAGTGGTTTTAATTATTTTTCTAGCTGGCCCCTTTCCTGAGTTATCAGTATTAGTATTTGTATGTGCTTTATCATCTTAATGTGGAATTCACCCACATTGTCTTCTGATTTCCATCTTTCACCTCCATCTTCAATATACAGTCTCAGACTGTCTCACAGCCATCCACCACCGAGTGGCACACTGTTACCATGTTAACATCAGCTCTTCCTGCTCTTGCAGTCCCCGTACTGCTCCCGAAGGATTATCTCAAAACTTGGTGTAAATTTCAGTCCATGAATTGGATTCCTTTATCAACCAACAGACATTGCCACCAGATACCACATAATCAACATTTGCAAAATGTGTCTTCATATTCCCTTACACGCTGCTACAACGTTACTATCTGCATTTGCCGTGGAAAAAAGTTAGTTTATTGCTGCATTGTGTTCTTCATTCCACATTCCCACCACCGGACTTGAACTAGCTTCCAGCAGACTTATATTGTGTTTCATGCCTTTCCACTTTCAATAAGCTTTGGCAAAGCCAATAGGTCTGACATTGGATGCTATCCTTTTTGGCTATGCTTGTATTGCTGTGTCCTGGTTTTTGTGAAGCTTCCGGACCCTCATCAATCTAAAAAAACATTGGCTAAAAGCAAAAAAGGCCCTAGTAGTCTCTGGCAGTTAAGGAAACTAATATTTGAGTGGATGTGTTACTTGTGAAAGTGGGGAATACTGTTGCTCACAGAAAGGTTACCCAATGGGTGAACTGAGGTGACCTATTGGCCTATTCTGTATGCTGCAGTGGGCGGAAGAAAAGTGTGAATGACACATTAAGGGACCAATGGTTGAAAAGAGCTGTTTGAAATCCCTTACAAGTAACTATATTCTATATATATTTTAGTTAAATCAAAAAGTCTTATCTAATGCCAGACCTAAACAAGCACTGGCAAAGCTTATAGGCCTGGCTTTGCGTGCCAGCCTTTTGGCTCAGCCATCACTTGTTTTGTTTTGTCATGGTTTTTGTTGCTGATAGAGCTCTAAGGGGGATATTCACAAGAACGTGCGGTAAACATCTCCAAAAAATGTTAACGCAACTTTACACATCGCAGTCCATCGCGGGAAAACAACCCCGTGTTAACGTGGAATTCACAACACGGCGGTACCATGCGATAGTCTCCCGAAAACGCAGACAATGTCAACGATACAACAACCGCGACCCTGATAAAAACCCAAACCCCAATGCCAAAAAACATGCGATAGGCCAAACCGCGATGAAGAAATCAGCGATAAGCAGCGCCAGGCCTGCTATACACACACGGCAGGTGGGAAAATCACTACAAAAGTAGAAAAAACACACCAACACAAAATGACCAACACCGAAGCACCATGGAGGCAGCCGGAGCAGTCGCAGAGGACGAGCGGAACCCCACAAGCACCCCGGTCGACCAGCCTGGGACCTCGGGGACAGGGAAGGGCAAGGACAAGAAGAAGACGAAGACGAAGTTCAGTCCGCAGGAGAATAGGATCCTGGTCACGGAGGTGATAGAACACCATCAACAACTGTTCATCACTTCCAATGTGTCATTGGACACCAAAAATGGAATATGGCGGTCCATCGTGGACAAGCTGAATGCCGTCGGAGAGCACAAGAGGTCAATGGACGAGGTCAAGAGGCGATGGATTGACAACAAGCGCAAAACCAAGGAGAAATTCGCAGGCAACCAGAAGGCAGCAATGCAGGCTGGAGGTGGGAGCCCTGCGCCACAGCTGAAGCTGGATGACATGGAGGAGCTGGTGTCGACAGTCATCAGTGTGGAGACCGTGGCAGGAGTCGGGGCGCCGGACACTGCTCGACATGACACAACACAACAGCAACAGGGTGAGTAACCACCAGGTACTGGGGGGACGGGGGGAGATGGCCACAATGGCACACATGCACAATCAAGCAGAGCACAGTGCACACCCACAATGACTCTGGATCATGGCCCTGATCTACAGACTGTCACAATGTACATTGCCATGCTGTCTGAATGTGAACATGTACCATGCGGCTACATACATGTGGACACATTGTAACACAGCATCTCCCCTTAACATTGCAGGGGCACTGTCAACACCTCCTGCAGAGCAGTCCCAGCCACTCTCCACTGATGACGAGGAGGACACCACCAGCATCGACACCCAAGCCCTCCAAGACATCATTGAACTCATCCGCCAATCACCTCCAGAACCAGGGCAGCCCAGCTGCATCGAGGAGACCCCACCCACTCCACAAACAACCCAGCAGGAGGCACCCACAACCCCGGCTGTCTCCCAAGACCCCCCCGAACAACACATGGCCTTCCAATGCTGTGTGTTGGAGGGCCAGAGGGAGATGGCTGAGCAGGTGCTGGTGGGGTTCGACCTCATGGCTACCAAACTTGATGCCATCCATGGGCGTCTGAGTATCATCAGGGACCACCTCCAGTCCCTAACAGACACCCACACGCTGCTCCATGGTCTCCAACTAGCCCTGGCTGACATCGCAGGAGTCATGACTCGGAGACAAGAACACCTGTCCGCTCAGAGTGGCTCCAGCGATCTCAGCCGTGAGCTGGCACACATGCGGAGGCTCATGGAGGACATGATGCGGATGGAGGCGGAAAGGATGGCAGCCACCGCTGCACATCAGCAAAATGTAGCTGGGATCTACCATGCCCTGCATGTCCTCATCATGGCATTGCTGCCACAAGGCGTGGCGCAGATGAATGCTGCTGCTCCTACACCATCCACATCTCCGCCCCCTGGTGTGTCAGTGCCTCACAGTGCGGCAGGCATTTCCACCCCGGCACCTGATGTGTCACTGCCACACAGTGCGGCCGACAATCCACCTCCGGCCCCTGATGTGTCAGTGGCACACAGTGCCGCAGCAGGAACTGCACCACCCACAGGTGGGGCAGAGCACACATCCGAGGACGTGGATGTGCTTGAGATTAGAAGGAGGCACTAGCATTCATGTCTGCCACCTGGCCTGTTGCTGCTTGGTGCCGCACATGGCCCCATGACCTTCCACTGACCCCCGATACACTCTGCTGCACTCACCTTGGACCGCGACATGGACTGCCATATCCTGTTTGGTGACCAATAACACGGCGACCAGACTGCGGACTGTACCCTTCCTCTTCCGCTGCACTTGTCATTCCCCGATGGACTCTGGCTGGCCCTCCACGGGCCCATATTGTGAAGTGGGGTTGGCATGGCCCTGTACTGCTCCAGCTGCAAAACTCCACTGGATATGCATTAAACATTCAGAAACGCACTGCTGTGTCATGTCTTTCATCATTCATGTATGAATGTGTGGATGAATGTAGGGTCAGTGATTCCCCCTAACGTCAATGATGCTCATCTAGTGGGATTCCAGTCACAGTGTGCTACATTGCCGTTTGCGTTCCTGGTGCCGTAGACACTACAACAGGGACACACGCATTAGTCACTTCCTTGTCCGGACATGGACTGAACCACGCCCAGAGCCCCCGAGTCATTGTTGCAAGCCCTGCGCTGGTCCGGCGTACGCCAGGCCAGACCACTCCGCTTACGCTCCGAGGGGGGCCACATAGCTACAAGTCGCAGGTTTACACGCTAGTGGTCTGCAGGTCGCTGGTCTAGTTGTCAGCATGTCATGGCCACTCCCTGAGGGCAGGTTTGCACACACACCACACCCATCCGGCACAGGCGTCACAGGCCATGTGACCCCACCAATATAAGGGGCCGACAATGTCACATTCCCCACTGCCGGTGGTGACTGGATTACGGACGTTCCACGATTCTCAATCATAAAGGGCCCATGAGTTGTTGCGCACAAGGTTAGTGGCACCCGAAGCCTTGCGGCCGTCACGGGCCTACCACCACGTGGTGCTGACTGGGGTTGCACAGGGTTAGTGGCACCGAAATTGCTGAGCGGGTGTGCAGCCTGCGATGATGACGTGTGCACTGATGTGGTCTCTGCCTTTGATGCCTCAGGACTCAGCGTCATGTGTGGGACCTGCTGGGCCGCGGTGCAGGTCCGCTTGATGTGGAGCATGCCATGGTGGCGGAACCTGGGCCTGGAGCTTGCACGGGCACGTGGTGTGCCCACTGGTGGACACACCGTTGGTGGCAGGTGAGCAGTGGGGCCTGGGTGCGCAAGTGCGGACAGCCAGCGCTGGCCGGCGGGTGGGGGTAGGGTGCGGCTGCATGTGTGAGCAGGGACGGACAGGCGTTGTTGCCGTGTGCAGTGAGATGGACTCTGCCATGATTGACTCTGGCCTCGTTTACAGATTTGGTGGCTTACAGTGTATACTGGCACTTGGTTGGAGACACACCGGTGGCAGCAGGTGAGCAGTGGTGCCTGGGTGCGCGGGGCGGCAGTGTCCCTCCTTCTCTCTCTCTCTCTCTCTCTCTCTCTCTCTCCCTTCCTTTCCTTCTCTCTCTCTCCTTTCCTTTCCTTCTCTCTCTCTCTCTCCCTTCCTTTCCTTCTCTCTCTCTCTCTCTCTCTCTCTCCCTTTCCTTCTCTCTCTCTCTCCCTTCCTTTCCTTCTCTCTCTCTCTCCCTTCCTTTCCTTCTCTCTCTCTCTCTCCCTTCCGTTCCTTCTCTCTCTTTCTCTCTCTGCCTTTCTTTCCTTCTCTGTTTCTCTGTGTCTCGCTCCTTTGATGTGCGCATGACACACGTTCTGATTTTGTGCTTTATTTTCCAGGCTGTGACATCAAGATTGTCCCGGACGGACCCGACAGGAGTCTTCCGCATTGGTGTTTTGTGTTGTATTTCAATAAAGTTTTTGGTTGTTACTTCAATGATGAGTGACTGTTTCTCGTTCTTCTGACCACACATGTGTTTCTTGTTGTCATTGTGCGACATCATGCGCTTTTTTTTGTGGCTCTTGTGTCGTGCACGGTATGTGTTTGTCTGGGTGGGGCGGGGGGGCAGATGGGGTGGGGAGTTCCGGGGGGAGGGGGCCTGGGAGTGGTGGCGGTGGGTGTTGTGGCCCTCATGGGTCTCCGAGCTGCATGATCATTGTCTCCATGGCATCTGTGGGTCTTCAGATGTGGCTCTGGGCTGGGCTCCCTTTCATACTGCAGGTAGTCGTCCAGCTTAACACCAGCAGAAGGCAGGTGTTAAATCCCTGTTGCTAACGCGGCTTATCCCCTGTTTTTGGTTTGCATCGCAGATCTGGCAGTTCGTTGTGAATGTGGTGTAGTGGTGTTTTCGTGTGTTTTTGCATGGGAACGCCTACTCTGCATCTCATTAGGGTTAGTTGGTGGTGTCACCTGTGGAGGTAAATTTTGCGGCAGTTATCGCGGGAATACTGGCGATGTCTGCAGTTTGCACCCGCTTGTGAATGGGGTGTTAAATCTATCTCCGATTTTGATGCGTTAAGGTGGCGATAACTCAGCGATAAGTCCTTGTGAATATGCCCCCAAGTCACTCGTTGATATAAAAAAAAAACCAGTGGCTAAAAGCAAAAATATTTTTGTGTCTCAAAAAGCACACATTGCTATAGTAATCACTGGCACTGAAGAGAACTATTGTGTGCAGCTGTAAGCCTTATTAAAGGGCAGAATGTCATTACTCATAGTGAAGTTAGCCAAGGACTGTATCTAGCTGACCTGCTGGCCTGGGCAGTATGCTGCAGTGGGGTGGATTAAAATTAAAATGACATAACAACAGACCGATGGATGAAGAATTCTGGCTGAAAGTCCCTTTAAGTATATTATCCATATCATTTTAGTAAAATCAAAAGGTCTTGGCTAATGCCAGACTTAAAAAAGCTTCGGAGAAACAACTTCAAACCAAGAAAGAAGCCACAACTAATTCAATTTACACTTCTTTCTCCCTCTTCTATTTCCCTCAATGCTCCCTCGATGTAAATATGTATATAAAATAAATGTTTTGTCAACATTGTCGCTCAATTCTTATTCACCTTGTCTAAAATTAACAAGAAATCTAATCCCCACATTTTATGAACTTATATGTTGTATTATTGTCCCTATTTTCCACTATTTCTTATCAACGGTGTTCCTCACATTCAGTGCTGAATATATTGACATCTTTAACACCTCTAGTAGTATATCTGCTGGTCATGTCAGAACCTGTTGATGTATACAATGAGACCACATTCTTTAAGTACATTGAGCACATTTGTTTTCAGCAATGCCGTAAAAGACTGATAACTGCACAAAATGTGACCTGTCTACATTGTACATGTACAATGTTCTTACTTTGTTCTGCCATGGGTCTTACAAATTATCCTGTCAATGAAGAAAGCCGCCCAATTAACCCAACGTTCCCAATTGTTTTTTTAAATGAGGCATTTTAGCATGACATGCCTCTTTGTTAAACTAAATTAAAAACAATGGGCGTTATCATATAAAGTGAGCACTGGTAGTGCTAAGATAAAGACCCAGGGGTCGATTCCGATCTCGGCCGGAAGCGCACCTAACACTATTCGTCCAGAAAAAAACCAAGCCGAATGCGTGTTTCCCGACCGAACCGAACAGTCGTCCGAACGAGCAAGTACGATGCGCATAACAGCACAGATTCCGAGCGAGCCGTACTTACCCATTCCAGCTCCTGTTCCCCGCCCGAGCCGGATCAGTAAACGCCGAATCGAGTCGCACGGAGGCAAATACACAGCACCTTCCGGCCGGACTAGTACGATGCGCCTTCCGTACGCGCCCAACCCGTCGCTACGTCCGGCACCTCAGAGCATCCAGGAGAGCTGTACATAAGCTCCGATTCGCGCCACAAGACGATCTACGGCGACGAGACGAACAAGCCAGAGACGAGTACAAGTCGAAGCCACGAGAAACCCGAACGAGACGACCCAACTATGAATCCCATCGCGCAGGTCCTACCAATACTCTACATCTATTACCGGGACCGGTACGGACGCGTACGGCGCAGACGGTAAGTCAAACACCCACAACACAAACAAACAACACGTACCCGACATATGTCACACACACATAGGGATGCAGAAATGATGTACACTAGCAACAGCAGAACCATAGGGGCGGGAGGGCTATCACCAATGCCATACACACCCATAGGGGCCTGATGCCTACCACTACCACCACCCCTACTCATGGGGGCCTGGATGCCTACCACTACCACCACCCCTACTCATGGGGGCCTGGATGCCTACCACTACTACCATCCCCACTCACAGGGACATGGATGCCTGCCACTACCACCACCCCTACTCATGTGGGCCTCGATGCCTGTCACTACTACCATCCCCACTCATAGGGGGATTGGATGCCTACCACTACCACCACCCCTACTCAGGGGGGCCTGGATGCCTACCACTACCACCACCCCTACTCATGTGGGCCTGGATGCCTGCCACTACTACCATCCCCACTCCTAGGGGGATTGGATGCCTACCAGTACCACCACCCCTACTCATGGGGGCCTGGATGACTACCATTACCACCACCACTACTCATGTGGGCCTGGATGCCTGTCACTACTACCATCCCCACTCCTAGAGGGATTGGATGCCTACCACTACCACTACCCCTACTCATGGGGGCCTGGATGCCTACCACTACCACCACCCCTACTCATGTGGGCCTGGATGCCTGTCACTACTACCATCCCCACTCATAGGGGGATGGATGCCTACCACTACCACCACCCCTACTCAGGGGGCCTGGATGCCTACCACTACCACCACCCCTACTCATGTGGGCCTGGATGCCTGTCACTACTACCATCCCCACTCATAGGGGGATGGATGCCTACCACTAGCACCACCCCTACTCAGGGGGGCCTGGATGCCTACTACTACCACCACCCCTACTCATGTGGGCCTGGATGCCTACCACTACCACCACCCCTACTCATGTGGGCCTGGATGCCTGGCACTACTACCATCCCCACTCATAGGGGGATGGATGCCTACCACTAACACCACCCCTACTCATGGGGGCCTGGATGCCTACCACTACCACCACCCCTACTCAGGGGGGCCTGGATGCCTGTCACTACTACCATCCCCACTCCTAGGGGCATTGGATGCCTACCACTACCACCACCCCTACTCATGGGGGCCTGGATGCCTACCACTACCACCACCCCTACTCATGTGGGCCTGGATGCCTGTCACTACTACCATCCCCACTCATAGGGGGATGGATGCCTACCACTACCACCACCCCTACTCATGGGGGCCTGGATGCCTACCACTACCACCACCCCTACTCATGGGGGCCTGGATGCCTACCACTACCACCACCCCTACTCATGTGGGCCTGGATGCCTACCACTACCACCACCCCAACTCATGTGGGCCTGGATGCCTGTCACTACTACCATCCCCACTCATAGGGGGATGGATGCCTACCACTAACACCACCCCTACTCATGGGGGCCTGGATGCCTACCACTACCACCAACCCCAATTCATGTGGGCCTGGATGCCTGTCACTACTACCATCCCCACTCATAGGGGGATGGATACCTACCACTAACACCACCCCTACTCATGGGGGCCTGGATTCCTACCACTACCACCACCCCTACTCAGGGGCCTGGATGCCTGTCACTACTACCGTCCCCACTGAAAGGGGCCTGGATGCCTACCACTACCACCACCCCTACTCATGGGGGCCTGGATGCCTACCACTACCACCACCCCTACTCATGGGGGCCTGGATGCCTACCACTATCACCACCCCTACTCAGGGGGGCCTGGATGCCTACCACTACCACCACCCCTACTCATGTGGGCCTGGATGCCTGTCACTACTACCATCCCCACTCATAGGGGGAATGGATGCCTACCACTACCACCACCCCTACTCATTGGGGCCTGGATGCCTACCACCACTACCACCCCTACTCAGGGGGGCCTGGATGCCTACCACTACCACCACCCCATCTCATGTGGGCCTGGATGCCTGTCACTACTACCATCCCCACTCATAGCGGGAATGGATGCCTACCACTACCACCACCCCTACTCATGGGGTCCTGGATGCCTACCACTACCACCACCCCTACTCATGGGGGCCTGGATGCCTACCACTACCACCACCCCTACTCATGTGGGCCTGGATGCCTGTCACTACTACCATCCCATGTAGGGGGATTGGATGCCTACCACTACCACCACCCCTACTCATGGGGGCCTGGATGCCTACCACTACCACCACCCCTACTCATGTGGGCCTGGATGCCTGTCACTACTACCATCCCCACTCATAGGGGGATGGATGCCTACCACTACCACCACCCCTACTCAGGGGGGCCTGGATGCCTACCACTACCACCACCCCTACTCATGTGGGCCTGGATGCCTGTCACTACTACCATCCCCACTCATAGGGGGATGGATGCCTACCACTAACACCACCCCTACTCATGTGGGCCTGGATGCCTACCACTACCACCACCCCTACTCATGTGGGCCTGGATGCCTGTCACTACTACCATCCCCACTCATAGGGGGATGGATGCCTACCACTAACACCACCCCTACTCATGGGGGCCTGGATGCCTACCACTACCACCACCCCTACTCATGTGGGCCTGGATACCTGTCACTACTACCATCCTCACTCATAGGGGGATGGATACCTACCACTAACACCACCCCTACTCATGGGGGCCTGGATGCCTACCACTACCACCACCCCTACTCAGGGGGGCCTGGATGCCTGTCACTACTACCGTCCCCACTCAAAGGGGGATGGATGCCTACCACTACCACCACCCCTACTCATGGGGGCCTGGATGCCTACCACTACCACCACCCCTACTCATGGGGGACTGGATGCCTGGATGCCTACCACTACCACCACCCCTACTCATGTGGGCCTGGATACCTACCACTACCACCACCCCTACTCATGTGGGCCTGGATGCCTGTCACTACTACCATCCCCACTCATAGGGGGATGGATGCCTACCACTAACACCACCCCTACTCATGGGGGCCTGGATGCCTACCACTACCACCAACCCCAATTAATGTGGGCCTGGATGCCTGTCACTACTACCATCCTCACTCATAGGGGGATGGATACCTACCACTAACACCACCCCTACTCATGGGGGCCTGGATGCCTACCACTACCACCACCCCTACTCAGGGGGGCCTGGATGCCTGTCACTACTACCGTCCCCACTCAAAGGGGGATGGATGCCTACCACTACCACCACCCCTACTCATGGGGGCCTGGATGCCTAACACTACCACCACCCCTACTCATGGGGGCCTGGATGCCTACCACTATCACCACCCCTACTCAGGGGGGCCTGGATGCCTACCACTACCACCACCCCTACTCATGTGGGCCTGGATGCCTGTCACTACTACCATCCACACTCATAGGGGGAATAGATGCCTACCACTACCACCACCCCTACTCATGGGGGCCTGGATGCCTACCACTACCACCACCCCTACTCAGGGGGGCCTGGATGCCTACCACTACCACCACCCCTACTCATGTGGGCCTGGATGCCTGTCACTACTACCATCCCCACTCATAGGGGGAATGGATGCCTACCACTACCACCACCCCTACTCATGGGGTCCTGGATGCCTACCACTACCACCACCCCTACTCATGGGGGCCTGGATGCCTACCACTACCACCACCCCTACTCATGTGGGCCTGGATGCCTACCACTACCACCACCCCTACTCATGTGGGCCTGGATGCCTGTCACTACTACCATCCCCACTCATAGGGGGAATGGATGCCTACCACTACCACCACCCCTACTCATGGGGTCCTGGATGCCTACCACTACCACCACCCCTACTCATGGGGGCCTGGATGCCTACCACTACCACCACCCCTACTCATGTGGGCCTGGATGCCTACCACTACCACCACCCCTACTCATGTGGGCCTGTATGCCTGTCACTACTACCATCCCCACTCCTAGGGGGATTGGATGCCTACCACTACCACCACCCCTACTCATGGGGGCCTGGATGCCTACCACTACCACCACCCCTACTCATGTGGGCCTGTATGCCTGTCACTACTACCATCCCCACTCATAGGGGGATGGATGCCTACCACTACCACCACCCCTACTCAGGGGGGCCTGGATGCCTACCACTACCACCACCCCTACTAATGTGGGCCTGGATGCCTGTCACTATTACCATCCCCACTGATAGGGGGATGGATGCCTACCACTAACACCACCCTTACTCGGGGGCCTGGATGCCTACCACTACCACCACCCCTACTCATGTGGGTCTGGATGCCTACCACTACCACCACCCCTACTCATGTGGGCCTGGATGCCTGACACTACTACCATCCCCACTCATAGGGGGATGGATGCCTACCACTACCCCCACCCCTACTCAGGGGGGCCTGGATGCCTACCACTACCACCACCCCTACTCAGGGGGGCCTGGATGCCTGTCACCACTACCATCCCCACTCATAGGAGGATGGATGCCTACCACTACCACCACCCCTACTCAGGGGGGCCTGGATGCCTGTCACTACTACCATCCCCACTCATAGGGGGATGGATGCCTACCACTACCACCACCCCTACTCAGGGGGGCCTGGATGCCTACCACTACCACCACCCCTACTCAGGGGGGCCTGGATGCCTGCCACTACCACCACCCCTACTCAGGGGGGCCTGGATGCCTACCACCACTACCATCCCCACTCATAGGACGGGTAATGCATGACACAACCAGCATACTCCAACATAAGGAATGTCAGAAAAGACATCACCCCAACATCATGACAAGCGTGTGTAGTCTGTGTCAAATGCCTACAAAACTGAACATGACAATGAACATACAAAGTGACCCCCTATCACATGTGTCACACATAAATGTGTGTGGCCTCCACAATGCAAGCAGACCATAAGTGTGGGGTCCATAGCTGAAGCACATTTTGAACATTGTGGCAATGGGGTCTAAACCCCCATCATCACAGTGACCAAAATGTAAGTGTGGGGTCCATAGCTGAAGCACATTTTGAACATTGCACATTTTGAACATTGTGGCAATGGGGTCTAAACCCCCATCATCACAGTGACCAAAATGTAATTGTGGGGTCCATAGCTGAAGCACATTTTGAACATTGTAGCAATGGGGTGTAAACCCCCATCATCACAGTGACCAAAATGTAAGTGTGGGGTCCATAGCTGAAGCACATTTTGAACATTGTGGCAATGGGGTCTAAACCCCATCATCACAGTGACCAAAAGGTAAGTGTTGTCATGGAAAAAGCTGCAACTGCCAAACAGCATGGATGATTCCTGGTCACACAACAACAAACACATCAGTGGCAAAGTAGTGCTTGTGTCCCATAGCAACATAGATTGGGTGAGGCAAACAGTGCAGTGCAAATAAGACATACCTTTGGCCATGTGCAGACAAACATCACCCATGGGGGCTGACATTGTCAACATTTATCAATTACACAATGACAGAAGTGACCATCATAATGCAGACCCACATATCTGCACCAATGGACACACAAATGTAGATATCCTGTGGAGACTGTAGATGTGAGGTGAACAAATACCATACCATGGCAGCAATGGGACATACAAACCATGATTATTGTGCTGACTGATGACCTAGGAGTCCCAGGGACAGCAGGGGAAATCCACCAAACAACATACAGACAATGGCACACTAAATATATGCCAATGCAGTGGTGCAGATGCACAAACACAAACAGGCAGCCTCACACTGCATATCAAACACAACAGGTGATGGGGGGAGGGTGTGCCAGTGTCCCCAGGCAACCACACAACACATGAGGAGGCCTGAATCCCAATTACACAGATGTGTATACAGTGCAACACAGAAGTAACTCATGGATCGGATTCCCCTATGTGGGCAATCAGGCATTGTTAGATGAGAGGGAGCCCAAATTACACATGTCACACAAGCTTGTAGGAACAGCAACTAACACAGAAAGAGACAGACCCACCACAGCACTACTCCCAGGGACACCACATTGTGGTGACACTAGCCTGCATGATAATCCCACTGTGATGACAAAGGTAGATGCCGTTCACACAGTGAACCACAGCCATGTGTCCTGAGCAAATAACTACCATCACACCTACACAAGCACAAATCAATCAGCACGGCCTGTCAGCCAAGACCAATATGGAGGTAGGGGTCTAGCCGTGCAACAACTCACATTTGCACACACTCAACACCACACACCTTGATCTCCACCGATGTGCAGCTGTGAAGCTCACATGGACTGGTGACATTGCACTTGCACCCATGACAATCCCAGGGGGGGTGGTGGAAACTAAGGTGCGAAACCCATCACACATGGCCAATCAACAAGACTCGTGAATGTCTGACACACTGCACAGTACGTCGTACATGGGCATGACGTGAAATGCACCCCAATCAATGGGATCCCGGCCACAGTCACACACCAATGAAGAAGCCAAGGTGACACACAAAGAACACACATAGACAACTTCCAACATTGCAGCTCTGACCCTGAGGAGTGGCAGCAGTCACACACACAACGTGTCACAATCACTGAAAGCTACCACAAACTGTAAATTACATGACTTGTGTAACCAACAAGTGCCAAGGGGAATCCTGACTGTGTCCCATCTGCGTTTGCCCACATACCCAGCCCTGACAACAAAGACAACTAGGGATGACAACCTCATGAACATTAGTTTGCCATGCACCCACATCCCGGAGAAACCAGGTCCAAGATGCTGGATGAACACAGGACAACTCAGCAAGCATCACAAACAGGAACATCCCCAGGGACACAGCCTGTGTAGGAAAAGGGAAGGGAACACACACAGACATGCTCACACAGCACACAGCA
The DNA here is from genome assembly GCA_963921515.1 of Calotriton arnoldi. Taxonomy (NCBI): domain Eukaryota; kingdom Metazoa; phylum Chordata; class Amphibia; order Caudata; family Salamandridae; genus Calotriton; species Calotriton arnoldi. Next base: position 209,412 of record CAWUFW010010290.1, read on the forward strand.
CGGGCCCAGGCAATGTCACAGGATTACACACTGCCATGAGGGCACTCCACTCCTGTGGAAGGTCCGCTGTGCCAAACCTTGTCTGTGCACGACTCAAACATGTCAGCAGAACACTCGGTCAGTGAGTCAACAACTACAACACACTGAAGGCTCTGCTCACATCAGCCTGGGTACGGGAGTGTAACGTCAGTCATCTGCATAAACCCTAAACACGTGTCAAGCAAGTTGCACTGTATACACAGATGAGTCCTTCAACATTGATGTGCTAAACTGCATGTCCAGTGGAGATGGGCACACAGTCAGGGAAATAGAAACATTGAACAGTGGTAAGCCCACCAGATGTGAATCAGTATAAGCCAAAGATGTTAATTTACAAAAGCAAAACGTACATCCATGTGTCAAATGCTGAACACTACACCCTCAGACTGCAGCAAAGGATGCTATAGATCCAGACTACATTAGGACACATATCCCATGTACCACATGGAGTCCATCACAGCAACACTTCATTTTCCTGATCTGAACACTATTACAACTGCAAATGCATGATGATACTCATCTACATCGTGTACATCCAAAGAAAAACCACAATTAAACAAAAAGAGGCTTTATTCAGCAAATGTTAAATTAAAATTTGAAGTCCAAAAGAAACTAAGGCCAATGGCCAGTCCAAATACACAATCCCAACAGGGTGATACTTGACAACTTGTCACCCATTGCTTGCCTGCACTGGTACGGACAGGGGACATCCCCCTCGGAGGGGCATACAAGGGGCAGGCCAGGCACTGCAGGGACAGGATCAGGGGATGCCAGAAGGAGGCAGTGAAGGGGTGGTGGGTGCAGGAGTGTCACCGGCAACTGCAGTGGAGGTGTCTGACTCAGTGGGGGCCAGCACCACTGTAGGGCACAACTCAGATGTCGTGGGTGCTGCAACCACTGCAGTGGGCCGGTCAGATGGAGTGGACTGGGTCCCCACTGCAGTGCCCGAGTCAGACGGGGTGGTTGTGGACTCCACTGCAGTGCATAACTCCAAGGGAGTGGAAGGGGGCAGATGAGGTGGGCAGGACAGGGGGGACCCGGTCTCCACACCAGTGGCACAAACAGGCAGAGCGTCTGGTTTGGGGGTGGAAGAGCAAGTGGTAGGGGAGGGCCTAAGCAGTTTGGGTGTGCGGTATTGGTGTGTGGGGAACCTGGGGCAGGGTGTGGTGGTGGAACCTGTGCAGTGGTGGCCTGGGGGATGGAGGAGAGAGACTGTGTGGTGGAGCTGCGTGGTGGTGGTGGTGGGGTCTTGCCCTTCCTGGTCTGGGGGGACTTTCAAATGGGGTCCTCTGTCTGCCTGTGCCTGGGGGAGGGTGTCCGGGTGTGAGGGTCACTCCCCTCTGTGTGTGGTGGTCGCCTCTTCCGCCTGGACTTCGTGTGAGGTGTATCTGTGGGGAAGAGGCCAAGCTCACAGAGGAAGAGCTTCTGGGAGGGGGGGTTGCAGGTGAGGCAAGAGAAGGGGTTTTGGAGGGAGAGGTATCTGAGGACTGCGCAGTGCTCGTGGATGAGTGTGTGTGTGTCTGGGCCCCATCCCCTGTGAGTGAGGTATCAGTCCCCTGACTGTGCGTGCGTGTGCGTCTGGATTTTGGCGTGTGTGTGTGTGTGCTGCTTGTGTCTGTGCTGATGCGTGCCGGTGCCGGTGTGTGTGTGCTTGGGACAGGTAGGGTGCTGGGTATTGTGGATGGGGCAGAGGTGGGAGGGGTGAGGGACTGTTGCAGGAGGGACACTGCTGCCGTCAGAGAGGAGGCCATGGACTGATTGGTCCGATGTAGGGCAGACATGCCAGATGACATGCCCTCCATGAATGACACCAGTTGTGTCAAAAGACCCATGTGTGCATGGAGGACACTCAGCATTGATGTCTGCCCTACATGGATCTGCTTAAGTAAGTCCACAGACTCCACACTCAGGGCAGCAGGGGGACAGAGGCAGGGGGTGCGGTGCCTGGCATGAAGGAGACACGCTCCCCTACACGGGAGCCTCCACGGACATGTGGGATGGGAGCAGATGGGAGGGTGGAGATGGTGGTGGTGGCGGGGACAGACTTGCTTGCTGTTGCCTCTGGTCTGCTGACACCCGCCTCCACAAGGGAGTCCTCACTGGAAGTGCTGTTTTCCCAGCCGAGGTGGTCGTAGCTGAGGTCTCCTCAGTGTGGCTCCCCTCACCCTCCGTGCCACTGGGTCCCTCGCTCTCACCTGCAGTGGACCCAGTCTGGCTCTGCCGCTCCTCTTGGTAAGTGGAGCTGTCTCCTCCTGTGGCCGTGGATGTATCTGCAAACAATCAGGATAAACAGAGCAACATTAGTCACCTGTACTGACCACACACACCACAGTAAATACAGCACATCACAGAGCAAGTCCTGCCATCATTTGCTAGACATTGCAATTAGTGCTGACACTGATTTGAAGAAGCCCATTGTCTGCCTGACAGTCAGTCATGCCACACATATCCTACCTGTCCATGCACCCATCTGTCTGCTGCCTGTTGTATGCGACTAATCATATGTGCACACATGCACCACATACACAGTTGTTGGACATCCAAGAGTATATATGGAAATGTGTCACTCCAAACACATGCCATCTCCTGCCACTGACTCAGTACATGTGTCAGGAAAAGTGATGGGCAAAGTCTCTGTTGATATGCGGGTTTTGCTTCCATCACCAGACACAATGATGTCCTCATGTCCTGATAGACAATGCAACAATGGTGTGCATGCAGGACATATCACACCACTGCTGGATCACCCTTTGCGATTTGAATGTCATGGCACAGGCCTGTCTGGCAAGTCAGTCATAACTGTCTCCGGTCACAGGGGCAGTGCATACACACAACACCAGTCTGCACTGTGTCACAATCAGGGAGTTTTAGAAATGTAAGCCCTGTAGCTGACAGGTGCACATGTGCACCCCTGGCCACCCACATCATGAGGACTGAGATGATCCCACGTCAATCAAATGAGACATTTGAGTGACTGCAAACACAAATCCATACATATGAGCACTTCACCGTCTGATGAGAATGAACCAAAGCTGCCTGCACCTCAATGTTTCATACAACATTGTGCACAGTCAAGGGATCAGAGACCTATGCATTGACCTATGTGCAGATCCCATAGTCATAACTCAGATGGCTGGCCACCCCAAATTGTTAAACACTCCAGGAGTCCAAATAGCAAGGCCACACCACGGTGACACAGAGGCATACACCTGAGTGCACTCTTCACAATGCCCAATATGTATGCTGACACATGGGAGTGGGAGAACAGAGTGCCTTCGATGTACGGAGTAGGCATTACAGTCCTGGTCCATGTGCAACATGGTATTACCCTGAACACTAGGCAGGTGGCTATGCATGTGTCACACACATGATGTACATATTTCTGAGGTCCCTACCTTGGTCTCTGCAGCAGCATGGGTGTGTGACACATACCCCAGACATGTGGTGAGTCAGAGCAGCAATTGGAACACATATTAAAGCCATACCCAGAGTACATGTCAGATCACAGGCAATGTGAGCAATTGTACCACACATGCAGCCCACCACAAAGTTCCTGTAACTGATGCTGTCCCCAACTTGAACCACAGGTAACTGCAAGTACACAGTACCCAAGTGACCTAAGTCACAGACTGTAAGGGCCACACCTGTGTATCAGATGAGGAGGGGGCATGACACAAGTGAGTGACATGAGTCCAGGATGACATGACAGTTGTACTGTGGAAGTGGAACCAGGCTAAAGGAGTGCATAGAGCATGTCAGTCATAGTACACAGTTGAGGCTAGCACTTACCCCCTCCTTGCTGCTGTCTGGCCTTCAGCTGCCAATCCAGGTCAGGGAAGACCACCGCCAGGATCCGGAGCATGTGGGGGTCAGGGTCCGGTGTCCGCCCCTCCTGCGAGGAGGCGACAGCTTCAGCTGGACCCTTGCGATCCTCCGGGTCCAGCCCCGAAGGTCCTGCCACCTCTTCTGGCAGTTGCGGATCCTGCGCCTGTAGACCCCCACAGATCGTACTGCCCGGACGATGGTCAGCCAGATCTCCTGCTTCTGGTGGGCATCAACCTGTGAGGATGACAAAGTGAAAAGGCCATTACTACACATGCAACATTTCCGTGCATCACACAGTTGGATATACATGTCTCAATCACAGGGGCATATGATCTACACAGGTAGTGCAACTATGGCTATGAACAGTTTGCCAGCAGTTACTACATGGTATCATTGCCTGGGAAGTAAAACCTTGTTGGAATGCACTGTTACTGCACAATACCTGTTCAGTGCATGTGACTACACACTTTGGGGGTGACAACTACTCAGTGAGCATGCTAGCCACTGGTGTACACACTGTACGTCTTGCTAGTCAGACAACATGCACAATTAGTAAGGCAGTGGACAGCACACTCACCTGCTCCCCTGGTTTCCCATACAGCTTGCTGTACTGTGGAAGGAGGCTGTCCAGCAGGGCCTGGTTCTCCTCAGTGCTGAAGGCTGGGGCTCTATCCACAGTACGTGCCATAGCAGTAGCCAGAGGATGCAGAGACAGCAGCAGTGGTGGTGGCAGATGTCGTCCTGGAGCATGTAGTGCAGGCAAGTGAGCTCTCAGGGGAACAGTCAGCATTATATGTGTGCTGCAGAGGCAGATACTGTCCCATGTGTCCAAAGTGATAGGTCCAAGTCGTTTGCATCTTCTGAATCTGGCCAATCCATGGAATTGCACCACTTATACACGCCCACAGCATCCTTCAAAAGTTTAACTTCATGACACCCATGAATTTGCAACATTGTTGTGGCTGGCCAACTGAAGTCACTGCATCCGACTCGTACAAGCTTCGAAAACGCGTCCGTTACCATGTCAGGCCATAGCCAATGCGTGCGCACCGATTGGTCCATTGCTGTACAACGCGTATTTCGAAAAACAACACGCATCCGTCCACATCATATGCAATGTCCAATGCGTGCGCACCGATCGGTCCATTGCTGTACAACGCGTATCCGTTCGCATCATATGCAATGGCCAATGCGTGCGCACCGATCAGTCCATTGCTGTACAACGTGTATCCGTTCACATCATATGCAATGTCCAATGCGTGCGCACCGATTCGTCCATTGCTGTACAACGCGTATCCGTTCACATCATATGCAATGTCCAATGCGTGCGCACCGATCGGTCCATTGCTGTACAACGCATATCCGTTCTCATCATATGCAATGTCCAATGCGTGCGCACCGATCGGTCTATTGCTGTACAACGCGTATCCGTTCACATCATATGCAATGTCCAATGCGTGCGCACCGATCGGTCCATTGCTGTACAACGCGTACAATGCCCAATATGTATGCTGACACACGGGAGTGGGAGAACAGAGTGCCTTCGATGTACGGAGTAGGCATTACAGTCCTGGTCCATGTGCAACATGGTATTACCCTGAACACTAGGCAGGTGGCTATGCATGTGTCACACACATGATGTACATATTTCTGAGGCCCCTACCTTGGTCTCTGCAGCAGCATGGGTGTGTGGCACATACCCCAGACATGTGGTGAGTCAGAGCAGCAATTGGAACACATATTAAAGCCATACCCAGAGTACATGTCAGATCACTGGCAATGTGAGCAATTGTACCACACATGCAGCCCACCACAAAGTTCCTGTAACTGATGCTGTCCCCAACTTGAACCACAGGTAACTACAAGTACACAGTACCCAAGTGACCTAAGTCACAGACTGTAAGGGCCACACCTGTGGATCAGATGAGGAGGGGGCATGACACAAGTGAGGGACATGAGTCCAGGACGACATGACAGTTGTACTGTGGAAGTGGAACCAGGCTAAAGGAGTGCATAGAGCATGTCAGTCATAGTACACAGTTGAGGCTAGCACTTACCCCCTCCTTGCTGCTGTCTGGCCTTCAGCTGCCCATCCAGGTCAGGGAAGACCACCGCCAGGATCCGGAGCATGTGGGGGTCAGGGTCCGGTGTCCGCCCCTCCTGCGAGGAGGCGACCGCTTCAGCTGGACCCTTGCGATCCTCCGGGTCCAGCCCCGAAGGTCCTGCCACCTCTTCTGGCAGTTGCGGATCCTGCGCCTGTAGACCCCCACAGATCGTACTGCCCGGACGATGGTCAGCCAGATCTCCTGCTTCTGGTGGGCATCAACCTGTGAGGATGACAAAGTGAAAAGGCCATTACTACACATGCAACATTTCCGTGCATCACACAGTTGGATATACATGTCTTAATCACAGGGGCATATGATCTACACAGGTAGTGCAACTATGGCTATGAACAGTTTGCCAGCAGTTACTACATGGTATCATTGCCTGGGAAGTAAAACCTTGTTGGAATGCACTGTTACTGCACAATACCTGTTCAGTGCATGTGACTACACACTTTGGGGGTGACAACTACTCAGTGAGCATGCTAGCCACTGTTGTACACACTGTACGTCTTGCTAGTCAGACAACATGCACAATTAGTAAGGCAGTGGACAGCACACTCACCTGCTCCCCTGGTTTCCCATACAGCTTGCTGTACTGTGGAAGGAGGCTGTCCAGCAGGGCCTGGTTCTCCTCAGTGCTGAAGGCTGGGGCTCTATCCACAGTACGTGCCATAGCAGTAGATAGAGGATGCAGAGACAGCAGCAGTGGTGGTGGCAGATGTCGTCCTGGAGCATGTAGTGCAGGCAAGTGAGCTCTCAGGGGAACAGTCAGCATTATATGTGTGCTGCAGAGGCAGATACTGTCCCATGTGTCCAAAGTGATAGGTCCAAGTCGTTTGCATCTTCTGAATCTGGCCAATCCATGGAATTGCACCACTTATACACGCCCACAGCATCCTTCAAAAGTTTAACTTCATGACACCCATGAATTTGCAACATTGTTGTGGCTGGCCAACTGAATTCACTGCATCCGACTCGTACAAGCTTCGAAAACGCGTCCGTTACCATGTCAGGCCATAGCCAATGCGTGCGCACTGATTGGTCCATTGCTGTACAACGCGTATTTCGAAAAACAACACGCATCCGTCCACATCATATGCAATGTCCAATGCGTGCGCACCGATCGGTCCATTGCTGTACAACGCGTATCCGTTCGCATCATATGCAATGGCCAATGCGTGCACACCGATCGGTCCATTGCTGTACAACGCGTATCCGTTCACATCATATGCAATGTCCAATGCGTGCGCACCGATTCGTCCATTGCTGTACAACGCGTATCCGTTCACATCATATGCAATGTCCAATGCGTGCGCACCGATCGGTCCATTGCTGTACAACGTGTATCCATTCACATCATATGCAATGTCCAATGCGTGCGCACCGATCGGTCCATTGCTGTACAACGCGTATCCGTTCACATCATATGCAATGTCCAATGCGTGCGCACCGATCGGTCCATTGCTGTACAACGCGTATTTTGGATGACAACACGCATCCGTCCACATCATATGCAATGGCCAATGCGTGCACACGGATCGGTCCATTGCTGTACGACGCGTCCCTGTACAAGTCACTCGCATATGTCACCATGGTTGTCACTGGTGAACGTATGCCAGCCACATTTACTTGCCAGGGACTCAGGGGCACACCTACAACACCACAGCCTGTCCACACTGTATCCTAAGGCATGTAAGGCTGCATTACCTTTTCTGTGTATGAGGGTCAACATGTGGTTTTTTAGGTGGCACTTGGGGGCAGCCACTCCCAGGCTGTGCACGTGTTCATGGGGACAGAATCCTTTGTGTGTTGTGCACATGACCACTGTGGTGTGCAACTGTTCATTTCAGAGCATGTGGCATGGTCACATTTCCAGGTTGTGTATGTGTATGTCATGTCACATACCCCCTGAGTCCCATGTGGGAAGGTATGTACATCACAGGGTGACCCATTGCCACAATAGTGATGGCCCTCCACAGTCTGTGTGCATGTTGTGTTTTTTTGATGTCTCTGATTCCATGTGCACAATGGGAGACAGTCTCCACATCCATGTTGTTTGTGCATGAACTTTGATGTTGTGCGCGTGTGTGTCACAGACGTCCATGTCTGTCCTGCAGAGGCAACAGGGGCCACTACCTGTGGGAGTCATGGTTGTTTTGCTGACGTGTACATGATACGCCATGTCATGCCAGTGTCCATGTGGCAATACAGGGTCCCTGGGAATCTACCTGTCAATGAGCTGTGATGCCTGTGGCACATCTGTCCTCACATGTCACTGTGGTGTGTGTTTGGAACGTGACAGCAGTACATGGGTACTGTGACACAGCCTAATGATTTCCCATAGCACAACCTGGAACTTGTTGTCAACACATGTTGAACTGTGATGTTAGATGTTGGCCATGTAGGTGCCATATATGTCCATACAGAACGGCACACACATCAGGTACTTGGGTCTCGTAATGATGTATCATGTGATATTGAGTATGGTCTATGCCACATATGTGGGGTGACTGACAATCTTTCTTTCTTCACCTATGCACTGCAGGGCACCAGCTGTCCATAGACCATTCCCTGACCTTGCAACGATGGTTGAACGTGACTGCATCCGACGGTACCGCTTCAACAGGGCGCTGATTGAGGAATTGGCAGTGCTCTTGGCCCCACATTTGCAACCTGGCCGGCCATACCCTACAGCGCTGACCCCCAAGGTGAAGGTGATGGCAGCCCTACACTTCTTTGCCACCGGTACCTTTCAACACACTGTGGCGTCTGCTGGTGGGATGTCACAGACCATGTTCAGCCGTGTGCTACGCAATGTTTTGGAGGCAATGTTGAGATACCTGAACCAGTACATCTATTTCCCTAAACGTCAACAACTCACTGACGTCAAGAGTGACTTCTATGCCCTGGGGAGGATGCCACATGTCATTGGCTCCATTGATGGGACACATGTGGCTTTGGTACCACCACAGGCACATGAGCAGGCATACAGGAACAGGAAACATTACCATCCGATCAATGCTCTGGTGGTATGTCTTGCAGATATGAGCATCTCACATGTGTGTGCCCGTTTCCCCGGTTCGGCACACGATGCCTACGTGATGAGGAGTAGTCGCATCCCGAGGATGATGTCACAGATGCAGAACCAGCGTGCCTGGCTTGTCGGTGTGTACTGACTTTGTACCATTGTGTGTGTTCTGCAATGTTGTATTCCGCCCTCTTTTCCAACTCAGCTAATGTGCAATTGTCTGTATGTAGGTGACTCCGGATACCCCAACATGCCGTGGTTGCTGACACCCCTCAGGAACCCTGTGACACCAGCCCAGATGCGCTACAATGAGGCACATGGTCGGACCAGGAGAGTGATCGAGCGGACATTTGATCTCCTGAAGAGCCGCTTCCGCTGCCTAGACAAGACAGGAGGGGCCCTCCCAAATGCCCCAGCAAAGGTGTGCAAGATTGTCATCGTCTGCTGCATGCTACACAACCTGGCAGTGCGGAAGGAGTTGCCTCTCATCCTGGATGACGATGACCAACATCCGCCACCTGTGGAGGATCCTGGCCTGGGCCACGATGCCAGTGATGATGATGATGATGAGGGTGATGTCCGCACACAGCTCATCACCAACTTCTTCAGCTGAATGTGAGTATCCAGAGATGTCATGTGAATGATGTGAGTTTGCATGATATGTGTGGGTGGTGCTCTGGTGCTGTTTGAGTGTGGCCATGTGCTACTTGACTGGATGCGTGCAGCGATGTGTCCTTACAGGTAGTCTGTACTCCCCAACAGTGTTGACATGCTAACTTGGTTTTGTGTAGGTATCTTGTGACATGTATTGGGCATGAGTATTGCAGTTCTGTCCTGTTCTTTAGTGCTTTTGACTGTGTGTCATGTCTGTCCTTCACAGGGTACTTTCAGAGTTGTTTGGTCAACTCGGATCCCCTGACACCATGATTCAACTTTCAGGGTGGAAGCAGTTGTTTCCCTACAGGTGATGTGCCACACACCCCTGGACTTTATTTCTTCTATACTTGTTGACTGTGTGGCCACTGCCACGTGGGATTACCTTGCATTTGTAGTGGAAACAACATGTTACAAATGTGTAATAAACCTGTGCTTCACTTTGGGATGTGCGTTGTCTGTGGTCACACATCTGACTGACATTTGCTTACTGCACCTGTGGGCTAGTTAACACAGTCTCTGAATAGGTGTGGTGTCTGTGCATCCCACTGTATTTCCTGGCAACATCAGTGTAGGCAATGAGTCAGATGGCCCTGGTGTCTATGGGTTGTGTAGCCCTAGTGGTGTGTCTCCCTCATATGTGTCATGTCGCCATGACTCACATGAAGGTGTTGAACTTGCTGTGGCAGTTAGCATGCACAGTGTCATTCAGCAGATCATCATCTCCATGACAAAAACAACGTTGGAATCACAACAGAGGCAAGTATGGTGTATTAGTGAGTTTATTTACATACATGTGTGAGGATAGTGCACAGGATGGTGGGTGCTGTACATTGGCATTGGAATCCAAAGTTCCCAGATGAGTTGGAAGTGTTGGTAGCAGAAATGTCCTGAGGAAAGTCCACAGTCATCTGATACATTAGTCCAAATTAACCCCTTCGATGCTCATGACGGAATGGTTCCGTCATGAGCATCGGTGCCCCTGTGCTCATGACGGAACCATTCCGTCATGAGGCCAGGGGCACGAAATCCCTCTGCTGCAGACAACAGAGGGATTTCTCTTTGACCCCTGTGACATTGGCAGCTGGGGAATTGCTTCCCCAGCTCCCGAGGCCCCCTCCCTGGTTTCTGTGCCATGAGGATCAGCGCGCACGTCGCGCTGTCCTCATTGCACAGAAAACGAAACTGAAATGAGCCTTTAGGCTCATTTCAGTTTCACTTTCTATGTGCTCAGGGGCTATCTCAGTCCCCGGGCACGTAGAAAGACGGGAGAGGTATCATTGGAAAGGGAGAATCTCCCTTTCCAATGGTACCCATCCCCAGTGGATCCTGCTTGGGGATCGCCCCAGGAGGGCGATCCCCAAGCAGGAATCCACCCACTAGACACCAGGGAGGGGGGAGCGGCCCCTTGGGCAAGGGCTTTTGCTCCCCCCAATTTGTTTTTGGTGCGATTTAGACTTTTTGCCCCCCCTCAGGGGCAGATGGGGGCAGTAGCCCCCAATCTGCCCCACCGGGGGGGCAAAAAGCCCACTAGACCCCAGGGATATTTTTCTTTGGCCTATTAATTTATTAGGATGGGGGCTGCCCATAAAGGGCATGTCCATGCCCCCACCCCACAAAATTTACAGCCTTTCTGCCCCCCCGGGGGGCAGTTGGGGTCAGTAGCCCCCAATCTGCCCCCCCGGGGGGGCAAAAAGCCCACTATAAGCCAAGGATTTTTTTTTTAAATTATAATTTGTGGTGGGGGCTGCCCAATATGGGCATGACCATGCCCCCACCCACCCCCACAAAAATAACAGCCTTCCTGCCCCCTGGGGAGCATATGGAGCAGTAGCCCCAAATCTGCCCCCGGGGGGCAAAAAGCCCACTAGGTGCCAGGGATTTTTTGGGCAAATTTTAATTAGGGTGGGGGCATTGGCATGCCCGTTTTGGGCAGCCCCACCTAATTAAATTTGCCCAAAACTCCCTGGCGTCTAGTGGGCTTTTTGCCCCCCCTGGGGGGGCATATGGGGGCATTAGCCCCCAATCTGCCCCGCCAGGGCGGGCAAAAAGCCCCCTAGTTGCCAGGGATTTTTTTGGGGCAAATTTGTATTAGGGTGGGGGCTGCCCAAAGTGGGCATGCCCATGCCCCCACCCCCTCCCTGCAAACATTACAGCCTTCCTGCCCCCCCTGGGGGGCAGATGGGGCAGTAGCCCCCAATCTGCCCTCCCGGGGGCAAAAAGCCCACTAGACGCCAGGGATTTTCTTGGGCAAATTTTAATTAGGGTGGGGGCATTGGCATGCCCGTTTTGGGCTGCCCCACCCTAATTAGAATTTGCCTAAAACTCCTGGCATCTAGTGGGCTTTTGCCCCTGGAGGTCGGATGGGGCATTAGCCCCCAATCTGCCCCGCCGGGGGGCAAAAGCCCACTAGACGCCAGGGAGTTTTTGGGGCAAATTTGAATTAGGGTGGGGGCTCCAAGCGGGCATGCCCATGCCCCACCACCTCCCCACAAAAATAACAGCCTTCCTGCCCCCTGGGGAGCAGATGGGGCAGTAGCCCCCAATCTGCCCCCGGGAGCAAAAGCCCACTAGACGCCAGGGATTTTTTGGGCAAATTTTAATTAGGGTGGGGGCATTGGCATGCCCGTTTTGGGCAGCCCCACCTAATTAAAATTTGCCCAAAACTTCCTGGTGTCTAGTGGGCTTTTGGCCCCTGGGGGCAGATGGGGCATTAGTCCCCAATCTGCCTTGCCGGGGGGGCAAAAGCCCACTAGACGCCAGGGAGTTTTTGGGAGCAAATTTGAATTAGGGTGGGGGCTCCCAAAAAGGGCATGTCCATGCCCCCACCCCCTCCCCCACAAAAATAACAGGCTTCCTGCCCCCCCTGGGGGGCAGATGGGGCAGTAGCCCCCAATCTGCCCCGGCGTGGGGACAAAAAGCCCACTAGACGCCAGGGATTTTTTTGGGCAAATTTTAATTAGGGTGGGGGCATTGGCATGCCCATTTTGGGCAGCCCCACCTAATTAAAATTTGCCCAAAAACTTCCTGACGTCTAGTGGGCTTTGCCCCTGGGGGCAGATGGGGGCATTAGCCCCCAATCTGCCCCACCGGGGGGGCAAAAGCCCACTAGATGCCAGGGAGTTTTTTTGGCAAATTTGAATTAGGGTGGGGGCTCCCAAAGCGGGCATGCCCATGCCCCCACCCCCGCAAAAATAACAGCCTTCCTGCTCCCCTGGGAGTCAGATGGGGCAGTAGCCCCCAAACTGCCCCCAGGGGCAAAAAGCCCACTAGACGCCAGGGATTTTTTGGGCAAATTTTAATTAGGGTGGGGGCATTGGCATGCCCGTTTTGGTCAGCCCCACTCTAATTAGAATTTGCCCAAAACTCCTGGCACCTAGTGGGCTTTTGCTCCCTGGGGGCAGATGGGGGCATTAGCTCCCATCTGCCCCGCCGGGTGGGGGCAAAAGCCCACTAGACGCCAGTGAGTTTTTGGGGCAAATTTGAATTAGGGTGGGGGCTGCCCAAAATAGGCATGTCCATGCCCCCACCCCCTCCCCGCAAAAATTACAGCCTTCCTGCCCCCTGGGGGCAGATGGGGCAGAAGCCCTCAATCTGCCCCCGGGGGCAAAAAGCCCACTAGACACCAGGGATTTTTGGGGCAAATTTTTATTAGGGTGGGGGCTGCCCAAAACAGGCATGTCAATGCCCCCACCCCCACCCGCAACAATTACAGCCTTTCTGCCCCCTGGGGGAAGATGGGGGCAGTAGCCCCCAATCTGCCCCCCAGGGGGCAAAAAGCCCACTAGACGCAAGCGATTACACTGGCTTTTTTATGTGTGGGGGTGGGAGCTGCTCAGAATGGGCATACCAATGCCCCTACCCCCCAAAAAAATAGCCACAGAGTTTCTGCCCCCCTTGGGGGCATATCGGGGCAACCCCACCCCCCGATATCCCCCCCAGGGCGGCAGAAAGCCGACTAGGAACAGATTTGTTTTTAGCAATATGCCGACCTGTGGATTTTGGGCCCTAGCGCAGCCGGCACATAGAGAAACCTAGCAAACCTGTACATTTTTGAAAATTAGACACCCAGGGAATCCAGGATGGGGTGACTTGACTGGCTCTCACCAGGTTCTGTTACCCAGAATTCCTTGCAAACCTCAAAATGTGTATAAAAAACACATTTTCCTCACATTTCTGTGGTGGAAAGTTCTGGAATCTGTGTGGATCCACAAAATTCCACTCACCCCGCATTCCCCAAAGTCTTCCGAGAAAAATGGTACCTCACTTGTGTGGGTGGGTCAAGTACCCGCGACAGGCAAGGGCCCAAAACCTAGTGAGGCGACATCAAAATTACCTATCACAAACCAACCTGGTTTTGTACGGGGGTTACCTGGGTTCTTGGCCCGGGGTCGGCGGCCACCTAGGGAAACCTACAAAACCCACACATTTCTGAAAACTAGACACCCGGGGATTCCAGGGAGGTATGGCTTGTGTGGATCCCCCAACGTTTTCTTACCCAGAATCCCCTGCAAACCTCAAATTTAGCTGAAAAAAATCACTTTTTTCACACATTTGTGTGTGGGAAAGTTGTGGCATCACTGGGCTGACACAGATTCCAGAACTTTCCACCACAGAAATGTGAGAAAAAAGTGAATTGTTCGGCGAAATTTGAGGTTTGCAGGGGATTCTGCGTAGGAGAATGATGGGGGACCCATGCAAGCCATACCTCGCTGGTCTCCCCAGGTGTCTAGTTTCCAGAAATGTGTGGGTTTGGTAGGTTTCCCTAGATGGCTGCCGACCCCGAGCCAAAAGCTCATGGGACCCCCATGCAAAACCAGGTTGGTTTGTGATAGGTAATCTTGATGTCGCCTCAATAGCTTTGGGCCCCTGCCTGTCGCGGATCCTTGACCCACCCACGCAAGTGAGGTACCATTTTTATCGGGAGACCTGGTTGAATGCTGGGTGGGAGGAAATTTGTGGATCCACGCAGATTGTAGAACTGTCCACCACAGAAATGTGGGGAAAATGAGTTTTTTGACAATTTTTAGGTTTGCAAGGGATTCTGGGTAACAGAACCTGGTGGGAGGCAGTCAAGTCAGCCCATCCTGGATTCCCCTGGGTGTCTAGTTTTCAAAAATGTATAGGTTTGCTAGGTTTCCCTAGGTGCCGGCAGAGCTATGGTTCAAAAACTACAGCTAGGCACTATGCCAAAAAAGGGTAATTTTTCACTGCGAAATTGAGGTGTGTCCACGTTGCGTTTTGCGCCATTTCCTGTCGCGGGCACTAGGCCAACCCACACAAGTGAGGTACCATTTTTCTCGGAAGACATTGGGGAACGCGGGGTGGGTGGAAATTTGTGGATCCACGCAGATTCCAGAACTTTCCACCACAGAAATGTGGGGAAAATGTGGTTTTTTGACAATTATTTAGGTTTGCAAGGGATTCTGGGTAACAGAACCTGGTGGGAGGCAGTCAAGTCACCCCATCCTGGATTCCCCTGAGTGTCTAGTTTTCAAAAATGTATAGGTTTGCTAGGTTTCCCTAGGTGCCGGCAGAGCTATGGTTCAAAAACTACAGCTAGGCACTATGCCAAAAAGGGTAATTTTTCACTGCGAAATTGAGGAGTGTCCACGTTGCGTTTTGCGCCATTTTCTGTCGCGGGCACTAGGCCGACCCACACAAGTGAGGTACCATTTTTCTCGGAAGACTTTGGGAACGCGGGGTGGGTGGAAATTTGTGGATCCACGCAGATTCCAGAACTTTCCACCACAGAAATGTGGGGAAAATGTGGTTTTTTGACAATTTTTTAGGTTTGCAAGGGATTCTGGTAACAGAACCTGGTGGGAGGCAGTCAAGTCACCCCATCCTGGATTCCCCTGAGTGTCTAGTTTTCAAAAATGTATAGGTTTGCTAGGTTTCCTAGGTGCCGGCAGAGCTATGGTTCAAAAACTACAGCTAGGCACTATGCCAAAAAAGGGTAATTTTTCACTGAGAAATTGAGGAGTGTCCACGTTGCGTTTTGCGCCATTTCCTGTCGCGGGCACTAGGCCGACCCACACAAGTGAGGTACCATTTTTCTCGGAAGACTTTGGGGAACGCGGGGTGGGTGGAAATTTGTGGATCCACGCAGATTCCAGAACTTTCCACCACAGAAATGTGGGGAAAATGTGTTTTTTTTTACAATCTTTTAGGTTTGCAAAGGACTCTGGGTAACAGAACCTGTTGGGAGGCAGTCAAGTCACCCCTTTCTGGTTTCCCCTGGGTGTCTAGTTTTCAAAAATGTATAGGTTTGCTAGGTTTCCCTAGGTGCCGGCAGAGCTATGGTTCAAAAACTACAGCTAGGCACTTTGCCAAAAAAGGGTCATTTTTCACTGCGAAATTGAGGTTTGTCCACGTTGTGTTTTGCGCCGTTTCCTGTCGCGGGCACTAGGCCGACCCACACAAGTGAGGTACCATTTTTCTCGGAAGACTTTGGGGAACGCGGGGTGGGTGGAAATTTGTGGATCCACGCAGATTCCAGAACTTTCCACCACAGAAATGTGAGGAAAATGTGTTTTTTTTGACAATTTGTTAGGTTTGCAAGGGATTCTGGGTAACAGAACCTGGTGGGAGCCAGTCAAGTCACCCCATCCTGGATTCCCCTGGGTGTCTGGTTTTCAAAAATGTATAGGTTTGCTAGGTTTCTCTAGGTGCTGGCAGAGCTAGGGTTCAAAAACTACAGCTAGGCACTTTGTCAAAAAAGGGTCATTTTCACTGTGAAATTGGGGTGTGTCCACGTTGCGTTTTGCGCCGTTTCCTGTCGCGGGCACTAGGCCTACCCACACAAGTGAGGTACCATTTTTCTCGGAAGACTTTGGGGAAAGTGGGGTGGGTGGAAATTTGTGGATTCACGCAGATTCCAGAACTTTCCACCTCAGAAATGTGAGGAAAATGTGTTTTTTATCAATCTTTTAGGTTTGCAAGGGATTCTGGGTAACAGAACCTGGTGGGAGGCAGTCAAGTCACCCCATCCTGGATTCCCTGAGTGTCTAGTTTTCAAAAATGTATAGGTTTGCTAGGTTTCCCTAGGTGCCGGCAGAGCTATGGTTCAAAAACTACAACTAGGCACTTTGCCAAAAAAGGGTCATTTTTCACTGCGAAATTGAGGTGTGTCCACGTTGCGTTTTGCGCCGTTTCCTGTCGCGGGCACTAGGCCGACCCACACAAGTGAGGTATCATTTTTCTCGGAAGACTTTGGGGAACGCGGGGTGGGTGGAAATTTGTGGATCCACGCAGATTCCAGAACTTTCCACCACAGAAATGTGAGTAAAATGTGTTTTCGTTTGACAATTTGTTAGGTTTGCAAGGGATTCTGGGTAACAGAACCTGGTGGGAGCCAGTCAAGTCACCCCATCCTGGATTCCCCTGGGTGTCTAGTTTTCAAAAATGTATAGGTTTGCTAGGTTTCCCTAGGTGCTGGCAGAGCTAGGTTTCAAAAACTACAGCTAGGCACTTTGTCAAAAAAGGGTCATTTTTCACTGTGAAACTGGGGTGTGTCCACGTTGCGTTTTGCGCCGTTTCCTGTCGCGGGCACTAGGCCTACCCACACAAGTGAGGTACCATTTTTCTCGGAAGACTTTGGGGAACGTGGGGTGGGTGGAAATTTGTGGATCCAAGCAGATTCCAGAACTTTCCACCACAGAAATGTGAGGAAAATGTGTTTTTTTATCAATCTTTTAGGTTTGCAAGGGATTCTGGGTAACAGAACCTGGTGGGAGCCAGTCAAGTCACCCCATCCTGGATTCCCTGAGTGTCTAGTTTTCAAAAATGTATAGGTTTGCTAGGTTTCCCTAGGTGCCGGCAGAGCTAAGGTTCAAAAACTACAGCTAGGCCCTTTGCAAAAAAAGGGTAATTTTTCATTGTGAAAATGTGGTGTGTTCACGTTGGGTTTTGAGCCATTTCATGTCGTGGGCACTATGCCTACCCACACAAGTGAGGTACCATTTTTATCGGGAGACTTAGGGTAATTCAGATTTGTAAAGCAACTGTTATTACCTATTGACTTTGGATGCATTCTGCCTTCCAAATGAAAGACATTGTGTAAAAGAAGTAATTTTAAAAAATGACCGATAATTCTCATGCTAGTATGAGTATTCCCAATTTCGGAAATGTGCAAATATCTACTGTTTCTAAACTCTATATTTTGTTCCCATTTCAGAAGTACGTAGGTGTCTTTCATACCGATTTTTCCATGTATACATTTTCCCACAATAATTGCTATATACCCGGTACATAATAAAAAACCATTGCAAGACGCTGCTCAGTTGTTGGCTCTGGGTTCGTCGGGTTCTTGGTGAACCTACAAGTCCTATATATCCCCACAACCAGTAAGGCCCAGCGGATGTAACGGTATATTGCTTTCAAAGAGCTGTCATAATTAGAAGAAGTTACAGGTGAAAACGTTGACACAAAAGGCTGTTTTTTCAACTAATTTTCAATTTTTCCTATATTTAACTGTTAGTTTCTATAAAGAAACCTTGATGGTTCTACACAAATGACCCCTTGCTGAATTCAGAATTTTGTCTACTTTTCTAAAATGTATAGCTGTCTAGGATCCATTATTGCTTTCATACCCATTTCTACCATTAACTGGAAGGAGGTTGAAAACACAAAAAATAGCAAAAATAGGCTATGTCCCAGAAAAATGCCAAAAATGTGTAAAAAATGTTGGTTTTCTGATAAAAGTCTGTCATTCCCTAAAAGCTGGGAAAATGGTGATTTCAGCCCCAAAAACCCTTTTTTGATACCATTTGCTGGGAAAAACCCAGACGCTTTCATTTGCAGCCCTTTTTTCGCATTTTTCCCAAAAACCCCAAAATTTAGCTGTATTTTGGCTAATTTCTGGGACCCCTCCAGGGGAATCCACAAACCCTGGGTACCTTTACAATCCCCATGATGTTGGAAAAAAAGGACGCAAATTTGGCGTGGATACCTTATGTGGTCAAAAAGTTACAGGGGCCTAAGCGCGCACTACCCCAAATAGCCAAAAAAAGGCTTAGCACAGGGGGGGAAAAGGCCTAGCAGCGAAGGGGTTAAACTCCCCATGTCATGTGGGAGAGTTGGGTTGCATTCGACAGGGTGAACAGTTTGCACACAAAGGAGAATTTCCAGAACAGGTGTTGGGTTCCTGGGGGATGTACATGGCCATCGGCCTCTCAGTTGTCCTTCCTCGGACGACCCCTCTTCTTTCTGGGGGGACCCTCACGTGCAGGCCGCTGCGGTGCAGAGGACTCTCCACCAGAGTCATCCTCCCTCCCTGTGGCAGTTGCAGTTGTTGGGGCACCAGATGTTGTGGGCACACAGGGAGGTGTGGACATGTTGGTGCTAATCTGGCGGAGGCATGTCAATATGTCCCTCTGCACCGCTGTCAGTTCTTCCAATGTGTCCCACTTGGACTCCATGCCAGACATGTGTGTCTCCACACGGGACATGTGTGTCTCCACACGGGACATGTGGGAGTCCAAGCGGGCATGATGGGCAGCCTGCTGCTGTTGAATGTCCTTGAGGATCCCCACTACCTGCCTGACCTCTCCGGTGCTATTCTGGTACGCATCAGCAATGCGTGCCAGTTGTGGGTCATCATGCAGTCCAGACTCCTCTGCAAACAGCGACCTCTGCCTACCACCCCTCCCACCACCCCTGGCCACATGTGCGGGAGCTGCGGTGGCACGCACAGGTGACCCTAGGCCCCCTTGGGGGTTGGTACTGGGGTCTTGTCATTGAATGTCCTTGGTCTGTCCGTGTCGGCGGGGGTGGTCTGTGTGTTGGCAGATGTTGGAGGAATGGGTGCAGAGGGTGCAGATGGTGGTCCTGCTGGTGCTGCATGATGACTCACACCGGAGGTGCCAGGTTGGTCTTCGCCATCCGATGAGGGCAGAGGCTGTTCCACACCAGAGAGCTCAGGGTCCCCCAGAGCCTGGGACAGGGACTCCTCCTCATCTGCTGCTGTGTCCCCATCATCACCTGTTTTTGGAAGAGACACACAATGTATGTTATGTTTCTGCAGGCATCAATGGTTCAAACACATCACAGTTGTGACTGTACCTCTGGATGCGGCCCTGTACATTGCATTGTCCTAAGTTGTCACAGTCAGAGGTTGATATTGGTGTGACTCATTGTCCTGCCAACCTGATGCATTTCAATGTGGATGTTGAGGTGTGTGCATGACCAGCATTGGTGGTATTTGGTTGACATCCGGACCTCCTTCTCCCCCAGCCCAGTTATCCCACCATGAAGCATGCCACCCTTGCAGTGGGTGCAGGTTGACTCTCAGGATGTCAGTCAGTGGTGTCCTGCTGTTGGTTGGTGCCCAGTTCCCAGCAGGGCCTGGTACTCCCACAACAGAGCACCATTGTCAGACATCTTTGAAGTGGCTTTTCACTCCCTGTGAGGTGTGCATGCTTCAGTGTGAGCTTGCTGGGCCATGTGGGTGGGGGATGTTGAGCTGTGACTACCACTCCCATCATGCTATTGCCTACAACCCCTTCCCAGCATGCACATACTTCCTTCCTTTTGAGTGGACTTCACTGTGTGTGAGTGTGACAGCAATGGCAAGATGGCTGACAGTGTGGTCCTGTTGTTTGTTGGTGCCCAGTTCCCAGCAGGGCCTTGTGCTCCCCACAGCTGACGCCAGTGTCAGACATCTTTGAAGTGGCTTTTCACTCCCTGTGAGGTGTGCATGCTTCAGTGTGAGCTTGCTGGGCCATGTGGGTGAGGGATGTTGAGCTGTGACTACCACTCCCATCATGCTATTGCCTACACCCCCCTTCACAGCATGCCCATACTTCCTTCCTTTTGACTCTGCTTCCCTGTGGGGTAGTGTGCCTGTGCTGACAGGATGGCTCACAGTGTTGTCCTGGCGTTTGTTTGGCTACAAGTCCCAAAAGTGTCCCTGTGCTACACACAGCATAACCCAGTGTGGTAGTTCTTTGTGGGATATTTAATTAGAGTGTGAGGCATTGCATTCTCCCAGTTGAGTTGTGTGGAGTTTGTGTTAAGGGGGTGTGTGAGAAAAGCTGCTTGTAACTATGGTCAGAGCTGTCAGTCCTCCTTCCCACCCAGCACAGTTATCCCACCATGAAGCATGCCACCCTTGCAGTGGGTGCAGGTTGACTCTCAGGATGTCAGTCAGTGGTGTCCTGCTGTTGGTTGGTGCCCAGTTCCCAGCAGGGCCTGGTACTCCCACAACAGAGCACCATTGTCAGACATCTTTGAAGTGGCTTTTCACTCCCTGTGAGGTGTGCATGCTTCAGTGTGAGCTTGCTGGGCCATGTGGGTGGGGATGTTGAGCTGTGACAACCACTCCCATCATGCTATTGCCTACACCCCCCTTCACAGCATGCCCATACTTCCTTCCTTTTGACTCTGCTTCCCTGTGGGGTAGTGTGCCTGTGCTGACAGGATGGCTGACAGTGTTGTCCTGGCGTTTGTTTGGCTACAAGTCCCAAAAGTGTCCCTGTGCTACACACAGCATAACCCAGTGTGGTAGTTCTTTGTGGGATATTTAATTAGAGTGTGAGGCATTGCATTCTCCCAGGTGAGTTGTGTGGAGTTTGTGTTAAGGGGGTGTGTGAGTAAAGCTGCTGATAACTACGGTCAGAGCTGTCAGTCCTCCTTCCCACCCAGCCTGATATCCCATCATGGAACGTGCCTCCATTGCAGGGAGTGCAAGTTGGCTTTCAGGTTGTCAGTCAGTGGTGTCCTGCTGTTGGTTGGTGCACAGTTCCCAGCAGGGCCTGGTACTCCCCACAACAGAGCACCATTGTCAGACATCTTTGAAGTGGCTTTTCACTCCCTGTGAGGTGTGCATGCTTCAGTGTGAGCTTGCTGGGCCATGTGGGTGGGGGATGTTGAGCTGTGACTACCACTCCCATCATGCTATTGCCTACACCCCCCTTCACAGCATGCCCATACTTCCTTCCTTTTGACTCTGCTTCCCTGTGGGATAGTGTGCCTGTGCTGACAGGATGGCTGACAGTGTTGTCCTGGCATTTGTTTGGCTACAAGTCCCAAAAGTGTCCCTGTGCTACACACAGCATAACCCAGTTTGGTAGTTCTTTGTGGGATATTTAATTAGAGTGTGAGGCATTGCATTCTCCCAGGTGAGTTGTGTGGCGTTTGTGTTAAGGGGGTGTGTGAATAAAGCTGCTGGTAACTATGGTCAGAGCTGTCAGTCCTCCTTCCCACCCAGCCAGATATCCCACCATGGAACGTGCTTCCATTGCAGGGAGTGCAAGTTGGCTTTCAGGATGTCAGTCAGTGGTGTCCTGCTGTTGGTTGTTGCACATTTCCCAGCAGGGCCTTGTGCTCCCCACAGCAGTACCCAGTGTCAGCCATCTTGTCAGTTCTTTTCCACTCCCTGTGATGTGAGCATGGTTCAGAGTGGTGTTGATGGGCCAATTGTGAGGGTGACCAATATCTGTGACTACAACTCCCATCATGCTATTGTCTATGCCCCCCTTCCCAGCATGCCCATACTTCCTTCTTTTTGAGTCGACTTCACTGTGTGTGAGTGTGACAGCAATGGCAAGATGGCTGACAGTGTGGTCCTGTTGTTTGTTGGTGCACAGTTCCCAGCAGGGCCTTGTGCTCCCCACAGCTGAGGCCAGTGTCAGACATCTTTGAAGGGGCTTTTCACTGCCTGTGATGTGAGCATGGTTTAGAGTGCTGTTGATGGGCCAATTGTGAGGGTGACCAATATCTGTGACTACAACTCCCATCATGCTATTGCCTACACCCCCCTTCCCAGCATGCCCATACTTCCTTCCTTTTGAGTCGACTTCACTGTGTGTGAGTGTGACAGCAATGGCAAGATGGCTGACAGTGTGGTCCTGTTGTTTGTTGGTGCACAGTTCCCAGCAGGGCCTTGTGCTCCCAACAGCAGTACCCAGTGTCAGCCATCTTGTCAGTTCTTTTCCACTCTCTGTGATGTGAGCATGGTTCAGAGTGGTGTTGATGGGCCAATTGTGAGGGTGGCCAATATCTGTGACTACAACTCCCATCATGCTATTGCCTACACTCACTTCACCAGCATACACAGAATTCCTTCCTTTCAGTGAGCTTCCCTGTGAGGTGGTGTTCTAGTGGTGGCAAAATAGCTGACTGTGTTTGTTGGTTATATTTGTGCCACTGCATTGCTCTATTTGTTGTTAGGTTTGTACATGTCATGACACAGTTACATATCACTATGAGATGGCATGTATTGTGTTTATCTGACTAACATACACATCTTGGGATGATTATCTTTTGGTTGCTGTGGATTTGCTAAGGGTGCATGGTTTGACTATCCCCTTGCCAGTGATGTGTGTGTATTGTCACACAATATTGTGTATATTGGTTGTGTACTCACCAGGCTCTGGGATGTTTGATAGTCCATATACGCTCACTGGTGGTAGGATGGCCCGCACCTTCTCCTCCCAGGGCCTGAGGTATAGTGGTCTGGCAGGAGGGCCACTGCCGGTGCGCTGACTCAAGGCATAATCCTTCTTGAGTAGATCCTTGACCCTCCTGCGCACATCATACCACCTGTTCTGGATGTCTTCCTTTGTGCGCAAACATGGTGATTGTGTGTTCACCCTGTCGACGATCCTCTCCCACATCTTGGTTTTCTGCGACATGGGGGTCTGTTGGACCAATGTACCAAACAACTGTGGCTCTACCCTGAGGATCTCATCTACCAGGACTTCCAATTCACTGTCTAGGAACTTTGGATTCTTCTTTGGGGGCATGGTGATGGGTGGTGGTGGGGATTGATGTGTGTGTGAGTGTGCAAGTGAGGGTGGGTGAGTGTAGGTTTTGCTGGGTATATGTGAGGGTGCTATTTGTGAAGTGCTAATGGTGTGTGGCTTGTGTGATGGATGAGTTGTGAGTGTGTCTGTGGTTGCTGTCTGATGGTGTTCTGTGCTGGCAGGTCAGTTGAATTTGCAAAGGATCATGGTAGGGATTTGTGGCCTTTATATGGGTGGAGTTGGGGGTGTGTCCTTGTTCCATGTTTTTTCCCCCCTGTATTCATTGACTTTGTCATTGCTTGTTTGGCCCTATTTTTTGTATTTTTTCCTTTGAGTTTTTTAGGCATGTAGGAGACGTTCTACTGACCGAGTAGGACGCTGCAGTTTGCTCGTGCGGGCTTCTCCGAGTCTTTCAAGCTGTGTTCCTGCTTGGTTTCATGTGCGGCGTACGCGTCGGTCACGGAGTATTGGGTTGCTTCGGCTGGGTTTTGTATGCGTGTCGGTCGTACGGCTTGGGCTCCGTGCGACTCGGTCTGGTTTTCCACGCATTGCATCGTACTGCGCGGGTCGGAGTTCGCGGGTACGATTCTGTCGGGTTCATTCCTGGTGCGTGTCGGTCGGTTCGATTCGTGTAGTTTCCCGGCCGGATAGCTGGTTTCCGTGCGGTTCGGTCGTTCGGCTTGTGTTCCGTACGAGTCGGTCGTGATTCACATGCATTTCATTGTACTACGCGAGTTGGGCAGCGCCGGTACGTGTCGGTTGGACAACATTCCCGAGTCGGTCGGTACGTTTTCCGGCCCGAATCGGAATCGGCCCCCCAGTCTCTGCCACAGTTTTGGCTGACTGGTGTCCTAAGTAGTTGACCAGGTAGAGCAGAGCCTCTTTACCGCTTCAAAGAGATTTAAATGGTTGCTTGTCACACAACCTTTCAAGGGATGTGGTGCTTTTGGGGGGAAATAGACCAGCAATTGTTGCATATCTGAGGTAGGCAAATGAAATAATGCAATAACAAATTAAGCAACATAAAAGCGTAAAGAATAATGGAGTACATCACCAAAAAATAGTCAAAACAGAATGCAGCACTGCAGCCGCAGTACAACAAAACAAAATCACATTGCAATAATACAGAAAAAAAAAACAACTGAATACAACACCACAACAAAATGCCAAAGTGACAAATCTGCGCAAATTCTTTTCACACATTAGCACGTCCTGAATTCTCTTTAGGTCGAGCCTGGGCAGCGCTTGCTCTGCTCTGCGACGCATATTGTATCTAGAACATGGGGTTAAAGCACACCCATCAATTACCGTTGGTTCTTTGTTGTGCCATTCAGAAATCCCTCCTTTTGATTGGTGCATTGCTTGTCATTGGCCCTCCTTTAGGTGCTTTGTTCCCGCCCATGGAACATCACTAATTGATCATTCTTTTTGGCTATCCATCATTCATGCTTCCTCCTGGGTGTCCATCAATACGTGATTCATACAATATATTGGTGCATTGCCCCTCATTTATTGTTGCTTCCCCTGGTCACTTCTCGTGGAGGCATGAAAGCGCTCCTGTTCACACGCTTAGAAACTGGTGTTGCAGCCGCGATACCAATGCACTTCCATTCTATTGTGCGTATGTTTTTTTATAGGCCTTTTTCTTTCAATACATTTTCATCATGGCGCCCGAAAGTCATGGGGATGTATTGAATTCAAGATTGGAGGGTGCAGTATCTTATGTGGCCAAAAGTGGTCCCAAGGGACACCTTGTGACAGCATGTGGTACTGCTGTTGTTTCAAATATCGATTGTTTAATTAGTGTTGTGTATTTTAGTATATATTTTAAATGTATGTGATGTATTTTTTTGTATAAGAATTGTTTATATTTTTTAATATATGTGTTGCATTTTTAGTACTTATTAATTTTATTTTAATTGAATTTTGCGTTTTTCAGTTCCGTAGCGGGTTGTGGCTTTATAGTGGAATAGGGTGGGAAGTAATTTAATTATATTAAATTAATGATTATTTTTAATTTATTAATATTTATTAAATTGAGATTTATAGTGTTAATCCTGTGGACTAATTTTTATTAATTAATTAACAATTAGTTGCTAATTAATATTAATTAATTAATTGGAAATTAATTATGGTAATTGTGTAATTAATTTTAGGTGCACGTTTTGGGGTTTATAGTGGTAAAGGGTGGGAAGTAGTTTGTGTTTAATTAATTAATAATTAGTCGTTGATATTTAATTAGGGTAATTGTTTATTTTTGTGTGTGTGTTTTTCACTTTTAAAGAGGTAAAGGGTGGGTATTAAATACATTTTACTTACTTTATAATTAGTTATTTAATAGTAATAGTTTTTTATTCGAAAATATGTTTTAATTGTGTAATTAATTTTTTTACAGTTTCATTTTAGCTGCGGGTTGTGGGGATTATAGGGTTAAAGTGTGGGAAGTTAATTAATTTTTATAGTTTTATTTTTTTATAATATTTCTTTATTTGGTAATTAATTATGTTAATTATGGAAGTACATTTTTTTATACATTTAGATGTGGGTTGTGATTTGTGTGGTGTTTTAGGGTAGGAAATAAAAGAAATAAATGTATGTAATAATTAATGTTTTTGTTTGTAAATATTATCTAGTTAAAAATATTTATTTGTTTGAAGTTTATTTTTATTTTATTTTATATAATATTTGTAGGTATTTGCCATATGTAACATTATAATATGTTTTTTTTTAAATATTAAATATATTTGTATTTTAATTTTTAACATATTTATATATTTATTTATTTATTTTGTTTTTTTAATATATTTTTGATTTTTTAAATATTTTGTTTGCTTTTAATTTTGAACTGACTGGAGTGGGAGTAGTAAATTTTATCCGTCCACTAGCCAACACTTTCCCTACTGTTGCACTGACTGGAGTGGGAATAGTAAATTTTATCCCTACGCATTCCGACACTTTCCCTACTGTTGCACTCACTAGAGTGGGAATAGTAAATTTTATCCCTCATCGCCCTCATCGCCGCCACCGATGACATCAGGACCCTGCTAGACAACGGAGAAACAGCAGCCCTCATCCTCCTGGACCTATCAGCCGCCTTCGACACGGTCTGCCACCACACACTACGAACACGCCTTCACGACGCCGGGATCCAAGAGAAGGCCCTGGACTGGACCACATCCTTCCTTTCCGGCAGAACACAAAGCGTCCGCCTCGCCCCCTTCCGATCCAAGGCCACCAAGATCATCTGCGGCGTACCCCAAGGCTCCTCCATCAGCCCAACGCTGTTCAACATCTACATGGCACCCTCGCCCACGTCGCCCGACAGCACTAACCTCAACATCATCTCCTACGCCGACGACACCCAGCTGATCCTCTCCCTCACCAAAGACCCTCACACCGCCAAAGCCCACCTCCACGAAGGAATGAAGGCCGTCGCCGAATGGATGAGGACCAGCCGCCTGAAGCTGAACTCGGACAAGACGGAGGTCCTCATCCTTGGTTCCAACCCTTCAGCCTGGTACGATTCCTGGTGGCCAACATCACTGGGAACAGCCCCGCCACCCACCGACCACGTACGCAACCTAGGGGTCATCCTCGACCCCACCCTCTCCATGACTAAGCAGGTCAACGCCGTTTCCTCATCCTGCTTCAACATCCTCCGAATGCTCCGCAGGATCTTCAAGTGGATCCCCACCGAAACAAGAAAAACAGTCACCCAGGCCCTCGTCACCAGCAGGCTGGACTACGGAAACGCCCTCTACGCAGGAACGACGGCTAAGCTCCTGAGACGGCTGCAACGCATCCAGAACGCCTCTGCACGTCTTATCCTCGACATCCCCCGACGCAGCCACATCACACCCCACCTGAGAGACCTGCACTGGCTCCCTGTCAACAAGAGGATAACCTTCAAGCTCCTCACCCACGCACACAAAGCACTCCACAACTCCGGACCAGCCTACCTCAACAGACGACTCAGCTTCTACACCCCCACCCGCCAGCTCCGCTCGACCAGCCTCGCCCTCGCCACAGTCCCCCGCATCCGGAAAACGACAGCTGGCGGCAGATCCTTCTCCCACCTCGCCGCCAAGACCTGGAACACCCTCCCCACCAACCTCCGACAGACCCAAGACCTACTGGCCTTCAGAAGACTCCTCAAGACCTGGCTCTTCGATCAGTAGCAGCACCACCCCCCTCTTCCCCCAGCGCCTTGAGACCCTCGCGGGTATGTAGTGCGCTTTATAAGTGACATGATTGATTGATTGATTGATCCCTCCGCTATCCAACACTTTCCCTACTGTTGCACTCACTGGAGTGGGAATAGGAATTTTTACCCCTCTGCTATCCAACACTTTCCCTGCTGTTGCACTCATTGGAGTGGGAACAGTAATTTTTACCCCTCTGCTATCCAACACTTTCCCTGCTGTTGCATTCAATGGAGTGGAACTAATAATTTTTACCCATTCGCTATCCAACACTTTTGTTACTGTTGCACTCATTGGAGTGGGAATAGTAATTTTTACATCTCCGCTATCCAACACTTTTCCTACTGTTACACTCACTGGAGTGGGAATAGTAATTTTTACCCCTCTGCTATCCAACACTTTCCCTACTGTTACACTCACTGGAATAGTAATTTTTACCCCTCCGCTATCCAACACTTTCTCCACTGTTGCACTCACTGGAGTTGGAATAGTATTTTTTACCCCTCCTCTATCCAACACTTTCTCCACTGTTGCACTCACTAGAGTGGGAATAGTAATTTTTAACCCCTCCGCTATCCAACACTTTCCTCCTGTTACACTCACTGGAGTAGGAATAGTAATTTTTACCCCTCTGCTATCCAACACTTTCCCTACTGAGGTTTCACTCACTATAGTTGGAATAGTAATTTTTACCCCTCCGCTATCCAACACTTTCTCCACTGTTGCACTCACTAGAGTGGGAATAGTAATTTTGACCTCTCCGCTATCCAACACTTTCCCTACTGTTGCTCTCATTGGAGTTGGAATAGTAAATTTTACCCCTTAGCTATCCAACACTTTCCCTACTGTTGCACTATTTGGAGTGGGAATAGTACTTTTTACCCCTCCGCTATCCAACACTTTCCCTACTGTTGCACTGACTGTATTGGGAAGTGTAAGTTTAAATATTTTTAAATAGTTTAATGTTTTAATTTATAATAGAATATGTTTTTAAATATATTTTATGTTATTGGTATATATATGGCGGTGGTGCAGGGCGTCCACTAAATAAAGAAATATTTGCACCAGTATCGGGTCTGCATCGTCATCTTTTCCGGCAGAAAGTACTTCATGGCGAAGCAAGCTATATATATATATATATATACATATATATATATATATATATATTCTCAGCACAATCCTTCTGGTCAGAAGGACAAACGGATCGCACTCTCGTAGTTTTTGCAATTTTCACGATCGTGAGCAAGGTATTTGGAGATACCGAAACGCGTAGATTGTGTCGCCTATAGCCATGCAAATGAGGATGTAAAGAAAATAAAACAAAAATTGCAAAAACTACGAGAGTGCGATCCGTTTGTCCTTCTGACCAGAAGGATTGTGCTGAAATATTTAGCAGCGTGGTTCTGCTGCAGGATACCGCACCCAGACTGAGCGCTGCAATAATCGGCGAAAAAGGAACCGTGATGAGATATATATATATATATATATATATATATATATATATATATATTTATTTGTAAATGTTTATATAATTTTAAAATTATGAAATAAATTAAAATTAACCCCTTTCGTGCGCGCGTGGGCCAACGGCCATCGCGAGCACTACCTCGCTAGTCCGTTGGCCGACGCGGCCCCGCCCACTCAATAGAACTCTCGCACCGTTGCGGAATTTGCGCCGCGGTTAAGAAGTTAATAGTTTATTAATTGTTTTAAAATAAATATATATTTATATTAATTAATATAAATGTGAGTTTAACTTTTTTAAATTAAGTTTATTTGTTAAAATGTAAATTAAATCTAATTAATTTTGGTAAAAATAATTGTATTATTTAATATATTTAATATTTATTATTTTATATATATATAAACACAAGGGGGTTGGACACCTAGCATTTAAAATTGTAATGGCCGACGTTTGTTTCCATGTGTGAACAAGGGCACAGGGTGCTCGAAACGCATCACAGAGGGAGTCAATAAAAGATCTTACCTGCCATATGTATCTGGGTCCGTCTCGCTCTGTTCGCCAGCAAGGAGCGTGGAGGTTCGGAGAGTGTGCTTGGAGGATATATATATCGATATTTTGTGCCGCTATATTTTTTACATCGATATTTGTTTTCGATATTTTTGTACTTACCTGTTTAAGTATAGGGGGTCGATATTTTTGTATTCTATGTTTTTTTATCGATATTTTTTACATCAATATTTTTGAGGTCGATGTTGTGTCAGTGAACCCACTCAAAGGGTTAAAGCACTTATGGGTTACCTTGTTTAAATTTATCACTGTATCTCTCTGCGCTTCCTGATGTTGGGGTTGCTGGGAAGGAAGGGGTTGGCAGCCTCTCCGTGATGCTGACCCCCTCCCCCCTCCAAGCGATTCACCTCCTGGGATGCCAAGCACCCCACCTGCCTAAGGGGCCAAGAGACGGGCAAAACGTCTGTTTACTGCCATCTCCCCCCCATTCATTGTTTCATTGACCTTTACTAATCCATAGCAAACAAGGCTAAAATGGACAAGAGGAACATGAACATCATCGGTGTCTGAAGAAAAGTGGAGCAGCCTGCTGCCGCTGGTTGCATTTTGTTCCTAAGATTGAGAGGTGATGCTGTTTCACAGGATTAAGTGCGTGTGTGAGCACTTCTTGCCCATACCAATGTTTCCAGTTTCACACTGTGCAATTCAGCCACTAGTTGATATATGCCTGTAAAACCTCTCTGTGGAGCTGCACGTTAGCATGCCACCCATTCGAAATTAAGGAAACCCATCTACCTTAGGTAACCTGCCACAATCCCCATGCTTACCTCCTTTCATTCCAGGAATATATTCTACTATTTCTGCTAAGCAGAGTTAAACTAGTGGCAAATTGCAGCTTTCAGTTGCCTCCCCCAACCCTGAACACTGCCATAAGTTAGAAACCCATGCAACTGCCTTCTTCAGACTGTTCCTTTTTAGGTCGAACCTGGACAGCGCTTGCAATGTCTGCAAGACCTGTTGTATCTCTTCTGTGGGCTTTTGTCATACCCTCCATTTACCATTGGTTCTTTCTTGTGCCATTCCGAAATGCTGGCTTTCTATTGGTCCTTTGCTATTAATTGTCCCTCCTGTGGGTGCTTGTTTCAGCTAAGGTGATTTCACCTTTTTGTTGGCCATCGCACGCTTCCTCCTCAGACAGCGTGCAATGGCCCCTCCTCCTGTCTGGGCATTGAAGCTCTGCAGAGCAACACCGACCAACCAATCACACTTTCTTGTTACTCTTTTGTTATCTACAGCACACTTCTGCAAACAGATATGCTTCCTAAATGCATGTTTCATGTCGACAGCTTGCTAAATGCTTCCTTCGTTGCTGCGGCAATCCTTTCTCATGTTCGTGTTGTTTATGTTGGCCATCACAAGCGTCCTCCTCACAAAGCAAGTTTGGCCCCTCCTCCTGTCTGGTCTCCAGTGTGGCCAGTACGTGTTTTGATTCCTTGTGATCATTGCTCATTTGCTGTTCATGCGAACACCGAGATCAAATTTCAGAGGTGGTTTCCCAGAGGGAGCGTGTTTTACTTATATTTATCTTCATTTGCCCCGGTCCTCTTCCTCTTGCCGATGCACCCTAGCGATCTGCTGCCTGCTCCGCATATCTGTGCTTCGTGGGCGGGACACGACTGGAGTTGCGTTTGTTTGTTAAGCTGTTCAGGCTGAGCCAGGAACTCTGCTTGTTCTTTTAAAATGCCTCCCTCCAAACATGTCAGCAGCACATCGGCCTCAGGGCTACTGAGATTCAACGCTCTCAGGCCTACACTTACTTTATGCTTTGAACCGCTTTATTTTAAAGCTGCACAGGCCCCATATCCCTCTGCCCACTCAGCTTTATACACGGGCTGCACAGCCGACAATTGGTGCTGACATGCCTAGGAGTGGCATACATGTTGTGCACTCCCACTCCGAGAAGGTATCCCTTGGGAGGGGACCTGAATGGTCACAGTAGTCCACAAGGGATGCAATTTCCTTCGCCAGAGTCCCTAACACCCTCCAAGTGGTCACTGGACTTTCCCTTAAGTAAAATAGAGCAGCAGTTTGATCTGCCACTCTTAGTTTCACTGCTGCACTGCATCCTCTGCATGCGCTTAATAGGCAAGTTACCGCATGCTCTATAGATGGTGCATTATTATGTAATCTGGTCCATAGTACCTGGCCACAGCAGCCATACTTAATGAGAAAGTACAATGGAACAAACCGGGGTCATGAACCCAGTTAAGTAAGTTAACACCTGGTTAATGGCAGTGGAAGGCAGCATAATCCAAAGCATTGTTGTGGCCATATTGTGACTGTTTTAACCCCTTTGTTTACCTCTGACTTAGCTAGTTTTTATCCCCAAGATAAGCACCCAATATGACAGCTCCAGTACAGCCTTGTATTGATTAGGAATTTCTCATCAGAGATCTGTGATTGCCAGTACGGTTTCTAAAACCAAGTTGGTCAACAAATTTATATGGGAAGAGCTCCACTGCCAGCATTATTGTATGCTTGGCATTGAGCAGGTGTGCTTGGTCTTTGTTCCTCTGATATTTCTATTCAGACTGAATGCTTAGGTTACACTTCCCTTTCACTTTGCCAGTACTTTGGCTGCTTATGCTGCTGCAGCTTGCACTATGCACTAGTATGCTGGTAGTATGCTTGAAAACTGAACAGGTAGTGTGTATGAGTACATTGTCCTTGATGATGCTACAGGATGGTACCATAAATCTGCTGCGCTGCTCTTTGGGGTGATGGATGATCTTCGTAGTCTGCCCAAATCATATCATGGTTTCTCCTCAAAATGGATAAGCATAAATGAGGTTGTTAGGCTTCTGCCTCTCTGTGGAGGTGGAAGCATGCCTGTTTTCCCTGTCATGTGGATAATGGCATCTTTGGAAGTCAAAATGTTTAAGCCTTCTTTAAACAGCTTAAATTTAGGTCCATATCAATTATTCTCAGGCGTTTGAGGACAGTTGTAACGTTCTGACTCACGAAGAAGGGTTCAATATCCAAAATGCATGCGTTGTACAACAACCAAATTGAGGAGCTGTTCACAAAGGTAAACTTACAAATGAGTAAATATACATGTGTAAGTTTACTCTTACATGTTTGAGTAATGTTGCAGTGTCAAAAGTTCACAGAAGCCAGGTGATGCTTTCTCAACTCTTCTCAGTAGAAATCTGTGTAAACGTGGCTCACTCACAGCGGGAACCCGCAGTCTTCTGGCTTCATACCACTTTTCACGTGTCCTCGCTTGGAGAAGAGGTGCAGTATCTGCCAATTGTGACTCTAACAAACTTGCGCTTTAATCTCAGCTTCACCTTCTCCTGGGCAAGTTACTATTTCCATGTGACTTTTTTTTTTCCTTATTACAAGGGAAGCACTCAGGTGCAAACGGCTATAAATATTAATTTACAGGCAAACAAAATATATAATAGATTAAATAAATATAAAGATCAGGCAGTTAAACTACAAGCCATTTTGTATGTTTATTATTTTTTTACTTGGGGCATTCAGTTGTACATAATGTCTTCTTGGTTATATATAAGGTAACAAAAATGCTCGTAACACTTTTTTAATATAACCTTTCAACATGCTGCACAGCAGCCTCACTGCTGTACAACATAGTATAAAAACATTGGCAAATCCTATAGCTCTGGCTAAACACGTATAAGGTCAGAATGGCGAGACCTATTGACATTGACAATGCATGTTTTGGTATAGCGTGCACTTAGAGGGTCATTACGATGGCGGACGGAAAAAACCCGACCGCCATGGTTGCGGAAAATCACCGTCCGCAGGTACCGCGGAAACCCCGCTGACTGTATTGTGATCAACCGCCAAAACATTCCGTCCGCGGCAGTAGGAGCCATCGAAAAAACACCCGTA
Organism: Calotriton arnoldi; assembly: GCA_963921515.1. Taxonomy (NCBI): domain Eukaryota; kingdom Metazoa; phylum Chordata; class Amphibia; order Caudata; family Salamandridae; genus Calotriton; species Calotriton arnoldi. The sequence continues at coordinate 242,906 of CAWUFW010010290.1, forward strand.
GAGGGCAGAGAAAGTCAAAATTCAACTGCGACGGTCGGTAACATAGCGGAAACACATCAACATGCCGCCAGACACACGGAGTGACCGCCAATGATATTATGATATCCCCGATGTCACAGCGGTACGTTCCGCTGTTTCCGTCCGCCGCGGTCGCCAACAGTAACCAATGTGAGATCCGGCGGAAGCCCTGCAGCACAGCCATCGCTGCGGATGCTCTGTAAAAAAAATGGCGGCCAAGTAATTTTTTTTTTAAAAAGGCCAGCAAATGCACACAGGCAACTAGCCCTGCCCCCAAAATAACCTGAAACCTCCCAATGACACACCCCCATGGCAAATTCAATTATACAAATCACAGGACAACCCACACAACACACCTGACTGCATTACACCATCTTGACACACCCACATAGCTGAGCATAAAACCAGCCCCTTCCCTGACCACAATCCTTTGCACTACTCCAGCCCTGAAGGAACCAAAGCCTGCAGCACATTGGATAGGCAAAACACCACACATCTCACCAGCACAACAACACACACACCACCTACACCACCCTCACAACTGCACCCCAAAACATCAGCACAGCGCACACCATGGCACATCACAAAATGCCAAAATTCACTGACACTGAGTTGACAGTAATGGTAGATGAGATAATCAGAGTAGAACCACAACTCTTTGGCAGCATGGTCCAACAGACACCATTAGCCACAAGAACAAACATGTGGGCAAGGATAGTGGGCAGGGTCAATGCAGTAGGGAATGTGCCCCGCAACAAGAATGAAATCATGAGGCTGTGGCATGACCTGAAGAGTGTAGTCAAGAAGAGGAGGGCCAAGAATCGTGAGCTGGCTGATGCGACTGGTGGAGGCCCTCCCATCCCACCAAAACCTTTCACTGCGTGGGAGGAGAAGGTGCTTGCCATACTGCATCCAGAGAGTCTTGAAGGAATACCCGGGGGAGTGGAGGCTGGTAAGTACCAACTAATGTATACCATGAAACTGCCATGTACTGTCTTGCACAACTACAAAGATACATCCCTGAGGCACAAGTACACACATCTGCACCCCAAAAACACACACAGGTCACACTGACTTTACATCCACCCCACCTCAAACATCACAAAGGTAGTCCACATCTACTGTGGTGTATGTGTCCAGGCAAACAGCACGACAACCAGGCCCCCTGTCCCACAGCTGAGCAGGATGGACTACTCCCCACACCCACAACCATGTGGCAGCCATTGTGTGCTACACCCTCACCTAAAAGGTAGGTAGCCCTCTTTCCAGGGAGGAGTGTTTGGAATAGGGAGGCTAGCACTACAACTCCCACCAGGCCCCCTTGGCCCACAGCTGAGCAGGATGAACTACTCCCCACACCCATGTGGCAGTCATTGTGTGCTACACCCCACCTAACAGGTAGGTAGCCCTCTTTACAGGTAGGTGTCTTTGGAATAGGGAGGCCTGCACTACAACTCCCACCAGGCCCCCTTGGCCCACAGCTGAGCAGGATGGAGCACTCCCTCCCACCCAGAAGCATGCCTCAGCCATTGTGTGCTTCACCCTCACCTAACAGGTAGGTAGCCATCTTTATAGGGAGGTGTGTTTGGAATAGGGAGGCCTGCACTACAACTCCCACCAGGCCCCCTGCCCCACAGCTGAGCAGGATTGACTACTCCCCACACCCATGTGGCAGTCATTGTGTGCTACACCCTCACCTAACAGGTAGGTAGCCCTCTTTCCAGGGAGGCGTGTTTGGAATAGGGAGGCCAGCACTACAACTCCCACCAGGCCCCCTTGGCCCACAGCTGAGCAGGATGGGCTACTCCCCACACTCATGTGGCAGTCATTGTGCGCTACACCCCACCTAACAGGTAGGTAGCCCTCTTTACAGGGAGGTGTCTTTGGAATAGGGAGGCCTGCACTACAACTCCTACCAGGCCCCCTTGGCCCACAGCTGAGCAGGATGGAGCACTTCCTCCCACCCAGAAGCATGCCTCAGCCATTGTGTGCTTCACCCTCACCTAACAGATAGGTAGCTCTCTTTCCAGGGAGGAGTGTTTGGAATAGGGAGGCCAGCACTACAACTCCCACCAGGCCCCCTAGACAGCATGGCAGGATTTCTAGGCAAATACACATGGCTCTGCCACCCAGATCCCGGTCACTCATAGCAATGCATGGCTCAGGAATAGCGGGAACCAGCGCCTGGCACCAGCGGTGTGTCACCGCCATGGAGCATGCCCATCCAGCCAATGGGAAGCGCAATCGCGGTTGCCTGATGCAGGTTTGAAAATCACGGTAGGCGTGCTCTGCCACCCCGGGGCCGGTCATTGGCTGCACTCGTAAAATGCACCACTGCGGTACCGCACGCCTGTCCCCTGCAGTGTGTCACCGCCATGGACCATGCGCTTCCAGCCAATGAGAAGCGCAATCGCGGTTGCCTGATGCAAGTTTGAAAATCGCGGTAGGCGTGCTCCGCCACCCCGGGGCCGGTCATTGGCTGCACTCGTAAGATGCACCACCGCGTGGTGCTGCATGCCTGTCCCCTGCGGTGTGTCACCGCCATGGACCATGCCCTTCCAGCCAATGAGAAGCGCAATCGCGGTTGCCTGATGCAAGTTTGAAAATCGCGGTAGGCGTGCTCCACCACCGCGGAGGCGGTAATTGGATGTATTTGAATGAGGCAGACCTGGAACACCAATTGCAGCAGCTTAGAACCACAGAAACGAGCCCTGGGGGCTATATATGTGTGTGAGGGAGCCACAAATTGCCACAGCTCACTGAGCCTGCTGCCTGAGACCCCTTACCTGCTGCTGCCTCCAGGGACTGCTGCCTGAGACCCCTCACCTGCTGCTGCCTCCAGGGACTGCTGCCTGAGACCCCTCACCTGCTGCTGCCTCCAGGGACTGCTGACTGAGACCCCTCACCACCAACAGCCGCTGCTGCTGTCTCCTGCCCACAGTGATGGCGAGGACTGAGAAGATCCATGCCACTCCCTTCACCACCGAGGAACTGGAGCTCCTGGTGGACGAGGTGCTCAACCAGTATCCAAGGCTCTTTGGTGCGCCTAATGTCGTGATGAGTAACTCAGAGTGTGAGTGAGAGTGCAGGGTGGGAGACACATGAAGTTGATCTGCTGCAGTATGTGCGTGGGAGTGTGAGGGTGGGTCAGGCACTGCCTAGCGTGCTGTTTCCAGGGGGAAAGTGTGTTTGGCCTATTCAACAGGTTTCCCTGCCTGCACATCCAGATCAGAGGGAAGTATGATGTCTTGTCAGACATACAGTGAGGCTGCACCTTTTCATTTCACGAGTCAGGATAGTGATTGCCAGTCTGCATGTCTGTATGTGTCCCTGATGTCCTTCACAGGCCCATCTGTGGCCTTAGCTAGTGTTGCTGTCCAGAGGGTAGTGAGGCAATTGTTTAGACCTCTATATGTGCCACATCTCAAGTTCTGCGCCATTCTCAGGACCTGAATCCCCCAGGGTGACACTCTTGTTGGTCATTCACCTATGACACGGTACATTCAAACATTATTGTGCCCGGACTCTTCCGTCCCCACCAGCATGTGCACATACTAGCATGTGTTGGCACTGTTTGTGTTTCCAAATCGTCACTCCATGTACGGGATGAGCTGCCCCACGTTGGACCTCTGTATGACCCCAAATGGCCTGCACATTCACTGCCCAATCTGACTGTGACACAACACTGAATGTACAGAGTGTCACATATGTGCTTTTTCTCTTGAGTCTCCATCAATGTGCCATTACAGAGATGTAGATTGCACACAACAGGGCTTGTGATGATGGTCTGTGTTGGTGGTTGGTTACACTGAATGTTGCCCCCTCTTGTCTCCCATGTCTACAGCTAAAAGTCAATCAGCGCAAGGCCGTGTGGAGGGCCATTGCATCAAAGGTGCGTGCACTGGGTGTCTCCAAACGACGGCGCTCCCACTGTCACAAGAGGTGGGATGACATCGCACAGCTAAGCAGGAATGTGGCAGAAATGACACTGGGGCTGATCCCTCGATCCGGCAGATTGGCGCGGCGCAGCATGACACCACTAATGGGACGCATTTTAGCAGTGACGCAGCCTGACCTGGATGCACGTCTGAAGGTGCATCAGCAGCAAGCTGGTGGTGAGTATTCTGTGAGTGTGACTCTGGTTGTTGTTTGCCAGCATGTGCTCCAGGCCTGGGCCAGTGCAGGGCTGTGATGTTGCTAGTGTGATGCAATGGTGTGTAAGTGGCCGCGGTGTGGGGTGCAGTTGTCATGCATTCCCCCTACATGTACCTTCCCATGTCATTGGTGTAATGGGCCTTGACTTCACATTTGTAGTTTTTGGCTTCTGGTACCATCTTCATTGGTGTCGTCACGGACATCACATGTCAGGGTCCAGCAGAGTGCATGATCTTTATCAATGTGTGCATTGCCTGACGTCAGATTAGTGCTGGCTAAACATCTGACACCGATGTGCAACTGTAGTTGCCCCAAGATACGACATGGTGGATGGCATGTCCCCATGGACATTGTGTGTGGTTATGTTGGGGTCTGTGTCTGTGTTGGTGCCTTCTGCTGGATCATGTTGTGACGTTGGCAACATGTTGTGAGTAGGATCTTTGAACCCTTCAGGGCCCTAGGTGTGCACATAGGGATATGTGTGTGTTGTTAGACGTAGCCACCAACAGGCTAAATGGCTGTGTGTCCATCACCTGGGTGGATTCTGTACAATTTTTCATCATTCCACGGTAATTTATATGTTTGTATTGAGGTTGCACAATGTTACTGCCCATGGTGTTGTCCAACATGGATCATTGTCCATCATTAGTGATGCTTCACTTGCAGATATTTGTTGACTTGATGCAGATGCACTTATCCTCTCTCTCTCTCTCTCGCTCATGCAGCATCTCACATGGGAACGGAAGGACACGGGACAGACACCAGTGGTGAGGCATCAGGCACAGGTGATGCTCACCTGCATAGTGACACGGATGTCACCAGCACATCAAAGGGGGACCGTAGTCAACTAGAGGAGTCCCTGCCAGAAACGCACACCTCTACGTCATCTGACGACAGCGGTGATACATCTATGGTTTTGTCCGAATGAAACGGGGAGTCTGCCTCCTCATCCACCACACAGCGTTCAGTGCCCACCCTCCCTGCTACTCCCATTTTTGCTGCCCGTGTTCGCACCACGAGGAAGGGAAGAGTGTCCTTCATCCCAGGCACCGCTGCCCCTGCCCCTGTCCCCCTTGCTGCCATCAGTGCGGAGTCTGTGGACCTTTTGCGCCAGCTGTGTGTGGGTCAGACAGCTCTCCTCAATGCCTTCCTGGACCATGACAAAAATTGGCACAGGTGGTGGCTTTCATGGAGGGCGTGCATTCCGACGTGGGTGGGCTACACCGGACTGTACAGTCTCTGGCCTCTGCAGTGACAGCAGCCATTCAACTTGCCCAATCCCATAGTCCAGCTCCAGTCCCTAGGCCCACCACCCTGCCAGTGGCCGCATCTGATGATAGTGACCATACACCACAGACATCAAGGGACAGATACAGCACACGCAGCACACGGCAGCAGCAGCCCAAGCAGTCCAGGCCGCAGACACCATCCCCACAGAAAGGTAAACCCACACCAGAGCGCAGAGGCAAAAGCACTTCAGGCCACACCCAGGGCAAGGATGGCAAGGAGCAGGCCTCAGGCTCACATGCCTCAGAGGCATCCCCAGCCAAGGACTCACCTGTCCCAAAAGTGTCTCGCAGAGACAAGCACACAGTTTCCATGCCCAGTGACAAACAGGTGCCTGCTAAGGGTACACGTAAGAAGAGCTCCAAGGCAAGTTCACCCACAACATCTACTCCCATCCAGAGCCCTGTGAAGCAGGGAAGGAGGCCACTGTAGGGGGACACCAGGTACACAGGTGATGCAGGGGCAGAGGTAATCCGGGGCCAAGCGTCCCAAAGAATCCAGCACGTCCCCAGAGGGGGACCAGCATCTGCACATGAGCCAGCTTTTGTGACGAGTGTGCCTGTTGTATACACCCCACTTGGCATTAATCCCAGGACAGGGAAGCTTTATCAAATCCCCAAGAAGCGGAAGGGAACCCCTCCAACTTCTCCCACACACACTGGGTCTCGTGCAAGCATGAGTCCACCTCCACGTGCCACCACCCCACCTGGTCCTAGCAGCCCTCCGGCTTCCCAAACCACTGCTGGCTCTACCACACCTGGACCTAGCAGCCCTCAGGCTTCCCAGAACACTGATGGCTCTACCCCAGCTGGGCCTCTCTCTCCCCTAGCCAGTACCCCAACTGGCCCTGACAGACAGCCACCTCCCAGTCATACTGCCAGCCAAGTCTGAGTGTTGGTTACCCTCACACACATGTCTCTCCCACAGTGGTACCATGGTCTGCCCATTTATGATGCCCTGAGTGTGTTGCTGACCATGGCAGGGTACTGTACCACACATTCCCAGTGCTGGATCTCATGTACCTCACCTGCACTGTGTCCTGGCCACTGGCCTTGTTCTTCACTGCTGTTTGCCCCTTGCCTGTGCAGCTTCTCATGTACCTCACCTGCACTGTGTCCTGGCCATTTGCCTTGTTGTTCACTGCTGTTTGCCCCTTGCCTGTGCAGGATCTCATGTACCTCACCTGCACTTTGGACTGGCCACTGGCCTTGTTATTGACTGCTGTTTGCCCCTTGCCTGTGCAGCTTCTCGTGTACCTCACCTGCACTTTGGACTGGCCACTGGCCTTGTTGTTCACTGCTGTTTGCCCCTTGCCAGTGCAGCTTCTCGTGTACCTCACCTGCACTTTGGACTGGCCACTGGCCTTGTTGTTCACTGCTGTTTGCCCCTTGCCTGTGCAGGATCTCATGTACCTCACCTGCACTTTGGACTGGCCACTGGCCTTGTTGTTCACTGCTGTTTGCCCCTTGCCTGTGCAGCTTCTCATGAACCTCACCTGCACTTTGGACTGGCCACTGGCCTTGTTGTTCACTGCTGTTTGCCCCTTGCCTGTGCAGGATCTCATGTACCTCACCTGCACTGTGTCCTGGCCACTGGCCTTGTTGTTCACTGCTGTTTGCCCCTGGCCTGTGCAGCTTCTCATGTACCTTACCTGAACTTTGAACTGGCCACTGGCCTTGCTCTTGTCTGACTTTTGCTGCATGACAGTGTGAAATGTTAATAAAAATAAGATATTTACTCCTGTTGTCTGCCTTGTCAGTGTCCTTGCTAAATGAAAGGGTTACTGTGTGGGTATTGTTTACTGTGACAGATCCTCTATTTTCCACTTCAACATTGCCAATGTCTTGTTTCCACTGATCATGTTGTTTCAACTTTTGTGTCCCAGACTTCTGCATGTGTGTGTGTTGGCTTGGTAGTATGTGTGTTTGCTGTGGACTGATTGACTTCCTGGGTGTGTTGTGTGTGTGATGTTTAGATTGTTGTTGTGTGTGTTCACAGTGTGCCACTCATCTCTGTTTGTAACTGGTATGTGTGTTGTGCACACACTGCTTGGTGTGCATGCAGTGCTGTGAGTTGATGTTGCCTTGTCCTTGCCTGTTGTGTACCCCCTGATGTTTGGCTGTTGTAGCATGTTGATATCTTTGCCTGTGCATGTGTTGTGACTGATGTGGCTGTCTGCAGTGTTTGTGTTGTGCTGTGTCATGCAGTTGACAGTTGCTCTGAGTGTGGTGTTCTGTTTTCCTGTCAGTGTGTGTGTGTTGTTGTTGTGTTTGATTCAGGTGTGTTGCCATTGTGGTGTGCCTTACTTGTGTGTATGTCACATGGACTGAGGTCTATTGTGGTTGCCTTGCTTGTTTTATGTGCGTCCTTTGTGTTTTCTCCTCTCACATTTGATGTGTCTATGGTCATGGTTGTGCATGTGCAGACATGTGGTACACTGTGACACCATTTTGAGTGGATGGGTGTTGTGGTATGTCTGTCTATGTGTCATTGTAGACCCATTTCTGCCTTTGGTTCTCCATTATTGTTTTTAGTGGATGCACTTCTTATATGTGTTGTGGTATGTTGTCTGTGCGTTTTTCATGACTGATGTGGTTGTGTACTCCTGTTGTGTCTGTTCTCCCATTGAATTTGCACTGTTTAGCTGCACAGGTCTTGTCTGTTGTTGTAGTAGTTCTGTGTGTGTGTTTGGATTGTGTTCAGTGTTTGACTGTTGTTTTTGTGCGTACAGTGGTACTGCCATACCTGTGTGTGTGTGTGTGTGATGTTTGTGGATGCCACCCAGGGGGTGTGTTTGATTGTCAGTGTCTTGACTGGATGTTATTGGCAAGCTTCTGTGTGTTTGTCACTGGTGTTGTGTGCTGCAGGTGTGATGGGTGTGGGGGTTGTGTGAAGGTTCATACTTGTGTTTGACTGTCATGGAGTGTTGCAATGGGCCCTGTGTGTTGTGCTGCTGACATACTCCTGTGATGTATTTTGATTCAGATGTGTGACTGATCAGGGTTGGACTTTATACCCTTCCTTTCATCCATGTGCCTATTCATGGGTTGCCTTGCTGTCTCCCTGAGTTGTTGCAGTGAGGTGACTGTGGTTTGACTTCACTCACTGTGACTGCCATGTGTGGATTGTTTGGCTGGGGTGGGTGTAATGTGTTCCTTCCCTTGCATGTGATATACACATTCTTGGTGTTCAGGTCCTTGCCATTCCATTTGTGTGCACCTCACTTTGGGTTTCCTATTTGTTGTCCTCCATTGCTGTTGGCATGTGGTCTGTGTTTATTGCTGTGTGTCAGTGTGGGGTATGTCTGTGTGACTTGACAGGCTGTGTGTCCATTGGAGTGTTTTGTTCATTATCTGTGTGTGTTTAATTGGTGCTTGGACTCAGTTTACTTGCCACAAGTGTGGTGTTGTTGTGGTGTGTGTGTTCCCCTGGCCCAGTGCTTGTACGCTGTGTGTTGCTCTGCAGCCACACCTGATGAGGCTGTCTCCCTAGTTGTTTGTTGTGTGGTGCAGTGTGTGTGTTCACCTGGCTGCTTTTTGGCCATGTGGGGGCACAGGGTGGTCACATGGCATGTCCCTTCATGGTGTGGGTGGGCCTAGTGTGTGGAGTGGGGAGGTGTTGCCCTGTGTACTTTGGGCACTGCCCCTGCCTTGCGCTTGCCCAGGCTACTACATTGTGTGTATTTTTACTCGCGGATTCACCGCTGCGGTCACGTGAACTTGGCATTATTTCAGGATCGCGGACATGGTGGCAGGGGTGTGGAGGGGTGGACTATTGGCAGGTGGGACATGTGTGGCTACACCTGTGGTTGTGTTCCTGTCCCCACAAGGGTGTCTGGTGAGGGCAGGCACCTTCCATCGGACATGGATTTGTGGATTGTGTTTGATAGCGGAGTTGTGTGATGGCGTACCTGCGTCGGCGTCCGCAACGGTCCATGGCTTGCTGTAGGTGGATCATGTACAGCGCCGAGAAGACGTGTAGTGCTGGGTCCATGGCGTTCGGCTCTGGTTCTCGATTTCGCGCTCCGCTGTGGTGCTTCCGTATGCTCTGAATGGCCGGTTTCTCCGCTGCGGTGGGCCTGGCTGTTTTGCGCATCCTAATTTGTACGGCAGGAGGGACGTCATTGCGTACGGCGGTGGCTCTGGATTGGATCTCTCCGCCGCGGGCGCAGGCGCGTTTTGATTGCCGTGCGAGTTGCACCGCGGCGGACGGACAATGGGCTGTGTTTGGCCATTGTAATATGGTGGACGGGGGCACCGCTGCTCACGGGCGGAAAACAGCGTTTTCTCCCACCGCCGGCATCGCGGAGGTGCATCCGCCAGTCATCTTAATGGACCCCTTAGTTTCTAAATAATCACTCCACTGCAAAAACAAAAACACAAAAATTGTCATTTACAAAGCCAACAGCTTCAACTTTCACAAATGTGAGACCGATTGAATTGCAAATGCTTGTTTTATAATGCAGTGGTAAAAGGTGTTTGCCTTAACTTGCTGCCAAGACATGAAACAGTACTAGTAAAAAATGTTTTGTGATCAGCCCAATATCTCAAGAGGAATCAAACTGTAAATAATGCTTTTTTATCCTGGGCATTCCTTACTAACTTAAGCTGAATAAACACTCCCTCGCAGTGGTGATTTATGGTTCTTTGTCCGGTCACTTGACTTGCCATGAATTCATCACAATTACTGCTTGTAATGGCATAGGGATTTCAACAAGCCCTTTCCAAATTAGACAATGGAGTTGGAAAAGGTTTAAGACTGTGAGATTTACATACATCTGGAGTTATATTGCATTCATTCTTTTTTAACCTTCGGTATAAAAGCGGCGATTTTGGGCAGATTAGGCAATACTTTGCATCTTGCAACATCTTGTAAAGTTATGCAAAGAGGCACAAAGTCTTGAGAAAGTATTTATTTTCCAGTGCCATAGTTTGTTTTGTGCAGGAAAGTTGCCCTTAAGTTTTTAGGTCTCGCCTAGCGACGCAGCGCATGCGCGCTGCACGCCTTGGCGAGACCTATTGTTGTCGGTTTAGTGGGCGAAGGGGGACAGGACATGTGCACTTGCCTGGACAGGCGATGTGCACGTGCACGGCGTCTCCTCTCTAGCGATGTAAGCTTTCACACGCTCCCACCTTGATTTAGGTTTCAGTTTCACTGCGCGATGCAACTATACAAGGCAGACACATAAATTTCAGCACTTCAGCATATCAAGAACTTTGTGCTGCATGGTATTTACTTTGCTTTTTTTCGCTTTTGTTGCCTCAACACACAACAGTATTGTTCTTGCCTCGCCGTGCTTTTTATCTGCCCCGCACCCTATCCTGTCACTTATCCTCAGGTTTTTAACTCGCCGTGCCTGTTCCTCTACCCCGCACTCTGTCCTAACACTAATCCTCATGTTCATCAGTTGCGCTCTGTCTTCCCACCTATACTCATATTCTTGCTTCGCCCTGCCTTTCACTCTGCCCCGCACTCTGTCCTGCCAGAGCAGAGCTGCTTTAGAGCCATAGAACCAGGTCAGCAGAGCTTCTCTAGAGCCTAAGAACCAGGTCAGCAGAGCTGCTCTAGAGCCAGAGAACCAGGTCAGCAGAGCTGCTGTAGAGCCAGAGAAACCAGGTCAGCAGAGCTGCTTTAGAGGGAGAGAACCAGGTCAGCAGAGCTGCTTTAAAGCCAGAGAACCAGGTCAGCAGAGCTGCTTTAGAGCCAGAGAACCAGGTCAGCAGAGCTGCTCTAGAGGCAGAGAACCAGGTCCTCAGAGCTACTGTAGAGCCAGAGAAACCAGGTCAGCAGAGCTGCTTTAGAGGGAGAGAACCAGGTCAGCAGCGCTGCTTTAGAGCCAGAGAACCAGGTCAGCAGAGCTGCTTTAGAGCCAGAGAACCAGGTCACCAGAGCTTCTCTAGAGCCTAAGAACCAGGTCAGCAGAGCTGCTCTAGAGGCAGAGAACCAGGTCAGCAGAGCTGCTGTAGAGCCAGAGAAACCAGGTCAGCAGAGCTGCTTTAGAGGGAGAGAACCAGGTCAGCAGAGCTGCATTAGAGGGAGAGAACCAGGTCAGCAGAGCTGCTTTAGAGCCAGAGAACCAGGTCAGCAGAGCTGCTCTAGAGCCAGAGAACCAGGTCAGCAGAGCTGCTCTAGAGCCAGAGAACCAGGTCAGCAGAGCTGCTTTAGAGCCAGAGAAACCAGGTCAGCAGAGCTGCTTTAGAGGGAGAGAACCAGGTCAGCAGAGCTGCTTTAGAGCCAGAGAACCAGGTCAGCAGAGCTGCTTTAAAGCCAGAGAACCAGGTCAGCAGAGCTTCTCTAGAGCCTAAGAACCAGGTCAGCAGAGCTGCTCTAGAGGCAGAGAACCAGGTCAGTAGAGCTGCTGTAGAGCCAGAGAAACCAGGTCGGCAGAGCTGCTTTAGAGGGAGAGAACCAGGTCAGCAGAGCTGCTTTAAAGCCAGAGAACCAGGTCAGCAGAGCTGCTTTAGAGCCAGAGAACCAGGTCAGCAGAGCTGCTCTAAAGCCAGAGAACCAGGTCAGCAGAGCTGCTTTAGAGCCAGAGAACCAGGTCAGCAGAGCTGCTCTAGAGCCAGAGAACCAGGTCACCAGAGCTGCTCTAGAGCCAGAGAACCAGGCCAGCAGAGCTGCTGTAGGGCCAGAGAACCAGGTCAGCAGAGCTGCTTTAGAGGGAGAGAACCAGGTCAGCAGAGCTGCTTTAGAGGGAGAGAACCAGGTCAGCAGAGCTGCTTTAGAGCCAGAGAACCAGGTCAGCAGAGCTGCTTTAGAGCCAGAGAACCAGGTCAGCAGAGCTGCTCTAGAGCCTAAGAACCAGGTCAGCAGAGCTGCTCTAGAGGCAGAGAACCAGGCCAGCAGAGCTGCTCTAGAGCCTAAGAACCAGGTCAGCAGAGCTGCTCTAGAGGCAGAGAACCAGGTCAGCAGAGCTGCTCTAGAGGCAGAGAAACCAGGTCAGCAGAGCTGCTTTAGAGGGAGAGAACCAGGTCAGCACAGCTGCTTTAGAGCCAGAGAACCAGGTCAGCAGAGCTGCTTTAGAGCCAGAGAACCAGGTCAGCAGAGCTGCTCTAGAGCCAGAGAACCAGGTCAGCAGAGCTGCTCTAGAGCCAGAGAACCAGGTCAGCAGAGCTGCTTTAGAGCCATAGAACCAGGTCAGTAGAGCTGCTTTAGAGCCAGAGAACCAGGTCAGCAGAGCCATTGTCGAGCCAGAGAACCAGGTCAGCAGAGCTGCTCTAGAGCCAGAGAGCCAGGTCAGCAGAGCTGCTTCAAAGCCAGAGAACCAGGTCAGCAGAGCTGCTCTAGAGCCTAAGAACCAGGTCAGCAGAGCTGCTTTAGAGCCAGAGAACCAGGTCAGCAGAGCTGCTGTAGAGCCAGAGAGAACAGGTCAGCAGAGCTGCTTTAGAGGGAGAGAACCAGGTCAGCAGAGCTGCTTTAGAGCCAGAGAACCAGGTCAGCAGAGCTGCTTTAGAGCCAGAGAACCAGGTCAGCAGAGCTGCTCTAGAGCCAGAGAACCAGGTCAGCAGAGCTGCTTTAGAGCCATAGAACCAGGTCAGCAGAGCTGCTGTAGAGCCATAGAACCAGGTCAGCAGAGCTGCTGTAGAGCCAGAGAACCAGGTGAGCAGAGCAGCTGTAGAGCCAGAGAACCAGGTCAGCAGAGCTGCTCTAGAGCCAGAGAACTAGGTCAGCAGAGCTGCTGTAGAGCCAGAGAACCAGGTTAGCAGAGCCACTCTAGAGCCACAGAACCAGGTCAGCAGAGCTGCTTTAGAGCCAGAGAACCAGGTCAACAGAGGCGCTGTAGAGCCAGAGAACCAGTCAGCGGAGCTGCTTTAGAGCCAGAGAACCAGGTCAGCAGAGCCGTTGTAGAGCCAGAGAATCAGGTCAGCAAAGCTGCTTTAGAGCCAGAGAAACAGAACATTGGGGCTTATTTACAAGTCCCTTGCGCCACCGCTGCGTCACTTTTTCCCACACAAAAGTGAAGCACCGGCAGTGCAAGGGACTTGTAAATAAGCCCCATTGTGCCCATTCGAACGCAATAAAACAGTTATGTAACCTTCACACCACGGAAAAGGTGTAATAAAGCACCAGTTTCTAAAGTTATTGCTCTTTCCACAGTTACTGGTAACTCAAGACTCCTGCCTGAGGTCTACTACATTTATTGTAATTTAAAACTTCAGGTATCAAAATGCAAAGTTGTGTGAGCTATTAGCCTTACACTGGCTGAACAACTGCCTCCTACCATAGGACTGTTACGAGTGTCTACAAATCTAACATTGTATTTTGGGAAGTAGATGATGCACCTCATGCCTGCAACATAAAACAAGCATTTGCAATGCAATAGGGCTGGCATTACTAAAAGTTTGAGCTATTGGCATTGCAAATGATAATGTTTGTTAGTTTTTGTATTTTTTGTTAAAAATATTCCAGCAGTAGCATAAGTAATGAAATAAAATCCACGTAGACCACCAGTACCACCACCACTAACACCACCAGTACCACCACCACCAGTACCAATACCACCACCACTACCACCACCGCTACAACCACCACAAGAACCATAACCACCACTACAATTATTACTATTACTACTCTGTGGTGATAGTAATAATAATAGTGGTAGTTATGGTACTGGTGGAAAATTACTATTATAAATTACAATACCTGTTAATTTTTCAAAAGGCATTGCCATTTACAATACCAATAGCTCTAAAACTCGCAGTTGCGAGACCTATTGCATTGTAAATGCTTGTTTTTACTGCTTTGGACAACTTTGTTTTGAGGGGGCGCTCCATGGGTGGTACTTAGTGTTCCACCTACAACCCTTTAACCTTGATGCAAACATAGATCTAAAACTATTGATAGACCTGGCTGTGCATCAAAAATAACGCCTCACACATCTAATTTGTGAAATGTTTTAAGGTTTATCTAAGCACAGGATTTTGTACTGGAAGAGTACTCTCCCAGTACAAGACCTGTGTTAGAAACATCACACATTCACATGTTCACTATGATGCAAAGGCATTTGTGTGCTGCTAGGCAGCCTGTGTGTGCAACAGCAGAGCCAAAGAGAGCAGCAGCAGGCCATTTTAGTAACTATGGCTCTGTGCTGCTCTTTCCTCTCTAGTGCAACTTTAGTTGCATTGCAGCTTTGTGCTATTTTTTTAACCTAATCTACCCCTTTGTTTTTAGATAGAGGAACATAACTGATGGAACTGATACCAAGAGAGATAGTCCAGTAATGACCGTGCTTGTTAGTGCTTAGTCTGTGATAAATGATATGCATAAGCTACTCTGACTTAGTTGTAATATTGAAGTCTATCAGCAACAAAAATAAGCATGACTATAGGCAATTCTATGAGCTTTTGTATTGTGAAAAGATATTCTTAATCTTCATAGATACACTGGACTGGTACAACATGTGTAGCATCATTGCCAGCTGCCCCCACACAAAACCAGATACAGCAGATGCACCAGAATTGCAAGCTTCCTTCACACACAAGAAGTACAGCACATACATCAGCAGTGCAATAATCTCTCTCAGAGCAGCCACTACTGGGTCAAACCTCTCTTACAGACAGAAAAGCGACACAAGCTGAGCAGGAGCAGTGAAAACTCGACTCACATACAGATGAGTTGTGTAGCACAGGCAACCGCAATGCAAGTTTCACTAACACATATCCTGTACAGCACAGGCACAGTACTATACCCTTATGTACATCATGGGCCTCAGCAATGGGAACTTCATTTCAACACAGAAAGCAGGTACAAAATAGCTAGCGGCGTCTGTTTACCACCTCATCCACCCCCACCTGCGTGGGACTGACACTCAGTAGGAACAGATCCCGTGTAACTATTGTTCTCAAGCAGATGATAGATGTTGACAAAAACTGTGCAAGACTCACGGATAAGAGAATGGGCACCAGGGACCAGTAACATAAGCATCCGTCAAGCATCATTACATAAATTATCACTCACACTCAGAGAGTAGTAATATTTGAAACTCTGCATTTGTGGTGAAGGTGAGAGAGACACCATGTCCAAGGATTAGAGGGTAAGTGAGAAGGTAACATGATTTTCAGGCAGAATGAAAGTGATGAAGTCTGAACTGCATGAGGAGGGAGGTGAGGAGGTGAGAGTGAGGGTAACTGTTAGACCCAACATTAATGGCGTGGTATTTCCCCAAACATTTTTCCTTCACACCTCCTGTTTTTCTGAATTGGTATACCTAATTGGCAAATTTAATTTACCTGGAAATATCTAGTAAATGGCACTACGTTTTCTCAGGGCCTCCAATTAAATGGTTCTAGTGAGCCTGCAGCACTCATTGTGCCACCCACTAAAGTAGCCTTTAAAAATATGTCCCAGGCCTGCCAGTGCAGTTTTAAGGTACCATTTTGACCTGGCAAAATAAATCTTTTAATGTAGAAAAACAGGGGTTGAGATGCACTCCGGTGTACTCAATATTAATCATATTGAACTTCATTAACATGCTGAATGCGTGCAAGTTTGCTTCGCGCTCCGCCGAAATGCGCTGCAATCAAACTGAAGAACGAAGGGACCTGAGTTAGGTACCTAGTCAAACTGCACAGCCACGACCATTGTAGAATGAATCCAATCAATCAAAGCTACATAATTCTTCATTGTTTTCCTCTTCGATTCTTCAAAAACTTTTACTTATCTTGCTCAAAAATATTTTTCAATTCATTTTATTCATCCAAATGCCATAAACAGATGTAATCAAAACGCAGGAGACGTAAAATCAATCCACATGCCACGATTTTATTAAAATATGTCCCAATGCATTTCGGGAAACTTCCCTTCGTCAGGGGACTCTGAGAAAACAGAAATGAACACCACCATCAACAAAAATAACGTATATCTCACTATTATATACAAATAATGTTTAAAACCAGCGCCAACCGAGCCATGACGAACCAGCGCTTATAAAATGGTAGCACCCTCCCTGGGTGTTATTGAGGCACGGGAGGGTGCTACCATTTTATAAGCCCTGGTTCGTCATGGCTCGGGTGGGATTCAACAGTGTTAGTTTTTGAGTGTTAAATCGAGAGAAGCACAGTGGGGTATTACTAACTGTGGGTTGGCGGGTACCGTTCACAGGCTCAAATAAGTAACATAACCATTGTTTAAACATTATTTGTATATAATAGTGAGATAGACTGACCTGGTGCCACTAACTCTGTGCGCCGTGAGTCACCGTCAGCCTCCGGCAGAACATTGTTGGTGTCTGAGCCTGTGGCCTGGGAGTTGTCATCAGCAAATGGCAGGTACGGACTTGGTGTTTGGCATGAGTCTATGGCATTCATATCCGCCATGTTGCCGGACACAGCTGGTATGTGCCCTCTGCCTCATGCCCTGGGGGTACACCTCCCACTCTCCCCCGAGACACTCTGCGAAAACCACCTTTGATACATACGAGACCCTGCTCTGCCCTCATGACCCTACCCCAGTCTCCCGCAAGTCAGCGTCCCATGGCGGTAGGACCGTGTCGGCCACTGTGCATCCGGGGCCACTAACTCTGTGCAACTCAAATCATGCTCTCTTGCTGTTTGTACATTGCATTCCTGAGTGCCTGATGACTGTTGAAGTTGTTGCCAGCACCAGCTACTCCCTGAGGGCTGGCTTACACACACCCCACACACAGCCAGCACAGGCATCACTGGACTAGTGGGCCTGCCAACACATCATGCCGAACCAAGTATTGACTCTTATCTCTCTGCACTGTCACAGGTGATCAAGGATATGCACTCTGCCCTTGGATGATGACACCCCTCCGAGACCCGAACACACCCGCCCAGAGGCAGTACAATGCGGCCCACATACGCACCAGGGGCTTCGTGGAATGCACATTTGGCGTGTTGAAGTCACGTTTCAGGTGCCTGGACGTCGCAGGTGGAAGGCTCCTGTACAGCCCAGACATCGTGTGCAAGATGATCGTTGCATGTTGTGTGTTGCACAACATCTGTGTACGCACCAATGCCCCATGGATCCAAGTTCCAGAGGTACCGGATGATGATGAGGACGATGGGGCAGGTGGCCCACATGCCACTGCAGCTGCGGCAGGAATAGCCCGTAGGAACACCCTCATTGCCAATTTCTTCTCATGAGCACGTCACATTGTGGCCGTCCTTGGCAATCATGGGACAGTACTAAATGTCCACAAGCACGGCATGTGTGAATAATAAATATTTGGAGGTTACAGGTTGTACTTGTACATTGTCATGTCACAGTTTCCTGCTGTGCTAGATGTCATTGGCCATGTTGTGCACATATGCGGCACCAGTTGTGTCCTGTGTTCTGTTGTGGAGGTGTTGCTGTTTGTACCAGGATGTTGTCAATGTCGAGGTGCACTTATTCTTATGTGCGTATGCTGCACGGTGGGTGAGTCACTCCTGTGGCTTTGATTTGGCTGCCACTTATCCCTTTCATGCGGTGTGCCTTTCAGTTCTGTGCTTCCACAGTGCTGAGATGTTGCAGACTTGGGTAACTTGTGCTCTTTGTCGAGTTGTGACTCTTGGGCATGGCTTGTCCGCAGATGTGTCGTTGACGTCAGGGGTTGTTTGTGCAGGTGATTGTGTCCGAGTGTGACCTGCTCCTTTCCGGTTGTGGTCCGCACTCAGCCACCTCAGTGTCGTGCCGAGTACATTGTCATGATGATTGCACTGCAGCCATGCTACTCGTCATGTGGTGTCTCTTGCATTGTCAGTGTAGCACGTTTGCATGTTTGCTGTGTTTTGCACATGTGCATGTGTTGGTTGTGTGATTGTTGATGTGTTGGGTGGGTGCCCCTTTGGGCACATGGTGTACGTGGGACTACTTGGTGTTTGTGTGTGTGCTGAAGTGTTCCCGTGGGATCAGGGACATGATCCTGAGTCATTGTGGGTGTGCTTTGTGCTCTGCTTAATTGTGCATGTGTGCCATTGTGCCCATTTCCCCCCGTCCCCCCACTCCCTGGTCGGTACGCACCCTTGTTGATGTGGTGTCGGGTCATGTTGGGCAGTGTCCGGATCCCCAACTCCTGTCACCGTCTCCCGACTGATGACTGTGGCCACCATCTTCATGTCATTCAGCCCCTGGTGTTCTGCTGGCCCCCCCTCCTCCGAAGTGCGTTGCTGCTTTCGTGTTGGCAAAGCGATACCAAAGGGGATGATGGACGGAGCGTTTGAGCTAATCAAACACTCAACCCCAGTCAACTGATCTGGGTTTAATCCATCATCATTCTTTAGCTCACTCCACCACCCCAGTTCAGACATGGCCATATGCAAATCAGTCTGACCCTGTGCCTCATGGGAACAGTCCAGCCCGAACTGCCAAGCCATGTCTTCCCTGGACCGGAAACAAGCATCCTGGGACCGGTTTCTGGCTATTCAGCCGTCATCAGCCAGGCTAGCTTGAATCCAGTGGCAAAGTGAGCAAGGGACCCACGTCTGGGCATACCCTGCCAACTTAGGGCAAACAAAGCGATACCAAAGGGGATGATGGACGGAGCGTTTGAGCTAATCAAACACTCACCCCCAGTCAACTGATCTGGGTTTAATCCATCATCATTCTTTAGCTCACTCCACCACCCCAGTTCAGACATGGCCATATGCAAATCAGTCTGACCCTGTGCCTCATGGGAACAGTCCAGCCCGAACTGCCAAGCCATGTCTTCCCTGGACCGGAAACAAGCATCCTGGGACCGGTTTCTGGCTATTCAGCCGTCATCAGCCAGGCTAGCTTGAATCCAGTGGCAAAGTGAGCAAGGGACCCACGTCTGGGCATACCCTGCCAACTTAGGGCAAACAAAGCGATACCAAAGGGGATGATGGACGGAGCGTTTGAGCTAATCAAACACTCACCCCCAGTCAACTGATCTGGGTTTAATCCATCATCATTCTTTAGCTCACTCCACCACCCCAGTTCAGACATGGCCATATGCAAATCAGTCTGACCCTGTGCCTCATGGGAACAGTCCAGCCCGAACTGCCAAGCCATGTCTTCCCTGGACCGGAAACAAGCATCCTGGGACCGGTTTCTGGCTATTCAGCCGTCATCAGCCAGGCTAGCTTGAATCCAGTGGCAAAGTGAGCAAGGGACCCACGTCTGGGCATACCCTGCCAACTTAGGGCAAACAAAGCGATACCAAAGGGGATGATGGACGGAGCGTTTGCGCTAATCAAACACTCACCCCCAGTCAACTGATCTGGGTTTAATCCATCATCATTCTTTAGCTCACTCCACCACCCCAGTTCAGACATGGCCATTTGCAAATCAGTCTGACCCTGTGCCTCATGGGAACAATCCAGCCCGAACTGCCAAGCCATGTCTTCCCTGGACCGGAAACAAGCATCCTGGGACCGGTTTCTGGCTATTCAGCCGTCATCAGCCAGGCTAGCTTGAATCCAGTGGCAAAGTGAGCAAGGGACCCACGTCTGGGCATACCCTGCCAACTTAGGGCAAACAAAGCGATACCAAAAGGGATGATGGACGGAGCGTTTGAGCTAATCAAACACTCACCCCCAGTCAACTGATCTGGGTTTAATCCATCATCATTCTTTAGCTCACTCCACCACCCCAGTTCAGACATGGCCATATGCAAATCAGTCTGACCCTGTGCCTCATGGGAACAGTCCAGCCCGAACTGCCAAGCCATGTCTTCCCTGGACCGGAAACAAGCATCTTGGGACCGGTTTCTGGCTATTCAGCCGTCATCAGCCAGGCTAGCTTGAATCCAGTGGCAAAGTGAGCAAGGGACCCACGTCTGGGCATACCCTGCCAACTTAGGGCAAACAAAGCGATACCAAAGGGGATGATGGACGGAGCGTTTGAGCTAATCAAACACTCACCCCCAGTCAACTGATCTGGGTTTAATCCATCATCATTCTTTAGCTCACTCCACCACCCCAGTTCAGACATGGCCATATGCAAATCAGTCTGACCCTGTGCCTCATGGGAACAGTCCAGCCCGAACTGCCAAGCCATGTCTTCCCTGGACCGGAAACAAGCATCCTGGGACTGGTTTCTGGCTATTCAGCCGTCATCAGCCAGGCTAGCTTGAATCCAGTGGCAAAGTGAGCAAGGGACCCACGTCTGGGCATACCCTGCCAACTTAGGGCAAACAAAGCGATACCAAAAGGGATGATGGACGGAGCGTTTGAGCTAATCAAACACTCACCCCCAGTCAACTGATCTGGGTTTAATCCATCATCATTCTTTAGCTCACTCCACCACCCCAGTTCAGACATGGCCATATGCAAATCAGTCTGACCCTGTGCCTCATGGGAACAGTCCAGCCCGAACTGCCAAGCCATGTCTTCCCTGGACCGGAAACAAGCATCCTGGGACCGGTTTCTGGCTATTCAGCCGTCATCAGCCAGGCTAGCTTGAATCCAGTGGCAGCGTGTTTCTGCTTGGTTTTGCCATTCACATCAATCCAGCGCCTCTTGTCCTCTTCCATTGTCCTCCTCGGCGCTGCGACGGCATTCACATGGTCCGAGATGGTGTGCCATCTTTGCCTCTTTGTTGTCAATGACACGTTGGAGGTGACGTACAGTTGGTGGTGGTGTTCTATCTCATCCGTGACGATAATCGTGTTTTCCTGCAGACTGTACCCCGTCTTCCTCTTCCTCTTCTCATTGCCCTTCCACGAGCCCTGAATTCCTGGGTGTTCCTCCGTGGGGATTGTGGGGTTCATGTTGTCCTCTGCAGTCGGTCAGGGTGCATCTGTGGTACTCCGCAGTTAATTTCCTTTTTGGTGGCATTTTCCGTTTGCTGTTCTTGTGCTTTTTCCCACATTACGCGTGGGTATTGCTGGCCTCTTGCTGGTTATCACTGTTTTCTTATCGCGTTTGGGCCCATTGCGTTTTTTACGTGTTGGGGTTTGTGTTTTTATCGCCGTCGCGGTGGTTGTATCGCGGACATTGGCCGCGGTTTCGGGAGGCTATCGCATGATACCGCCGTGTTGTGAATTCCACGTTAGCATGGGGTTATTTTCCCACGATAGACTGCGATGTGTGAAGTTGCGTTAACATTTTTGGGAGATGTTTAGCGCACGTTCTTGTGAATTTGCCCCTCTGTGTTGCACGTCCCACCGTGCCACGTTCAGGCCCAGGTTCCTGGCCCACAGCAAGGCAACACTTGGAGCCAAACTCGAAGCTGCTTGGAAGTCGGCAGCAGTGTAAAAAAATAAAAATAACAAGCATTTGCAATGCAATCGGTCTCGCCTTTGGGACCTTATATGTATTTAGCTATGCAGCACATTAGCCTGGGTGCTGAAACATCTACTGTTCTTTAACATGGAGGGAAAGTAAGCACCAAACTGTGTGACATGCCAGGTATGGGAACACATGGAGAGAAATATTGCCTTTCAGCGGGGAATGGTATAGTCCAAAGCTCTGTTTTTAATATAAAAGCAGGGCCTTCAGTGGTCATATCACTGAAAATACAAGAATTGGAAAAAATATTATTGAACTGATAATTCTTAGCTCTAGGTAACAACAAACCTTGGCCGCATCTCACTTTGAAAAAAAGTAACATATAGCCATAATATTTTTCAAAAACTATTCCGATGTTAAATCGCCTCCGAACTGATACATAAGTGACCAGTTAACAAGGGGTTTTCATTCCCAAGAGGATATGATGAAAAACAATGTCTTGCAAAAAAAAACAATCACTACAGCAGAATGAAATTAACAGCTATCCGCAATGCTTGCTTACTGGTAAAAGATCATGTTAACACATAATATTTCACTTCAACACCTTGCTACCAGGTGAAGCCCCAAATCACTCCACGTATCTATATATATTAGGGTTTTTCCGCTACTCTTACTTTAGAATCACGGCCATATCCGGCAACAAAAGCCGCTTGTGTGGTTTGCACTGACATTAACAATAATACAGGTCCTTCATGACAAATACAGGGTCGACTGACGTCTCCACCCTTAAAACATTGTTATTGGAGTTACGACAGTCTAAATACTTCGTGTAACTGTTTGGCATGTAATGCAACTGTGTCGATACTGTGGCAAAACGTCTGTGCTGAACATCAGGTGCAAAGTCTCTTGAGTGGTAAGCGGCATTTTATCTACTCCAATGGGGTCAAACTCCCCATGACAGCTGCTTACAAAGAAATCCTGGTGTCTCGTTACTACCTCAGACAAACAACCACGCTTCTCCAAAATACCCCAAAACAATTGCGGTCAATTCATTCCTTTCCTGTGAGGAAACCTTGCAATAGCGCAAGAACCAAAAAGAAGCCATCATAGAATTACATGATTTCAGTACAGAACGTTCCTTTTACAAATATCGGACACTTCGTTTTCCTTCAGATATTCAAACCGGACTGTCCCTCGTTATGTCACTCAGAAATAACAGAGCCCATTACATTGAAACCTTCCACCATCCTCCCCCACTTAGATGATGGTGCATCGTCATTTTAAAGGAGCCTCCGCATCTTTAAGAGAGTTTCCATGCATATGAGTGGGCCAATGATATTTACTAGGCTTTAATACCCATAGGCATAATGAGCGCGGTTTCGTATTGTGCATTCAACTATTCACATGACAACTCCTTCAAAACTCTAAGAGCAGGCAGTGCAGTAGCTACAGCCCTCGTCCAGCATGGCCCTTCTGCATGAGTCATTCAGGCTGGTTCTGGGCCCTAAGGCCACAGGAACAGGACCCTTCCCCACCGCTCCTTCACCCGGTCCAGCTTCTGCATTTGCGGCAAACTCCACGTGTCATCTCCATGGGCCGGCCTCAGACTTCCTGGTCTGCCGGCACGGAGTCTTGTTTAGGCGGAGACTGTGCTGGGAGGCCACTGAGGAGGGCAACGTCTCCCGTAGACGCAGGCGACATGCATGTAGCCACACAGGCCCCTTTCAACCGAGTGGTGCAGCAAGCGGGCGCGGCGCCCATCCACGTGTCACCGGCTTCCCAGCGCAGGCATGAACAAAACGGCGGGCCGACTGCCGCCATGTCTGGCATACAAGGACTCGCCCGGGCGCGGGTTTTGGCCCTACCTGGCTTGGACTTCCAGCAGTAAAGAGGTCCATGCTGCTGATACTTCGCTTCTTTGCCCGGGCTCCCCACCGAGCCGCCATCTTGGACCCTTGATTTTCTGCAGGTTTGACCGGCAGCAGCGTACGGAGGAAGACACGTGGGGCAGCTGCAAGGGGAGGGGCGGAGCCTATAAACGCAAACTTGCACGTAGGGCGTAACCGGCAAACGCCGAGCCACCATCATTGTAGTGGCG
This sequence comes from Calotriton arnoldi, assembly GCA_963921515.1. Taxonomy (NCBI): domain Eukaryota; kingdom Metazoa; phylum Chordata; class Amphibia; order Caudata; family Salamandridae; genus Calotriton; species Calotriton arnoldi. The sequence continues at coordinate 266,603 of CAWUFW010010290.1, forward strand.
TAATATTTGTGTCTAAACATTAATCAAACAAATACCGCACCATTCAAATCTGGGAGTTGACGCCCTATTGGGGGTGGCATTTCCCGTAAACAAACTTTCACTGAGCGATGACTGTTTCCGAAACAAAAGTTTAATTGGGCATAGAGTTATTATAAACAAGGAAATCAGGTGGACAGCTTTCAATGTTCAGCGGTTGTAAGGAAAAACAAGCATGTGCAATGCAATAGGACTCGCATTTACGTGAGACCTATTGCATTGGAAGGGGGAGTGCGGGCGGGCGCGAGAAGGCACGTGCACGACCGGGAGTGCCTGGAGGGGGGCGGGGGCTGCCAAGAAGTCACGGACTGTGGGAGGGGGGGGAGGGACAGGAAGAAAGTAGTCTGTGCAGTAAAGGGGCCGATAGCCGTGGAAGGACACAAATGACGACATGGCTGTCATGGGGAGGGACTAACAAGCCGAAAACCAATCAGAATGCAGCATTTAGGATGTAAGCCAATCCAAATGATCGGCGGAGAGTGGGCGGAGCTTAAACGAAGCTTCCTTGCTATAGTATATATTGCATGTCTCAACGAGACAGCGCAAGCGCTGCCTAGGCGAGACCTAAAAATAACTGAGACCCTTCAGGAATTGGCACCCTGTGCCCAGCTGCCACCAACTTGCTGCTCCAACACTCAAAGATATTGGTTTTGCCTAAGGTTCAACAAATGGGGCATATGGAGGGGCATAGAGTGCCTTGGTAAAGGAATAGAAGCACATTCTTGTTAAAGCAGCTTAACTGAGGCCTGTTGATTAGAGGAAGAAAAGAAATTCCATTATTCCCAAAAATTCCAGAATGCTCTGGCAGTCGTCTCTTACACCTTCACTGCTCCTGTCACATCTCTGAATCTTTATTTTTCTACAACCTCCTAGGAATGCCACAACCACCTCTCCCCCCCCCATGTGACCCGCTTTTTGAGCCTAAAATTTTGCATGCCACCTTGCACATTCCCACATTGGCTTGAAAGAATGAATCCAAGTCACCTGCAGAAGGGTTTGTTTACAGTGGCATGTGTGACTCTATCTTGTTGCATGATATACTAAACATCCCCAAAAATGAAGAGAGCAAAGTAGAAATTAATTGGCTTTTATTGGTTGGTTGATTGTTTTAGCCCACTTGTAGCACACTCCACCAGAAATTAGGCTTCAGATTGCTGTTGCTCTGTCCATACACAATTAAATGTATATTAAGAACAAAGATATTGCAAGTTTCCCAAGTTTTTTTCATAGATTTACAACAGAACTCTGGATGTTGTAACCCCACTGTCTTCTGAAACCTCAACCAGGCATTTGCCCCATCTTCTTCAGTCTGCTGATTTTACTCCATAGGTCAGCTGTAATTAGTACACCCTGAATAATTATTTTACGTAATCCCAATGTGAATTGCCAAAATTACTTATTTTGTGAAAAATCCAAGATTAGAAAGAAGTAGCTCTCCAGGTTTCAGGGTTATTATAGCTAGTCGTTTTAATGATGTCATAACTACCCTTTCACGGTTGCCTAACTAACATTCTTGCTTCCTCAAATTTGCTTGAAAATGCACTATTTGCCCTCTCTTTTTTCAAAATTTTCCCCAAACCCCCTTATGACCATCTGGCTCGCACACTACGCTCGCTCTCTACATGTCACTCATCCTGAACTTTTACTCCACACCACTTTCAAATGTCACCAGCCGCCACTGGTTGTGAGGCCTATCTCTCCCCCTGATTCACACTGGGTTACCTTATTATGTTTAATAAGTGATAACTTTGGATTGGGAGCAGATAGAGATATGCTGTTTACACTCAAATAAATTGAAATTTAAAATCCTCTTTAATAGTAAAGCTGGATTTTAAATCACAATTTTGAAAATGCCACTTTTAGAAAGTTGGCATTTTTTTGTCCTGACCATTTGTGCCTTCTGCCAGTGTCCTGGGACACATGATTGTGAATGGTTTTGCTGTTGGGTTTGTGTATTGCTTCCAGACAGTAACACAGGACAGGGTGGGCCATGCTGTCAGGAGAACTGGGAAGGATTGTACCCAACTCTACTTACATTTCAAAGGGCTTTACCTCCAGCACACATAAAGGAATCTGACATCAGGCCTGCCCTGTCTTTTTTCACCCCAGACAGTTGGGAGACTTGACAGGGGAAGGGGAATAGGTTTCCAGAACCAGATGTGAGGGTAGGAGAGGGGGTCACCCCCACACAAAGGCTGGCACCATTTATAAATATGGGACCTCTAGAGCCTCTCTTCAGAATACTCCTGGGCATGTGGAAGTTACAGAAGAAGGACTATCCTACTGCCAGAGGGCTGCCCTGCTGCTTGAGGGACTGTCATGCTGTCTGAGAAGGAAGACTGGACCTGCATGCCTTCATCCCAGGTTGACCAAAGTGACTCCAAGAGTCAGTTGGCTGACCTGCTGTGCAAGCTACAGGGATACAATTTCCAGGGTCTTCCTGCAATGCCCAGCTGACCTGTTGCAACTGGACCTGCCAAGATCTGCAACTGGACCTCCCTGAGCCCTGCTGGCCTCTGCTGGAGCGAGTTCCTGATCTGCCTTCCCAGGTCCTGGACCCTTGGCTAGCATCAGAATGTACTCCTCCTGAAAAAAAGGTGAAATTCCTAAAGTTTAGGCTGCTTGCGACCGCAAACAGGCCCTTTGCGCCAAGACTCTGCCGATTGTGATGATGCCCAATGTGAAGCTCCGGTGAGACCTGCTCTTCATGTTGACAGGGACCACCAGCGATGACTGACAAGGGGAGACCAGCACTTCGCACAACTGCAATGACAGCCCGCAGAGGCCGCCAATGCAAAGCTACAGCAGTGACCGTCTGTGATGCATGACCGGCTCTTCGCGCTTCAGCGATAGCCATCCACAACACCTAACCTGTTCTTCACGCTACTACAATAACCATCGGCAACAGTCAGCCTGTTCCTTCCAGCCTACTCCACCGTGAACGGAACCCTTCGCGCTTGACTTTAAAGGTAACTCTTCAGTGGGATTAACCTGGTCCCTTTATCCGACCCGTGCTCCATCTCTGTTGCACTGAACTTGTGCCTTCCCTTGGTCTAGCATGACCAGATGACCGTAAATGGCTTTTTTGTGCTTTGAACCGTAGCCCGATTCACAATAGTAAACTTACACTTTGTGGAAGTTTACTACTTTTTGGTATTTACAAAGGTAAACTTAGGCCAAAAGTCTAACTTTACTACTTTTCGGTATTCATAAAGATAGACTAAAATAGTCTAACTTTATTAGTAGTTACTTACCTTCGGAAATACTGAAAAGTAGTAAAGTTAGACTTTTGGTCTAAGTTTACCTTTGTGAATATGGAAAAGTAGTAAAGTTACACAAAAGTGTAAGTTTATCTTTGCAAATCGGTCCCAATATGTTTTCAGGTTATATTTGCGATCAGAGGGTTGTGTTTTATTGTAACTAAAATAATAAATCTGCTTGGGTACAGATGTAAAAATATATTTTGCGGTGTCATTTTTTATGGAAGTTATTTTTTGTGCTATATATATATATATATATATTATCTACTGGCGGTCGCCAGTAGATAGTTATAGTTAGGACCTATTTTCCATCGGAAATCCGCAACATTCTATTTGAAATAACTCTTGCGTCGGTTGACGAATCTTCGCGAAATTTTCAAACTTTATGGCCCGCTCCGGTCCGCTCCCTACCCTGAAAGTTTCGGGGTGATTCGTCAAGCGGGGGCCGAGAAAAAGGGGGGTCCCAAAACGTGTTTTCCCCATTCATTTTCCCATAGGAAACTTTAGCCACGGCTACAGCCCGAACTGCTGAACGGAATTACACAAAATTTGGCAAAGAGGTAGTTCTTGGTTCAGAAAGAACCCTTTTGTTAAATGGTGTAAATCCGTTCAGTAGTTGCGGAGAAATTAAAAAAATAAGAGTCAAAAAATCAATTTCCCATAGGAAACTTTATGCAAGGCTACAGCCCGAACTGCTGAACGGAATTACACCAAATTTGACAAAGAGGTAGTTCTTGGTTCAGAAAGAACCCTTTTTGTTAAATGGTGTAAATCCGTTCAGTAGTTGCTGAGAAAATCAAAAGTAAAAACACATATATATCTGGGCGGAGCCTAACCACACATGTCATCGTGAGATCTGATTGCCTGTCAGCACTTCATCCTGGAATTGCTGGCAGCCATCTTGGGACCAATATAAATGATAGTACCCCATTGAAATGCATTGTAGTGAATCGAAGATTTTGAGGGTTACCAAAAGGAGAACTATAAAGGGTGATAACAGACTTTAGTTACATTAGAATTCATTTGTTGATGGTACCATACTAATTTCAGGAATTGTGGTGTGTTCTAAGGTGATTTTACCCTGTGAAAAACCTTCTGCTGGGAGATCATGAATCATGTTTGAGAGAAAACTATTTTCACATGCTTGTCCCATACAGTTTTGGAAGGTGCTCCAGAAGCTAAAATGAGAGCATATTTTCTGTAAATTCACATTATCTTTCTCAGTCATGTGAGAATGAAGTCTGACATTCTCAGTAAAACATGTACATCCAACAAGGGCAGAGACTGTCAGTTGATTCCTTTGTGTTCTACTGCAGCTTCCCAGAGTGTTCTAAAGAACAACTAGAGCGCTAACAGGCTTACTTATGACAAAAGTATGGCACACCTGAAGCCATCTTGATTGGAATTAACCCGTAACACTTAAAACATTTAATTTAAAAAGGAACAAAATGATGGGGTTCATCTTGTCATAGAAATTATGGTTAGTGCTCTGGAAACAAAAATTAGGACATGTTTCAAGTGTGATCTCAAATATCTTCTTGTTATATTTCAACAGGAGCAGCCTGTCAGTTGATGCCTTTGTGTTCTACTGCAGCTTCCCAGAGTGTTCTAAAGAACAACTGGAGCGCTAACAGTCTTACTTATGACAAAAGTATGGCACACCTGAAGCCATCTTGATTGGAATAAACTGGTAACACTTAAAACATTTAATTTAAAAAGGAACAAAATGATGGGGTTCATTTTGTCATAGAAATTATGGTTAGTGCTGTAGAAAGAAAAATTAGGACATGTTTCAAGTGTGATCTCAAATATCTTCCTGTTATATTTCAACAGGAGCAGCCTGCCAGTTGATGCCTTTGTGTTCTACTGCAGCTTCCCAGAGTGTTCTAAAGAACAACTAGAGCGCTAACAGGCTTACTTATGACAAAAGTATGGCACACCTGAAGCCATCTTGATTGGAATAAACTGGTAACACTTAAAACATTTAATTTAAAAAGGAACAAAATGAGGGGGTTCATTTTGCCATAGAAATTATGGTTAGTGCTGTAGAAAGAAAAATTAGGACATGTTTTAAGTGAGATCTCAAATATCTTCCTGTTATATTTCAACAGGAGCAGCCTGTCAGTTGATGCCTTTGTGTTCTACTGCAGCTTCCCAGAGTGTTCTAAAGAACAACTAGAGTGCTAACAGCCTTACTTATGACAAAAGTATGGCACACCTGAAGCCATCTTGATTGGAATAAACTGGTAACACTTAAAACATTTAATTTAAAAAGGAACAAAATGAGGGGGTTCATTTTGCCATAGAAATTATGGTTAGTGCTGCAAAAAGAATATTTAGTGCATGTTTTAAGTGAGATCTCAAATCCTCTTCTATTTCATTAGAAAATTCTGACATGCAGACTGAAACAATCACTTTCAATACCAGCAGTAGACTTCCAGTTAACTCCTTGGTGAGCAGTAGCTTTACTACAGTGATCTAATGAACAACTAGAGTGCTAACATTCTGAATTTATGGCAAATGTGTGACACATCTGAATGCCTTCTTGATGGAATCAAAGTAAAAAACTGAAAGCATTTCCTACTGAGGAGACTGCAGTAAAGGAGGAAATTAGGAAACTTCATAACAAAGAAGTCTTCCAAGATGGCCACCAGTGAAAAAGAGCCCAAATGTAGCACAAATATTACCCAGATGTAGCCCACATATAGCCCAATGACAAAAGTGTGCAAAACACTTTTTATTTTTAGTTTTTTTGCAGTTTTATGTAGTGCAGACTGGTCAGGTATTGGAGCGTTGCATCTTAAAACATGACCCCCTACACTACAAAAACACCACTGCACTACCCTAAACCCTAAAACACTACACCCAGCACGACCCCCTACACTACACAAGCACCACTGCACTATCCTAAACCCTAAAACACTACCCCCAGCATGACCCCCTACACTACACAAACACCACTGCACTACCCTAAACCCTAAAACACTACCCCAACACCACTGCACTAACCTAAATCCTAAAACACTACCCCCAGCACGACCCCCTACACTACCCAAACACCACTGCACTACCCTAAAACATGACCCCCTACACTACACAAACACCACTGCACTACCCTAAACCCTAAAACACTACCCCCAGCACGACCCCCTACACTACACAAGCACCACTGCACTACCCTAAACCCTAAAACACTACCCCCAGCACGACCCCCTACACTACACAAACACCACTGCACTACCTTAAACCCTAAAACGCTACCCCCAGCACGACCCTCTACACTACCCAAACACCACTGCACTAACCTAAATCCTAAAACACTACCCCCAGCACGACCCCCTACACTACCCAAACAGCACTGCACTACCCGAAAACATGACCCCCTACACTACACAAACACCACTGCACTACCCTAAACCCTAAAACACTACCCCCAGCACGACCCCCTACACTACACAAACACCACTGCACTACCCTAAACCCTAAAACACTACCCCAGCACGACCCCCTATGCTGCCCGAACACCACTGCACTGCCCTAAACCCTGAAACACCAGCCCCTGCACGACCCCCTACACTGCCCGAACACCACTGCACTGCCCTAAACCCTGAAACACCAACCCTAGCACGACCCCCTACACTGCCCGAACACCACTGCACTGCCCTAAACCCTGAAACACCACCCCTCAGCACGACACCCTACACTGCCCGAACACCACTGCACTGCCCTAAACCCTGAAACACCACCCCCAGCACGACCCCCTACACTGCCCGAACACCACTGCACTGCCCTAAACCCTGAAACACCACCCCCTGCACGACCTCCTACACTGACGGAACACCACTGCACTGCCCTAAACCCTGAAACACCACCCCCAGCACGACCCCCTACACTGCCCGAACACCACTGCACTGCCCTAAACCCTGAAACATCAACCCCAGCAAGACCCCCTACACTGCCCGAACACCACTGCACTGCCCTAAACCCTGAAACACCAACCCTAGCAAGACCTCCTACACTGCCCGAACACCACTGCACTGCCCTAAACCCTGAAACATCACCCCCAGCAAGACCCCCTACACTGCCCGAACACCACTGCCCTAAACCCTGAAACACCACCCCCAGCACGACCCCCTACACTGCCCGAACACCACTGCACTGCCCTAAACCCTGAAACACCAGCCCCAGCACGACCCCTTACACTGCCCGAACACCACTGCACTGCCCTAAACCCTGAAACACCACCCCCTGCACGACCCCCTACACTGCCCGAACACCACTGCACTGCCCTAAACCCTGAAACACCATCCCCAGCACGACCCCCTACACTGTACGAACACCACTGCACTGCCCTAAACCCTGAAACACCAGCCCCAGCACGACCCCTTACACTGCCCGAACACCACTGCACTGCCCTAAACCCTGAAACACCACCCCCTGCACGACCCCCTACACTGCCCGAACACCACTGCACTGCCCTAAACCCTGAAACACCATCCCCAGCACGACCCCCTACACTGTACGAACACCACTGCACTGCCCTAAACACTGAAACACTACCCCCAGCAAGACCCCCTACACTGCCCGAACACCACTGCCCTTAACCCTGAAACACCACCCCCAGCAAGACCCCCTACACTGCCCGAACACCACTGCACTGCCCTAAACCCTGAAACATCACCCCCAGCAAGACCCCCTACACTGTCCGAACACCACTGCCCTAAACCCTGAAACACCACCCCCAGTAAGACCCCCTACACTGCCCGAACACCACTGCACTGCCCTAAACCCTGAAACACCACCCCCAGCATGACCCCCTACACTGCCCGAACACCACTGCACTGCCCTAAACCCTGAAACACCACCCCCAGCACGACCCCCTACACTGCCCGAACACCACTGCACTGCCCTAAAACCTGAAACACCACCCCCAGCACAACCCCCTACACTGCCCGAACACCACTGCACTGCCCTAAACCATGAAAAACCAGCCCCAGCACGACCCCCTACACTGCCCGAACACCACTGCACTGCCCTAAACCCTAAAACACCACCCCCAGCACGACCCCCTACACTGCCCGAACACCACTGCACTGCCCTAAACCCTGAAACACCAGCCCCAGCACAACGCCGTACACTGCCCGAACACCACTGCACTGCCCTAAATCCTGAAACACCAGCCCCAGCACGACCGCCTACACTGCCTGAAAACCACTGCACTGCCCTAAACCCTGAAACACCAGCCCCAGCACGACCCCCTACACTGCCCGAACACCACTGCACTGCCCTAAAACCTGAAACACCAGCCCCAGCAAGACCCCCTACACTGCCCGAACACCACTGCACTGCCCTAAACCCTGAAACACCAGCCCCAGCATGACCCCCTACACTGCCCAAACACCACTGCACTGCCCTAAACCCTGAAACACCACCTCCTGCACGACCCCCTACACTGCCCAAACACCACTGCACTGCCCTAAACCCTGAAACACCACCCCCTGCACGACCCCCTACACTGCCCGAACACCACTGCACTGCCCTAAACCCTGAAACACCACCCCTCAGCACGACACCCTACACTGCCCGAACACCACTGCACTGCCCTAAACCCTGAAACACCACCCCCAGCACGACCCCCTACACTGCCCGAACACCACTGCACTGCCCTAAACCCTGAAACACCACCCCCTGCACGACCTCCTACACTGACGGAACACCACTGCACTGCCCTAAACCCTGAAACACCACCCCCAGCACGACCCCCTACACTGCCCGAACACCACTGCACTGCCCTAAACCCTGAAACATCAACCCCAGCAAGACCCCCTACACTGCCCGAACACCACTGCACTGCCCTAAACCCTGAAACACCACCCCCAGCATGAACCCCTACACTGCCCGAACACCACTGCACTGCCCTAAACCCTGAAACACCAGCCCCAGCAAGACCCCCTACACTGCCCGAACACCACTGCACTGCCCTAGACTCTGAAACACCAGCCCCAGCAAGACCCCCTACACTGCCCGAACACCACTGCACTGCCCTAAACCCTGAAACACCAGCCCCAGCATGACCCCCTACACTGCCCGAACACCACTGCACTGCCCTAAACCCTGAAACACCACCCCCTGCACGACCCCCTACACTGCCCAAACACCACTGCACTGCCCTAAACCCTGAAACACCACCCTCTGCACGACCCCCTACACTGCCCGAACACCACTGCACTGCCCTAAACCCTGAAACACCACCCCTGCACGACCTCCTACACTGCCGGAACACCACTGCACTGCCCTAAACCCTGAAACACCACCCCCAGCACGACCCCCTACACTGCCCGAACACCACTGCACTGCCCTAAACCCTGAAACATCAACCCCAGCAAGACCCCCTACACTGCCTGAACACCACTGCCCTAAACCCTGAAACACCACCCCCTACACTGCACGAACACCACTGCACTGCCCTAAACCCTGAAACACCACCTCCAGCAAAACCCCCTACACTGCCTGAACACCATTGCTCTGCCCTAAATCCTGAAACACTAGCCCCAGCATGACCCCCTAAACTGCCCGAACACCACTGCACTGCCCTAAACCCTGAAACACCACCCCCAGCATGAACCCCTACACTGCCCGAACACCACTGCACTGCCCTAAACCCTGAAACACCAGCCCCAGCAAGACCCCCTACACTGCCCGAACACCACTGCACTGCCCTAGACTCTGAAACACCAGCCCCAGCAAGACCCCCTACACTGCCCGAACACCACTGCACTGCCCTAAACCCTGAAACACCAGCCCCAGCATGACCCCCTACACTGCCCGAACACCACTGCACTGCCCTAAACCCTAAAACACCACCCCCAGCACGACCCCCTACACTGCCCGAACACCACTGCACTGCCCTAAACCCTGAAACACCAGCCCCAGCACAATGCCGTACACTGCCCGAACACCACTGCACTGCCCTAAACCCTGAAACACCAGCCCCAGCACGACCACCTACACTGCCCGAACACCACTGCACTGCCCTAAACCCTGAAACATCAACCCCAGCAAGACCCCCTACACTGCCCGAACACCACTGCACTGCCCTAAACCCTGAAACACCACCCCCAGCATGAACCCCTACACTGCCCGAACACCACTGCACTGCCCTAAACCCTGAAACACCAGCCCCAGCACGACCCCCTACACTGCCCGAACACCACTGCACTGCCCTAAACCCTGAAACACCAGCCCCAGCACGACCCCCTACACTGCCCGAACACCACTGCACTGCCCTAAACCCTGAAACACCAGCCCCAGCACGACCCCCTACACTGCCCGAACACCACTGTACTGCCCTAAACCCTGAAACACCAACCCCTGCATGACCCCCTACACTGCCTTTGAAGTGCAAGTGTGGTAGGTAACAGCTCTACCCCCTAAAAGGTCAGAGATGGCCCATCTTGCCAACCCCCAGGTCCTCTATTTTGATGCTCTCTAGTAGGAACACACAAAGGCCAACTGTCAACTACATCTAGTCCCATGACCCAGGAACAGGCTCCAGGCACCAAATGGTTAGGACATGAAAATGTCAACTTTCTAAAAACTGCATTTTCAGAATGTGACTTATAATCCAACTTTACCATTAAAGACGTTTTTAAATTATAATTCTTGAGACACCAAACATGGCATTCCCCCCGCCTGTTACCAAACAAAATGTATCACTTATTAAATATAATAATGTAACCTAATGTTATCCTATGGAAATGTAGGCCCTGCAATAGTGAAAAACACATTTTTGAGTTTTTCACTATCAGTACACGTAAAACTTAAAACACAAAACCTTTTAATTACAATGCATCCTGTCCTATGGGTTGTCTATGGCCTACCTTAGGGTGACATGTATGTATTAAAAACTGAGTTATGGGATTTCCAAAACTTTGGGGGGTGTTGCCTTGGCGGGGAAAGAGGTGTAAAGTATTCCCACGATGACATCATCCAGTGACTGTGTGTTTCTGTAAAGTTTAAATATTTTTTATATATATAGGAAAAGACGTATTGAAGAATGAGTGGGTGTGTAAGTGTCTGTATGGATGATTTAGTAGGTGCGTGACTGACTCTATAAGTGAGTGATTTAACGTATCTTACTGAATGCATGGGTTAGTGACTAAACTGGATGAATGTCTGTATCCGTCTGTCTGTTGCTGTGTAAGTGGCTGCATGTGTTTGTGAATAGCTACATGAGTGTCTATATGAGTTATTGAATGCTTGTCTGAGTATCTGTATGGGTGCCTGAGTGTTTGTGTGGGAGGGGTGTGTGCAACTCTGTGCATAGATGTGTGAGTGGGTGATTCACTGGGTGGATGGTTTCAAGAGTGCATCTGTGATAGACTGTATGGGTGGGTAAGTGTGTGTAAGAGTGTGTTAGTGAGTGAATGTATGTCCCAGTGGTACATGTGTGAGTAACTACATATGTGAAAGGCAGTATATATGTGTGTTGGAGTATATAAATAGCTATAAGCAAGAGTGAGTGATTGTGATAGTGGCTGTATGGATGATTGTGTGCTTGTATCAGTGATTGTATAAGGGCGTAACAATGTGCTACTATTTGTATGAGTAAGTGAGCTGGTGTGTGCATAACTGTATAGGTGAGTAAATGGCAGTGTGTTTAATTATTTGCATGACTGACTAGGTGTGTGAGTATCTCTATGGATGAGTGGCGTTGTTTGAGTGTCTATATAGGAGTAAGAGTGCATATGATAGTCCTGTACTGAGTGACCGTAAGTATGAGTGACTGTACGGGTGAGTGAGTGGATGTGTGTGTGTAGACCTAAGAATCAGTGAGTGGGTATGTAGTTATTGGTGTTGGAGTGTCTATGGTTTTGCGAATGGCAGTCTGTAATTTAGAGTGGGTGTATCAAAGGTTATATTAGGGTGTGAGGAGGTGCATCAGATTATCACGTGGATGATGTCATCAGTGATGTCATTTGAGATGTCATCAGTGATGTCATCAGTGATGTCACTGACCATGTCATGAGTGATGTAATATGTGACGTCATCAGCAGTGCATTGCGGGCGCGAGTTATAGTTAGCTGAACTAACTATAACGGGGAATTTCACGGGTTTTGTACGAGTGCAATGTCCAAGTAACTATAACTGTCCCTAAAACCTATGGTTTTTTCAGTGAATTTCAAAGGTTTTTTAAATGCTAATTTGTAACTATAACGTGTCTGAAACCTATGGTTTTTTCAGTGAATTTCAAAGGTTTTTTAAATGCTAATTTGTAACTATAACGTGTCTGAAACCTATGGTTTTTTCAGTGAATTTCAAAGGTTTTTTAAATGCTAATTTCTAACTATAACGTGCCTGAAACCTACGGTTTTTTCAGTGAATTTCAAAGGTTTTGTAAATGACAATTTTTAAATGTATTAATTGTTATATTAATTTTTTTCATACTGATTTACTACATTTTTAGAAACAATTTTTTTTTACATATTTTATTTTTTAAATTACATTGTAATTACATTATACATTACATTACAAAAAATACTTTCTCAGAATGAATTACTTTAGTTTAAATACTTTGCAGATAGGCAATAGACTTTTAAGTACAGTAGTTACAGTTGTTGCAATGGGCAACACATTTTCAAACACAATGCAACATTCAGCTCAATGTGAATTTCTAGTTAAATGCAATTAGTTACTTTATGGATTACTTTTGTAACCACAGGACTGGATCCTAGATTCAGTCCTGGTACATCTCCTGTAAACAGTTGAGTAAAAGCGTTTTGGTTACAGTCGTGATTTTTAAGTAATATTATTGTATTTTAAAAGTTGACACTTAGAAATTTCTCATAGAATCACCAATGTTATCCTATGGAAGGAAATTCACTTAGCAGGTAAAAACTGTTATCGTTACTTTTTCTTACTCAGTGTTGGATCCTGGATCCAGCACTGGTGCATCTCCTGTAAACAGTTGAAAGAATGCGTTTAAGTCATACAGGCGATTTTTAAGGAATATTTGTAGTTTGTGAAAATCAACACTTTGAAACTTTTTGCTGAAAACCAGTCAATCTTAGCCTATGAAGGAAATTCAAGCTACCGGTAAGTACGGTTAAAATTACTTTTGAGGATCAGTACTGGGCTGAAAGATGCAGCACTGAGGTCTCTCCTGATAACAGGTGAGTAAATCGGAATTCGTATTTCGGCTGATTTTAGAGGAATATTTTAAAGTTCCAAAACTCCACACTTAGAAGAATTTCCAAGTGAAACCAGTCAATGTTAGCCTATGGAAGGAAATTCAAGTTACTGGTAAGTACGGTTAAAATTACTTTTCAGGACCAGTACTGGGCTGAAAGATGCAGCACTGAGGTCTCTCCTGATAACAGGTGAGTAAATCGGAATTCGTATTTCGGCTGATTTTAGAGGAATATTTTAAAGTTCCAAAACTCCACACTTAGAAAAATTTCCAAGTGAAACCAGTCAATGTTAGCCTATGAAGGAAATTCAAGTTACCGGTAAGTATGGTTAAAATTACTTTTCAGGACCAGTACTGGGCTGAAAGATGCAGCACTGAGGTCTCTCCTGATAACAGGTGAGTAAATCGGAATTCGTATTCCGGCTGATTTTAGAGGAATATTTTAAAGTTCCAAAACTCCACACTTTGAAGAATTTCCAAGTGAAACCAGTCAATGTTAGCCTATGGAAGGAAATTCAAGTTACTGGTAAGTACGGTTAAAATTACTTTTCAGGACCAGTACTGGGCTGAAAGATACAGCACTGAGGTCTCTCCTGATAACAGGTGAGTAAATCGGAATTCGTATTTCGGCTGATTTTAGAGGAATATTTTAAAGTTCCAAAACTCCACACTTAGAAGAATTTCCAAGTGAAACCAGTCAATGTTAGCCTATGAAGGAAATTCAAGCTACCGGTAAGTACGGTTAAAATTACTTTTCAGGACCAGTACTGGGCTGAAAGATGCAGCACTGAGGTCTCTCCTGATAACAGGTGAGTAAATCGGAATTCGTATTTCGGCTGATTTTAGAGGAATATTTTAAAGTTCCAAAACTCCACACTTAGAAGAATTTCCAAGTGAAACCAGTCAATGTTAGCCTATGAAGGAAATTCAAGCTACCGGTAAGTACGGTTAAAATTACTTTTCAGGACCAGTACTGGGCTGAAAGATGCAGCACTGAGGTCTCTCCTGATAACAGGTGAGTAAATCGGAATTCGTATTTCGGCTGATTTTAGAGGAATATTTTAAAGTTCCAAAACTCCACACTTAGAAGAATTTCCAAGTGAAACCAGTCAATGTTAGCCTATGAAGGAAATTCAAGCTACCGGTAAGTACGGTTAAAATTACTTTATAGGACCAGTACTGGGCTGAAAGATGCAGCACTGAGGTCTCTCCTGATAACAGGTGAGTAAATCGGAATTCGACTTTCGGCTGATTTTAGAGGAATATTTTAAAGTTCCAAAACTCCACACTTAGAAGAATTTCCAAGTGAAACCAGTCAATGTTAGCCTATGGAAGGAAATTCAAGTTACTGGTAAGTACGGTTAAAATTACTTTTCAGGACCAGTACTGGGCTGAAAGATACAGCACTGAGGTCTCTCCTGATAACAGGTGAGTAAATCGGAATTCGTATTTCGGCTGATTTTAGAGGAATATTTTAAAGTTCCAAAACTCCACACTTAGAAGAATTTCCAAGTGAAACCAGTCAATGTTAGCCTATGAAGGAAATTCAAGTTACCGGTAAGTACGGTTAAAATTACTTTTCAGGACCAGTACTGGGCTGAAAGATGCAGCACTGAGGTCTCTCCTGATAACAGGTGAGTAAATCGGAATTCGTATTTCGGCTGATTTTAGAGGAATATTTTAAAGTTCCAAAACTCCACACTTAGAAGAATTTCCAAGTGAAACCAGTCAATGTTAGCCTATGGAAGGAAATTCAAGTTACTGGTAAGTATGGTTAGAATTACTTTTCAGGACCAGTACTGGGCTGAAAGATACAGCACTGAGGTCTCTCCTGATAACAGGTGAGTAAATCGGAATTCGTATTTCGGCTGATTTTAGAGGAATATTTGCACAATGGTGAAGGGAGGGGCGGGGCCTGAGGTGACATCTGTGCAAACGCGCCCCGTTGCGCGTTTTAAGTTGGGGGATTAAGTCCCCTTGAATCCTGAGGGTCCCTAGGGGCCAACTAGCCCACCAGGAACCTCCAATATGCGCCAGAGGCTGCGTTGCAGAGACTGTAGAGAGGCCACACCCCTTTTACACCTCTCTGCAACGCAGCTCTGTGGCGCTTTCTGGATGTACCTGTTGGGCTAGTTGGCCCCAGGGACCCTCAGGATTGAAGAGGATTTAATTCCCCATCTTAAAACGCGCCACGGGGCCTGTTTGCACACATGTCACCTGAAGCCCCGCCCCTCCCTTCACCACTGTGCAAACGCGCCCGTGGCGCGTTTTAAGTTGAGGATTAAGTCCCTTGAATCCTGAGGGTCCCCGGAGTCCAACTAGCCCACCATATACCTCCAAAAGCGCCACAGAGCTGCGTTGCAGAGAGGTGTAAAGGGTGTGGCCTCTCTACACGTCTCTGCAACGCAGCCCCTGGCGCATATTGGAGGTTCCTGGTGGGCTAGTTGGCCCCAGGGACCCCAGTATTCAAGGGGAATTCGTTCCCTCTCTGCAAACGCGCCAGGGGCGCGTTTGCAGAGTGGTGAAGGAAGGGGGCGGGGCCTGCGGGCCCGATCGTTTTTTTTTTGTCCCCTGAAGGGGGCTGTGTAGCCCCCCTTCCTTTTTTTCTCTTTTGGGCCCTGGGGACCCCATCCCCCAGGGCCTTACCCCCTTTTTAAATTACAAAAAAAAAAAAAACGGGAAGGGGGCCGCATGGCTCCCTTCCCTGGGCCTGTATTGGCCCCGGGGACCCCATCCCCGGGGCATGGCCTCTATATTTATTATTTTGAGGGGGCAGCGTGGCCCCCCTCCTCTGGCCATTTTAAGGCCCCGGGGACCCCATCCCCGGGGCCGGCCTTTCCATTTTTTTTTCCATTTTTTTCTCTTTTTTGGAGAGGGGGCCGCATGGCCCCACTCCCGAGCCACTACTGCCCCGGGGACCCCATCCCCCGGGGCTGGCCCTCTCCGTTGGGGACTGTGGGGGGTCCCCAATCCCCCCACAGTCCCACCGGCTCCCACGTCCCTTGGGAGCCGGCATTGCTGTTCCACATGGGGAGCAGCTGACATGCTGCTCCCCATGTGGAAAAGCAATCGGCTTTGGATATTGGAAGAGAGAGCAGGTTTCTGCTCTCTCTTCCAATATCCAAAGCAAGTTTGTAATGACAGGACGGGAGCCGCTCCCGTCCTGTCATTGCAAACAGCAGTGTCCCGGGGTAGGCACCCCGGGACACTGCAGGAGCCGGCCCTGGGGGTGGTGGTCCCCAGGGCCATCAAGGGCTCCAGGAGGGGGCCGCGCGGCCCCCTCCCATTCAGTACACAGCCCCGGGAGGTGGTGGTCCCGGGGCTCTGGGGGTCCGTAACGGACCCCCATATTAAAATGTTTAGTGCCCCGGGGAGGTGGCGGTCCCGGGCGTGTGGGGGGCTGGAGCCCCCCCACACTGGTTTTATTTTTAATTAAAAAAAAGCCCCGGGAGGTGGTGGTCCCCGGGGCTGCGGGAGGGCTCAGAGCCCTCCCGCACCATTTTTAAAAGCCCGGGAGGTGGCGGTCCCCGGAGCTTGAGGGGCCCTTTGAGGCCCCCACACATTAAATTATCCCCCCACCATGCCCCCGGGACTTGGGCCACCCGGGGCCAGTTAACATTGAAGCGCGGGTGACCGCGCCGATTCGATTTTCTTCGGCAGGATTCGCGCACCCTGAGCGCATCCTGCCGATTTTTTTTTTAAATGTTTTTTTGCCCAGGGGGTCCTTGTGGGACCCCCTGAGCAGGCCTAGGGGTTAGGGTGTTTCTACCCTGCCCCCTTTGTGCGTTTGCGCACTTGTTTCTTTTTTTTCTCGGCGGGATACGCGCACCTAAGCGCATCCCGCCGATTTAAAAATAAAAAATCTTTTTCTGCCCAGGGGTCCTTGTGGGACCCCCTGAGCAGACCTAGGGGTCAGGGTGTTTCTACCCTGCTCCCTTTTGCGCTTTGCGCACTTGTTTCTGTCCCTCGGTTCTACCGAGGGACAAAATGGCTGCCAACACTTCTTGATTTGGAGTGTTGACAGCCAATTAGCATGCAGCTCGTGATCGGGAGGGTACGCGGATCCGACGCGCCCATAGATATATATGTGATTTTAATTGTGAATTTCTCAGGAACTACTGAACGGATTTACACCATTTTAGCAAAAGGCACCAGTCTGAACCAAGGGCTACCTCTTTGCCAAATTTGGGGTAATTCCGTTCAGCAGTTCGGGCTGTAGCTGCGACTAAAGGTTCCTATGGAAAAATGAATGGGGAAAACGCGTTTTGGGACCCCCTTTTCTCGGCCCCCGCTGACGTATCACCCCGAGACTTTCAGGGTAGGAGCGGACCGGAGCGCCCCAACAAGTTGGAAGCTTTCGCGAAGATTCAGTCAACCGGCGCCAACGTTATTGCAAATAGAATGTCACGGATTTCCTATGGATAATAGGTTGTAACTATAACTATCTACTGGCGACCGCCAGTAGATAATATATATATATATATATACACACATGTATATATATATATATATTTACATAGATATAAATAGATATATGTATATATATATTCACTGAAAAAAACAAGTTGGATATGAGAGCGACACTGGGTGGAGATGGCTGTGACAGGTCAGTGGGGGTAGGTATTACTGTGATCTGTGTGAGATGACGGAACGTCGTAGGTAGGAGCTCCAAGGATGGAGAAGGCGGGTGGGAGATGAGAAGGTGTGTGAAGAAGCACTGGGGAAAGGGTTAAGTGGCAGGGATGTCTGATACTGGGCCCTGCCATTCTTCCCCAGATGCTAGTAGACCCCCCTCCTCCGTTCTAATTGGGCTGCCCCTGATTACAGGGACATTAAAGTTAGGAATTAGAATTTAAATAACCCTTAGAAATATCACTGAAAAAAAACAAAAGGTTACAGGGATGTTATAGTTAGGAAATGGAATAATAAAAACTTAGAAATTCGATGAAAAAAGTAAACGTTACAGGGACGTTATAGTTAGGCTCAGGTTTCACTCGTACAAAACCAGATAAATTCAGCCGCTATAGGAGGTGAGATAACTATAACTCGCGTCCAAGCAATGCACTGCATATGACCCCACATATTACATCACTCATGACATGGTCAGTGACATCACTGATGACATCACATGCCGAGTGGTAGAGAAAGGGGGCATGGCCTCCAAGTCCTCTCAGCAATCCCGCTGTCTGGGAGTTACTGGAGGTAATAGAAGGGGTTCCTGGACCCCATGGACCCTCAGCATCCAGGGGGGCTTCATTCCTCAACCACCACTGTGCCATGAGGTGTGTTTGCAGAGTGGGTATGAAGGGGGCGTGGCCTCCGGCAACTTGCCAGAGGTTTTAGTTATTTATTTAAAAAACATTTTTTAAGGGAAGTGGGCTGCATGCCCCCCCTTCCCTGGGCCATTTTGGCCCCGAGGACCCCATCACCCGGGGCCAGGCCTTTTTTCAATGGGTATCGGGTGCCACGTGGCCCCTTTTTGGCCCTGGGGACCCCATCCCCCAGGCACCCAGCCTTTTCTTTTTTTTTAAATTTAAAGTGAGGGGGCTCAGTGGCACCTCTCCCGGGCCATTTTTGGCCACGGGGAACCCATCCCCGAGGCCTGCCCCTTTTTATATATATGTATATATTTTTTTGAATGGAAGGGGGGTGACCCTCCCGGGCCAATGTTGTCCCTGGGGACTCAATCCCCCGGGGCCGGCCTGTAGTGTGGGGGCCCTGGTCCCACCCACGGCACCCACATTTTACATGTTGGGGCCCGTGGGGGGAGCCAGAAGGCCCCCACGGTCCCAGCCTCCTGCTTGCATTGCTTTGTACACACAGGGAGCTGCTGGCATGCAGCTCCTTCTGTGTAAACAAGCATTTGCAATGCAATTGGTCTTGCCTTTGGGACCTTATAAGTATTTCGCCATACAGCACATTCGTGCTTTAGCCCATGAAACGTAACGTAACATAACATCAAGGTAACATAACATAACATCATATAACAACTTAACAAAACATAACACATAAATCTGTAAAGCTTCTGCCACCCTGTGAGATATTTTGGCCCTGTTACTTTTTACTGCTAACTCTACTCAATGGTTTACTGTTAAGTTACTCAATACTTATAATTGTATCGACCTTGGAAGGATGAGAGGCTGAGTCGACCCGCCAAGATTTGCACATGAGGTGAGGACAAACCATACATATATCTACATGTACACATAGCTATAATATTAATGTGCACAAACGTACAGACAACCACAAAAATATAGACACATATATGTTGCAAACAATAATGGTAAGAAAAAACGACCCATATTTCGAAACACTAAAACAACCCACCTTTACAAACCCAGAGGCCTGCTCTGCGATCCAGCGCCCTCCCTTGCAGCTTGTTTTAGAAGTGCACGCAATCTAAATGGTTTCTTATGGATATATCTCTCAGCCCTGTGTGCCTCATACGCTGCCAAAATCAGTGACATCAAAGTATTAAGGTTGAAGGGGGCCTCTCACGCTGCCCGACTCCGATACCATCGACTTCTATGGAGTATCACTTACTGCCAGAATGAGTGTGTACAGCGATCCGCTGGCAAGTGGCTAGGCTCGTGCTGTAGAAATACCGCACATACACGACTCGAGAGTGTGGAAGGGAGCACACAAAGACATGCATGATCCAAACATATGTGGGTGCAATTTGCTGTAACTGAAGAAATGCACGTTTTAAATACATGCAAATAAAATAAATCAGGTGAAAGGGTGGTGCTAGATGGACAATGGGGCTACTTGAAAAAAGTCAGAGGGCAGCTAACCACTGAAAAAGTAAAACCATTGTTCGCTGGAGTCAAACCCAGAACTTTTGATCTCACTTGTGCAGCCAACATGCCCCCCCCACACACATGCCTCACCTTCAACTCGTCCATGAAAATGAGGAAATTATATCACAAGAGTACATTTTGAAATCCTAAATTTCACTTGTCAAGATTTTATCAATGTTTTTGGCGAGAAGGGACGGACTCATACAAGTTGTGACAGATATTGTCTAACAACACGCTCGGAAGTCATGATTTTATTTTTGCTATCAGAATTTCGCAAAATCTACACAACACAAACAAGTAAGAGCAGTATTGTAATTGCCACGCTGCAAAGAAAGAAAGAAATTAGTCTTAACATAAATTTCTTTAGGCCTACTCTGGGGCGGAGGCTGCTATTTAGTGTGCATCTCTGGCATGGAAGTTTGTTATTCTGACTATATATTGTTTTGTAGACTACAGCTAATTTTAAGAATCTCCCAACAAACTAAAGAAGCTTTGTTCCTCGGTAAGCTGCTAATGTCTTTATTATGATGGAATGCAACAAAACATAGTGCCCTTGGGTTGCCCCGTTTTCAGCCAAAACAAATGCAAATGGCTTGCTGGATGACAGCTGCGTGATAAGGCTCCTCGACAAGACCTGTATGCTTTCCTTTTCCGCCATGAAACGTGGGCTGGAAGGCAGGCAGAGAATAAACATGTCCCCATCCCATAGGATTAGTGTGTATACACTGTGCATGCAGTGGATATGTCCCGAATTTCCACAGGAGTTGTGTGTTGCTCACCCGAGAAGGTACGGACTGCGGGAGGGGGGGCACGGGAAGAAAGTAGTGCTGTCAGCACTCGAAGTAAAGGGGCCAGTAGCCATGGAAGGACACAAATGACGACATGGCCGTCATAAGGAGGGACTAACAAGCCTAAAGCCAATCGGAAGGCAGCATTTTAGACACAGGCCAATGAAAAAGATGGGTGGAGAGTGGGCGGAGCTTCCACGGAGCTTCCACTCCATACTGAATACTGCATGCCTCGCAAAGCGAGCCGCGCATGCGCGCTGGAGCTATAGGCTCGACCTAAAAACAAAGTGTGCTCTGCTTTAAGCAAGCAAGAGCAAAATGCTCTTGTTTGCTCAAAGCAGAGCACTGTTTGCTATGGCATGGCGGGAGCGGTGCTCCCCACTAATATAACATTATAGCCCCGGGGAGGTGGCAGTCCCCGGGGCTGCGGGAGGGAGGGCGCGGTTCCCCTGCATTCCTGTTATATTTAGCCCCGGAGAGGTAGCGGTCTCCGGGCCATAGGGCCTCACCCGCATTATTTAGCATTCACTTCTGTGCCCCGGGGAAGTGGCAGTACCTGGGGCAGCTGGGGCATCGCAAGGCTCCTTCGCTAATAATTATACGACTGCCCCGGAGAGGTGGCGGCCCTGGGGCTTTGAATAGCCCACGGAGGGGGGCCTCCTATATTTACACATGTTCCTGGGACCTGGCCCACCCGGAGTCCATTTTCAAACAAAGCACGGTAGTCCAAGCTTTGTTTTTTTTTTTACATAAAAATTAAACAAAAAAATGCTTTATGGGCCCTGGGGGGATCCCTGTGAGACCCCCCCCCTCCACCCCCCCAAAGAAGCCTAGGCGGCCAGGGTGTTTCTTCCCTGCCCCCCTTTCTTTTTTTATGTTTTTTCTTGTGACTCGGTTCAACCAAGTTACAAGATGGCTGCCAACACTTCCTGGTTTGAAGTTTTGGCAACCAATGGGGTCTGGTGGCTCAGTGGACTAATGCATCCACTGCAGGGGCCCGTGTTTGACCTCATGGTCACAGGTTCAAATCCCTGCGGGTCCACTCAGCCTTTCATCCATCTGAGGTCGATAAAATGAGTACCATTGAGTTGGGTAACAAAAAACATCTGTTATTCAGGGCCAAGATACCCCGTTGGGGGTGAACATGCACTTTACAAATACACATGTTATGGTGATGCGTTGGTTCCTTACTGCCAGGGGAGGTGATGCAACTTTTCCTTACTGTCAGGGGAGGTGATATATCAGTTCCTCAATGGAAGAGGAGGTGATGCCTCGAACTCCGGACACTCTGCCTCGATTCCTTACTGCTGGGCAACGTTGATGAAGAGACAGCGTTGAAGGACTATGCGTTGAAAATCCAGATGCGCTGTGTTGATGCAAGACTTCTTAACAGGAGGCATGCACCCACAAGCCCTTTGGAGAAACTTGGAAGCAGGATACAGAAAGCAAAGTCTAGTCTTTTCACTCCCAGGGCAAAAGCAGCAAGCAGCAGGGCAGCACAACAAAGCAACAGGCAGAGCGGCAGTCCCTCCTACTGTCAGGAATCACGATGTTTCGGCGCCTGCCTAGCACAAAACTACATTTCCCAGTAGGCAAGGAGAGGCGGAGCCAGCGTCTACAAGTAGACGCGATGCGCGCTCGTCAGCGTGCATGATACTGAATTGTGTAATGGATTTCGGCTCGACCGGACGTCGGAGCCAATACGGAAAGAGAGCGTCGGGAGCCATGAAGCTGGTTAGCTGCGGAGAGACGCTCTGTGCCCTGAAGCTCGGCTGTTGCTGAGTCGGCCCTGGTAGGGCGGTAGCGATAATTTGGGGATTATCACCGGACGGTGAGTGCGCATCGGCGCTGAGGCGTGTAACGGAGTGAGGTAACTGCGGCACCCGGCAGCCTTTCTTGGAGCAAATTCAGTGTAAGAGACAGCGGTGAAGGAACCACTATGGGGCCGATTCCGATCTCGGCCGGTAGGGCTCCGAATCGGATTCGGCTTTACCGGATCCGATTCGGAGCCCTGTTTCCCGACCGATTCGTACGTGCGTCCGGGCGAGCGAGTACGATGTGAAAACTCCGACCGACTCGTTCGCGAGACCCAACCGCACCGACCGACTCGTACGCGAAAGCCGACCGCTCCGACCGACTCGCTCGGACACGCCTCGCACCGCGCAATGGAGACGTTCCCCGGCCGGGCAAGTACGATGCACGCCGCGAGCAGTCCGACCGACTCGCGCCGTCCGGCCCGAAGGAGCAGTCGGAGCCGTACTTTGGGGGTCCGTGTCGGACCCCCCTGTACGCGTAGCCGCGTGAGTCGCACACAGGGGGGACCCATGGGTCCCCCCTACCTGTGCGTGTACGGCGCGAGTCGCTTCGCCGCGTACACGCTGTAGGGGGCGCCCTTGTTCGCCTCGCACCCATTGAGTCAATGGGAGCCCGCGTACGCGTTGTGCGACAGGCTCCCATTGGCTTCAATGGGAGTCTGACCGAATCGAGTCCGATGGCATACGTGCGCATCGTACTCGTTCGGTCGGGCTGCTAGGGTCCGATTCGGTCGGAAATCTCTCCGAGTCCGGCTCGGTCGGAGAGATTTCCGGCCCGAATCGGAATAGGCCCCTAAGTCTCTGACGAAAACAATAAAGGGAACTTTGACTATGGCCAATGCTGGTTAAGCAGGATGGTGTTTAGTCCTTTTTACGGAATATCTTACCTTGCTTTATTCTAATGGGAACAGCGTTTTCATTTCTTTTTGATATTTGTAGTCCATGTGGCCCCCGGACGGAGTGTGTCACAATTAACGTTTCTCATAAGTTTCTTGTGTTCCTTTGACTTCCTTGAAGCGAGGCATTTGGCATTTTTGATTTAACTTTGCAGCCCTTACAGAACTGGTGAGCAGAAGGGAATCCTGTGGTTGGGTGTGCTAGGCACAGGGTCAAAGCAGTACGGGAGAACGGATGGGGTCTGAGTGTGGTCTCATGTATTGTGTTCTGTTTTGTAGGATTATCCACCAAAGGAGACTGGTTGTTCTCAGAGGCTAGACACAGGCTTGCGATATCACTACGGTGGATAAGGTATTAATGCCCCCTTAGTGAGACTTTATGAGAGTAGCATTTAAGTGTATGTATATTTGATCTGTGTTACTTTTTGTCTTATAGGTTCTCCTCCCTGCTGTTCCCAACCCTTCCTCTCCCTCACTTGATCGCCCTACTACTCCGTAACTTTCAGTTGGAGTTTGGGGATGTCAAGGAGTGGACCCCTTATTGCATCATCCGGACCCTGAGGAGTACAAGAATCTGACAGAATCACGCACCCACGAAAGGTTACTCCTCCCGGTCCGGGTGTGGCAATACATGGCGTCCATGGATGATGTGGTTCAAGCGTTGGTTCAACAGGAATTAGAGGCCTCCAGGCTTGAAACCGCTGCTTTACGTGACAGGGTAGATAGGCTGGCCAGGAATCCTTTTGATGTGTCTGCTTCCAGTACCCCTCATATACAGGTTACGGTTCCTCCACCTATCCCGTTAGCTAGCCCAGAGAGGTATGCTGGTGATCCTCTAAAGATCCAGGTATTCTTAACCCAGATTATGCTTCACTTCTCCTGTAAACCCTCATCTTTTCCCAATAACCACTCCCGGGTGGCTTTCGCGATCTCATATTTGATAGGAGATGCAGCCAATTGGGCGGTCCGATTAGTTAGGAACAATGACCCTGTGTTGTCCGATTGGGATGCTTTCCGCGCTGCTTTTGAGAAAGTGTTTGATAGGCGAACCACTACTTTTAGCGCAGATAGGGAATTGCTAGAGCTAAGACAAGGGAGACAGGATTTAGTGACATACCTCACGTCCTTCAATCGACTGGTAGCAGAAGCGGCATGGCCGGAAGAAAAAAGGATGTCTCTGTTCTATCAGGATTTGCGCGAAGAGCTGAAGGACGTGATAGCTCAGATCGATCCACAACTTGTTACCTGCTCTGATTTAATCAGTCTGACGTTGAGATTAGATGGACGCATGTCTGAAAGAGGGGGAGAGAAGCATAAAGGAGATAGGTCCTTCTATAGGTCGGACAAGAATCCCAGGAAAGAGACAGCTAACAACGAAACCGTGGGCGAACCCATGGAGATGGGGCCATTAGGGCACCACTCTCGCGCGTTGAGAGAGAGAGCCGTCGCACACAAGGGCTGTGCATGTATTATGGCAAACGAGGGCATTTCGTACGTGACTGCCCATCAAAACCCAAGTCACAAGGTTTTCCCTATAGGAATAAGAAAGCTGCAGTGTCCGTTTTGGGTACAGAATCTGGTGCTTCAGGAACGACTCCCTCTGTGCCGTTAGGAGAAAAAGAGTGGAAGATTCCGTCTCTGTCTACCAACAGGGTAAAAGACACAGAATCGCACATAGTGTTGGCTGTGGGATTAGAGTACAAACAACACGTACATCAAGTGTTAGCCATGTTAGATTCGGGAGCAATGGGAAACTTCATCGATAGTGGGTTGGTGAGACAGCTGGCAGTCGGTAGTGTACCTCGAGACACCCCAGAGGAAGTTTTGGCTGTGGATGGGAAACCCTTAAAATCAGGTCTCATTACTGACCAAACGGAATTCCTCAAGCTTTCAATTGAAGATCGGAGAAGACAGCACTTAGAAGAAATAGCTTTGAACATCATAGATGACCCGCAGTACGAGGTGATTTTGGGGATGCCATGGTTCTGTGTAGTATACTGGTATTTAGTGTATTGCACCTTTCCTGCTTCTCTGCCTTGCTGCTCAGCCAGTGTGGATGTTCTTGGAATGTTGGATGTGTGGTGAGGTAATAGAATGCTGGTATGACTGTGTGTGGAGTGTCAGTTGAGAGGATGGGCTGAGCAGCAAGGAAGCTGCTCCTGGTGGGGCTCGCTCTGTAGAGAAGACCTACTCTACATCCAATTCTGTACTACTCCATGTTGTGATTCCTGATCTACTATATATACAATAAACCTACATGGAAATCCAACTGGTCTCTGTTCTAATTCACTTAGTACATTTGGCGACGATTGGAAAGAACCTGCCTTGCCACCTGATGGTCTACAGAAATTTTGAAAAGCAGGAAGCAACTCCAAGGTAGGAGTTTCCTACAACTACAGCTACGCAACAAAAAGGCATACTGGCACCCGGTGAGCCCCACCAGTGACCTCCCATCGGTCGCCCACAACTGTAATGTGCCAGTTTCCTGCCAGTTCCTTCTGCACACAACTGAAGTGTGCCAGTTTCTACCTGCTGTTTCTACTTGCTGACCTGCTATCTGTCATTTATTGTGACATCTGTCTTCCACAACTGAAATGTGCGAGTTTCTACCTGCTGCTTCCCTGTTTTGCGAATTGCCTGCCTTGATGACTGCTTGTTCTGCTGTCATTGGAGATCTGCTTTACATTGTTTTTCCTACCTCTCTACTGGATCTGTGCACGGATCTGATCCCACAGAGATTTATACCAAGTCTGGGCAATGCTAGAAATATGGAGTTCGGGGACAACGATCGAGTCCCAGCTGATTTCTGCGGACCAGGTTTTGGTACAGTCTGCTACTCGCTGTACAGTGTGTCATCCAAGGAAATTTATTGGTGCATTTTGGGCAGTGCTTTATGTCTTCATGGGATGCTGCAGTGCTTCAATTTGTTCGCACCACAGAGTTATTAACTTCAACACTCGCGATGTGGTGATGTCTCAGGCCAGTATTCGGTACTTATGCCGTGAGTACTTTTTCAATTTCTACATCGGCGCTTTGCCTCAGTGTGTTTTTTAAAGTTTTAATGCGCCATTTCCATTTTCTGCGTGTTGGCAGTTGAACCTCTGCCTTTCATTTTAAAACACGACACGAGCTGCCTACTGCGCACACATCGAGAGCGCGCAGCCTCACCTGCATTTCATTGTCCTTGTCATCGTGGATCCGACGTTCCTGGCGGTTCTCCTACAAGCACGGACGTGCCGTGAGCCACCCGGGCTCAGCGTCACGAACGTGCCGCCATCTTGGGATTGGAGTATCCATTTTCTTTACACTTCCAGAGCGCGTTGTGCACGTCTTGCCATTCACGGTGTTCTTCTTCGCATTTGGGGCATCCAAAGTTCGCAGCATGTGCAGCGTAGGCGCGCTGCGTGTATGGAAGTATGAAACTTTGATAATTTCGGCGAATATTATATCGACACGCTGTTTTTCAATGAACACTGACAAAACTTTCCGACATGGGAGCAACTTGTTATCTTCTCACAGTCTGCTTTCCGACGTGTCCTCAGACTGCCTACGTGGGATTAGCATTCCTTGGCAAGGATGTGTTGTACTGTTTCTTTGACAGGCATTCGGAATTTCATCTTTCATTCCGTTTTAAAGTACATTCGCCTAGACAGCTGGGCGCAGTTATAAGAAGTATGGGAGATTTATACTTTCTCATTCCCTACAGTTCAAGTGTTTATTTTAGCTTGCTAAAAGGAAATGTACTACTGTTTTGGGAGTCGGAGTTGTTTCTATCAATAAGTTTCATGAAGGGAATTTTCATTATTTGAAGTATATGTTAGCCCTCCAACTTACAGTGTTTGGGTTGTAAGTTTTAGTAGCAGAATTTTCATTGTTTGCAGGTGATAGCATACTCATTCAATATTGCATGAGCTACTTATGTTCTTTTTACTGTGCTTAGAGCACCATATACTGGGCATGTTATTCAGTATATAAGTTATTTATTTAAAAACAAAAAAATCCATTTCTCTTCAAGGGGAATTTATGTATTTTCAGTTTCCTTTCCTGTAATCCACATTCTTATCACATATTTGGTGCTTTTATTTCTGATGGATGCACATATTGTTGTTCTCATTTCTATTTTAGAAATGTAAATGTTTGCAATTGCACCTTCACAAATATTTGGAGGTCGAATTTTTCACTGTTTTTGGCAGGAATTTTAGAGTGAGATTTTCTTTAGAGACTTCGCCTGTGCATATTTATTGTGTGGATTAGTATAAAGTTTATATTGAAATAGTCTTTACGACTATGTGACCTTCCACCGGTAAGTGGATTTGTCACCTATATTGTTTTACAAGGTTAATGTTGAAATAGCCTTTTTGGCTATGTGACCTCCCACCGGTAAGTGGATTTGTCACCTATATTGTTTTACAAGGTTAATGTTGAAATAGCCTTTTTGGCTATGTGACCTCCCACCGGTACGTGGATTTGTCACCTATGGGTTTTACATGATTCTTTCTTTGAAAGTTGATTTTAGTATACATTATAATAGCCTACTGGTTATATATGATTCCACTTGTGCGTGGATATGTCACTTCAAGGTATACATTTTGATAGCCTACTGGCTATATGTGATATTCACTTGTGCATGGAAATATCACCTGTTGTATTCTACTTCTTATATTACTTTACGGGTACTGGATTTTCAAATTTACTATGTGTAGAATCTACGGTTATGTTTTACTGACAGAATGTGTTTTTCACTTGTTTTCTGTCATGTTGGATTTATTTTTAAAATCCAACAGGGTGTAGTTTTCACCTCTTTTCTCCTCTCTAGTTTCCTCCAGGGATCATGTGTTGGATTGCGACCAACCTTTTTTTCGTGGTTGTGTGAGTATGAGAGTCTCTCAGTGGCTCTCGTTGAGGGGTACTTTTTCTTGTCTCTCTTTCTTACACTAATTTATCATTGGTTGACGTTCTCTGTTTATCACTACCATACTAGTCTGGCCAACTGGTGTGTCCTGCTGGTGACTTAGATGTCAAGTTCCTGTTTTCTTCTGTGGTTTGTTTAATTTTCCTGAGCATACGGTGGGAGATCTCTTTTTCTCACACTCTCTTTCTTATTTTTGTGAATCCCTTGATCTATTCGGTTTCTTTTTCAGACCTTTGTTGCCAGATCTATCTTTTATTGCAATTATTGTTTAGCGTATTGCATTTTCTACTTCTCTTCATTTAATCCGTAAAAAGGGGAAGAGGTGTGTTGTCATTTTTGTTAATTAATGCAATGTTTTACTCCTATGTTTATTTATGCTTTTACTATACTTACTGCTTACATAATTCTTTTGTTGTTGTTCATTAAAGGTGGGAAGGTGTGTAGTATACTGGTATTTAGTGTATTGCACCTTTCCTGCTTCTCTGCCTTGCTGCTCAGCCAGTGTGGATGTTCTTGGAATGTTGGATGTGTGGTGAGGTAATAGAATGCTGGTATGACTGTGTGTGGAGTGTCAGTTGAGAGGATGGGCTGAGCAGCAAGGAAGCTGCTCCTGGTGGGGCTCGCTCTGTAGAGAAGACCTACTCTACATCCAATTCTGTACTACTCCATGTTGTGATTCCTGATCTACTATATATACAATAAACCTACATGGAAATCCAACTGGTCTCTGTTCTAATTCACTTATTACATTTTTGCACCACAATCCCACGATAGACTGGAAAAACAAGACAGTACAGTTTCTGTCGAAGGAATGCGAAGAACGCTATATACAGGAACATAAGTCACCGGCTACATCTCTCACTTCCCCTTTTTGTGTGGCTACGGCAGCGGAGAAGGAGGTAGTTTTGCCTGAAGAGTACGCTCAGTTTAAGGATGTATTTAGCAAGGTACAGGCAGAACAGCTCCCGCCTCACAGGATGTATGATTGCCAGATTGATTTGATTGAGGGGGCGACCATTCCAGTTTGTAGGGTGTATGCCTTGTCAGATCCTGAAACACGACATCTCAGGGATTATCTTGATCATTTCCTTGAAATCGGTTTTATTAGGCCCTCACGCTCTCCTGCAGCCTCTCCACTTTTCTTTATAGCCAAAGCTAGTGGCGAGTTACGAGCTTGTTGTGACTATAGAATGCTAAACAAAAACACCGTTTGTAACAGATACCCCTTGCCACTTATCTCAGTTTTGTTGGATCAAGTATGGGAAGCCACGATTTACACCAGATTAGACTTGAGAGGGGCATATCATTTGGTTTGCATCCGAGAGGGGGATGAGTGGAAAACAGCCTTTAAGACACGCTACGGGTTGTTCGAATATACTGTGATGCCATTCGGGCTGTGCAACGTCCCGGCGGCTTTTCAGTATTTTCTGAACGACGTTTTGAAAGAATATGTGGACCGTTTTGTTGTCGTATACATAGATGACATACTGGTTTATTCTGTGTCGGTGGAGGTGCATAACAACCATGTCATCTTAGTGTTGGAGAAACTGAGAGAATACCATCTGTTTTGCAAGTTGAGCAAATGCGAGTTTGGGGTGAGGGAAGTGGAATTTCTAGGGGTGATACTGTGTCCAGAAGGGTTGAGCATGGCCAAACGCAAGGTATAAGCTGTGCAGGACTGGCCCGTTCCAAGGTGTATGAGAGACGTCCAATGCTTTTTGGGTTTTGCGAACTATTATTGCAGGTTCATCCTGAATTTCTCCCAGGTAGCAGTCCCAATCACCAGACTGCTCCAAAAGGGGGTTCCTTTTCTATGGACCAATGAGGCATCTGCGGCCTTTGCCTATTTGAAACACGCTTTCACCACTGCTCCAGTGCTCAGACATCCTCAGTTGGAGGTGCCTTTCATAGTGGAAGCCGACGCTTCAGATGAAGCCATTGGAGCCATTCTCTCTCAGAGAGACAAAGATACTGGACAATTACATCCCACAGCCTACCTCTCCAAAAAGTTGAATGCGGCTGAAAAGAACTACACTATTGCAGAGAAAGAACTGTTGTCCATCAAAAAGGCGTTCCAGGAATGGTGACACTACTTATGGGGGGTCCGTTATCCAATCACTGTGTATTCCGATCACCGAAACCTTCAATACATGAAGACAGCGCGACACCTCACACAGAGGCAGATGAGGTGGACACTGTTCTTTGCGGAATATGATTTCGTCATCACTTTTAGGCCAGGGACGGAGAACCGCAAGGCAGATTCCTTATCCAGACAGGAAACAGCCGAAGAGCCCCTCACTCAAACCCCAGAGGCAATAATCGATCCTGCTAAGGTCATATGTGTTCTACGGGCTGACAATTTTCTGAAAGAGGTGACCAAGAACAGATCTGCCAGCAGGTGGGAGACATGGGCTCAAGAGGAAGCCAATCGCCGCATCAAACAAGGGCTGCCTTTTCAGAATGATAAGCTGTACCTCCCTACTAAAGAACTACGGAAGAAAGCATACAGCTGGTGTCATGTTTCTCCTTTGGCCGGACATCCAGGAATTCGTAAAACTATGCAGTTGGTACAACAACATTTCTGGTGGAACTCGTTGAACAAGGACGTTCGATCATGGGTAACACAATGTGAAGACTGTGCAAGAGGAAAAGGGGAAAACACCAGGAAAAAAGGGAAGCTCATGCCCATGCCAACCCTCAACAGCCATGGCAAAATATCAGTCTCGATTTCATCACCGGGTTACCTGTGGATCAAGGTTGTTCTGCCATTTTAGTAGTAGTAGACAGCCTTACGAAGATGGGCCATTTTATTCCCTGCAAAAACCTACCAACGGCAGGGCAGACGGCTCAACTGCTGGAAAACATCATAAGATTGCTCGGATTGCCACATGTAATCGTATCTGATAGGGGCCCACAGTTTATCGCGAGTTTCTGGAGAACATGGTGCAGAGCTCTACAGATTGAGTCGGCGGTCTCAACAAGCTTTCACCCACAAACGGATGGACAGACCGAAAGATTAAACCAGACACTGAAAAAGTATCTGAGGTGTTACGCCCAGGAGGCTCAAGAATCATGGGTGTCCCTATTATGGATGGCAGAGTTGTCATACAACAATGCTGTACACTGTTCCACTGGTGTCTCCCTGTTTGTGGCAAACTACGGTTATAGTGCAAGAACCTTACCCATCGATTTACCAGCGGATTTGGTCAACCAGCCCTCCGTTCGGGCACACATTGAGTCACTACGCTCTGTCCACAAGACAGCAAGGCGACGTCTGTTGTTAGCTAAACAGGGGTACAAGAAATGGGAGGATCGACACAGGACCGACGGTCCTCAGTACCAGGTGGGGGACCCGGTTTGGTTATCCACGAGAAACATTAAGTTCAAGCTACGTAGCGTGTTCCATCCCAGGTTTATCGGTCCATACGCAGTGGTGAGACAGGTCAATCCAGTGACATACAAGCTGAAGTTACCGGGCAGTCTCCGCATCCATTCGGTATTCCAATGCAGTCTCCTGAAGCCAGCATTGGGGGCCCGTCGACGGACACCTCCTCCGATCTCTTGTGAGGGGGGTTTGGAGTACGAAGTGAAGAGAATATTGGACTCACAATATCGGAGGGGCAGGCTGTGGTATCTCATCTCTTGGAAGGGGTATACCACTGAGGATGATTCCTGGGAGCCGTGTTCCAACGTACATGCCCCCTCGGCGGTGAGGTCCTTTTTCCGCAGACATCCCTCCAAGCCTGGTTCTAGGAGGCGCATGGCGGGGGGGCCTACTGTCAGGAATCACGATGTTTCGGCGCCTGCCTAGCACGAAACTACATTTCCCAGTAGGCAAGGAGAGGCGGAGCCAGCGTCTACAAGTAGATGCGACGCACGCTCGTCAGCGTGCGTGATACTGAATTGTGTAATGGATTTTGGCTCGACCGGACGTCGGAGCCAATACGGAAAGAGCGTTGGGAGCCGTGAAGCTGGTTAGCCGCGGAGAGACGATCTGTGCCCTGAAGCTCGGCTGTTGCTGAGTCGGCCCTGGTAGGGCGGTAGCGAGTATTTGGGGATTATCACCGGACGGTGAGTGCGCATCGGCGCTGAGGCGTGTAACGGGGTGAGGTAACCGCGGCGCCCGGCAGCCTTTCTTGAAGCAAATTCAGTGTAAGAGACAGCGGTGAAGGAACCACTAAGTCTCTGACGAAAACAATTAAGGGGAACTTTGACTATGGCCAATGCTGGTTAAGCAGGATGGTGTTTAGTCCTTTTTACGGAATATCTTACCTTGCTTTATTCTAATGGGAACAGCGTTTTCATTTCTTCTTTGATATTTGTAGTCCATGTGGCCCCCGGACGGAGTGTGTCACAATTAACGTTTCTCACAAGTTTCTTGTGTTCCTTTGACTTCCTTGAAGCGAGACATTTGGCATTTTTGTTTTCACTTTGCAGCCCTTACAGAACTGGTGAGCAGAAGGGAATCCTGTGGTTGGGTGTGCTAGGCACAGGGTCAAAGCAGTACGGGAGAACGGATGGGGTCTGAGTGTGGTCTCATGTATTGTGTTCTGTTTTGTAGGATTATCCACCAAAGGAGACTGGTTGTTCTCAGAGGCTAGACGCAGGCTTGCGATAGCACTATGGTGGATAAGGTATTGATCCCCCTTAGTGAGACTTTATGAGAGTAGCATTTAAGTGTATGTATATTTGATCTGTGTTACTTTTTGTCTTATAGGTTCTCCTCCCTGCTCTTCCCAACCCTTCCTTTCCCTCACTTGATCGCCCTACTACTCCGTAACTTTCAGTTGGAGTTTGGGGATGTCAAGGGGTGGACCCCTTAGTGCATCATCCGGACCCTGAGGAGTACAAGAATCTGACACCTACAACGTCCACCTCTTCTTCCTGGCAGAATGTCCTTAGTCCAGAAGTGTTCTGATTTTTAGGTGTCAGAGGTCCAATACTTATACCCCTTTCTGCCTTTGAAGCAGTCAAACTTCAAAGGAAAGTCTTTGTAGAGCACAAGACTCTACCTTTCTCTGACCTGCCTCCAGACACACTACAGGGGGTGGACACAGTATTGTGTGAAGACAGGCACATCCCTATTCAGGTGTCAGTGACAGTTCCTTCTACCACTCTAGCTCAGGAAGACCCATCAGCCTGGTGATGGGCCATCAGAATATGCAGGGTTCACCTAAGCTCCATTTATGTGACTACCCAGAGTGAATGCATAAGAGCCCAACTGTCAGTAAAACCAGACATGGATTCTACAGACAGACAGAGGCACAGATTGGTTAAGCAAAAAAATGCCTACTTTCTAAAAGTGCCATTTTCAAACACGCAATTTAAAAACCAACTTCACCAAAAGATATGTTTTTAAATTATAAGTTCAGAGACCCCAAACTCCAAATCACCATCTGCTCCCAATTGGAAGATACACTTGTAAGATGTTACAAGGCAGCTCCAATGATAACCTCTGAGAGAGATAGTCCTTGCAATAGTGAAAAACGAAATTAGCAGTATTTCACTATTAGGACAGGTAAAACAAATCAGTACATGTCCTACCTTTTAAATGCACTGCACCCTGCCCATGGGACTACCTTGGGTCTACCTTAGGGTGATCTACATGTAGTAAAAGGGAAGGGCTGGGCCTAGTAAGTGGGTGCACTTGCCAGGTTGAAATGGCAGTTAAAAACTGCACACATAGACACTGTAGTGGCAGGTCTGAGACATGTTTGCAGGGCTAATCAGTGATGCGGGCCCACTAGTAGCATTTGATGTACAGGCCCTGGGCACACCTGTGAGTGTCTGAGTGGGTCTGTGAGTGGGTGCATGAGTGTCTGACTGGGACTTTGAGTCAGTGCATGAGTGTCTTTGAAGATCTGTGAGTAGACGGATGTGTCTGAGTGGGTGAGTGAGTGGGTGTGTGAGTGTCTGACTAGGTCTGTGAGTGGTTGTGTGAGTCTCTGAGTTGGTATGTGAGTGGGTGACTGAGTGTCTGAGTGAGTCAGTTAGTGGGTGTGTGAGTCTCATAATGGGTGTGTGAATGGGTGCATGAGTCTGAGTGGGTCTGCAAATGGTAACATTAGTGTCTGAGTGGGTTTGTGAGTGGATGAATGAGTGAGTGGGAGTGTGAGAGTGTTCATGAGTATGTGTGTGAGTATCTGAGTGGGTCTGTGAGTGGGTGCATGAGTGTGCGAGTAGGTGTGTGAGTCTCTTGAGTGGGTCTGTGAGTGTGTGTGTGAGTCTCTCAGTGGGTCTGTGTGTGGGTGAATGAGTACTTTAATGGAT
This sequence comes from Calotriton arnoldi, assembly GCA_963921515.1. NCBI lineage: Eukaryota > Metazoa > Chordata > Amphibia > Caudata > Salamandridae > Calotriton > Calotriton arnoldi. Next base: position 301,568 of record CAWUFW010010290.1, read on the forward strand.
CTGTGAGTTGGTGTATGAGTGTCTGAGTGTGTCTGTCAGTGGGTGCATAAGTCTCTCAATGGGTCTGTGCGTGGGTGCGTGAGTGTGAGAGTGGGTTTGTGAGTGGGTGCATGAGTGGGTCTGACAGTGAATGCACGGTAAAAAGGTAGGGAGCAAACAGGAGCAGGTACTCATGCCAGCTCCACCTGTGACGGTCCTCCTGTACAGCTTGCCTGCAAATTCTACCCTCTTTCAGTCTTAGGCTTTGTGCCTCCTCTGCTCGTTTTCTGCTTGTTTTTCTGCCTCTTCTATGCTCCCTCCTGCCTTCTATGTTGCCTCTTTCTGCCTATTCTGCCTGTTACTTTCCCCCTTTTTTCTCGCTCCTGACCTTTATTCTGCTTCTTCCTGCTCATTTCTATCCTTTATTTTACCTCTTGTTGCTCATTTTGCCTGTTATTTTGCCTCTTTCAGCTCACTCCTGCCATTTTTTTGCCTCTTTCTGCTTGCTTCTGACCTTTATTTTGCCTCTTTCTGCTTGCTCCTGACCTTTATTTTAACTCTTTCTGCTTGTGCCTGACCTTTATTCTGCCTTTTGCTGCTGGGGTCTGACCTCTATTTTGCCTCTTCTTGCTTGTTTTTGACCATTATTCTGCCTCTTTCTGCTTCCTTCTGACCTTTATTCTACCTCTTTCTGATCCCTTCTGACTTTTAATTTACCTCTTTATGCTCATTTCTGACCTTTATTCTGCCTCTTTCCGCTTGTTTCTGACCTTTATTCTGCTTCTTTCTGCTTGTTTCTGACCTCTATCTTGCCTCCTTCTGCTTATTTCTAACCTTTATTCTGCCTCTTTCTGCTTGTTTCTCACCTCTATTTTGCCTCTATCTGCTCATTGCTAACTTTTCTTTTGCCTCTTTCTGCTCATTTTTCACCTTTATTTTGCCTCTTTCGTCTCATTTCTGACATTTATTTTGCCTCTTTCTGCTGTTTCTGACCTTTATTCCGCCTCTTTCTGCTCGTTTCACAACTTTATTTTGCCTCATTCTGCTCGTTGCTGACCTTTATTTTGTCTATTTGTGCTCGTTTTACACCTTTAGTTTGCCTCTTGCTGATGGTTTCTGACCTCTATTTTGCCCCATTTTGCTAATTCTCACCTTTTTTGCCTCTTGCTGCTCGTTGCTGACCTTTATTTTGCATTTTCTGCTCGTTTCTCACCTTTATTTTTACTCTTTCTGCTTGTTGCTGACCTTTTTTTGCGTATTTGTGTTCGTTTCTCACCTTTATTTTGCCTCTAGGTGCTGGTTTCTGACCTTTATTTTGTCTCTTTCTGCTTATTTCTCACCTTTATTTTGCCTCTTGCTTCTCGTTTCTGAACTTAATTGTGCCTCTTTCTGCTGGTTTCTCACCTTTATTTTGTCTCCTTCCGCTCGTTGCAAATCGTTATTTTGACTCTTTCTGCTCATTTCCCATCTTTATTTTGCCTCTTACTGCTCATTTCTAACCTTTATTTTGCCTCTTGCTGCTCGTTTTTACTTTTATTCTGCTTCTTTATGCTCGTTTGTCACCTTTATTTTGCTTCTTTTTGCTCGTTGCTAACCTTTATTTTGCCTCTTTCTGCTTGTTTATCTCCTTTATTTTGTCTCTTTCCACTTGATGCTAAACTTTATTTTGCCTCTTTCTGATAATTTCTGACTTTTATTTTGCCTCTTGCTGCTGGTTTCTGACCTTTAATCACCCTCTTTCTGCTCGTTTGTCACCTTTATTTTGCCTCTTTCTCCTCGTTTCTCACTTTTATAATGCCTTTTCCTGCTTGTTCCTGGCCTTTATCTGCCTCTTCTGCTCGCTTCTCACCTTCATTTTTTGCCTCTTTCTGCTAGCTTCTGACCTTTATTCTACCCCTTTCTGCTCATTTCTGACCTTTATTCTGCCTCTTTCTGCTCCTTTCTGACCTTTATTCTGGCTCTTTCTGCTCATTTATCACTTTTATTTTGCCTCTTTCTGCTTGTTTCTCACCATTATTTTGCCTCTTTCTGCATGCTGCTGACTTTTATTTTGCCCCTTTCTGCTTTCTTCTGACCTTTATTCTGCCTCTATCTGCTCGTTTCCAAAGTTTATTCAGCCTCTTTCTGCTCATCTCTCACCTTTATTTTGATGAAACCTCCATTTCAAGCAGGCGGGAGTTCTTTGACAGCTCCCGCCCTCTGCAAGTGGAGTGCTTGCTTTTACTTGGTGGAAGTTGTCAACCTCCTTTTTTTACAAAATGCCCCCGGGACCTTGCTCACCCAGAGGTCCTTTTCAAAACAAGCACGGGAGCTTGCGCTTGTTTTAAAAAAAAAATTGCTGCAAATTTGCAGCAAAAATGTTTTTTAAAATGCTTTTTAGCCCTGGCATGGTCCCTCTGTGACCCCACCACCAGAGCTTGAGGGCCAGGGTATTCATACCCTGCCCCCCCTTTCATTGTTTTACATTTTTGTTTGGGACTCGGCTGAAGCCGAGTACCAAGATGGCTGCCAACACTTCCTGGTTGAAGTGTTGGCAGCCAATCAGAGCTCTGCATATCTCTGCTCAAGCTCATTATTCACGAATTAACTCCGGTCGTAGATGTACAAATTTGAATTTCCTTTAATATCTTGCAAACTACTGAATGGATTTACAGCAAATAACCAAAAGCGCAATCTGCAGACCAAAAGCTAGCTTTCAGCCAAATTTGGTGTAATTCCATTCAGTAGTTCGGGATGCAGTCATGTCTAAAGAGTCTATGGGAATTAACATGGGAAACACATGTTTTTTGACCCCCCCCTTTTTCTCGGTCCCCGCTTGACAGATCGCACCAAAACTTTCCATGCACAACAAGACTCACCATGACACTTTGACACTTTTTGTGGAAAATTTCAGGAAGAGCTTGACCAGCATGTGAGTCTCCCCACTCATCAAGCTGGACATATACTCGACCCCATTTGCACCAACTTCCCTATTTCATTAGGGGACCCCTGCCCAGTCACCTGGTCAGATAATTTTTTAACCCACTTCTCGTGGGTGGTGTTGAATGTTGAACCTTTACCGCGCTCAGGCTATAAATCGGTCTATGGCAAAATTGACCCACTTGAACTTAATATAGCCTTGGAAGCTTCTAGGACTAGCCAGGTGGGGGAGCTTGAGGAACGCTTGGTGGGGTTTTCTAGCTGGGGATCAAATGCAGTAGCTACGGTGGCCCCTCGTCATCCAACTAGGTTGGCTAGGGAATCACCGTCCAAGCCCTGGTTCAACCCTACCCTTAAAGCCTTGAAGCATGACTGCAAGATCCTTGAGCGGGCCTGGCGGAGGAGTGGCTATTGCCCGGTAGACAAGCGGAAGCTCAGACAAGCAAAAATTATACTATGCAGCCATCACGCTGGCTAAAGTGCAATTTTACTCGACCCGTATCGAATTAGCCAATAACAACTCTAAGGAAATTTTTGCGATTGTTCAGAGCTTCACGTCCCCGTTGGCCCAAGCAAGTGCGTCTTCATCTTCACCTTCCTGGTGTTACACTCTCTCTTGCTGTTTTAGGGATAAGATCCGGGCTATCCAAGCGGCATTTACTCCCCGCGACATCATAACGGAGGCACCTTTGGAGTGTCATTTTGCTGGTCCAGTCCATTCCTGGTCTTTATTTAGGCCAGTTGACCCATTGGATTGTCTTAAAATTCTTTACGGTCTAAAGTCTGGCTCGCCCTCGGACCCATGTCCTGCGAGGACACTGGCAGTAGTTGCCGAGGTCGCAAATACAGAGGTGAATACCATCATCAATATGTCCCTCCAGAAAGGGGTGGCACTCCAGGCTTGGAAGGAGGCTAAGATCTTACCACTCCTAAAAAAGCCGTCTTTGTATCCCCTCTGCCCAGGGAATTACCGGCCTATCTCCCTCCTTCCTGCTTTGGCGAAGGTGTGTGAGAAGGTGGTTAATAAACAGCTTACGGACTTTGTGGAAAGAGAGACACTTCTGCACCCTGCTCAATCAGGGTTCAGAGCGTCCCATAGTACAGAAACAGTGCTGGTGGAGGTGGCGGAGGCCATCCGGGAGTGCTTGGACGCCGGCGGGAGAGCGGCATTAATTTTGCTCGACCTCTCGGCGGCGTTCAACACGGTCCCGCACTCACTTCTCCTGTCACGTCTGGCTAGGATTGGTCTATCGGGTGTCGTGTGGGGCTGGTTCCGGTCCTTCTTGGAAGGGCGTGTTGAGCAGATCTGGATTCCACCGTCCTCCTCCTCCCCTCAGCCTGTATCAACAGGAGTCCCCCAGGGATCCTCCCTTAGCCCCCTTCTTTTTAATATCTACGTTACTCCACTGATAAATTTGGCGCAGGAGTTGGGGGCTAAGGTGATGGCATACGCAGACGACACTCAGTTGCTTTTTACCTGGGACAAAGATGCGGACTCTGTACTATTGGTTCACCACTGCCTTTCTTCTATCATTAAATGGCTGGCGGAGGCGCAGCTTAAGTGTAATGAAGAAAAGTCAGAGGTCCTGCTATTTGGTAAATTCCCCCTCAACTTTAGAGAGCAGCTCTGGCCTCCTGAGTTTCCATCACCTACCTCATCAGGGAAGCCAGCTAAAACCCTGGGGGTATGGTTTGATGAATGTCTTTCCTTCTCGACACACATTAAGAAGCTGGCTGGATGTTGCTTCGGCCTGCTTAAAACTCTCAGAAGATTCTTCCCCCTCCTACCTCAGGCGGCGAGGAAGACGGTCACATGTGCGCTGATTCTGTCACGGCTGGACTATGCCAATGCCCTTTACGCTGGTATCCCCGGGTACCTGCTGAAGAAGCTGCAGGTGGTTCAAAACACGGCAGCCAGACTTCTATTGGGCATCTCGGCTAGGAACAGTGTCCGTCAACAGCTGTGTTCTCTCCACTGGCTCCCCATGGTGGATAGAGTTAAATTTAAATTATTGACTTTGGCCCACCGTGCTCTTCATGGTTGTGGTCCTCTTTACCTGCAGAGGCGTCTCTCGTTTTATGTTCCCGCACGCCCCCTGCGGTCTTCGTCCCTTTGTTATGCTCAGGTTCCTCGTTTCAAGTTACAGAGAATAGGGGGCAGCTCTTTTACAGTGAAGGCGGTGGCTGCCTGGAACGCCCTTCCTCTTGCCCTGCGTACCATCCATGACCCAGTTGCGTTCAAGAGGAAACTGAAGACACACCTATTCTCTTAAAAGCGCACCGTCCTTACCCCGCTAGGCACCGCGCCGGGATACTCATGAGTAGCTGTGCGTGTTATAAACTCATATAACATAACATAACATAACATAACAAGATTTGTGAAATGATTCCAAAGATAAAGGCAAGTCAAAAAATGCTTTTTCTATGGAAACATGGTTGCAACTATAACTACCTACTGGTGACTGCCAGTAGGTTATATATATGCATGTATATATATTTATATCTATATCTATCTATATCTGTCCAGAACCAAGTGGCAATAGGTCAAACGAGTTCTCGCTTCTACCATGTATTTATTAGAAAAAAGTGAAAGCAAAAACAAAACTACATAATGAAGAACCCAAAATGGTAAAGGGCAATTAAAAAGTCTCTTATCTTGTGCTTGGTGCAGAAACCGGTTTCTTCATTATGTAGTTTTGTTTTCTAATAAATACATGGTAGAAGCGAGAACTCATTTGACCTATTGCCACTTGGTTCTGGACATTCCTCGCACTAGTTCGTCTTATGTCTACCATAGCAATTGTAGGTGGCCAATACGTGAACTATCACGTTCTAATTCAGTATCTCATAGGCACTAGTCCGCCTTCACTGACATAAACGGAATTAGAACGTAAACATGTGGAACTTATGTTGCAATACACGTCTACTTAGCGCATGTATCATGCATGAATTAATTAGCTTCGATATGCGAGCACCTTCTTTAACTACGTCCTTGGCACTAGTCCGCATACCATATAGTATCACGTCTACCTGCACGGTGATATGGTAGCACGATCTGTAAATATTCACGGTATGAGCCAGAAATCACAGTACAATCATGTGACATATTATACCGGTTAATGGATTGTTTATTAACGTGATTATGTATTAGGAAACAGAAAGTATGGATTTGCAATATTGTTTATACATGTTACAAAATGGCCACCACAGTGACTGAGTAATGCGTGCTACTTGTACCACGAGCCCCTTTTCCATGTTCATTGTTTATATATGCACGGTTCTGTGGAGCTGACTTATCGTGTGATCAAGACACTTTGTGTGTCGAAACGCGTAGCGGTTAAGAATAAAGCTTATGGTTTCAGCAATTGAACCTCTGAGAGTGCGTAATTACTCAATTTACTTTGGAATATATATATATCTCTATATAGATATATGTGTAGATAGATGGATAGATAGATAGATAGATAGATAGATAGATAGATAGATAGAGATAGATATATAGGCCAAAAAGAAGAAGCAGAGAACTCTCGGTAGTTCTCAAGTTTAGGTGGAAAGCAGCTCCAGTATAGAGTACTCTCAACACCAGCAACACTCTAAATCTGCTCACCTCAATTGTCTGCTTTTCTATCAAAGTCTTTAAGCATAGGATTAGCAAAGTGCCATCCATGCCGAGATAGAAAGGGACAAAGGGGCATATTATCAAGGAAAGTATCGCCGATTTTCCGGCACATATCGCAGGAAAAGCGGCAATATTTCTATCGCACTATCACCAAGGACTCGCTAACATGCGTTAGCGCTTGTTTCCTTGAGATAGCTGCTGGTTATCCTGCCTCTTTGCATGTCAGCGATATTTATCGCTAATGATATGCAAAGTAGGCGTTCCTTACTAAAATAACATGAAAACTGTCGCTAACACAACTTCCCTCTATTATCAATCCGGTCGTGAACCCGCGTAGCGATAATAAAAGTAGCGCTAACCGCGATTATCGCTGGTATCTGAACGCCTGATGTAAAACTGACTTAGATATATTATCCTATGGGAGGTGGATTGTCAGGATAAGTCCACCCTGCCCTATTATCAAGGATTTCCCTATCGCTGTGGTTTTATCGCTGGATATCCAGCGATATTCACGCATTTCGCCGCTATCGCTGGATTTTTTATCGCCTTGGAGATAAGCGTTGATAATAACGCGCTATCTCGGCGATGTAATCCAGTGATACCCGGCGATAATTAAAATCGCGCTAAGCGCGCTTAGCGATAATTATCGCTGGCTGTTGATAATATGCCCCAAAGTCTTTTGCCATTTCTACAGCAAAGTCTTTAAGCATAGGATTAGCAAAGTGCTATCCATGCCGAGCTGTAAAATGGCCAGTGCCATTTACCACTCCTGACACAGTATTACAGCATTGGATTGGTAAAATACTATCCAAGCCAACCTGAAATGAATAAAAGCAACCCCTGACACATGTTTCGCTCTCATTAGAGCTCTTCAGAGAGTTATAGCTTTGTCCGGGCACAAGGGAGCACCCAGTATAAGTAAAAAAAAAACCCTTTCAGGCATAGAGGTATAGCTTTGTCCAGCCACAAGTGTCACTGGTGTTGAGAGTGCTTTATACTGGAGCTGCTTTCCACCTAAACTTGAGAACTACCCAGAGTTCTCTGCTTCTTTTTATGCATAATTTATGCATCACTCTATGCCTAAAAGGGTTTTGTTTTGATATATATATATATATATATATATATTCTTGGCAACTCCGTTCGCCCTCTGGCGTACCTCTCGTCCCAAAGAAACGGAGCACGGACCCAAAATAATAGCAAAAGTTGTTTGTTTATTGCTCCTCCAACACCTCTACAGCCATGACGCGTTTCAGCCCCACCTCGGGCCTTGATCACATGATATATATATATATATATATATATATATATATATATATATATATATATATATATATATATATATATATATATATATATATAAATAAATGTCCAGTATTTGTAAAGTGCAAACAATTGCCCGAAGGTGTCAAGGCGCAGGGGGCCGTCGGAAAGATCAAGCGAGCTATTGCCCAGAGTCACATGGTGCTGGGCTGATCTGCCGCCGGCACCGGGGATCGAACTGTGAGCCTCTGGGTTCCGGAGTCAGTCACCCTGGCCGCTGTGCCACACCTCTTCTACTTTATAGATATATATATGCATTTTAGGAATAATATGTTTAAGGGGTTTGGAAGGGAATGGATGTGTAGTGATTAAGTGTTTTTTAAACTTAAATTTTTGGGGGGTGACAGTCTATTAAATGGATTTTTATTTTTTGACGTGTATATATTTTAGGACACATTTAGTTTTTTCGAGTGCATACATTTTGGGGATATTGTTATATTTAATTTTTGTTACTACATTTCCTGGTTTATATTGTGTTCTTTTTGTAGGTTTGGGGTGTACTGTTTAGTAAATAATGCACCCCTGAAATGTTCACTAATTTAGGTTTCTTACACTGGAGTAAAAATACTATGAGCCTCATTACGATGTCGGTCAGAAAGCATTATGACCGACTCCTTGTCGGAATCGGTTCCGACCAACTCGGGTTCGGCGAGTCCGACCGACCGACTGACTACGATGTTTCTGAACACCGTTTGGTCGGACTCCCATTGACTTCAATGGGAGCCTGTGTTCTGACCGACAACACTGGCTTCCATTGAAAAAAGGGGTGGTTGCAGAAAACCATGCACCCTGTCGCAGGCACCCCATTGTGCAAAGAGGAATTGTTCCGAAAATGAGGACGTCGAAAGAAATCTTGATGATATGAATGGACGTTTCTTGGAGAGGGGTTATGCACAAGAAATAATTGAAGGTGCCAGAGCTAAAGTAAATATCAAAACGAGAATGGAGATACTGAATAGAAGTGATATTTTAGAAGAAGATGACCCAACACGCTTGATTATGGATTTTAATGTGGAGAATAAGATTTTAAGGAGAATTATAAAGAAAAATTGGGGTATTCTCATGCTTGATGAAACCTTGATGAGGAATCTGCCATCATCACCAAAAATAACATACAGGAAAACAGCATCGTTAGGTGATCTACTGACACAGAGTCATCTAGAAATTAGAAAAACCACAAATACATCATGGTTGAATACACCTGGATTCTGGAAGTGTCTGAAATGTAAGGCGTGTGAACACGGCAGGAATATCCAGACTTATCGCCTTCAAAATGGAAAAACTGAGCAAATTGTGGATCACATCACATGTGAATCAAAATATGTGATATATATCTTGGAATGTCCGTGTAAGAAACAATATGTTGGAAGTACCATCAATAAATTAAAACTAAGAATTCTGCAGCATCTGAGAGCAATAAAAAATAAGGATTTTGCATATCCAATGGCAAAACATTTTGTGGAAGCACATCAGGGGGAAAATCAGTCTCTGACATATTTTGGAATCAAGATAATAAAACAGAAAGAACGAGGTGGGGACAGAACCCTGGAATTGAGGAAGGCGGAATCAAGATGCATATTAGCCATTGGGACAGAGAAACCCTTTGGTCATAACTTGGATGCTGAATTACACGTACATCTCTGAGATACTGATTGAAGTAACACAACAGATCCAATAAATCGGTTCAAATGAAGAAAAAGGAATAGATAAAGGAAAATATGGGATGAGAGGAAGAAAGAAGAAAGAAAAAACATGAATGATACTTGATCTAAAAGACAAGAGGACTGGAATTAAATTTGTGCTATAACAGACATTATCACATTTTTTATTGAAACTTGTTTTTAGAAGTCCTCCTTTTTAGCTGACAAAACATCTATGGATACAATACGTTTAATCAATAGTCTACTTTAGACAAATGAGTAGAATGTGTTAAAGTTAGTATCCTCATTTCTTATGGCAGCTATATGGACCTCGTAATACATGTAATGATCTCACATGAATTGACACGGAAGAAGTCCAATTGAAAATATGCAAATTTGCACAAATATTCTGCACTATGCACTTTAAATTTTAAGATCGTTTGGACAAAATGTTATTAATTCTTGTGGATCCTCTATCAAAATGAAATGTTGACCTACTGATTCAACTAAAGTTGCACTTTTGCACAAAGATATTGCACATAGCACTTTAAAGTGATAAATTGTATGGACTAAATGATGTCTGACTTATGTACTTTACATAAGAGAAATCATCTTCTGTTAATTCCGGCCGTTTGGATAGAATTATTTTCATGTTTTTATATTTATATATATATATTCTTTCACATATATGAACTTAACTGGGATAAACTTCTTTTAAAATTTGAATTTTATGTATGATAGAATCCAGTTTCACATATATGAATTCAACTGGTATAAATCTTTTTTAAATTTAAAAATTAAAATTTTGGGAATCCAGTTTTACTCTCCTATTGAAAAGAAACAATTTTGAACTGTAAGATTAATGTTTTGCCTCTGCCTTTACACTGCATTTACATCAGTACTTTACTGAAATGTTATAAAGTAAACTATATAAATGGTAGCTATCAAATCCCATTAAGACTGTGGCAAAACGAGGGTTAACAGTCTAGCACATTTTTTAGAAACAAACAAGGGATCAAAAATGCACTTTGTCACTTTAAATAGATGTTCTGGACGACGCGACTCTATGGTCCAGTTGAAGGCAGGAGCCGAAACGCGTAGACCGTCCATGCTTGCACGATGTACTAAATAAATTCACTTTACTGGTTTAAAAAAAACCTACCTGTGGATCGATCTTTCTCCGTGCTGTGGGATCCTTGCTGAGAGCAGTGTGGAATCCGTCCTTACTATATATGTATATATGTATATATATATATATATATATATATATATATATATATATATATATATATAAATGTCCAGTATTTGTAAAGTGCAAACAATTGCCCAAAGGTGTCAAGGCGCAGGGGGCCGTCGGAAAGATCAAGCGAGCTATTGCCCAGAGTCACATGGTGCTGGGCTGATCTGCCGCCGGCACCGGGGATCGAACTGTGAGCCTCTGGGTTCCAGAGTCAGTCACCCTGGCCGCTGCGCCACACCTCTTCTACTTTATAGATATATAGATATATATATGCATTTTAGGAATAATATGTTTAAGGAGTTTGGAAGGGAATGGATGCGTAGTGATTAAGTGTTTTTTAAACTTAAATTTTTGGGGGGTGACAGTCTATTAAATGGATTTTTATTTTTTGACGTGTATATATTTTAGGACACATTTAGTTTTTTCGAGTGCATACATTTTGGGGATATTGTTATATTTAATTTTTGTTACTACATTTCCTGGTTTATATTGTGTTCTTTTTGTAGGTTTGGGGTGTACTGTTTAGTAAATAATGCACCCCTGAAATGTTCACTAATTTAGGTTTCTTACACTGGAGTAAAAATACTATGAGCCTCATTACGATGTCGGTCAGAAAGCATTATGACCGACTCCTTGTCGGAATCGGTTCCGACCAACTCGGGTTCGGCGAGTCCGACCGACCGACTGACTACGATGTTTCTGAACACCGTTTGGTCGGACTCCCATTGACTTCAATGGGAGCCTGTGTTCTGACCGACAACACTGGCTTCCATTGAAAAAAGGGGTGGTTGCAGAAAACCATGCACCCTGTCGCAGGCACCCCATGGTGCCTGCCACACTGTGCATGGTTGCAAAGAGGGGTCCCATGGGTACCCACACAGGCCCCAACTGGAGGCCTCTGGGTAAAGGGGGCATGCTACGGGCCCCCAAAGTCAGTTTCTGACAGCCGTTCTGTGTTGGACAGACCGATTCGGAAAGGCTGTCCGAATCCGACATCGTAATACGTAGGTCGGAAACGCAGTCCATAGAGCTGTACAATTCAGCTCCGACCGACTCAGAGTCTCCAAATGCCGCCCGGGGAAGTCGGAAAGACCGAATGGCTACCTTCTATCGTAATCAGTCGGTCAGAAATATTTCCGAGTCAGTCGGAAACATAGGTTCCGACACGGTTTGGGAGAATCGAAATGCGGTTCGGAGCCTTTCCGACCGACATCGTAATCAGGCCCTAAATATGAATGTTGCACTTTAACCAATGTTGTTGGATTGGATCGGGATAATTTATCTGAATCTTTTAGTTTATGCACTTCCCAAATTTGTATTGTGTTGGATTGGAAATAGTAAGCCCCAAACTACCATTTATTCATTAACCCCAATCTTTATTGGATTGGAATTAGAATAGTAAATCTGAGCCCCCGAAATGTATGAATTTACTTCAGTGTTTGTTGGGTCACTTTAACCACTGTTTTTTCAGTGAATATATATATATATATATATATATATATATATATATATATATATATATATATTCACATAAAAAATAAAGGTTACAGGGGCATTACAATTAAGTTCAGACACACACAAAACCATAGAAATTCAGAGGTTATAGTTACCTGAGCTAACTATAACTTACTCCCCCGCAATACACTGTGTATGACCTCACATATTACCTCACTTATGACATAATCAGTGGCATCACTGATGGCATCACTGATGACATCACCGATGACATCTCAAATGACATAACTGATGGCATCATCCAGTGAGTGTAAGTCTTTCATAAATGTTTTTGGGACTTAGATTACTAAGTTACTTCATAAGTTAAATTACTATTCTTTCTGTACTACTAATTAGTGATACTATTTGTAACATATGTCATCTGATTTATAATCTCTTCTATTTATACACTTCTTCGGATAAACTGCACATGCTTGTGCACAGGCCAGGCCCTCTGCAATATGTGGTATTGAGGCACAACAAGCCCACAGATATGTGTGAGTGCACTTGCTGCAACTTCACTTCCTTGGATACACTGTTCATGCTTGTGCACACGCCAGGCCATCTTCAATCCGTGGTATCTTGCACGACCAGTCCATAGATATGTGTGAGTGCACTCAGTGGACCGTCACTTCTTCAGATATACTATATACGCTCGTGCACATGCCAGGCCCTCTACAATCCATGGTTTCGGTGTAGGACGGGTCCACAGATATAATGAGGCTCTCAGCACCTTAAGACATCGCACATAATATATAGGCACACATTTAGCTCGTCAAACGTTCACATTTATTTTGTACATTGTTTCTTCTGACTTTGCTGGTGTGAGGCTTGTTTTTGAGCAGACAAATCATCTCCAGTGCCGCTTGGATAATGATAGAGAAAATAAAATTCAGTACATATTCTTGGCTTACTAAATACAGACTGCGGCTGCGACAATCAGGATAATGATAATAATAGCAGAGTGATAACACAACAATAATGAAAACCTGAGGGGCAAAAAAAAACCTAGCAGGAGTCTGCACTTGTTTTTTTTTTCAATTTTGCTGCAGATTTGCGAATCCGAAGCGAAATTGAAAAACAAAATGTTTTTGGCCCCCAGCGGGGTCCCTATGGGACCCCATCACTAGGCATAGGGGCTCAGGGTATTACTACCCTGCTCCCTCCCTTTTTTGTGTTTTTTATTGGGACTTGGACATGTCTGCATCCCAAAATGGCTGCCAACACTTACAGGTTGAAGTGTTGCCAGGCAATCAGGTCTCACAATGAGATCTGTCGGATCAGTGGAAGATCTATGTCTCTAGATATCTATAAATCTCTTTTCTTAAATTACTGAATGGATTTCCGCCAAATTACATAAAGGTCACTTTGTGGACCAAAAGCTAGCTTTCTGCCAGATTTGGTGTCATTCCGTTCAGCGGTTCGGGCTGTAGTCGTGTCTAAAATCCCTATGGGAAATTTCATGGGGAAAACGTGTTTTGGGAGCCCCCCCTTTTTCTCGGCCCTGCTTGACGAATCACCCCAAAACTTTCTAAACAACAGCTGAAGTGAGTGGCAAACTAGTTTTGAAAATTTCGGGAAGATTCATCAAATGGTGCCAAAGTTATTAGCAAAACAAAAAAAGCTTTGTCGATGGAAACAAGGTCCTAACTATAACTCCCTACTGGCGACCACCGGTGGATATTATATATATCTATATATATGTATATATATATATATATATATATATATATTAGGTAGTCATAGTTAGGACCACGTTTCCATAGGAGAAGCATTTTTCCACTTGCCTATAACTTTAGCGCGGTTTGACAAATCTTCATGAAATTTTCAAAAAAAGTGTTTCGGTGAGTCGTGTTGCACACGGAAAGTTTCAGGTCGATACGTAAAGTAGGGGCTGACAAAAATGGGTTTGAAGAAAGGGTGCGTTTGCTATGTTTATTCCCACAGGACCTGTCAACACGACTCCAGCCTGAACCTCTGGACGGAATTACACCAAATTTGGCAGAAAGCTAGGTTTTGTTCCAAAGATTGTACTTTTTGTTATTTGGTGTAAATCCGCTTGAGAAAATTAAGAAGAAAACATTAGTGATATCAGTGGGCTCAAATATTTTGCGACTATTCCACGATTAATTACGATGACACAAGCCAAAAGGAATGCTGTGAGTGGCTGGCCTCCACCTGAAGAGAAAATTACGGCCGCCATTTTATGGTTTGGGGAACGGTTGCCAGGGCTGAAAAGTTGTGTAAAAGGTGATATAAGGGGTCAGGTACTCTGACCCCATTTTTGACAAATGGGGGTGTTAATGACACAAGATATGTGTCCAAAATGTATTTTTTTGACCACGCACGATACTCGTGACAATGCAGTAACCGTCAGCGCAGGCCCCCTGTGTAACACCACGGGGACATTGTGAGTATCACGGTGACGTTGTGAATATTGATGAAAATATAAAACAAATGAATATATATATACATATACATACCAGCAGCCAGTGGGGTAGCAGGAAATGATGGTATTGTGAATAGAAATAAATGAAGGACAGGTTAGTTTGGAAACCAACCTGTGATCAAGGTCTGAGGTAAGACTGAAACTCGGTGGGTGTTTGTTTGTGCTGCAATAAATTTGTAAAGCTAACTTCCTGGGAGTGCGCTCTTTTCTAGTGCTTTTGCACAGTTCAGGAATATATACATATATATATTTTCTTTTCCAGAAGAGATACCTCAAAACGAAAATGCACTCCCCGTACTGGTAAGTTGTTTATTCACTTAGGCAGGAACACTTTGGTACAGAGATTTAACTCACTCCTTATGCCTGACGCGTTTCGAACTGGCTGGATGTCAGACAATGCAATACAGCTGCTACAGTCCATGTTGTCCTCTTGCTAAGTACCAATAAAAATCTGTAGTGAAATCCTGTGTGAACTATAATTTACAAAGCATTTTGGGAAACTTAGTTCTGTTCAGCTTAATTAATGCTCTCTAGTGGGTTTGCAGTGTCCATCAATGTTACCAATGTCCTTTGCCCTCCAGTGGCTATATATATATATATATATTCACACACCTGCCCTGACTTTTACTTAGACACTCACACACTCACTCACAGAGTTATGCACCCATTGACACACCCATTCAGAAACTTCCACACTCACTCACAGTCAGACTCCGACACTGACACACTCACTTACAGACATAGTGAAAGACTCACACACCCATTCAAAGACCCACTTAGAGACTCATGTACCCACTGATAGATGTATGAAGTAACTCAGAGACCCACTGAGACACTGATAAACCCACTGATCCACTCAGAGACTTACTCAGACACTGAGACACCCACTCAGAGACCCACTCAGACACCGATGGATCCACTCAGAGACCCCCTCAGACTCTGATGCATGCACTCAGAGGCCCACTCAGACACTGATGCAATCACTCAGAGACCCACTCAGACACTGACCCACCCAGTGTACTCAGACACCGACTCACAAGCTCACTCAGACAGTAAAACACCCTCTGATAGATCCACTCAGACACTTATGCACCCACTTAGAGACCCACTCAGACACTGATGCACCCACTGAGAGACCCACTCAGACAGTGATGCACCGAATCAGAGATTCACTCAGATACTCAGACACCTACTCACAGACCCACTCAAACATTGACGCACCTACTCACAGACCCACTGAGAGGCTCACAGACCCACTTATAGACCCACTCAGTCTTAGACACACGGTGACACACTCAGACAGTGATGCACCCACTCACAGACTCACTCAGACAGTGACTCACCCACTCAGGGATCCAGTCAGACACTGATGGAACCACTCAGATACCCACTGAGACTTTGATGCACCCACTCACAGATCCACTCACACACTGATGTACCCACTGGGAGACTCTCTCAGATACTCAGACACCCATTTTGAAGCCCACTTGGACACTAATGCATCCTCTAATAGATCCACTGAGACACTGAAGCAATCAGTCAGACACCCACTCAGACACTGACCTACTCACACTCACTCAGACACTGACACCCCCACTCAGAGACCCACTCAGACAGTGATGGATCCACTCAGAGACCCACTCAGAATCTGATGCACCTACTCAGAGACCCAGTCAGACACTGATGGATCCACTCAGAGACCCACTCAGAATCTGATGCACCTACTCAGAGACCTAGTCAGACAATGATGGATTCACTCAGAGACCCACTGAGACTCTTATGCACCCACTCACAGATCCACTCACACACTGATGTGCCCATTGGGAGACTCTCTCAGATACTCAGACACCCATTTTGAAGCCCACTCAGACACTAATGCACCCTCCAATAGATCCACTGAGACACTGAAGCAATCAGTCAGACACTGACCCACTCACATACTCGCTCAGACACTGACACCCCCACTCAGAGACCCACTCAGACACTAATGGGTCCACTCAGAGGCCCACTGAGACTCTGATGCACCCACTCAGAGGCCCACTCACACACTGATGCACCCACTGGGAGACCCATTCAGATACTTAGACACCCACTTACAAGCCCACTCAGGCACTAATGCACCCTCTGATAGATCCACACAGACAATGATGCACCCAGTGAGAGACCCCATCAGACACTAATGCACCCACAGAGAGACCCATTCAGACACTGATGCACTGGTAATAGACCCACTCAAAGACTCAGATAGACAGTTATAGACCTACTTAAGACAGTGATGCACCCACTGACAGACCCAATAGAGACTGACACACCCACTGGCAGACAAACTCAGACACTTATACAGCAAAAGAGAGACTTACTAATACAGTGATGAAGCAAGTCACAAGAGTAATACATGTTTTTATAAAGTAATTTTGTTAGTAATATATCTACGGTGATGGTTAGAATCCATTTTATAGTTATTAATTTTGAAAGTGCTGGTGGCTATTAAATTTCTGCTTTTGTTTTGCGATTTCGCAATGTGTTCGTGATCATCGCGGTCACAGATGTCATTGTGACTCCCGTCGTAATCGTGAAAATGGAAAATAGGTTTTAAAGATGGTTTTTATAGAAGCTCAGTAGAAAAATATGACTTTATACATTACATTAATTGACCCCTAATGTCCAAAATATTGTAAAAAGTGTGTATATATGTGTTTCACACTTTTTTAAAAAGGCGCAATCGTCAAGGTTACCTACATAGCCGCATCTTCTGTTGTCACTGCAAAAACAGAAAATAGGTTTTTATAGACTCATTTAGATAATAATGTATCTAGTGCAATGGTTAGAATTAATTTTATTACTTATAAATTTTGATTGTGCTGTTGGCCATTGAATGTCTGCTTTTGTTTTGTGATTTCACGATGTAATAACAATTATTGCAATGTCCCCACGAATATTTCCAAAATTTGGGACAAAAAGTTATTTATAAAAAAAATGCAATATTTTGGACACTAGGGTGGGTCTGAGAGGAGCCTTTGTGTTGATTGTGTGTATAAGACAGCTACACATTGGACCGGACGTAGAGTTTCTGATTGCTTAGAAACACCCTGTTGCCTTCATCTGTAAAGTCACTTCTATAGATTCCATACATATCCAAACACGGTTGGTTGTTGTAGAAAGACCCCCTATTGTGGTCTCCGAGGAATGCAGAAACAGTTTTATTAACATGTTTCCTGGCTTTGTCAATCTGTGGGCAGAATTGTTTAGACCACTTCCATTTCAGCCTTTGGCATATGTTGGAGTACACTAAGACAGTTTTAGGGATTAGCATTGTCAATTCAGCAAAGGTGTCCTTCATTAGAATTTCCAGTCCTATTCCCATCAATGTGCCTAGGTCATTGCCACCACAGTGCCCAATCATGAGGTCAGGAGCTCGGGAGTCCACAATGCTTTTAATCAAAGGCACCAATTGATGACACTTTAGCCTTCTCTCGACAATCCGAGTAATGTCCACATTAGCCAAACCAAAGTCCCAGTCAATACTTCTCTTTCTTGCAACCTAACCAGCTCAATAGACATAGCTGTTGCCTCAATCCACACTCTAAGCATTTTGAAGGAAGGAAGAGTAGCACACAGGAGAGGTCTGCTGCTGAATATCACAGTTAGTAGAATGAAAGGCAGAGAAAACGCACGTGTACTGGTGGTTTGAAAAAAACTAAAAATGTGATTGGATGGAGGGAAAATGCAGGTGAATAAAAGTAGGTAAAGTTTGGAAAGCATTAGTAAATAGATGTTTCATTGGCTTTGGTAAATATAAAAAAATGTAATAGAGACTTGGATATACTTTGCAATATGTACAGTAAACCACACCTGCTGTACTTCATTTTTTAACTAGTACGGCCCTTCTAGAATGTGCTGTGAACTTGTGACCTACTGGTTCTAGTGGGTTGTTATGGAGAATGTGTTTTGGGTGTATTGGGGGAATGGTGTTAAAGAGAGAGGTGTTAGTTTTTACAAATTAGAGAAGTTTAATCTCATTGTTCTATAAGGAGGGTAAGATTACCAAGTAAGGATTTCACAATAAAGTGTAGTATACTGTTAAAAATACAAAAGTATAAAGGTAAGCAGGTTTTTGAACTCCTGTTTTTTTTGAGAATTTATCACAATCATTGCAATGACTTCACGATTATGTAAAAACAGTGATCCTTTTTGTGTTATCTCTAAAAGTGAGTGAAAGTGTTAATAGGTAGTAACCATTCAGAAGTAGAGTTAGAACAATAAAATATGAAAGGAATGTTTTTTATTCGCTGACTTTTTCAGTGTCAGACAGTGGAAAGTTCAGAAGGTTGCCATTTATATTTGCTTTGTATGAGAGGGGTGTGCCATTCTTGTGCTAAGTTTTTACAAAACCTTGGAGTACTGCATTCATCTTATAAGAGAAAAAAGCGAGTTTACCAACGATCTCAATCTTGTGGTATGTCAGTTACATTTTATTATAATATAAACAAATTAATTAAAAAAGTAATTGTGTATAAGATTGAAAACAAAAAATCAGACAAAAAATATAATAGTAATTCGAAGTGGAAGCGAGGATTTATGACTAGTAGTATCAATTTGAGTGAATTGCAGAGTAGGTCTCTATGAAATAATTTTAGAACATGTTGCCATGGAACAGCATATTGCACTTGTGCTGCTTTATTCCATTCTCTATATTGTAGAAATAAACACTGTAGTATAATGCTTAAAGTTAATACAATAATGTATTAGGAGATGTAAAAGATTTATATGTGTATAGATGAAATCCTGGAAAAAAACATGCTTTTCTTTGAGTTGCGGGAGGTGTAGTCCTGTTTATTCTATTATAAAAGAAGAGTAGTACAGTCAGAATTAAAGGAGGAAAACTTACACTGTAGTTTATATAAAGCATAAACGAGTGAAAATTGACAGCTATGCGTTAGATAATATTTAGCATAGGTGTTTCTGAATAACTAGGTTAGCTTTCTATGTATTTGATGGTGAGATATACCAGTTTTAGTTGATATACAAAATTAGTTTGTTAAGTTTTTAATACATATTTAGTCCATAAAACTGTATTCTGAGATATGCTGTAGGTATGCCATAAAGTACAGTGTTTTCTGTTGAAAATAAAGAGAATTGTCTAATAGAGTTTTAGTTCCTTAGTCATACATATTGACACTATTATGCCAAGCACTACCTGCAGTGTAGCACCCATAATGCAACTCTCATATATGTTTCCAAAGTATAGAGCATCTGTCACCCACTCACAGAGCAATAGACACAGTTATACATTCACTAACATATTAACTAAGTAGGTATATGTTGAGTAGTGTGAAGGATACATGCACAGATACATATGTAGCTTTCAAATTCCTAACAAAACCACTGAACTATTTATTTAGGTTTGTACAGTCACATCAAGTGAGAAATAGAGGGAGTAAATCAAACACTCACACAGTGGCACATTTTCCTAAATATGCCAGAAGCCTGCTACCTACCCTATATGGTAGAGTGTTATGTGCTTGATATATAATGCATGTACTCTGTATTTTCTCTGAGCTATATGAACTCCTACACACCCATATGCCCAATTTTACATCCTCTCTGCCACCCAGACTTTAATCTGAAATACTTAAGTAGAAAAGGAAGCAGTCAGTTAAGCATCCACTAAAATACTGACAGAAGCAAGTAACCATTTAGTCACACAGACAGGCATAACTGAGATGTATCTAGTGCTACGGGAGGTAGTTGCACACACACTTCAAAAAACCAATACTCACTAACACAACCAATAGACAAACCATGCAGTCCATTTCATTCCCTTTTAGAGAACCACAGAGATTACACACATAGAGGCACTCCTTTACAAAGAAAGTTATATACACATGCAATCATAGGCCTAGAGAGGGACAGAGACCCTCATTTGGGTATGGGCTAAAGAACTGACATTTTCTGTCTTAATATGCAGACAAGTTGCTCTTGTGTCATGTTTGAGGCCTGCTATACTTGACGCAGTGCATGGACTTTCACAACTACGTCAACCGTCTGATTTCAAAGTCATAACAGAAGGCATAAACTGTTCTTCTACCATGTATATGTCTTCACTGGGGTAGCCTGCAACTACAGTATAGGGTATTCTGGTATGTGCTTAAAAGGTACCACATGTACTCTGTATGTTCTCTGAGCTATATGAACTCCTACAGACCCATATGCACAATTATACATCCACCCTGTTACCCAGACTTTAATCTGACATACCTAAGTACAAAAGGAGGCAAACAGTTAACATCTAGTAAAGTACAAACAGAAGTACGTAAACATTTAGTTGCAGAATCAGCCACAACTGACATGTATCTAGCGCTAAGGGAAATAGTTGCACGCAGATTTCAAAACCCCAACACTAACTAACACAACCAGTACACAAACCATGCAGCCCATTTCTTTCCCTTTTACAAGACCAGAGAGGTCACAAACAGAGGCAGTCATTTGCTCATAAAGTTACATGCATATGCAATCAGAAGTGCAGATAGGGACAGAGATTCTCATTTGGAAATTAGCTGAAGAAGTCACATTATGTACTCTAACATGCAGAGAAGCTGCCCTTCTATCATGTTTGAGTCAGTGAATTGAGTTTTAGAGCTAGGCCAACCGTCTGATTTAAAAGTCCTACAGAAGGTATAAACTGGTCTTCTGTCAAGTATAAGTCATGTAGTGATACTAACATCCATGCACTACTGATGCACTAATTCAATCTCTCATGCACCACCTTTACATTCATACTAACATCTATGCACCACTCATGCACTCATTCTAATTTCCTTGTACCACTCATGCACTCATACTAACATCCATGCACCACTCATGCATTCATTCAATCATCCATGTACCACTCATGCACTCATTCAATCATCCATAAACCACTCATGCATTTGTTCAATCAACCATGCAGTACTCATGCATTCATTCAATCAACCATGCAGGACTCATTCCCTCATTCCAACATCCATGCACCACTCATGTACTCATTCTAACATCACTGCACCACCCATGCACTCATTCTAACATCCATGCACCAATCATGCACTCATTTTAACATGTATGCACCATAGATGCGCTCATTCAATTAGCAATACACCTCTCATGCACTCATTCAATCATCCAAGCACAACTCATGCACTCATTCAATTACCAATGCACTCATTCTAACATCCATGCACCACTCATGCACTCATTCTGACAGCCATGCACCAATCATGCACTCATTCTAACATTCAAGCACCACTCATGCACTCAGTCTAACATCCATGCAGCACTCATCCACTCATACTAACATCCATGCCCCACTCATGCACCCATTCAATCATGCATGCACCACACATGCACTCATTCAATCAGCCATACACTCCTCATGCTCTCATTCAATCATCCATACACTACTCACGAATTTATTCAATCAACCATGCAGTACTCATGCACTCATTCCAGCATCCATGCATCACTCATGCATTCATTCTAACAACCATGCACCACTCATTCTTATATCCATGCACCAGTCATGCACTCATTCTAACATGCATGCACCACTGATGTACTCATTAAATTACCCATACACCACTCACATCCTCATCCAATCAACCAATACACAACTCATGCACTCATTAAATCATCCATGCACCACTCATTCACTCATTCTAACATCCATGCACTACTCATGCACTCATTCTAACATCCATCCACCACTCATACACCCATACTAACATCCATGTACCACTCATGCACATATTCTAACATCCATGGATCACTCATTCAGTCATATTAACATCCACACACCACTCATGCACTCTTTCGATCATTTATGCATCACTTATGCACTCATTCAATTAACTATGTACTACACATGCACTCATTCTAACATCCATGCACCACTCATATTAATGTCTGTGCACCACTCATACACTCATTCAATCAATAATTCACCACTGATGCAGTCTTATATAGACCCATCCACCACTCATGTACTCATTCAATCATCCATGCACCATTCATACACTCATTCAATCACTCATGCACCACTCATGTATTTATTCTAACATCCATGCACCTCTGATGCACTCATTCAATCATGCATGCACCACTGATGCGCTCATTCTAACATGCAGGCACCAATCATGAACACATTCAATCATCCATATAGCACTCATTCACTTATTCTATCACTATGGACATACTTATACACTAATTCATTCATTTAGCTTATTTTTTTAAACTGTGAAAATGGTTGGTTTAAAAAAAAAAAAAACTGTGATTTTCAAATGTTTAAAAAAATTGTCGTTTTTTCTTTTTGCTAATGAAAACTGCAACTGGGAGTAAAAAACTTCACCAAGCACTCAAAAATGTAGAAAAACTATCAAGAGCTCAAAAAATATATATAATTTGTGGGTCTTTGCAGTATTGGTAAGAGCTGTTATGGACTGCTATCAAGCACTGAGCATAACTCTGCAGTCCATGCAATATGTTGCTATCTGGCAAAACTCTGGAGCCAAGTCTTCAGGTTGAGTTTGTACCTGTGAAGGGACTCTCTGCCCTGGTGTTAATGCTGTTGCTAAAGAAGTTGAGGATCCTTCATCCTCTTGCTGTCTTCTTGCTGCTTCCAATCGATTTCCATGATATGTCTTGAGGTGGTAAAGCATGGAAGAAGTCCCATAAAAATATCTCTTATTTGTGCCCCTTGATAGCTTTTTAGCACAAATTGTCTTAGATTCTTCTGAAGGAGTGGAGAAGAACTCCCAGGCAATATTAGTTTTCTTCTCAGGAGGCCCCTCATCTTCAGAATCCCCAGTGTGCACCCAAATCACACTGAATCTAAGATTTCATTCTCCTCTAAAAATTTGGAAGGGGCAATATTCATGAGCTTTTCAAGAATTTTTGCAGAGAATGGTAACCGAAATATGGGATGATAGTTCTACACCTCTTTGGGAACTAATGAAGGTTTCTTCAACAGTGGGAGAATGGAGGCCTTTTTCTACTCCTTAGGGAAAAGTTAGGAGTCAATGATAGTGTTCAGTAGCATTGTAAGGGGAGGGGTAACTGCCCCTGCTTACTCGTGGACAATTTTCAGGGGGCATGGGTCAGATGGGGCCCACAAAACACACCTACAAATGTGTAAGGCAATTGTAATTCACAAAAGGTGCACCATCATCTACTACAGTAGTCCTACGGAAAGAAAACAGGCTCAAATCTACTCCAGTCACGTTTTGGAGTAAGTTCAAATTGCTATACACTGGTACTGCAACACACTCTCACAGAAATTAAGGGAGACGGGGCTAACATTAGCAGCACATAGAGAATAATATAAAATCATTGATTTAAAAATTAAGTCCCAACTAATATTTTTTTAAATAAATGTCAATAGGAAAACTATTTTTGATATTGTTTTCTCATTTGAAATGTAAGTTACATTTCTTTTTTTATTGTATTCAATTTTTAAATTCCTTTTAATATGAAAGGTCTGCTATAATACATTATAAATGTTTGATTTCATTGTTATTAATTACTACTTTTTCTACTATTCCTTAGCATTTTTATGTAATTTGCAACTAATTTGATACAAGTTTCAAACACATTCAACAAACTTTTAATATTGCAAAGAGGGAGGGAAATTACATTTTTTTTTAAATCTCATTAAAAAAACTTTAATTAGAATGTATATTTTTCAAAACAAAAAATGAAATAATAAAAGTTTTATGAAGAAGGAATATAATATCAAGCACACAAAAATTGATGGCTGGAATACTTGCAAAAAGTCTAACCACTGGCAATCATTGGGATAGCATTCCAGTCTATTGTTTTTTCACCCACAGTGCCACAAGAGACAAAGGCCCGCATCATGCAGATCAGTACTAAGTCTGTTCCTCATGGGGCCAGTCCATTCCAATCTGCCAGATGAGGCTCTAGATGGGAAACACAAGGAACACCAGGAGGAGGAGTGTTAGATTTACTATTATACCTATAGTGCCACAAACACTGAGCAAAGTCCATATAACTGGGGGAGCCAATTTAGTATTCTAATTCAAATCCTAATAAGATTGGAGTAAGTGCATATATTTGGGAAAGTCAGATCTACAATTCTAAATGGGGAAAGTGCATAGAATGGGCAAGGTGGGGAGCAGATTTATTATAGAAACTACAGCCATACTATTATTGGAAAAAGTATATAGATTTGGATCAGATTTATTATTCTAACTCTAGAGCTAAAAACACTGGGAAATGTGCATCAATTTGGGCTCTTCTAATTGACCTACTCAAGTTTCACATACTGCAAGGAATTTTGGATGCACTATTCAAACTCCAGTTTGATAAACAATGGGGGAACAGAATACATTTTATGAGGGTGGGGGTCATGTGAGAAATAGGGTTGTTGGTTGACTGGGGTGTGAGCCCTGGTCAAGCAACAGCCACAATCCCTCGCAAGGTAAACCACAAAAAGTCACTAAATTTGCCTGTGCTTAACCTTAGGTAGCTTGGCACAAAAAGCAGTCAGGCTTAACTTAGAGGCACTGTGTATTTATGTAGCACACGCAAAGTAATAAAGTGAAAACATAACACAAGAAAAATCCCAAACCAATTTAGAAAAGCAGAGTAAATTTTAATAACTTATTTGACACCAAAACGACAAAAATCCAATCGGTCGAACTGGAGTTATTATTTTTTAAAGTTTGTAGTGAAAACTAGCACCTAAAAGATCAAAACGCCAACCGCGGACATCTCTTCACGTGAGAGTGGGTCAACGTTGTAGAATAAGGCCGGCTGCGATGGAGTGTGGTTCGAATACAAGAAGTAGATTAGACACGGTCAGCGCTTACCTTCAGACTTAGAAGAAATTCTCAAAAAAAGTGTCAGAAAAGTTAAAGTTCAGTGGGACAAGAATGCAGTATGGAGCTTCGGCGTCGGATGGCCTTGTGTCGAAGCAACAGTGAAGATTTCTACGTTTAGACTTAGCCCCCAAAATGGAAGTCGAAAATCTCCACCGGGACGAGGCAGAGGGCTGTAGCCAAAGATAGTTCCATGAGGTTGAATACCCCTTTGGCGAAGGACCACTGAAAAGGATTTGCTGCTGCAGAGAGGAACATAGTAGGAGAAGCTGTGAAGTCAATTCGACCGGCAATGCACCTCGGGTAAATAGGGGAGCAGGTTGAACCAGGTCTCCTCCTGGTTCTCAGAGCAGTATTTGGCCAAAATTTGTCAAAGTCATCAAGTTTGGGAATTGGCTATCTGGACACATTTAGCACCACAACCAAGGGTCCAGGACTGGTGGGACACCTCGTGGGGGTTCAGGACTCACTCAGGATGGGTCATGGTATGGGTTCAAGATGGTGAGAGCCTTTTATGTCCCTGTGGCTTTGAACAGGAGACCAGCAAACTAACCACTTGGAGTCACCTCTGATAGTCCTCGGTGCAGATGAAGATGTAGGGCTGAACAGCAGGGCTGGCCTCTGAGGGTTCAAGGCAGACTCCAGGCAACAAAGCAGTCCTTCTAAGTACAGTAGCAGTCTTGTAGAGTGCACAGGAGATCACAGCAGCAGGCAGTACTCTGAGAGTCCTTCTGCAGATCCAGTAGCAAACTGAATAGGGGGTCTGAAGGTCCTATTTTTCTACCCTGGTGCCCTTCTTCTGGAAGGTGGGAGAAGGTTCTTTGAAGTGCATGGAATTTTCTGACTCCCCTGCCCTCGCTTCAAGCTGGCTGTGGTGACAATGCAGGGTTGTTAGGCCCTTTGTGCGAAGGCAGATCACAGACTATTCAGGTGTAAGGGAAGGTCAGTGCTCAACTCCATTACCCCATCGTGCCAGCATATGGCTCATCGAGGCAGACCTAATCCCTCTATTGTGTGACTGTCTGGGAGGAATTCACAAAGTCAAATTGTCAGCTATACCCAGTCATGTGACCGAAGACAGACTGTAGGCACAAAGGGCTATGGGCAGAAAAATGCCAACTTTCTAAAGTGTCAATTTTAAAATTGTAATGAAAAATCTGACTTTTCTATTAAAAAGGGTTTATCATTACAATTTTCTAGGTACCAATCATGGTATATCTGCCTGCTCCCACATAGGAATTACAGCTCATGAAATATAATAAGGAATCCCTAATGTTATCCTATGTGAGGGGTAGACCTCACATTAGTGAGAAACAAATTCAGGAATTTTTCACTACCAGGACATGTAGAACTTAAAAGTACATATCCAACCTTTTAATACATAGCACCTTGCCCTATGGGCTACCTAGGGCCTACCTTAGGGGTGACACATATGTAATAAAAAGCAAGTTTAAGGCTTGGGAAGGGGGTTTAAATGCCAAGTCGATATGGCAGTATAAAACTGTATTGAGGCTTCAATGGCAGGCCTGAGATATGTTTTAAAGCGCTACTTAATGTGGGGGCACAATAGGTGCTGCAGGCACACTGGTAGCATTTAATTTACATGCCCTGGGAATATGGTATACCCTTCTACAAGGGTCTTGTAAGTAAATTAAAGATGCAAATTAGGTGTATGCCAATCAACCCATGTTTAGGGTTGGGGAGCACAAGCACTTTAGCACTGGCTAGCAGTGGTAGCATCCACAGAGTCCTAAGGCCAACAAAAACGAATTTGAGCAAAGAAATTGGAGGAAGGCAAAAAGGCTGGGGATGACCCTGCAGAAAGGGCCAAGTCCAACAGTTCAGATTTACTATTCTAAATATAATTAGGTAATCACAGTGTTCTGTATTAGTTCATCACAGTGATACGGATTAGTTGATTCAGAAATTTCACAAGTATGTACTATCATGCTATCTACTCTCCTCCGGAGCTCAACTGCTGTTTGTGCCTAGATTCAAATTGGCTCACTCAGATGATAAAGCCTTTTCAGACACTATGCGGCTCATTTATTATTCACTGCTCCAAGGAGCACTACATAATTCCCTTCTGCACATGGGGCACCATCAGCATGTCTTTAAGAGTTGCGGGGGGCTGCAGGGAGTGGACTGGCCCCCCAAAACTACCTGAAAAAATAACCTTATGAATCCTGGGGTCTATAGAACAGTATATAAATGTAATTGGTGTTTTTAATCGTTCCCAGAGCTGGAACCTTTGTTCTTCCCCACTTGTGGTTGGTTTTATGGCTGAATTATATGGCCTGAGGAGTGCAAAAAAACTGACACATGTTTAATATTTTTTTTTATTAGAAATGCTTCATTGAAATGTTTGTTGACAAAAGCAATAGGTTTACCTTTTATATATTGAAAGTAACTGACATTTAAAAGATGAACTGCTAGAAATTCACTGAAAAAAACAAAGGTTAACGTAATGTTATAGCTAGACATTGTAGTAATATTTTACTTTACATTTACAATATCCTCAGAAATTCACTAAAAAAACTAAGGTTAAAAGAACATTATAATTAGGTAAAAATGTTTACACATATTTTTTTAAACAAACAAAAGCACTGAAATTCACCAGTTATAGCTATCTCAAGTAACTATAACTTGTTCCCTAAAGTAACTATAACTCACACCCTCATATGCACTGCTAATTACCTCTCATGAGATGTTCTATGACATCATTGATAACATAACTGCAACATGTGAAATGATATCACTGATGACAACACTGTGCATGGCGGGGGCGAGTGTTATAGTTACTGTAGTCGACTTTGACTCCGCAAGGCCGGATACGATCATCGAGAGGTCCAGCTGAAAGGGCTTTGCTGCTGCGGAGTAGAACGAAGCGGGAGCTGCAGCAAAGTCAATTCCACTGACTATGCACCTTCGTTGGATTGGCTGGCAGGTTGGTCCTGGTTTCGTGTTGGTCCTCAGTGCAGTTTTCTTTGAAAACATTTCTCAGTCACAGGTTTTGGGTTTTGGTAGGAACAAGCCTTGCTAGCACCGCACCAATGGTCCAGGACCTGGGCAGGACCACTTGGGGGCAAAGACTCACTCCACAGGGTCCAGCAGCAGTAGGCAGGTAGGTTGCAGGGTCTCTGGAGCTTGTTGTAGCTCACACTGGAGGCCAGCCATCTAGCCCTTGGAGTCACTCTGATGGTCCTCGGTTCAAGGAGCAGATCCAATCTTCCTTCCTCAGGTAGCAGGGCAGCAGAACAGTGCTTCCAGCAGCAGGGAAGCACACAGGTCCAGAATTAATCTGATTTGGGAGTCTGAGTGTGCCACCTTTTTCCACAGTGCCAGCTTTTGTGTGGGGAGCAACATCTAGCCCACTCTCCTACCCTTCCTGGATTTGGGTCCCAAATGTCTGGGATGACAAACGCTGGTGTCAGGTCAATTTGTGTGTCCTGCAGGCAAGGTTTTGCAGTGTTATTCAGAGCTGGGTACAACTCCTCACCCAGCCATCCTACCAGGATGGTCCATCCTGTCACACCTAAGCCTCCTTTGTCCCTATGTCTGGGAGGAAT
Source organism: Calotriton arnoldi (assembly GCA_963921515.1). NCBI lineage: Eukaryota > Metazoa > Chordata > Amphibia > Caudata > Salamandridae > Calotriton > Calotriton arnoldi. Next base: position 330,668 of record CAWUFW010010290.1, read on the forward strand.
CAATAATCCCTCTCTGAGGAAACACCCACATCTATATGACCCTGTTTACTGGCAAAAAGGCACTTTAGGTTTGGTACAGAACTTTCTAAAAGTGGAATTTCTAATATTGTGACTTAAAATCCAACTTCACCATTAAAGAGGATTTTAAATTACAATTCAAAAGAGTCCAAGAAGTACTTTCCCACCTACTCCCAATCTGAAGTTATACTTTATTAAATGCAATATAAAATGCAATAAGGTCACCCAGTGTCAATGGGAGAGGTAGCCTGACAACACTGTTAGGAAGGACATGTAAAACTTAAACCCACATGTCCTACTTTTTTAAATACCGTGCACCCTAGCTTAGGAGATGTTAGGGCCTACTTTAGGGGTGACTTATACGTTTTATAAAGGCAGGTTTAGGCTTGGCATAAGGTTTATTTTGCCAGGTCTAAATGGCAGCTTAAAACTGCACTACAGGCTGCATTGGCAGGCCTGCAGAATATTTTATATTGTGGTACTTTATTGGGAGGCACAATTAATAGTGCAGGTTTAAAAGTACCATTTAACTTAGAGGCCCTGGGTACATGTGGTACCATTTACTAGGGACTTACCAGTAAGTGATTCATAGAGAAAATGAAACTTGCTCAAACCATAGGATTAACTCTAGAGGAGGAAATTTCCAATTTTCTTTTTGAATTGGGCTCTATTGCAGGTATTGCAAATTTGCTTTGGAGAATATTGTTCATCTTTTACCCAAACATCCTCTTCATCTGATCTCTTGCCCATTTAATGTTTCTCTCCCCCTATATCTGCCTTTTCTTGCCCATTACTTGCTTTCCCTTGTCCCCAACCTGCTTTCCCTCACCCCTTACTTGGTTTACCTTGCCCCATACATACTCACATGCACCCTCTCTTGCCCCCTTGACCCATTGATTTCGACCCCTTCATCCTCTCTCTCAACCCTTCATTTAATCTCTCTCAAACCATTTGTCTGCTCTCTTGTTCCCTTTTCTTCTGCTCTCTTGCGACCTTCATCTGCTTTCTCTCTCAAATACACACATTGTCACGTGACCCATACTCTCCCACCTTGTCAAGCCTCATGTCCCAATTGCACTTTGGCATTTAGTAGAATAAAGACAAAAATCCACATTTTTTCCAACAAATTGAAGAACAGTATGATACTCGAAGACTGAAGTTTGCAACCTTTTCTGTAATAAGATGTACTTGTGTTCAATGGGAATCAAATTCGGCTATTAATATTACTAGTGTTGTATCAGGATAACATTTAGTGCCCACCCCATGCAAAGTTGTTAGCAGTGATCACCTAAGTACATTTGGAAGGAGTAATGTAAAAGGGTTGATCAATTTGAAATGTCTCTACACGGGTAATGCATAACAGACATAGCTGCAATCCCCCTGACTACAAGGTAGTGAGGGCCTGAGTCTGAGTTTGGCAGTGTTGGAGCGGGGCGGCATGCCACCGCCCCACTCCCACACCGCCAAAGCTCACCACCTCCCGCCCACCAGGTTACAAGTTTTCCACAATGGGAATGCCAAAGTCTGTTCCTGCACGGCATGAACTCTGCAGTCAATATCATGCAAGAAAGAGGGTGCATGCACACAGGGGGGCACAACATGTATGGCCCCCTTAGTTTCCTCACAGCCAGCAGTTTCATGGCGTGAACACTGCCATGAGACCGCTGGCAGTGAGGAAACTCGTAATATGGTTGTTGGTGCAACAGGGGCCCCGCCAAGCATATTGCAGCCTCACACCACCTGGGTTCGCAGATCCCTGTTGGTTGCGGCGGCCCCATGGCGGTCCAACCATTGAGGTTGTAATTCGCCGGTCAGACCTCCGATGCGGCGGTGACCGCCGCACCACCGCAGGTATGGCGGTCCTATGGACTGCCAAACTTGTAATCTAGCCCTTAGTCTCCCCAATGCTACAAAATGTATTACTCAAATATCAGCTTTAAATATATTTGGCAAATTCATCCATTTTTCTCCAGACACCACCTAATGAGGTGTGAAAAACACATTTTCTCTGTTCAAGCAGCCAAATTATGGAATTCATTACCCCAAACATAAAATCCACAGATAACTATCTTATCTTCAGAAGAGTTGACTCTTTCTTCCTTGACCACCATACTCGAAACACAAATGCTTGTGCCTGTGTACGTAAACATGTAAAATTTGATAATATGTATGTATCTAGATATGTGCATTTCTTTGTACAAATATATATACTACTTATAGTATAAAAATATTTAGATATTCTTATAGGTCTGCTTAACAAATGTATATATTACCTATGGTTAATATATATTATATATGAAAGCAGTTCTCCACGCCTTCACTCCACACAGAGACGGCACTCCACATAGTGCTGATTTAAATAATGTATTCTTGGCAAACAGAGTGTCTATGCATTTCGGCTCCTGCTGTGTGTGTATGTGTGTGTATATATATAGTATGCAGTGAACAAGGCGGTCTTGCCGCCGAAACGCGTCTGACCTTTGTTGGAATAAATCGCCATCCGTGCCAAAATTCTCACGGAGTCGGTGCCTGTTTGATTGATGCTGTCAGGATGGAATAATATATATATATATATATATATATATATATATATATATATATATATATATATATATATATATATATATATATATATATATATAATTGTATGCTTAACATGTCTGTAGGTCACTGTATATAAGTTATTTGATTAAATGCTTATGGGTCTCTGTTTTATTTTATTTTATCTATCACAATCTGTGATGAGTTACATAAGTTATTTGACTATATGCTCAAGGCTCTCTGTTTTATTTTATCTATCACTATGTGTAAACATGATCATAACAATTGTATCTGTAAGTGCTTGGTTGGCTTGATTGGCACGGGCCACAGTAGGAGTTAGAAAAGAAATGACTCGAAACAATGTGTAATAACATCCGTGTTGAAAGTCAGGTGGCATAGACAACACAATGGAAGATACATTATACCACTAGTGTCTATTGGTCAACTTCTTCTTGGGACTTGAAGGTTTCCAGTGGGTCATCCCACACTAAAGCAATAGGCTGCTTCCGGAGACCATGATATTCTCCTCTGCTTAGGGCATAACCCTCGGTCGTACCCCAAATCATGACCTCATCTCGCCAGCTGGACATGAGGGGAACACAATGGTACTTCCAGCATCTGGTGATCTGACGCTTGGCTAAAAGGAGTGCCAAGTCCATAAATCACACCATAGTTTTAGAATTTTTGGGATAAGGATACAAACCCAGGAGACAGTGTTTTACGGTATTCCATTGGGTAACCCCCGAAAAGGCAGAAAGAGCGTTATGCACATCTGCCCAATAATACGTCAAAGAAGAGCATGTCCATAACATAGGTGACAAATCAACAGAGACTGCCTGGCACCTAGGACAATTCGGAGAAGCAGCAGAGAAAAGTTTGTGAAGTTTCAATGGCGTAAAATAAGCCCTGTGTAAGAGTAAAAAATTAAATAAATTTAAACCGCGAATTATGGGGAATCATACTGGGGTATTCGAGGAGAAAGCGCCATTCCTTGTCATGTAGTGCACGACCCAAATCTTCTTCCCAACAGGCTCGTAAGGGTGCCAAGGAGGTGTGTAAGTGTGTACGTAAGCCTTTATATAACCACTTAACCAGGTGTCTGCCAGTACCTATCACATATATAGCCTGAATAGAAGAATAGATCTCTGGTTCTGACCCTGTCGGTGTTCAATGTGTATGACTATAACAGGAGATATTGGCATGTGTCAAGAAAAAGGAGTTGGCAGTCCATGGGTCTGAGTGAAATCTTAGTGAAACATCAAGACGCCCTCTGCAAAAATGTTCCCCATCGATGTAATCCCCGCTGCTTCCCAGGGTTCCGATCTGACGGACTTGAGTAGACCTACAGATGTGCGTAGACCCCATAATGTTATGTTAGGGACGTAATGCAGGGGCGTTGGTATATTTATGAGCTTGTTTCCAGTATGTGAGCGCATTGCTGAGCAACAAAGGTAGGTGAGGGGTTATGCTACTCCCAGCAAGAGTAATGTATGTAGTGGGCCAAGTCGCTGCTCTTGTGGTGTATAGCCAATTTCAGTTAAATGAACACCTGCCAGCCAATAGGATAACCATTACAATTGTCCTGCAATACAGTAGGCTTTCAGATCTGGAGCACCGAGCCCTCCTTCCTCAGGCGGCAACTGCAGTTTCGGGAGACCTCATTTCAGATCTATCAGTAATGAATTGAGCATTCTAAAGAAATCAGTGGGACCACTAGGGGCAAATTAACAAAAAAATGCAACAGACGGGGTACAATAACCATTTTGGACAATGATAGGCAGCCCGCCACCGAAAGAGGCAGTGTTACCCAAAAACATATTTGTGAGTGAAGCAAGATGATGGCTTTATTTAAATTGCCATCTAATAAATGTGTGGTAGTTCTGTAGACCTGAATACCTAAATAGCTAAATGTATGCGGTGCCACCGGGATATGTTGTGTGCCCAAGAGCAGTGTGTTTTGATTTAAGTTTCTTGAAATGAGAATGCATTGGACTTAGCATGTTTGACGCAGAGGCCAGATCAAATGCCAAATGAATGAAGTAGTGTAGATATGGATCTAAAGTTCATATTGAAGTCACAAACGTATACTATCACGTCATCTGTGTACATGTAAAGACGTGAAGTTGTGGCCCCTGCGGTGTACCCCAATCGCCGACCATCTGTCTGATACTCTGGCCAGGGGCTCCATAGCCAGAATGAATAAAAGCAGAGATAGTGGGCATCCCTGCTTTGTAGCACAATATATCGTGTGTGGGGATAATATATTTGAGCCTGTCTTCGCTCCTGCAGTGGGGTTAGTATACAAAAGTTTGATCCACCTTATATAGTTGGGGGTAATACCAAATTTGACTAGTGTTGCAAACATATAATCCCACCCCAACATTTCAAATGCTTGCTGAAAATTGATTGAGGGAGAGGCAGCCTGATGCAGGGTAGTGAGCTCTGGCCACCTCCATGACCTGGTATAGGCATCTGATATTCAATGATGTGCTGCAGCATGCACCAACACCACATTGATTGGTATGGATTAACTTGAGGAGCAAAGGAAGTAATTGGCCCGCCAACACCTTACTCAAGATCTTGTATTCATATTTAATAAAGACAAAGGTCTTGGTTTAAGTAAGGAAGTAACCAGGGCTTACTGCGTAGTGGGTGGGAGGTAGCTTGCCTCCAAAGAAGTGTTGAAGAGTTTCTCTAGGTGTGGAAGTAATCAGGATGTGAAGGTGGTATAAAATTCGATGGGTAACCTTATTACAGGGAAGCTCACTCATCGCATGATGGAGTTTGTTCTGTAACACAAGAAATTCCAGATCTTCTTTAAGGTGTGTTGGGATCCGGGGGCAATAGTAAAGCATTAAGAAAGGTATCAATATTGTTGGAGGATAGGATAGGGCAATGTCTATAGAGTTCAGCGTAATACTCCTGAAAGGTTTTATTGATATCACTCTGGATGGTACCTCGGGTATTGTTAGATGTAGGCACCGAACGTATAGGGGTAGGGCAGAGGTGTTCAAATTTTTTTAGGTTGAGCCCCCCAGCTGAATTTCTTTAGATGTCGGGCCCCCCCACCCCCTGACAAAAATTTCTGGAACCTGGTACACTACATAATCGACCATCATCCGCATTTCCCAGGCCATAGCCAGCAAATAATGTTAAACACAGTAAGAGTGTTTAGTAAACTGCAGGTTTGCGAGTTGGTGCGGTTAAAGGACAGAGGCTTATTACACAGCTCAAAACAAAATTTTCCAAGATAAAATGTGTGCAAATTGTTACTGGTTCTGCACCTAATTCTTGCATTCTTGCAAAGCCTCCTCAAAGAAACTTCTGTGGTCAGTAAAATGAGTACCATTCAAAGACCATGCTCTACCCTGGGAAGCACTGTCCAATGGCATAAAAAAAACCTATTTCAACACTGGCCATCCTAAGCAGCACTGCCCCATTCTCACCTCCCAGAAAAAAACTCTGCATTCCTGCACTGCTCATCCTATCACAGCTTCTGTCTCCTTGGAAAAAAGCGGTTGACTCCCTCTGCCAGGTATTGAGGCGGTGAGGTAAGCAGTTTATTTGATATACAGGTTGTAGCAGGTGTCTTCCCTGGCAGAGACGTTTTAAGACATGGGCAAAGTGGGCTCTGGCCCACGGCCCCAGCCTTTAAGGTGGACCCTGGACAGAGCCAGCTCTGTTCTGGAGAGAGTCTTACCCTGACGATCTTGAATCATTCTTAAACAGATTGTCTTAAATAGCATTTTCCTTTAGTTTATTTTTACTGTGGTGATGTGTGAGAGTCTACTACAGACATTTTGCAGACAAATGTGTTTAAGTTTCATGCAACACCCATAACAAAAGTTTCTTTTAGAACAAAACAGCACTGCACATACGAGAAATGGGAGGGGGTCACAGAGATTATTTGTAGAAATATTAGTAAGCTGCTGCTGTGTTACAATATTGAATACACACGTCAGTATTCCTGAATATTAAATGTCAACACATTTAGAATTTGGACCAGTGTGCCTGTGTACTGTCAGTGGCCAGGTCAAAGAGGGCATGAAAGAGCTGAAACTGGATCATAAATTCAAAGGTGTTCCTAACAGGGCCCCCCAAAAATACATTTGGCCCAGGACCTCAAAAATCCTTAAGATGTCCCTGTTCCCTGGGCCTAGGAGTGAGGCAGGTGTCTTCTTTGGGACAATGGTAGTGGCAGGGGTTTCTGGGATCGGGTGAAGCAGGTCGCTCCTCTGGGTTAGTGATTGTGGCGAGTTCATCTCTGAGATAGACTTTGAGGCTGATGGCTTTCTCCTACACATCTGATGAACAGGAACTTCCTACTTCTGTGGTGCTCTATACCCTGCATTTTTTTCATAATGCTAGTGATTTGCTTCTGAAGGGTACAAGTTTGAAAATATAACAATAGGCCAGAGGATACCTAGTGTCTTGGATGTGTGCCCTCGGAGGTTAATGCCCCAGCTGCCGTGCCGAAAAATGTCAGGTGTATACCACATGTAGAAGGGTGCTCTGGGTGGTACATTTTAGTAGGGTGCTGTATTTAGGGGTGCTCTGGTTCAAGATGCCAAGTCTGTCCCATGTCTATAGGAGCTCCCAGGAGTGTGAAGGTTGTAGAAGTGGGCTGTATTTGGAGGTGCCTCTCTGAAAAGGACAACCCTGCACCATATCTAGGTGAGGGCCTGGGATGCTGAGGTTAGAGTAGGGTGCTAAACCTGAAGATGCAAAGCCTGTGCCTATAGTGCAATGGATGTTGTAAGGGGCTTTAACTGGGGTGTTTTATGCCTGAGGGTGCCAGGCTTAAATCATATCTGCCCAGTGAAGTAACCGAAAGTTTACTGGCAGGGGGTTATAAAACTCCCAAATAAATAAATAAAAGATAGAACTAAAGAAAGGGGCAGAGATTAGGTGAGACAGTCAAAAATAGGATACAGGGAGTATGCGAAGTTCACTGTGCTGTGAAACCACTGAAAGTGAACAGACTTCTTTTAGGCAAGCAGATGCCCTGGGAAGAAGGACTGTCTGTTCGCTTTCACTTACCTGTTGGTGCTTCAAAATGCTCTGAGGCGAAATCCTTCACAGCGAGGCAGCAAGCAAAGGACAGCAACCTAAGAAGAAAAGGCAGCAAGCACGGGCAAACAGCAGGAGTGAAGAAGTGCCACACTACCAAAAGGTAGTAGTATGCAGGAGCTTTGTGCACTCAATTTTCACAGCACTTCTGTTGTCTATGGTGCTGTCCACCTCATTGGTGGAATGTCAGTGCTGACGTTCTTATGTGCTGATTGGCTGCTGTTCTCCAATCCAAAAGCCCCATTTGATATGGGCGAAGAAATACAGGAAACAAACGTACTTGCCACGTGGGACAGTGGGAAACAATGAAAGGTAAACTTTTAGGGTGGAGTGCGCGCCCCCCCGAGATGATGTTGCGCCCCACAGATGGCAGAAAAGAAAAAAACAGCAACAGTACCACAATACTCGGTCGAGCGAAGAACAATCGTTCAACCAAAACTGTAAAACCATATTAACAAGGTATAAATGTGTGCAATTGCTGGGAGGGTAGACCAACAAGGCCTTCAACACAATACATATAGTAGGAGGGGCTCATATCATCATGGACATTCAGTGAGCATCATCAGTGAATAACAAACAAGCATGACGATAAACGATAACGATGATTATCTTATCCACAGTGTTAGATCACATTGTCGGCTGTTTATGGCGTCACAGAGGAGAATAGAGCCATGCTGGCATTAAAGAATGAGTCAGAGGCATCAGTCCCTGAGGAGCTAGAGGGAGACAGATGCGGTTGTGTCCTGATGGAAGACACCATGGCGATCACAGCTCATCGACCCTCCAAGGCCTACCTGGGAGAGGGGACCACCTTGGAGGATGGCAATTGGGGGACCCTATGCCGGTGCCGCCAGGGAGGCTGTTACACATTCTGGGATGATGGTTCTGAAGGAGGAGGATGACGGCCATTCGGGTAATGTCGTTCTAACCAGTCGCAGACAGCCTCAGGGGTGTCAAAGAACAAAGTTTTTTGATCATGGACAACTTTCAATCAAGCTGGAAACATTGGTGCATATTTAAGACTTTCTGGACGGATTTGTTTCTTCACAGCTAAAAAAGACGCCCTTTGGTGCTGGACTGCCGAAGTGTTGTCAGGGAAAAGGGCCACGTTGGAGTTATCCAGAACTGTCTGTGCATTTTCCCTGGCTTTTTTGCAGCACAATGTCCCGATGCCTAAAATTGAGAATACAGGCTACAACAGACTTCGAAGGTGCCCTGGGAGGCAGGCGGTGTGTTGGCACCCGATCCACTCTTTCCACAGGACACAGAGCAGAGAGTCCCTGTGGGGCCACATTAGTCCACAGCCAGTTTTCGATGAATAACATGCCATTGGGTCCCTCTGTCCCCTCATGCAGCCCAATAACCTGCACATTGCTGCGCTGTGCAAAGCCCTCTGCGTCCTCCGCTCTATCATGCAAGATATGTAGTTGGTTACGAAATTCATCCAGTGCGGCGGAGTGGGCTGCTTGCTGTGGAACAAGAGTAGACATTGTTGTCGCAGTGGACTTGACCCTGTCGGACAGTTTATGGTGATCATCTCTAAGAAGACCCAATTCTGCCACCAGTGTACCAATGCGATGTTCTATAGCTGCCCTTGAGTCTCGGATGTATTGTAGGATAACGTCTAGTTTATCCGGAGCGGGGCTCAATACACCTCTCTGCATGAGAGTGAACCTGCACCTGTTTTCTTGAGAATGAGAACCTGCCCCTTCCTGCAGGGCTGTAGAGCCATGTTCCTTTATGCAGGATTGGTTACCTGTACTTCTCTGACTACTCAGATTATCTACATCTCTTTACATGGCACTGTAAAAACGTAAATCTTGTTTGTATCATGTTCATCTACTCCTATGCATTACAGTGTTAATATTCACAAAGATAACCAAGAATATACAAGTATTTTATAATCAAATATGGATGTCATTTTACTTCTTTGGAGATCCATTGGCTTTGAATATGCTTGCTAATTTTCATGGTTCAAGTCGGCCCAAAATCCATGACGCTCAAGGTTGCACATTTGCAAATTTCCTAGAAGCGCAACCTTGCTCTCGAACCTAAATAATATATTTTGCTTAACGATGTCCAGTGCTTCCTGGGGAAGAAGCACCTCCTGCCTGCTCAATAGATAAGTCTTTGCTGAAAGCAGCCAGTTTCAGTCATGTGGTTAAGCACTTTTGACTTGTATTGAAAAAAAGCATATATATACTGCTCTAAAATTCTATGTATTCCAGCTCCATGCTACAACTGACATTCTTCTAGTAAGAGCCTTGGTCAGTTGAAATGACAATTGTCTTTGATTCTTTTGCAGTGCTGCATACTATTTTGCATTGAATGATAGTTGGGCTTCTGACATGTTGAGTTTTAGTATTTACAATATGTACCTATACAAACATCTGGGTTCTTTCACCACTCAGCAAAACCTTTAATGACAGACTGGAATCTGAAAACTCTCCTGGGATTTACCTGTTGGTCTCTGTGATCCAGGGTTGGATGTCCCACATATCCAAAAGGCAACTGGGAGGTTTTGTGAGAGAAATCTTTTTCCCCTTGCATACACACGGTTAGTCACGTGAAACATTCCATTCTGGCCCCACATGTGGCAACTTGTAGAGAGACGGCTATATCTGTGATGGACAACCATTTGTCCATGCTGTAGGAGCAGGGAGAAATGAGTAAATAGCCCAATTTATGTGTTACCTGGGTCAGGATTAGTGAAAAATATTACACATTTCTGACACTGGTGGGGTGGGATGCGGTGGAGCTCTGTATTCCATTAAATATAAAATAACAGGTTAGCTGCTCAACAGACATCTGATTGATAGTCTATCTTCTGTCTTATCTTCGATCTAAACACTTATGAGGCCAATATTATAACAAGCATTTGCAATGCAATAGGTCTCGCATTTACGCGAGTTTAAGCTATTGGCATTGTAAATGACAATGCCTTTTATTTATTTTTTAAAAACCAAAACATAAATAAAGGCATTGTCATTTACAATGCCAATAGCTCAAACTCGTGTAAATGCGAGACCTATTGCATTGCAAATGCTTGTTTGAAGTTGTGGACTAGCTGGTGATGCGCTTATAGTCGGGCGACCATCAGCAGTAGGTTGAAATAAAGCTACAAGCATGTACCTTAGTTTGAGAAGTTAAACTCCTAGCGATTGTCTCGTATGTTAGCCAGCTGACTGGTAATTACATACCGAGGGCTGCCGTCACCTGAAGGTAAAGTTCCAGCGGTGTGCTCTTCTGATTGGAAGGCATATTCAAAGGCAAGCTTCTCTGATTGGCTGGAAGCAAGACTTGATAGGGTGCTGATGAGAAGTGTAGTCAATACATGGGGATCATATTAAATCCATGTAAATAGACATTGAATTACGACAGGAACACTTTTTTAAGTATAAGATGTTGAAAAATTGTAAAAGATCTTCCTCAAAGAAAGAAGAAATGCATGTCAAAGAGTAATCACGCAACACAAACGTCTAACCATCAGTGTGACAAATGTGCGGCAGAGTGTTTTTTTTTAAAACTACAAAATAAAAAAAGTTTGCGGAAAGCACAGTGGTTTCAACTCAGAATGATCCAAAATTAGGCTGGATTTGCCTCTTAACCAGGTCTCTCTAGTCAGGCTGGTTTATACCACTGGTGTTGGGATGGGACTGGGTCTTAGCAAAGAATTCTCTATTGAAGAGCTTGGGTAGACACGCCCTATACATTTGCATAATAATTGGAACCTTTTAGAATCACAGAAACAAGATGGTGGTCTGTGAAAATGGCTGTGCGCTGCCCTTCATCTCGTCGAAACTGGCTGTTTTGGCTTCATCTGTAGCCGACGCCCCTCCCCTCCACTGGAGTATGATTGCTGTGTGCGCTTGCTGGTGCTTGTGGCGGGCAGTGAGGATGCTCTGGGAGTCGAGTGGGCTGAGCTGAGCTCCAAGACCGGTAAGACAGCTGCTCCGTATTTTGTGCAGCGGCATATGCCCTGCGGGTGGTGGTAGGGCAAGTAAATATTGGAGACGAACAGCAGGATGGATGGGTCCAAAGAGTGTGGGCCTCTCGAAGGCCCGGTGCGTGACAAATTCAGAAGCTGCTACCGGAGTAGGCGTGGGATGAGGAAAGTTTGGCGGCAGTAGCTGGTATGGAAACTTTAACTCATTGAATTCCGGAGCAGACAAGGAGGAAAAGGGCCAATACAGGGAGCCCACCAGTCCCGGGCTGACTATTGTGGATCTTTAATTCCTGCCATGAAATCGCCATGGCCGCTTCAAGCGCTGCTGGAAAGGGGAAGGTTGCGCGCGCATGTTAATGCACACTATTTTCTTTAATTCCTGCCATGAAATCGCCACGGCCGCTTCAAGCGCTGCTGGAAAGGGGAAGGTTGCGCGTGCATGTTAATGCACACTATTTTCTTTAATTCCTGCCATGAAATCACCACGGCCGCTTCAAGCGCTGCTGGAAAGGAGAAAGTTGCACGCGCATGTTAATGCGCACTATTTTTTTTAAAAACAATTACACTGTGTAAGGGTAAGGACACTGAAGTTAGGCGGTGCTGCTTCCGGAATAAACGGAAGTGACGCATCGGAAGCACAGCCAGTAATAAGCACGCTAACAAAAGAAATGCCTGAGTTAACTAATGCCAAGCGGCAGGACAAATTACCCGGCAATAGGCGGAGTTTCACCCATGATATAGATTACTTTATGTCTCGAAGAGACAGCGCATGCGCGCTGCCTAGGCGAGACCTAAAAAGGGAGTTGGTCATACACAAATTTTATATGCATGTCTATTTAGTTGAACATGTAATATATGCACATTAAGTTTGTAGTTCTCTTTAAAGAACTTCCCAATGTTAAGCTAGAAACACCACCATCTTTGTTTTTCTTTACAGGCAGGGCTCAGAAAAATCATCACTTACCTGAAACTACCCTTAACTTCATTGGCAATATGTTGGATTTTTCATGAGTCCCATGGTGACTTCATCTACTTTCCACAGGCATCGTCATCTTGTTCCTATTATCCCTACATGTATTGCCTGTGTTTTGGTTGATCCTATATGTGTCCATTAGATGAAAAGACACTAAATATTCAATCAGAATTGAAACTTATCTATGTGGATGGCGTGACAGTCGCCAAGTTGTACCCACTTCATTCCATGCTTTCTCTTTAAAGATGCCCAGCACTTTAAAAAAAATGCACTCCGAGGGGAGCTAGCATCATGAAGAGGTTATGAGAGTAGTAATGACCGAAGTGAAAAGAAAGCATGTGACTCATTATGGCACGTGTAAAACTTTGGGTTTGATAGTTCCTAGGGGGGGTAGTTGAGTGATCCATAGTTGTGTGTAAACCTCAGACAATTTCCATTCCTGTACTGAGATTTTTATTTTTCCGTGTGAGTTTGACTGAATCAGCATGGTTGTCTTTATGGGTGTGTGCATGAGTGTGCGCATCGCACCCCTCTGAAACCTGTCTGCATCTGCACATCATGTCTGGAATGTCTACACTATTCGTCATAAATTTTGTGTTCGTCGACGCTGCAGCCCAGACTCTAGACTGGATGCTTTCCAATGTTCCTAATTATGTTGAGGTCAGCAAAGTAACGGTACTTGTCACAATTTACCTTTGAGGTACTGTATTTCATTAGCATTAAGGATTTTGAGATGGAATTTTCATAGCAAAGTGTCAGACTGTGGTGCAGCCTTCCCCTGATTTCACTAGTAAAACAGCAAAGACGAATGCTGGAGAAATTAGAGGCTTCAGAAGGTTTAATTGTACAAAGGTACAAAAGGCCCACATAGGTGAACAGGAGCCACCTTCCTCCACTACTGTCAGGAACGCAATGGTGGTTTTGCATTCCAGACATCAGGTATCACAGAAGGGAGCTCCAGATCCCATAGAGTAACAGAGGGATGCACACAATACAAGAGCGATGTATAAGCCCCATATAACAAAAGGGAATGGTCATGACACACTAGCGCCTTTCGTTCTTGTGCCGTCAACCTCCCAACATCCAACCGACCTCTATTCCTCATATACAGTCATGCAGTTCTTGAGCTGATCTTGTGACTAGCAAGTGACGGATATTGGATCACCTCAAAGGATAATGCAGGAGATCAGTTTGCAAATGTGGCAGCCTGTGTTCCTACTCATGGAAATTTGTTGGGGTCAACTGGGCAGGCGGGGCTCTTTACAGGACACACCTTGAAAAGATAGGAGTCCAACATATTGTTGTCACATGAGGTAGAGAGACAGCACCGAGTAGGGAAGTTCGGCTACCCCCCTTACTTCACCAATCTTTTGGTCTGCTACTCAGTAGGAATCTGTCTATTTGGGCTATCCTCAAGCACAACGAGATCAGTTTTTTGTACTGTTCACCCTTTCCCTGTATGCTTACTGCATTTTGCACACAGAGTTACTTGTACCTATCTTGTATGGCATATATTGTAACCTTAAGTATATATTGTCCACCTTTACCCTGCATGCTTACATCTTTTCGCACACAGTGCTATCTGTGCCCATCTTGTACGGTATATATTGTAACCATAATTATATAATATATAACATGTGCCTGGGTATACGCTGATAATCGTAAACATATTTATATAATATGCAATATGTGTCTGGGGTTACGAGGTTAATTATTGTCCACTGGCCAACGCTAATCTCTGTTTGTGGGCATAGGCCCTACCTGATCATTTTAAAAATAATTACATAATATACAATATGTGCCTGGGTTTACGCTGTTACTTATTATTGGCCACTAGCCAACACAGTGTCTGTATGTGGACATTGGCGTTGCCTGCACCCCACAGTCTCTAGCGTGTACATGACTCCTCACCAATAACAGAAGCTTTCCTTCCTGACGGCTGACAGAACCCAATTCACCCTGAATGTCAGACCATTCCCAGTAATAGAACACCTCAACAAAGGCCCACAGCAACACCCTCATGGAAAGACACGGCCCCAACTCGTTCTGCATCAGATTCCCAGGAAACCTGACCAATCTACTGCAAATAAATTCAAGCATAACTTTCTCAAAGATTACCCTGAAACACTGATAACTGATGTCTACTACAGTCCGTCCCAAGGGGACAGAAAAATGAGCTTCATCTTCTACACAAAGAAACCCCTAAATGGAGAACAAACTTCCATCAACACCTCCACGTAACCCACACCACCAACGTCCCCTAAGGAGTAAAGCTTGACATATCCCCATCACAATCCTTCAGATGGGAAGTGTTCATAACCATTTATAAATCTGGGAACATACTAATCCAAGCCTTTGAACAAAATCTAGCCATCTTTGACTGTCACATTCCCACTCTGCAACTCCTTGCTGTCAGTCCCTATTCCCACCCCCCACCCCTCTCCCAGAGAACTGACCCCTTCACGGACATCAGGCCCTAGATCCGCCCCCCCCTCCCGCAGAGGTCTAACCTCACCATCGCCTTCCGGCCCATCCACCACCCCGATCCCCGCCACTAAAGATCCAACCCCCACGTTAATACCCTTGCCTGTTCTCCCACCCCCATCTTCTAGAGAACAAACTCGCCTCCCCTCAGCTAGAGAACGGACCCACACACCAGAACAATCCCCGGAGCAGCCCTCTACCCCTTCTACCCATCACTCTAACCCCCCCAAATTTGCCCCGTTCAACACCCTACAACATCGGACATCAGGACCCTATGACTACACTAACAGAATTACCTCCCCTGTGTCTCTCACCTACTGCCCATCCAGAACTGTCTCCCACACCCTCCCCTCCACAACCCACCAACCTAAACAGGCTGGGTCTTTCCAGCCGGTCTTGACTCCGGACTCGGATGTGCTCCTACACAACCCCCTCTACCTAGAAAGTTTAGCCACCTCTCAGCTGCTCCTTATAATAGCCTGCTTAGAATTAAAAGTCAACACTATCCTAGAAGAAATCTCATCCCTATGCTTGGAGGCTGGGGCTAAGAACTCCATCCCCCTACACCTTGCATCTACATCGGACTCCAGCCCTGCATATCATACCCATTCTGACCCCACAGACCACACCGCCAACTAATCCACCTCCCATACGCACCAGTACCCTAACACCAGAAATAACACTGCAGGATTGTCACAGCAAGCTGTGAATCTACTGAGCAACGCCTCTTACAGTGCCCCCAACCAGCCAGGCCACTACAAGATCCCGGTTGTCATCAACTCAAACAGGACCCTGAATGCATCCCGCCCGGGCCACCCACGTACCTAACCACATCCAACCTAGTCTACCCATGCCGATCAGCAGTCAGACATGCCACTGAGATAGCAGATGCTATCCTACAACACAACATCAAAATATGTTTTCTCACTGAAACATGGCTAAAAGACCACTCAGCCCCATACATCAACCTCCTCATCCCACAGGGTTTCTCAATCATCCGTAGCGACCACAAGGGTCGCTGGGGAAGAATTGCTGTTATACACAAAAATGACCTTTGCCTGGCACTCTTCCAAACGACCAACTACCTATTTTTTTAAATGTTTAGGAGTTCAGCTTTCCGCAAAAGGCCCCACCCCATTAAATTTCAACTCATTTATCACCCTTCAGGCGATAACCCTAGATTCCTTGAAGACCTAGCTGACCTAATCTTGCTAACCTCCCTAAAGGGCAACACTGACATTATATTAGGTGACCTTAACCTACACCTGAACAAAGCGAAAGATCCCCCAGTACAAACCCTTACCTCACTCTTGGAAGCAAATGATCTCACCCAGCACTGTAAGGATCAAACCCACAACAAGGGCTCTACCCTCGATGCTATCATCTCTAAGCATGTCACACTATCCCTGCACGCCATCCTTCCACCTGACTGGATCGACCATCATCTAATACTTTTTCAACTCAATACCTTCCATCCAGAGGCCTGCCTCAAACCCAGACGTCCTAGGTGCTGGGTAAGGAACATCCACCAAATCCCCCATGAAGAGTTAGAAATACTTAACTCTCAAATTCTGCCCCAGCCTGACCTCTCCTTCACCAATAACCTCACCAATCACTACAACACAAAAATGACAGAACTCATGGAAGCAGTCGCACCGCTGAAACTTAAGAAGTCAAGAAGTATCCCCTCCAGATCTTGGTTTAACAATGACCTCAACAATGAAAGGCATCAGCTACATTCAGCTGAAACTTCCTGGAGACAGCAACCATCCGAATGTAATCTCTCGATCCTCCAGGCCGAACGCCTTAAATAAAAAAAATACATCTTCAGAGAGAAATCCTCCTTTTTCCGCCAACAACTGGACCGGTCAAAGGACAGGCCCTACAAATTATTCAACATCATCAAGCAGTAAACATCATCTTTCCCTCAACACGCAAACAACAATTCAACAAAAAAATGTCTAGTATCGAACTCTCTCTTGAGCCTCTCACCTTTCTACCTTGCATAATAGATGCCCCTGGTGATATAGACTCTCTGCCCAAGGCAACCTGTCTGCCCCCCATCAACACAGCCACCCCACCCCTAAATACAGCCCTCCAACCCCAACTACCTGCAACTGAAAAACAATGCAACCTGGTCTGAATTCTACCCTGTCCGTGCAGAAGAAGCCCGCAAAATATTTGAGAAAATGAAGCCTACATCTCACATCTCCAACCCTTTTCCAGTGACTCTTGTATAAAAGTTCAGCCACATCATCTCCCCTGTATGGACCAAAATCATCAATTCTTCCCTATCAAGCGGATCCATGCCGGCTTTACTCAAACTCGGCCAAGTAACCCCCTCATCAAAAAAACGGACGCTGACACAAATGACCTGAATAAGTTCAGACCCATAACTAACCTCCCTCGCCTCCCCAAAACCATTGTAATTGTGATCTCACTCAATTCAACACCCACATTAAAAAATACAACTTATATGATACCTTCCAGTCAGGCTTAAGGAAAGGCTGCAGAACATAAACGGCCATTCTTAACATCGTAGATGATCTCCACAGAGCCCTCGACGATGGAAAGGCATGCCTCCTAGTCCTCCTGGAACTATCATCCGCTTTCGATACTGTCAACCACAACATCCTCCTAAACACCCTCTTGAAGAGAGTAGGTATCAAAGGAACTGTTCTCCATTGTTTTGCCTCTTTCCTAAGCATGCACACGCAGCTAATCAAATTCAACAATGAAACCTCCGAGCCATCTCCAGTCTCACTAAGTGACCCACAAGGGTCAACCTTATCTCCGGCACTATTTAACCTCTACATGGAACCTCTTGCAATGATCCTGAAGCAAGCTAGAATTGCCTACCACCTCAATGCGGATCACACCCAACTCTACAGGAAAATCTCATCAGTCATTGACATCCAACACCTAAACAACACTCTACGCATAGTTCAATCCCAGCTAGCCAGAAACCACCTCAAACTCAACCCCAACAAAACAGAACTCCTCCTCATCCAACTCCAAGAAAAACCCCTTCCCACAGCACAATGGCTCAACAACCTCACTGCACTAAACTGCAAACTATCCATTCCTGACTCCATTAAATCGCTGGGAATCACACTCGACAGACACCTAAGCATGAAGGAGCATATCAACACCTCAGCAAAAAGTACCCGCTACGCACTGAAGCACCTAAAAAAAAGTCGAACCCTTCATACCCAGCAACAACCTAGGGACTGTGGTGCAAGCCCTCGTCCTCACCAAGTTGGACTATGGCAACGCTACATTCACGGGCTCCCTAAAAGCATACCTACCCCTCTGAAAGCGAAACTCCACGCGGCAGCCAAGCTACTGTCAGAAGAGAGGCACCAGGGCCATATCACTCCCACTCTCAAATAACTCAGCTGGCTTCCAATAGAGGCAAGAGCCATATTCAAAACTGCTTGCATAACTCACAAGGCCCTACACATGGATGAACCACTCTACCTCTCAAATAAACTGTCTAAAGCCGGACCAAAAAAATGCTCTGAAGTTAAAACAGCCTTCTTCTGATCCCTCCAAAATTCAAGAAAGAAAAATCCTGAACCTGCTCCTTCTCAGGTAATGCCCCCAGAATCTGGCAGCTATGCCTCATGATTTAGGCAACAATCAATCCTTCCCCCACTTCAAGTCAAAATTGAAACTCTATCTCTTCAACAAATATCTAAACCCTCACCCCTAAAGCTGGCCCACTCTGTCATCCACTAAGCCAAGATCTAGGCCAGCACCATGATCCAGGGGAAATCTCCAATGGCCTACTATCCCCTTGCCTCCAATGGAGCTCTCTCCTTGAGTCCCCTGAGCTGCCTCGCCTATCCATTCGACAGCAGGCCGCAATCCAGTTCTCTTATTTGGCCCCATGTACGCTCACCTTTTTCCCCATATAACACCATGTAAATGTATCTATGCACTGCTAGAATGCTTTTTGTACATCTTTGTGCTGTATCTTCTTCAAAAATGTATCAGTTATTGATCCAAATGCCTCCTATTCTTTGCCTGCACTCTGTCATTATGTCCGTGTGCTCTCCCCAATATGCTCTGCTAAAATATGCGTTGTCAAAACAGTATGTATATCTGTAGGCTACCTCTAAAATCTATTCCTTCCATTCGACTATACACTGCAGCCCATGGTTATTTGGCCTTACACAGGCCTACTTTCTTTGTATGTAACCCTGTACCAATATATCTATGCAGGGCTAAGCAGTAATGTTATATATGTGTTGTATCTACCTCAAAAATGTATCAGCTGCTGATTCTAATGTTCTCCATACATGTCGTTCATGTACTGTTTTTTACCAATAAACTGTGCCACCTACTGATAACCGTGTTGGCATATGTTTTGTTATGTACCGCTATTGTTTGGCTTCTAAGTCCACCTAATCTGTAAACCTATAACTACTGCTATGCAATGTTTGTGAAGCCCTCTGATGCCTTCGGGTCTAGTTCACTCCAAATAAAACTCTACAAATAAATAAATAAATGTGGCGTGATCCAGCACTGACCCAACCTCTTACCATTGATTATTCAATGGGTCTTTTCTTTAGTCGACTGAGAGGTAAAGGGAGTTAGCATTAGTCAAACAATCTAATTAACAGTGTAACCAATTTGGCTACACAATGAGGACTAGGAATCAGAGAATCAAGTTAAGTAGTTTTATTTCATGTTAACAGTCAGGTTAATGTAAATCAATCTCAAAACCATGCTGTAGAGATACAGGATAACAACAGGATAGCCAAACCTCCTAAAGAAGTTCAGACTCATCAGCATTAGACAAAAAAGAATTTCAGTCACAGTAATACAGAAAATTAGTAATAGAATCCGGTGCTCAGAGAAGAGCCTTCGATCATCTCTCCTAAACATAGGTAATGTCTAAAGTCATATGATTTAGGGTCTACACCATCAAAGGTAATTAAATCTAAAAGGGTCTCAAAAAGTTGGGAAAATGCAGAAAAAAGAGAAAAATATATGCAGGAAGGTGTCAGCATTGCAGAAGCTTGGTCAAGAGTCTTCTAGAGATTCAGAAATAAGTGTTAGCCTAAGCCACACTCAGCAAAGAGTCATAGGGGAAAAAGTAGAAGTCTGTACCTCTCAAAGTCCAAAGGAAAAGTGGCCAACATCAACCTGTGAGAACACCAGTTAATACACACAGATCTTCTGAGTAACACCTCTTCTTCACGTCATCAAGGGTTCCATTGTCCTTTCTATTCTCATGTTGTGAGCTGCAAAATTGGCAAATTCTCCCCGACTAGTCTTGTGAACTATAACGACCTTGAGTACCTGCAACTTCTCAATACATTACTGAATAGGGACTGTCAGTCAACACTCTGACCCTCCATGTTCTTTGTCGAGGTCATTTTCTCAGGCTTTCTATCACTATTACATTATTACATCTATTCTCAAACCAACAAACCATGTGAACGTACTTACAAAGAAAAAACATGCAAGCAGAAATGGAAAAGCAGTATTTTATGGCAGAAGAAATACAGGCCAACTTATGTCAAGCTTAAATGTATAATTCAATGGTGCACATTTCATATGTGTTATTTGTGCACATGTAACTACAAATAAATAAAATGTGAGTACATAAATTCGGGGATCAATTTGCAGATGTGGCAGCCTATGTTCCTACTTAAGGACATTTGTTGGGGTCATCTGGGCAGGTGTGGCTCTTTACAGGACACACCTTGAAAAGATAGGTGTCCAACACAGTGTTGTCACATGAGGGAGAGAGACAGCTCCGAATGTGGCGATAGACTGAAATATAGCTGCGTCAAGGAGTCTGTATTCAAGCAAAGGCTGCGTCGATCCGCATTAGAGAATTAGGGATTTTAGGAAAGACCTGTTGGCATGCACTCGGTCTGATGGGCTCTCTCGTGTGGAGCTATTGTCGATGAAGACCAAGCAACATGGCCTCCTGTGTAGTGTACTCAACACATATACATCATGCCAATTAGCATATCCTAAAAGTGGAGCTCAGTCAAACTTTAACAGCGTCACGTCACGCTCACACTAAAGTTTTTCTTGCATGTTTCTCAGAGAAGATTAACATTGTGAATGAAATCAGTACAGCAATTCTTTTATTAGTAGCTCATAGAAGCACATTACGATATTGTGCTCCAACCTGGTCACATACTCAGCAGAGGGGGTTACATTGTTCCACTCTCCGTTATAATCTACTCGTTCACTTGCAAGGACATCTCATACGAGCATGGAACTCTTGGATAGCATTGCCCTATATTTGTCATAATGAATGCTTGCCTTAGTTTAGGAATGTTGTGCGTGACATAATTGAGCAGTCTGTCTATTTAAAAGTGTAGCCACTTTATAATGAATTAACATATGCAGCTGTTTGCCAAGTTTCATTGGCCCCAGGACAGCAGCATGACTCACAACTTGCACTCACAAAAAATGCGCCCGTGAAAAATATTTCTAATGACTCATTTGTGTGATTCAGTAGCATCAAGTCACAAATAAATATATATATATATGAAAACTGTTTTCATAGACGAATACTATTATGAGTCGTTTAAAGCAGACACGCCATGCTGGAGGCTGTCTCTCGATGCCTGAGTAACTGGTGCGACAATTACTCATCCGAATCCAACACCAAGATACTCATTTCGTCGGAGTCTGAAAGATGACAGGGTGAATCAGCCCTGCTGGATTTCAAGGCTATAACAAACAACATCAATTTCACTTTAAATTTCCATGCGTTTTACAGTATGATACTGCTAAGACGCGAATGGACATGCAGCGTCTGAAGGAAATTAATTCCCAGAATGCTTCAGAAGTTCCGGGACATCCGAAGATCTCTCTTTATTTGCATTGTGTGGAGTCCAGGTGCATGTAATGCACTATGTTTTCTCTTTCTATTTGTCTTGCTTATTGTTACAATTTTTCTGCTTTTTATTTAACTTACTCTAGAATTTCCTTGCTCTCATATGTGAATGATTTTTTTCAGGATCCCGTCAGGACCGGAATAGGTAATGAAGGGGGGCGGACAGCCTTGATGAATGTGTGACAACAGGAGTCCGCCCTGTTTACGTAGCTTGTATTTTAACCAGACGGTGGGGTCCGTAAGTACGGTTACACCACTGCATGCACAGCACACCTTAGCGAGTGTGCTGAAAAAATTCACGTGGCTATATTCCCTTTTTGCCACATCACATTTCACATCATATGGTCCTGATGAAAGCCTCATTATTGTAGACAAGGCTGAAACATGTCGACCAGTTATAGGGGATAATGAAGACCAATTTTTCATCTTCATAATATCACGCTCTGTTTTTAACTGTGTCCTAGGACCCCAGGAATAAACACTATTAGTGGGGGATCCCAGAGACATTTTTAACAACACCACTTTGAGCACATATCACACTCAAAAACCAAACCCGCTCCGCTGTAATTCAGACGTCGAAGCACAGCTGGGTTGCACTCAGCAGCCCAGCTGGGAACCCATTGATGAAGCATGCCACCAACTAGGTTGGTGGGTGAGGGTTCTTCTTACAAACCTATTGGTTTTTTGCATTCCAGTGTATGGTACTGAGTCATCCTGGTATGTGGATTCATTAGTGGGTCCGTCCACGTTGTTCTTTATTACTGTTAAGCAGGGAAAAAGGCCGCACCCCTTTGTCCTTCCTCGCTCTCTTCTTGTTGCCCTGATTTTTTTTATCGCCATCCTCAAGTCTTTAAAGATATTTTAATAGGCCTCAATATTATCGAGGCAGTAAGCCTCGGTCCAGCCTTTCTATTTTTGGCCCTCGAGACTTCTGGATCAAGTGGCAGATGGAACCAAGTTCTCTATCCATCCTCCCTGCTGAATCCCAGTGATTCCTCCTGATGTCGATTGCTAGGCGCGGTCACGTTGCCATGACCTCTAGCTCTTCTTTGCTGGTTTCCTGGTGTGGTCCACATCCGGCACGACTGCCCCTCTTGTGGATAGACTATATCTAAGAGAACTTAAATAAACCAATGGATTCTATAGGACTGTATTAAATGAATATGAATGTAGGGCGCTTTCAGCCTAATTGCCTTTCGCACAGTAACGGTTCCATATAAAAATAAATACAGGAATTATTGTAAAAATTAGAGAAAAAAAGAGAAGAGAGAAGGGACACAGACTCTACCCCCGGCCCCCCCACCCCCAACAACAACAAAAAGCAAACCAGATGTTTGTTTGGAAGTTTATGCTGGTACATTTTCCATGAAGTTTACGAGTACTGGTCACAGTTCCGGTTCCGGAGGTTCATTGGCAGTCTATTGTGGTACAGGTTTGCGTGTACAGGTCGGAATTCCAGGTCTGGCTCATATTCTTTAGAGTTTGTTGTCTTGTGCTCCAGCTGTTGATCAGATTTCGACCCATAAGTCACGCTGTGATCTCAGAGATGTCGCTCAGCGCGTCGAATATGTGTTCAAACCAGCCTATAGCTGTGCTTTAATTAGGCCTTGCTTGACCTTTGACCTTCTTATTGTTTCCTAATGTGGACAGGCCATGAAACTGTGAGGAAATAATGTATTTAAACACATGAATTTACCTTGTGTGAGTCTCGCATAAAGAACTGAAGCCTTGCTTTATTATATTTAAAGGCGAGTGATTCAGCTGCCGGGGGCCTGTGCATAGTGCACCACAGGAGAACCATTGTTCAATTGCAAAGCGCTTGATAAAAATAAAAAAAAGACTCCTATTTTAATCACTAAGAAGAGGATTATGGATTGTTAATATAGTTTTTTTTATAGAACTCTATGCAAGGTCTCCTGCCCCCTACTCACATTCTGTTTCAGGCATAGTAAAATCATTGTATTGAAGCACCGCCTGTTTGATCAGCTTTAGACAGGTTGGAGTCCCTCTGATAAAAGTAGAAACACCGGGGGAACTGTAAGGAAAAGTTGTTACAATAATTACTATAGTGCCTTCACTGTAATTTTCAACAGGGAAATCAGAGTATTTAACCATTGAAACATGTAGTAGTCAAACTTCACCTGAAAAATGTTTGCCTTAACCTGCACGAACTGGCAGATTTTAGGCAGATTGGGAACCCACCAATTGTAACAAAAGTCCTCGAGAGTTTTGTGAGAACAGCTGTAGAAGTGTGGAGCTTAACCTTCTCTGAATGATTCTTTGTCCACCAGCGGCATGGTGCAGAGTCAGCGTTGGTTAGTATCAGAGAGAAGAGATTGCGGGCAAGAGATTGAGGGCAGGCGGCAGTATGATTCTTTTAGATTTCTTGGCCGCCAATGACACTGTGAATTCATACATGTTCATGGAAAGAATGAAGCAGGCTGTTATATCCTGACTTCATGGTTATGCATGCCCTGCCTGTAGAATCCTACAGTGATGACATGGTTTGGAATGTTGTCAGTCAAATGAGTCACAGTTGACTGGGCTGAGCTGCCTGCTGGCTGCTCCTGGTGGGGTCTTGTCCTAGTCTTGATCTGGTCTACTTATGGTCTCCCTGTGATCCTGTACCATCCTGTAATAAACCTCTTTGAATCACCTGAACTGAGTGGACTTGATCACTACAGAATTTTGGCGACGAGGATGGGATTCGAACCCACAGGGCATGCATAACCATGAAGTCAGGATATAACATATCTCCCTTTCTCCCAAATGAACAAAAGAACAACAATGAGAGAAAAAGAGAGAAGAAACCAGAAAGAGAAAACATAGAGGAAACAGAACCGCAAAACAATCTAAAGAAGAGCAACATCAAGTAACAGAGAAGAAAGGAAAACAAACATAGAAACCATCCTTTCTTCTTTTCTGTTGTGTAGAAGGGAGGATGGTTTCTATGTTTGTTTTCCTTTCTTCTCTGTTACTTGATGTTGCTCTTCTTTAGATTGTTTTGCGGTTCTGTTTCCTCTATGTTTTCTCTTTCTGGTTTCTTCTCTCTTTTTCTCTCATTGTTGTTCTTTTGTTCATTTGGGAGAAAGGGGGATATGTTATATCCTGACTTCATGGTTATGCATGCCCTGCCTGT
Organism: Calotriton arnoldi; assembly: GCA_963921515.1. NCBI lineage: Eukaryota > Metazoa > Chordata > Amphibia > Caudata > Salamandridae > Calotriton > Calotriton arnoldi. The sequence goes on from CAWUFW010010290.1 coordinate 355,710, forward strand.
AGAATCCTACAGTGATGACATGGTTTGGAATGTTGTCAGTCAAATGAGTCACAGTTGACTGGGCTGAGCAGCCAGCAGGCAGCTCAGCCCAGTCAACTGTGACTCATTTGACTGACAACATTCCAAACCATGTCATCACTGTAGGATTCTACAGGCAGGGCATGCATAACCATGAAGTCAGGATATAACATAGGCGCTAGGATTATAGGAATCAAAAGACACACAATTGATGGACGGAATGCAGAACAAATCAAAACATTCACCCCCAGTCAGGAGATCTGGGTTAAATCCATCATTCTTTTGCTCACCATGCCACCCCAGTTTAGACCCGGCCATATGCAAATCAGTCTTGACCCTGTGCCTCATGGGAACAGTCCAGCCCAAACTGTCAAGCCAGGTCCTCCCTGGACCGGAAACAAGCATCCTAGGACCGGTTTCGGTGTTTCACCCCTCTTCAGCCAGGATAGCTTGATTCCAGTGGCACAGTGAGCCCGGGACCCACGTCAGGGCATACCCGGCACACTTAGGGCGAGGAAGCAAAAGACACACAATTGATGGACGGAATGCAGAACAAATCAAAACATTCACCCCCAGTCAGGAGATCTGGGTTAAATCCATCATTTTTTGCTCACCATGCCACCCCAGTTTAGACCTGGCCATTTGCAAATCAGTCTTGACCCTGTGCCTCATGGGAACAGTCCAGCCCGAACTGCCAAGCCAGGTACTCCCTGGACCGCAAACAAGCATACTAGGACCGGTTTCTGGGTTTCACCCCTCTTCATCCAGGATAGCTTGATTCCAGTGGCACAGTGAGCCCGGGACCCACGTCTGGGCATACCCGGCGCACTTAGGGCGAGGAAGCAAAATACACACAATTGATGGACGGAATGCAGAACAAATCAAAACATTGACCCCCAGTCAAGAGATCTGGGTTAAATCCATCATTCTTTTGCTCACCATGCCACCCCAGTTTAGACCCGGCCATATGCAAATCAGTCTTGACCCTGTGCCTCATGGGAACAGTCCAGCCCGAACTGCCAAGCCAGGTCCTCCCTGGACCGGAAACAAGCATCCTAGGACCGGTTTCGGGGTTTCACCCCTCTTCAGCCAGGAAAGCTTGATTCCAGTGGCACAGTGAGCCCGGGACCCACGTCTGGGCATATCCGGCGCACTTAGGGCGAGGAAGCAAAAGACACACAATTGATGGACGGAATGCAGAACAAATCAAAACATTCACCCCCAGTCAGGAGATCTGGGTTAAATCCATCATTCTTTTGCTCACCATGCCACCCCAGTTTAGACCCGGCCATATGCAAATCAGTCTTGACCCTGTGCCTCATGGGAACAGTCCAGCCCGAACTGCCAAGCCAGGTCCTCCCTGGACTGGAAACAAGCATCCTAGGACCGGTTTCGGGGTTTCACCCCACTTCAGCCAGGATAGCTTGATTCCAGTGGCACAGTGAGCCCAGGACCCACGTCTGGGCATACCCGGCGCACTTAGGGCGAGGAAGCAAAAGACACACAATTGATGGACGGAATGCAGAACAAATCAAAACATTCACCCCCAGTCAGGAGATCTGGGTTAAATCCATCATTCTTTTGCTCACCATGCCACCCCAGTTTAGACCCGGCCATATGCAAATCAGTCTTGACCCTGTGCCTCATGGGAACAGTCCAGCCCGAACTGCCAAGCCAGGTCCTCCCTGGACCGGAAACAAACATCCTAGGACCGGTTTCTGGGTTTCACCCCTCTTCATCCAGGATAGCTTGATTCCAGTGGCACAGTGAGCCCGGGACCCACGTCTGGGCATACCCGGCGCACTTAGGGCGAGGAAGCAAAATACACACAATTGATGGACGGAATGCAGAACAAATCAAAACATTGACCCCCAGTCGAGAGATCTGGGTTAAATCCATCATTGTTTTGCTCACCATGCCACCCCAGTTTAGACCCGGCCATATGCAAATCAGTCTTGACCCTGTGCCTCATGGGAACAGTCCAGCCCGAACTGCCAAGCCAGGTCCTCCCTGGACCGGAAACAAGCATCCTAGGACCGGTTTCGGGGCTTCACCCCTCTTCAGCCAGGAAAGCTTGATTCCAGTGGCACAGTGAGCCCGGGACCCACGTCTGGGCATATCCGGCGCACTTAGGGCGAGGAAGCAAAAGACACACAATTGATGGACGGAATGCAGAACTAATCAAAACATTCACCCCCAGTCAGGAGATCTGGGTTAAATCCATCATTCTTTTGCTCACCATGCCACCCCAGTTTAGACCCGGCCATATGCAAATCAGTCTTGACCCTGTGCCTCATGGGAACAGTCCAGCCCGAACTGCCAAGCCAGGTCCTCCCTGGACCGGAAACAAGCATCCTAGGACCGGTTTCGGGGTTTCACCCCTCTTCAGCCAGGATAGCTTGATTCCAGTGGCACAGTGAGCCCAGGACCCACGTCTGGGCATACCCGGCGCACTTAGGGCGAGGAAGCAAAAGACACACAATTGATGGACGGAATGCAGAACAAATCAAAACATTCACCCCCAGTCAGGAGATCTGGGTTAAATCCATCATTCTTTTGCTCACCATGCCACCCCAGTTTAGACCCGGCCATATGCAAATCAGTCTTGACCCTGTGCCTCATGGTAACAGTCCAGCCCGAACTGCCAAGCCAGGTCCTCCCTGGCCCGGAAACAAACATCCTAGGACCGGTTTCGGGGTTTCACCCCTCTTCAGCCAGGATAGCTTGATTCCAGTGGCACAGTGAGCCCGGGACCCACGTCTGGGCATACCCGGCGCACTTAGGGCGAGGAAGCAAAGACACACAATTGATGGACGGAATGCAGAACAAATCAAAACATTCACCCCCAGTCAGGAGATCTGGGTTAAATCCATCATTCTTTTGCTCACCATGCCACCCCAGTTTAGACCCGGCCATATGCAAATCAGTCTTGACCCTGTACCTCATGGGAACAGTCCAGCCCGAACTGCCAAGCCAGGTCCTCCCTGGACCGGAAACAAGCATCCTAGGACCGGTTTCGGGGTTTCACCCTCTTCAGCCAGGATAGCTTGATTCCAGTGGCACAGTGAGCCCGGGACCCACGTCTGGGCATACCCGGCGCACTTAGGGCGAGGAAGCAAAGACACACAATTGATGGACGGAATGCAGAACAAATCAAAACATTCACCCCCAGTCAGGAGATCTGGGTTAAATCCATCATTCTTTTGCTCACCATGCCACCCCAGTTTAGACCCGGCCATATGCAAATCAGTCTTGACCCTGGCCTGGCACACTGTCCTGGCAGTTCGGGCTGGACTGTTCCCATTGGGTGCAGGGTCAAGACTGATTTGCATATGGCTGGGTCCAAACTGGAATGGCATGGTGAGCAAAAAAACGATGGATTTAGGCCCAGATCTCTGTACTGGGGTGAATGTACGACATTGTTTTGCATTCTGTCCATCAATTGTTGTTTTTGAATTTGTCTCCCTGAGTGGGACGGGTATGCCCAGACGTGGGTCCCGTGCTCTCCATGCCACTGGAGTCAAGCTATCCTGGCTGATGAGGGCTGAAAGCCCGAAACCGGTCCTAGGATGCTTGTTTCCAGTCCAGGGAGGACCTGGCTTGGCAGTTGGGGCTGGACTGTTCCCATTGGGCGCAGGGTCAAGACTGATTTGCATATGGCTGGGTCCAAACTGGAATGGCATGGTGAGCAAAAAAACGATGGATTTAGGCCCAGATCTCTGTACTGGGGTGAATGTACGACATTGTTTTGCATTCTGTCCATCAATTGTTGTTTTTGAATTTGTCTCCCTGAGTGGGACGGGTATGCCCAGACGTGGGTCCCGTGCTCTCCATGCCACTGGAGTCAAGCTATCCTGGCTGATGAGGGCTGAAAGCCCGAAACCGGTCCTAGGATGCTTGTTTCCAGTCCAGGGAGGACCTGGCTTGGCAGTTGGGGCTGGACTGTTCCCATTGGGCGCAGGGTCAAGACTGATTTGCATATGGCTGGGTCCAAACTGGAATGGCATGGTGAGCAAAAAAACGATGGATTTAGGCCCAGATCTCTGTACTGGGGTGAATGTACGACATTGTTTTGCATTCTGTCCATCAATTGTTGTTTTTGCATTTGTCACCCCCAGTGGGACGGGTATGCCCAGACGTGGGTCCCGTGCTCTCCATGCCACTGGAGTTAAGCTATCCTGGCTGATGAGGGCTGAAAGCCCGAAACCGGTCCTAGGATGCTTGTTTCCAGTCCAGGGAGGACCTGGCCTGGCAGTTTGGCTGGACTGTTCCCATTGGGCGCAGGGTCAAGACTGATTTGCATATGGCTGTGTCCAAACTGGAATGGCATGGTGAGCAAAAAAACGATGGATTTAGGACCAGATCTCTGTACTGGGGTGAATGTACGACATTGTTCTGCATTCTGTCCATCAATTGTTGATTTTGCAGTTGTCACCCCCAGTGGGACGGGTATGCCCAGACGTGGGTCCCGTGCTCTCCATGCCACTGGAGTCAAGCTATCCTGGCTGATGAGGGCTGAAAGCCCGAAACTGGTCCTAGGATGCTTGTTTCCAGTCCAGGGAGGACCTGGCCTGGCAGTTCGGGCTGAACTGTTCCCATTGGGCGCAGGGTCAAGACTGATTTGCATATGGCTGGGTCCAAACTGGAATGGCATGGTGAGCAAAAAACGATGGATTTAGGCCCAGATCTCTGTACTGGGGTGAATGTACGACATTGTTCTGCATTCTGTCCATCAATTGTTGTTTTTGCATTTGTCACCCCGAGTGGGACGGGTATGCCCAGACGTGGGTACCGTGCTCTCCATGCCACTGGAGTCAAGCTATCCTGGCTGATGAGGGCTAAAGCCCGAAACCGGTCCTAGGATGCTTGTTTCCAGTCCAGGGAGGACCTGGCCTGGCAGTTCGGGCTGGACTGTTCCCATTGGGCGCAGGGTCAAGACTGATTTGCATATGGCTGGGTCCAAACTGGAATGGCATGGTGAGCAAACAAACGATGGATTTAGGCCCAGATCTCTGTACTGGGGTGAATGTATGACATTGTTCTGCATTCTGTCCATCAATTGTTGTTTTTGCATTTGTCACCCCGAGTGGGACGGGTATGCCCAGACGTGGGTCCCGTGCTCTCCATGCCACAGGAGTCAAGCTATCCTAGCTGATGAGGGCTGAAAGCCCGAAACCGGTCCTAGGATGCTTGTTTCCAGTCCAGGGAGGACCTGGCCTGGCAGTTCGGGCTGGACTGTTCCCATTGGGCGCTGGGCCAAGACTGATTTGCATATGGCTGGGTCCAAACTGGAATGGCATGGTGAGCAAAAAAACAATGGATTTAGGCCCAGATCTCTGTACTGGGGTGAATGTACGACATTGTTCTGCATTCTGTCCATCAATTGTTGTTTTTGCATTTGTCACCCGAGTGGGACGGGTATGCCCAGACGTGGGTCCCGTGCTCTCCATGCCTCTGGAGTCAAGCTATCATGGCTGATGAGGGCTGAAAGCCCGAAACCGGTCCTAGGATGCTTGTTTCCAGTCCAGGGAGGACCTGGCCTGGCAGTTCGGGCTGGACTGTTCCCATTGGGCGCAGTGCCAAGACTGATTTGCATATGGCTGTGTCCAAACTGGAATGGCATGGTGAGCAAAATAGCGATGGATTTAGGCCCAGATCTCTGTACTGGGGTGAATGTACGACATTGTTCTGTATTCTGTCCATCAATTGTTGTTTTTGCATTTGTCACCCCGAGTGGGACGGGTATGCCCAGACGTGGGTCCCGTGCTCTCCATGCCACTGGAGTCAAGCTATCCTGGCTGATGAGGGCTGAAAGCCCGAAACCGGTCCTAGGATGCTTGTTTCCAGTCCAGGGAGGACCTAGCCTGGCAGTTCGGGCTGGACTGTTCCCATTGGGCGCAGGGTCAAGACTGATTTGCATATGGCTGGGTCCAAACTGGAATGGCATGGTGAGCAAAAAACGATGGATTTAGGCCCAGATCTCTGTACTGGGGTGAATGTACGACATTGTTCTGCATTTTGTCCATCAATTGTTGTTTTTGCATTTGTCACCCCGAGTGGGACGGGTATGCCCAGACGTGGGTCCCATGCTCTCCATGCCACTGGAGTCAAGCTATCCTGGCTGATGAGGGCTGAAAGCCCGAAACCGGTCCTAGGATGCTTGTTTCCAGTCCAGGGAGGACCTGGCCTGGCAGTTCGGGCTGGACTGTTCCCATTGGGCGCAGGGGCAAGACTGATTTGCATATGGCTGGGTCCAAACTGGAATGGCATGGTGAGCAAAAAAACGATGGATTTAGGCCCAGATCTCTGTACTGGGGTGAATGTACGACATTGTTCTGCATTCTGTCCATCAATTATTGTTTTTAGGATTATAGGAATGGCTTCAACTTGGCAGCTTTCTTTCCTGGAGGCCTTCTCCTAATTTGGTCATTGGGAGCTTTTTCTCTCAGTGTCGACCTTTGAGTGTTGGGGTTCCCCAGGCTCAGTGCTCCCTACCCTCTCTAATTGATATATTTTGTCATTGGTGGGAGTGAAGGTGCGAGGTCTTATATTATTTAATTTATACCCATGGTACTCAGCACTGGTTGAACTTAAACAGGAAGGTTGTTTGTATGAGTGAACCTACAACTGCCTGTCCGGCATATGGATGAAAGAGTGCGATAGCCCTAATTGGTTCTACAGAATGGCCCAGTCTGGATACGGATTTTTCCTGGTTACCCGTTCACTCCACTGGTAAATAGTCTTGGAATTGAAATTGATCAATCGTTTAGATCGCGACGGATTAGGTTAAGAGCTGCAGCTTCCAATTTAAACTGCTTGGAAATTCCTTACACTTTCTTTATTGTCCAGAAAGGCCTCTCTTAAACACACCTATTAGACTGCCCTGACTATATTATGCTAATATGGTGTACACGTAACACTTACCAGTGAAAACAGAGCTGCTAGAGCCCTTTTTAGGGTGAAGACAAATGCACTTATCACACCTGCCTTAATGCACCTTCACTGACTTCCAGTCAAACAATGTGTGAAGTTTAGTTGCTTCATTAAACCATAGAGCGCTCTATGATAAAGACCCTCACTCTTTGAAACAGGCTTCCAAGAGATATCCATCATGGAAACTATCAGTTTTAGTGAAGAATATTAGGGGTTTTATGCCAAAGTACAAAGTAGTTAGATTGGGCAGACAGACTGCGGCGTGCCATGGAGCTTGACTCTGGATGAGCAGCCTTCGAAGATGAATATATGATGATACAGCGCAAACCATTACAACGCATGCTTTTACAACGCGGTTTTTACATCACAACTACCATTACATCGCATATTTTTACAACGCATACCATTACATTGCATGTTCATAGGAATACACTAAAAATACCATTACAACGCAATCCATTACAATGCATACTAATACTACGCAAACTATTACTACGCATATTTTTATTTTTTAATTTTTAAAAAATATTTTCCTTTTTAAAAAAAAAAGGTATAACAAACCCTTGGAACAGGATGCAAGGGAAATAGGGGTTTTGGGTGTGGGAGTGTATTAATACGCGGGTATTAAAAAATACTCAGGTATTAAAATGAATACTCGTGTGCTTTGGAATGTCCCAATCCTATTTAATACCCGTTTATTAATATCAAAAAGTAAACGAAAGTTTTAAAAAAAAGAATAATTAATTTTTGCAGAGTACCAACAGTGAGAAAGCGAGATTTTAAATTTTAAAGTCACCATTTTGAACAACGCAAAACGAAAGTCCATCAACTATTTTTATGAATGCCCCTTAACCCACAAGTTGCCTAAATGGCTAACATTTCACGAATAAATGTTTTACCGAACATTTTTAAATATAACAAATTAATTCTACTTTTTGTTAGCTTCTGAATCACGCTGAAAAACTATTTTCAAAACATATTTTCTTTTAAATTATCGTTTACCATCAAAAAAACATATAAAAGCCGCTGTCCACTGTTATGATGTTACTTACCTTGTTTCTCCTCGTGCATCCTGCCTCACATGGAGTTTTCCCTTGCTCTGTATTCCTTTAGAATGTGAGGCTGACGGCACTCCACGATTGCCAGTTGCAGCTGGGTCGTTGAGGTGGTCGGATGCCAGGTTGTGCTTCGAAGTAAATATCTTCTCTACACGTCTTGTCTCCTGGTCTTCATTGGGACGTTCCTTCTCAACATTTTTGGCGACGATTTTTTTCTTCAGTTCCTGTCCCAAGCACAACCTGGCCAACGTTTGGCAGCTTTGGTGCATTTCTTCGGTTTCGTTGTTTCCTGCTGTTCCTGGAGGTGGTCCGCTGTTGTATCTAGTCGCTGTGTCTTCTTGCCTGACTTTTCCTCAAGTTTGGAGGTATTTGGGCTGTTTATCTGCTTTTTGGGCTTGCGCTGCCGTTAGGTGCACGCTCTGCCCCCACGAGCTGTTGTGACGTCACCGGATCACCACTCCTCTTCCTGCGTCACTGAAATGCACTGAAACGCACGGAGCACGCTTGACGTTCTCTGCGTGCCGTGCGCAACGCCCCTAACATAGCGTAACATGCCGCCATTTTGAGTGTTTATTTTCTGCTGTGACACTCTCCGGGCGTGATCCCCGCTACGCTTCAGTTTTCTGGCATCGTTTCAGTCAGCGCCTCCTGTAGTGATGGTATTATTTTTTTTTTATTTCTCCCCATATGCACTGTACTGTTTATTCTCCATTTCGGCTGGATTGTGCAGTTATTGTTATTGCCTCCGACTTCACTGGAACTTCTCAACTCCCACTGAGTGTCTCTCCTTACTGTTCACTTCACACGCCTGCTTTCTTTACCAGTCGGTGCAGTTACCTATGGTGATCTGCACACCTTTCATTATCTGCTTGTGTATTACGCAAACTTTTGCCTGTTCGCTTCAGTAACCAGTAATTTTTCCTTTACAGGTTGTTATTCTCATCTGTTGCACCTCACATTTGCAACCATGTCCTCCTATGCATCTAATGTTATTCTGCCACCAATGTTTTTGTTGCAACCAGGTCCTCCACCAATTATTTGGGAAGATTGGGTTGAAATGCTTGATAATTATATCACTGCTTTAGATGGTAACAATTTTTCTCCTGCCAGGAAAAAGGCAATTTTGCTTAGCGCTCTGGGTAGTGAGGGACAACGTGTCTTTAAATATTTGCCTGTGGCCATGGGACCCAATGGCCAACCCATGGACGATGTGTATAAGGAAGCAATTAAGAGGCTTGAAACCAGATTCGCAAAAGAGGGTAACTTGGTTTTGGCCAGATATAAATTTTATACCCAACCCCAGTCTGAAGGAGAATCTATTGATGATTGTGTTTCCAGATTGCGTGAACTGTCTGTTAAGTGCCGTTTTGGGACGATGAACGAAGAACTAATTCGAGATCAGCTTATTGTACAGTGTCGGGACAGGGAAATTCAAGAGAGACTATGGGCTGCCAAAGACCCCTCTTTGAAAGATGCCATAGACTTGGCCAAAGTAATTGAAGAGTCCCAGAAATGTATCAAAGAGTTGAGTAAGAGAGATAAAACTTATCCAGAAGTGAGTGAGGTGGAAAGTAGAGATGATGATACTGATGTTAATGCTATTGCTAAGAAACCTGTCAGAACTAGTAATGCCTATAATACTTTATCTAAGTATAAAAATAGAGAATGCTTACGTTGTGGTAGCCAATATCATTTGGCTGACTCAAAGAGATGTTTTGCGATTGATCAGGTATGTCGACGCTGTGGTCGTAAGGGCCATTATGCACGCATGTGCAAACAATCTGATGTCTCTGAGAAGTTTAAATCCAAGGTCAATGTTGTTCAACACTCCACTCAGTCCAGACAAGATGCGGATAAGGTGCTGGTTGTGGATGAAGTGTGCAGTGGTGCAATCGCTGGATTTCCTCAAGATTCCCCCAGATTGGTCAGACCCACTGCCATCTTTAATGTGTGTGGTAAAGAAATTACCTTGATGGTGGATTCTGGATCCATGTTTACAATAATTCCAGAATCTCTTTTTCTCAACATGTGGGGTGTGGGTGTCCCTTTATTAGATAAAGACATTAATCCAGTTGGGTATCAAGGCCAGTCCATTGATATTTTAGGTTACATGTTTGGCCCCATTACTTTCGGCACTAGGAGCACTAATGGTAAAGTTTATGTCGCCAGAGATGGCCCCCCAATTCTCGGATGGATGCATCAGTATGATCTCCACATTGATATTAATCCGAGGTCCCCCAACCAGATTATGGTGGTTGAAGACAATATTCAGATTCAGCATATACTTCAGGATGCTCATAGGGTGTTTGAGGATAGACTTGGATGTGTCAAAGGCTATAATTGTCTTGAAACGTGACGCATGTCCCATTCAACACAAACTCAGGAAGGTCGCCATGTCTGTGAGACAAGGTCTCAAGGGCCTTTTGCATGACCTTTTAAGAACAGGTGTCATCGAACCGGTGGAAGCTTCATCTTGGATTTCTCCAGTAGTTCTTACACTTAAAGCTGATGGTCATCTCCGTTTCTGTATTGACCTCAGGTCATTGAATCGTGACATTGTCACAGACACATTCCCGCTACCAAACATAAATGAACTGCTGCAGTCTGTGGGAGGTGGTAAGTACTTCTCTAAAATTGACTTGAGGAGTGCTTACCACCAGATCAGGTTGCACCCTGAATCTAAGCCACTCACAGCTTTTATAACCACTGAAGGCACTTTTCAGTTCACTCGCATGCCGTTTGGCCTAGCCTCGGCAGCAAGAATTTTTCAAAGGATGATGACAAATATGTTTGGGGATTTAAGTGGTGTGCTGTACTTCCAAGATGACATACTAGTGTCTGGGAGTACGATTGAGCAACACAATGCTTCTCTCAGACAAGTTTTGTGGAAGCTTGAGCAGGCTGGGCTTTCTGTCAACAAAGAAAAATGCCAATTTTTGACAGATCAGGTCGACTATCTAGGGTACTCTATTTCCAGTGGGGGGATTGCCCCTAAGAAAAATCTTTTGCAGGCTATTGAAAATGCTCCTCCCCATAAAGACAAGGATCAGCTCAGGTCCTTTCTTGGGCTGGTCGAGTATTATTCTAAATTTGTGCGTAGTTTTGCGGACATGTCAGAGCCTCTGAGAACACTACTCCGTAAAGGGTGTAAGTTTGAGTGGAAAAAAGAACAACAAGATGCCTTTTGTAGTATAAAATTTCAAATTTGCAATGCTGGCATTCTTTCTCCTTTCAGCACAACGTGTAAATCATACCTCCCTGTCGATGCCAGTCTTACTGGTATTGGCGTAGTACTGTCGCAGAACCAGCGAGGTACTGAAAGAACCATCGCCTTTGCCTCCAGAACTCTCACCCAGGCTGAAAGAAACTATTCAGTTATAGAGCGTGAAGCTTTGGCTGCAGCCTGGGGGGTGGAGTATTTTAGAGTGTATTTGTGGGGGTCCAGGTTTGTTCTAAGGACTGACCATAAACCTTTAATGAAGATTTTATCTGCTGGTGGTGCTGGGAAAGGATCAGCACGTCTTGCCCGGTTTGCTGCCAGGCTCCAGGAGTATTTATATGACATTGAATTTATTCACGGGTGGAAGAATTCACAAGCTGATTGTTTATCTCGGATGTCACTTGACTGGAAAATTGTTAACAAGGATGTGGTCAACAAGCTTGAGAAGGAGGAAGCAGTTGCATGGGTGCATGATGTCTGTGAGTGTAGTTTGGGTGCTTTCTCCAAAGCACAGAGGATGGAAGCTATGCAACTTGATCTCATTTTAAAAGAGGTTGTTGTCTTGATGAAGAAGGGAGCCCCACGTGAGAGTCTGGTGTCTGCAGCTGTTAGACCTTTTGGAAATTACTTGATGAGTTGTCTCTTAATGGTGATGATGTTATCATGAGGGGAGAGCGGTTTGGGCCTCCTTCTGGACTCAGGTCACACATTTTTAGTCTAGCTCATGAAGGCCACTTGGGACAAGGTATGACCATTAGAAGAATCAAACGGGAATTTTGGTGGCCCGCTATGGATGATGAAATTAGAAAGTGGGTTATCAACTGCAACTTATGCAAAGAGAGCAAAAGAGACTTAAGGTTGGCTCTCAGAAAGTCTTGGGCCAGATCACTGACCCCGGCAAACCCTGGCACACCATTTGCCTTGATTTTATTGGTCCTCTTTCGGAGCTTCCTTTGGACATGCGCTTTGCGGCTGTTGTGGTTGATGTTCATTCAAGGTGGCTTCATTTGGAATTTTTGAAGGATGTCACCACTAACTCCACTGTGGCTATGTTGGAAACTTTGTTTTTGCGCGAGGGAGTTCCTCATGTCTTACTCACCGATAATGGCACCCAGCTCACCTCAGGGGAGATGCGCTGTTTTCTTGAGAAGTGTGGTGTGAGACAATCAGGCACCTCTCTCTATAATCCTATGGGCAATGGTCTAGTTGAGAGAGCCAATAGGTTAATCAAAGGTACCATCCAACTTGCCTTAGCCAATGGTCTTGCCCCCAGGCGCCTCACTCAGGACATGCTTTGGGCTTATTGTACCACTGTGCACAGTGTCACTTTGAAGTCTCAGTTTTTAGTCATGAGAGGCCGCCTTCCTGGTTCCCACCTTGTTCCTGCGTGGTTAAAAGACTGGGTGTCGTCTGGGGGTGAGACTGACCAGGTTGTCACTTCTTCCAAAATTACCATTGGAGATTGGGTTAAACTGAAGTCAGGCAGGATAAGTAGGGGTCTCAGCAAATTTAAGGGCCCGTGCCGTGTCATTGGCATGGGTAAATACTTTGTTGTTGTTGAAGGTGGTGAGCGTTGGAATCTGCGTAGAGTCGCTTTGTACCAGAAAGGGGAAATAATACTAGGGACTCTGTTGATGAAGGAGGCTGCTCTGGTGCCATGTTCATACCTGATAAGTCTGCTGCATACGATCCTTGCAATTCTAGTGCTCGTCCCCTAGGAGGGGGTGAGGGTCTGGCTGGGTTTTCGGTCTCTCCTGATCTTTAGGAGCCTCAACCATCAGCCAGAGTTCGCAGGGCACCTGTGTATCTGCAAGATTACATCAGAGTTTGAACTTCTTTCTTTCTTCCTCTTTCTGTCTTTGCACTTTCACTTCTTACCCAGTTTCTCCTTCTGTCTTTCTTTTCTTTCCTAAAGGCGAGGATGTGTTATGATGTTACTTACCTTGTTTCTCCTTGTGTATCCTGCCTCACATGGAGTTTTCCCTTGCTCTGTATTCCTTTAGAATGTGAGGCTGACGGCACTCCACGATTGCCAGTTGCAGCTGGGTCGTTGAGGTGGTCGGATGCCAGGTTGTGCTTTGAAATAAATATCTTCTCTACACGTCTTGTCTCCTGGTCTTCATTGGGACGTTCCTTCTCAACATCCACCATTTTGAGCACAGTGGTAAACTGACTTCCACGGTGACCACACGCATTTTTCATGCCAGAAAACGATCGAGCAGTTGATGAGGCAAAAAGTGCCATCTACAGACAGAAGTAGGTGTACAATTTAAGTGTAGAATGAACACAATTTTAACACATAATTCAAAAATAGTAGCCAGTATTTATTAAAAATATTTTACAGCATTTGCTGAATTTCAAAACGAGCAAGAAATTAAAAAGAGATACTACCCAGCAAATAAAATCCTTACTCAGTAAGTAACAATTATTTTTTAATTTTATCAGAAATATATTAAAGTAGGGTTTTTAAAATAATATATATATATATTAAATTTAAATTTAAAATATTGTGTAAAAAAATAGCTTGGAAAAAAATTGTTAAAGACATAATCTGTGTGCGTGCTTCAGAGAAAGAGCAGGATAGTGGTGAGGGGCTAATTTAATATTCCTACTCTGACCTGTGCTGGTGGTGGGATCAAATTTACTATTCCAAGTCCGACAGGTGCACACCTCAGGGAAAGTGCCGGATAGTGGTGGGCTCAAATTTATTATTCATACTCCGACAGGTGCATGCCTCAGGGAAAGAGCTGGATAGTGGTGGGGGGCAAATTTACTATTCCAACACCAACAGGTGCTTGCCTAAGGTAAAGTGTGGGATGGTGGTGAGGGCAAACTTACTATTCCTACTCCAACCGGTGCTTGCCTCAGGGAAAGTGCTGGATGGTGGTGGGGTCAAGTTTACTATTCCTACTCCGACCGGTACTTGCCTCAGGGAAAGTGCTGGATGGTGGTGAGGGTAAATTTCCTATTCCAACTCCGAGCTGTGCTGGCCTCAGGGAAAGAGCTGGATAGTGGAGGGGTGCAAATTTACTATTCCTACTCCGAACTGGGCTGGCCTCAGGGAAGGTGTTGGATGGTGGTGGGGGCAAATTTACTATTCCAACTCTGAAAGGTGTTTGCCTCAGGGAAAGTGCTGGATGGTGGTGGGGGCAAATTTACTATTCCTACTCCGACCTGTGTTTGCCTCCGAGAAAGTGTGGGATGGTGGTGGGTGCAAATTTACTATTCCTACTCTGACCTGTGCTGGCCTCAGGGAAAGAGCTGAATAGTGGAGGGGGGCAAATTGACTATTCCTACTCCGACCTGGGCTGGCCTCTGGGAAAGTGTTGGATGGTTGTGGGGGCAAATATACTATTCCAACTCCGAAAGGTGTTTGCCTCAGGGAAAGAGCTAGATGGTGGTGGAGGCAAATTTACGATTCCTACTCCGACTTGTGTTTGCCTCAGGGAAAGTGTGGGATGGTGGTGGGGGCAAATTTACTATTCCTACACCGACCTGTGTTTGCCTCAGGGAAAGTATGGGATGGTGGTGTGGGCAAATTTGCTATTCCTACTCCGACCTGGGCTGGCCTCTGGGAAAGTGTTGGATGGTGGTGGGGGCAAATTTATTATTCCAACTCCAAAAGGTGTTTGCCTCAGGGAAAGAGCTGGATGGTGGTGGGGGCAAATTTACTATTCCTACTCCAACCTGTGTTTGCCTCAGGGAAAGTGTGGGATGATTGTGGGGGCAAATTTACTATTCCTACTCCGACATGTGTTTGCCTCAGGGAAAGTGTGGGATGGTGGTGTGGGCAAATTTACTATTCCTGCTCCGACCAGGGCTGGCCTCAGGGAAAGAGCTGGATGGTGGTGGGGCAAATTTACTATTCCTACTCCAACCTGTGTTTGCCTCAGGGAAAGTGTGGGATGGTGGTGAGGGCAAATTTACTATTCCTACTCCGACCTGTGTTTGCCTCAGGAAAAGTGTGGGATGGTGGTTTGGGCAAATTTACTATTCCTACTCTGACCTGTGCTGGCCTCGGGGAAAGAGCTGGATAGTGGAGGGGGCAAATTTACTATTCCTATTCCGACCTGGGCTGGCCTCAGGGAAAGTGTTGGATGTGGGTGAGGGCAAAGTTGTACTACGCAAATTAAAGGTGTTAATTACTAAAACAGTTTTATTAGCATGTTTATATCAAATATGTGAAATGCAAACAATAAAAAATGTAAACAGTAAATCTTATCTACAGAATAAGGATAAACAATACCAACAGAGGAGGACGTACCCTCCAACCAAAAAAACACGCCTTAATTTTCCAAGAAAACAAACAAGAAAGCAAGGTAAACATATTGTCGATTTTTTTTTTAAATCATTTGCAGGTTAGATGTGCACAAGCATTTTTAAGTGGTGTATACGTCACTTTGCCTCGCAACTATAAAAACCACTTTCAAAACTAGAATGTCTTTTAATCATATTTAAAATTGAAAATCTAATTTTTTTGCAGACAATTTGGAAAACCGAATATTCCTTAAGGAATCCAGGAAACACCCTAAAACCACAAATTAAATAATGGACAACCCCTCAGAAGTAAACCATTGTTACAAGGTAAACTTTTTGCCAATTTTTTTTTAAAAATAAAGGGGGTCATTACGATGTAGGGAGGATCGCCACCGCCCGCATGGTGGTGGCGATCCGCTCTACATTTCCCTCCGCCCGCCACCCATTTCCCCCCGCCATATTAGTATGACGGGGGGACCCCGGCGGACGGAAAGACCGTCCGCCGGTTTTCCGCCGGTCGACCAGTCGACCGGGCGGAAAAGGGGCTAGATATGGTGGCGGTATCTGCTAGACACCGCCATCCATATTAGCATGGGTACGGGAAGCAGCCTTTCCGTGGTGGCGATGCCGCTACGGAAAGGCATGCGGAGTTTGCTGTTGGGGGCCCATTGCAGGCCCCCAGGGTTTTGGGGGGTTGGGGGTGCACATGGGGTGTACCTATGGTACCCCCCTACATTGTCATGGACAAGGTGGCAGGCACCATGCGGTGCCTGTCACCTTGTGCATGACAATGCACACAGTGCACTCCCAGCATTGTGGCGGGCGGTGCTGTGAGCACCGTCCGCCACAATGCTGGCAATGGAGGATGCCACCGCCACGGTGGCGGTGGCATCCTAATCGCCGGTGCGGGACCACCGCACCACTGGCGGCCGGTCCCAGCACCGCTAGGGTGGCGGGCGGACAAAAGTCCGCCCGCCACCCTAATAGACCCCAAAGTTTGAAGTTCTCCAAAAAGTAAATCCCACAAAACAAAGCAAAATGTCAGAAAAAAAGCCTGCCAAACTTTAAAGTGTACAAGCATTGAAAACCTCTAATCTTTTAAATTGCAGGGTAATAGTAAATCTTTAAAAAACCCTAAAATAATTCTTAATTAATAATCTCTTTTTTCAGGACCAATAAAACAAGGAAAAGGCCCAAATTGAACTACAGCCTCGGAACTAAAATCCAACCACCAAGGACAACTGAACTTACTCAATTTACAAAAGAAAACCCTCAGAAAGGTAAGCTTTGCAAATGACTCTCTTGTAGAATCTAACTTAAAGTTCATTCAATCAAACTATTCAAAAGCAACTTCAACAAAGAAAAAACAATAAAAACAAGGTTCATACTGCCAAATATTTGAGCTGAAAAATAGTGTGCATTAACTTTTCACTAACATGTCATTTTTGTATGTGAAAAACAACAACACTTCAAAAACATTAAACCATATTTGTCTCTTTTTCATTTTTTTTCTGATAATGGCATCCAGTAAACAAGCCAATTACATCAAGTCCAGCAGAGGAAACAGACTATTAAGTCACAGTGGGTACATTTATTGTAAGGAGAGATTAACTGAGCCCAGGTGTCATTGGAGGTGTGTGCAATATTACTCATCCCATTGCACAGGCACAGCGGTAACTCTGGGTGACTCTGTTGAAAGAACCACAGAGCATAACCACTCTGCCTCTGCAATGGAGATTGAGGTTCATGAAAATATCAATGGAAATAAAGCACTAGCATCCACCTCCAATGAACCCTGTGGCTCAGTTTTGAGGGAGGTTTCACAGCACATTCCATCACATGTAGCAAGTTGTATACCCACCATCCCCAAGCTACGCAGAATTATTCAGCATAAAAAACAGGCAAGTAACCCCCTACGAGTAACACCCCAAACCTTTTCTGACATTAACATCCCACCTGAACTTTATGTAACTGTTACTAATGAACCCTTTCTTTTACATGACAATAAAAGAATGCTAATGTTTAGCACACCCCACAATCTTGTTAAGTAGGAGAGTAGTGCTATTTGGATGCTGGATGGGATGTTTAAATCCACACCCCATCCATTCACCCAAATATACACTATTCAAGCCTACATTAATCAAACAGTAATGCCCTTAGTGTACAGTTTACTCCTTGATAAACAATCCTCAACATATACTGGATTTTTGTCAGTGATAAAAGCTAAAACCATGAACAAAAGTCCTAGAAAAGTGTTAATTGACTTTGAATTACCTATGATTAACACAATTACCAAATTGTACACGGATACCCAAATTTAAGGATGTTTTTTTCACTTTTCACAGACATATTGGCAAAAAATTCAAAAACATCCTTAGTTTAGGATTATATATCAGACAGCAAACTACAATTTGAATTAAAAAAACTAACTGCACGTTGTTTTGTTCATCCTGACAGTGTAGATGAATACTACACATCTATTACTGAATCTGAATACTTTACTACAAACGAAGACAAATTGGCCCCCCTTCTAAATTACTTTGAAGACACATGGATTGGCCATCTAAGCAGGTCAGGTCGCAGGAGGAAGCCATGTTTCCATGTGAAGTGGTGGAACTGCTACTTGACCTGCTTAGAGGGAGGAGCAAAAACAAATAATGCCATAGAGGGATGGCACAACTCCTTCAACAAATCTATTGGTAAACCACATCCTAACTTCTATCATTTTTTGGAAATTTTGAGGAAGGAGCAAAGTTTCCAAGAAATGAGAATTTCGCAATCATTAACTGGTAGTCTGAACCCACGAATTTCTAATAGAACAAAGGAAATGTCTGAGCGACTATTGGGTGCAATTCAACAAATTGATTGTGGCTTCAGACTACCTAGATAATATTGCACACATCCTCCATTTCTAATCTACCCTAACTCCTATAACTCTTAACTTGCCTGTTTTGAAAAAAATTCCCCCTAATTCAATTGCCATTTTTCTAAAAAAAAATTGAAATGTAAAAAAAAAGTTGGGTTTCTTACCTTCAGTTGTCTTCTTTTGTCAACTCTTGGACTTACGTGCAATCCAGCTTTTCACCAAGAGTCTTGAGCAACCGTTTAAACCATTGCAAATAGTCCATAATCCGTTCTTTAATCCATGTCCCGAGTTAAACTATCAAAAAAGGGCACAGTTTGGCAAAGCCATATTTTTACAGTAAAAAAATAAACTGTAAAATATACTGTGTACACCTACAAAAACTGCACCCAAACAAAATTCCCGAAAAATAAATCTTGTTTGGCAAAAAACGCAACAAAATTCCATCGATGCAATCCAATCTCATTCAAATTCCATTTATGAAAAAACATGAAAAAGTAGTAAAGTTTTGGAAAAAAAACGCCACCCAAAAATCCATCATTGCAATTCTCTCTCGACCAAAGTCCATTCGAAGTCCCAAAATCCATATAGCAATGGTTTTAAAATGGCTAAAAAAGTATTTTTCCATACCACGATGTCTGTCTCCATGTTCCTACGACCTATCCCGAAAACCGCGATGACGCAATTACTTATTTTCGCAATGACGAAAGTTACGTATACGCGGCAACATCATGTCTTTCCGTAAAAATTAAAAAAGGACAATTTTACCCATCGACTTCAATGGTAAACAGTGGGAAAACCTACAAAGAAATAAAAATATATATGTTATAATACATAGAAAAATCTATAAATATTTTTATAAAAGTATATTGTTAATAAAATATTTTTCCAACATTTTTTGCATATTTATTTTTTCTGTTTTATATTTTGTATGAATACAAAAAAATATACCTTTAATCTGTCTATTAATTGTTTTTTATATTTAATATTTTTTAATTCAAAATTGTCTTTTACAGATTTTTATGTGTATTTATAAATACCTATGTTGTACAATTATGCTCGAATATTTTTAATAATTATTATAAATCTTTTTTATACATTAATTTAAAATATTTATCATTAAAATATCTAAATATTTTTTAAATATATATTAAATTATTCCCTTAACATCAACTCATCCCCCTCCTCCCCAAATTCAGACTTATTTTATGTGCACATTATTTTTTTAACCATAATTATTTTATAAATTAAACAATTTAAATACTTTTAAATTTAATTAAAAAAATAATAATCAAATCAAATCAAATCAAAGACAACTTTATTTGGTTTTTCACAAAAACCATAAAAGTTACAACATATCCGCACCTCGTTAAAAGCCTAATTCTTAGGAAGTTTAACAATTTATAGCAATAAATAAAAACAAATAAATACATGGAGTTAATAAAATACAATACAGAACGCATAGGGGCCGATTCCGATCTCGGCCGGTAGGGCTCCGAATCGGATTCGGCTTTACCGGATCCGATTCGGAGCCCTGTTTCCCGACCGAACCGTACGCGGGTCCGGCCGAGCGAGTACGATGCGAGTCGCCGACCGACTCGTCCGGGCGTCCCGACCGCTCCGACCGACTCGCTCCCGGCTCGAACCGCTCCGACCGACTCGCTCGGACTCGACTCGCACCGCGCAATGGAGACGTTCCCCGGCCGGGTAAGTACGATGCGCGCCGCGAGCGCAGTCCGACCGAGCCGCGCACTCCGGCTCGAAAGAGCTGTCGGAGCCGTACTTTGGGGGTCCGTGTCGGACCCCTGTACGCGTAGCCGCGTGAGTCGCACACAGGGGGACCCATGGGTCCCCCTACCTGTGCGTGTACGGCGCGAGTCGCTCGCCGCGTACCCGCTGTAGGGGGCGCACTTGTCCGACTCGCACCCATTGAGTCAATGGGAGCCCGCGTACGCGTTGTACGACCGGCTCCCATTGACTTCAATGGGAGTCCGACCGACTCGAGTCCGATAACATACGGACGCATCGTACTCGTTCGGTCGGACTGCACGGGTCCGATTCGGTCGGAAATCTCTCCGAGTCCGGCTCGGTCGGAGAAATTTCCGGCCCGAATCAGAATCGACCCCATAGTCCATAATTTTAAACCTTCTCCTTCTAATATGGCTGAGATTCAAGACATGCCCTTGTTCTCACTGCTGCTTTCAGATATCCTACAATGAAAAAAATACATACTCAAGTATTTAATTTATTACCTGAATAATAATATACTCCCCGACCCTAAACCCCTCTTTCTCTTGCATCCCGTCCCAGAGGATAGGTGCAACTGTCTTTTTAAACATTAAGGGGCCGATTCTGATGCGGGTTGGAAAAGCTTCCCGACCGAATCGGTTGGGAAATGGTTTCCGACCCACTCGGATCGGGAAAGTCCGACCGGCGGAGTAGGATGCATCCGGATGCTTCCAGATACGATTTGGTTGAACTCCCATTGACTTCAATGGGAACATTTGTTCCTAACCGCATCAGAATTGGGCCCTCGGTCGGGAAGACACGTTCCCGATCCGATTTGGAAGGAGCAAATGCCGTTAGGAGGCCTTCCTAACCGCATCAGAATCAGGCCCTCGGTCGGGAAGCTTTTCCAACCCGCATCAGAATCGGCCCCTATATCTTTTATTTTTTAACAAAATGAACAATCTAAAAATATAATTAATATTTATAAAATTCTAAATTTTTTAAATAAATACCTAAGTATTAATACTTTAATTCCAGAGTATTAATATACTACCCACCTTTAAAATTATTTTTATTTTAACTTTTTTTCTATCAGGAAATCCAAATATTAATTAATACTCTTCATTTTATGAATAAACATGATTATTATTACTCTCCCCTCCCATAACACCAATTTCCCTGTCTATCCATGCAAAATATTTTTCATTTAAAAGACTTTTTCATTAATTAACTTTTATTTTTAAATAATTTTTAACTTACATTAAAACTAAATTTCTATTAATGCTTAAATATTAATAAAAATACCTGAAAATATTATTTAAAAAATATATAAGTAAAACTAATTATCATTGAATACTCAAGTATTAAATTTATTACCTGAGTATTAATACACTCCCCACCCAAAACCCCTATTTCCCAAACATCCCGTCCCAGGTAGAAATATTAAAAAAATTGAAAATAATACTATTACTATTACAACTACTATTAAAAATAATGAAAAAAACAAATAAAAAAACTTATCTTAATTAAAACGGTAACTTACCTTACAATGCATTGTAATGGCATGCGTTGAAAAGGCATGGGATGTAATGTCACCTGCATTGTAAAAGTTGCGTTGTAATGGAAGTCTCCCTTTGAAGATAGGCAGGTTCCTTAGCGGTTTAAGAGAATTTATGAAAGCAAATGGTCAATAGTTTATTAGACTAGGGGACATATTACATAAAGTGCCACAGGGGCGCAACGGACATTTGCCCCCGCTTTGCACACCCCCTGGGCACTTTGGTTTACAGAAGGGGTCGCATTCGCTTGTGTGGCCCCTCTGCTTGTGCGGTCACTGACTGCACCCACCTGCAAGGGGATCTCTATTCCACTTTAAAAGTGCAGGTGTGTTGCTGCCTGCACAGTAAAACACGAAGCAGCTTTAAAGTAGCCGCTCCGTATTTCACGTGAATGCACTGCCCCCAGGACAGCACGAGTTCGCGGCTGCCCGGGGGGTGGCACATTCCCCATAATAAGGCGCTTTTTCCTTCATTGCACCAGGTGCAATGAAGGAAGATGTGCGCATGTGTAATGCGGCCCTTGGTCTCTGGCAAGAGAGGCGTGACTCGCATTTGACAATGGCCTTTGGGATGGATAGTGTGCGGCAAACAAACCTTGTGTAATTTAAAATTATATAATACTCATTATCTGTGTTATGCTCATTAGAAGATAATGACACAAAATAATTTGAAGTTCTGTTTATTTAAACCCAAAAAGGGTGTAATCTGTGGCTTAAAGAAAATAATTCTGCACAAACAAAGACGTTTCCTCCTACTGGATAATATCAGAATCTGACCAATACGATATATCATACCAGATTGCGCATATTCTTACCCATAAATCAGATCAGAGACTCATCTAAATAAGGCTCAATAATTATTGGATATTTTGTTGGTTGAAGTAATGAGGTACTTCATCCTGTTTCTAGAGACAGTACTTTGTTTCTTTTTAGGTCTGGCTTGATAGCACAGTTGTTGACAGATAATATTGGGCAGATTTACAAGCCCCCTGCGCCACCAGTACGTCACTTTTTGTGACGTACTGGTGGCGCATTTCACTTCTCCATATTTACAAGGAGAGGAAAAGCCACCCTGCGTGACTTTTCCTCTCCTTGTAAATATGGCCCCTTCACACGCAGCACTTTGCGTGGAAGGGGCGTTCTATGGGTGTTGCTGTGGGTGTTCCCACGCAACACCCATGGAATGAGACACATTTCCAGATTTACGAGGAATCGTGAATCTGGAAATGCGTGTCAATGCTATTCCTCCCCAGGGGAGGCGTAGCGAGGCACAACGAGGAGAAATGTTTTAATTTCTCCTCGTTTTTTCCCCTTTCAAAGCGTGCTGCATTCTACAGCACGCATTGAAAGAGGAAAATGCCTGTAGTGATTGTTTTTGTGCAGGAAGGTGCCCCTTCCTGCACAAAAACAACCTCCCCATGACGCAGGCATCCTTGCACCATGGTGCAAGGGTGCCTGCGCAGGCGCATGTCTGCAGTTTGTGCGCCAGCGCAGGGGAGAGCACAGGAATGCGACATATTATTGTAAATATGTCGCATTCCTGTGCTTCAGAAGTGCTGCAGCGTGGCGCAGCCAAAGGGCTTGTGTTGCCGTGCTGCGGCACTTCCTTGTAGATCTGCCCCTATGTGATCAACCTGATAAAAGGCTTTATGAAGGACTACAAGGAGAGGGGCTTTGGCTCTGCCCTCATGTTGGTAGCCAGGAGTACATGTTTCAGTTGGACAGAAGATGTGTGCTTCCACAAAAAAAGTGCTTTCCTTCCATGCAGCTCTGTTCATTTTGTTTATTTTTCCTGCTGCCTGAGCTTGAACTGTCAGGGTACACTTATGATATTGTAACGCTATAGATGTGTTTAGGTAACTAGGTAATGCACTGTTTGCTTTTCTCTGGCAGCAGCACAGAGGAGGGCAGATAATAACTTTAGACTTCATTATGCATTTTTGTGTTTGAGAGCAAAGGCCTGCACTAATCTACATTGATTTTTTAGGTCAGGCTTGACGCGCAATTGTCGCGAGCAACAAAAAAGAGCTTTCAGAGTTCAACTGAGAGAGGGACTTCGGCTCATCTTCATGTTGGTTGTCCAGAGTACAGGATTGGAATGCACTTTGTGGTTTGTGGCAAAGTTTATACTCAGGACAGCAGAACTGAGTTGGTTATGGTGGCAAGCCAATGAGCATAGTTCTAGGTATTATCTGTTTATTATAAAATATTATGATAAAGGCACCAAGCCTGACATACTTATTGTGAAAAGCATATGTTAAAGTTGATAGGCATTTAATGTGGATTGTTATCACTATATTAAAGTCTAGAGATAGGTATTTTGTTACATGGAATCTCACAGATTACTGTGGTATGCAATGTTTTTGGTGTTGATCAACCATTATGACAAACCATGGATTTAGAAGGTTTACTGTTGTGAAAAATCTTAGGAAAAATAGTATTTTGCTTAGCCAAATGTAATTTTGTATACATTTAAAATTTTATGACTGCATGTCTTATTGTTGCCTTGTGGAGAAGCTAATACTAAAAATTGTAGGGCTGACTTTGTTATGATGACAAGCTATACCCCTGATTGGTGCACTGGAAACTTTGGAGCCGATTAAGACGGACTGGAGTCCGTCCGCCATCGTGGTGGTAACCGGGACCGTCCGCAATACATGCGGCGGTTCCGCACACCAAATTATGATGCGAACTGCCACCGTGCGGACGCATATTGCATTTTAACATTGCAGTGGTTGCTGCTGACAGCAGCACCCGCCGCAATGTTGAAAATGCGTGTTGTGCATTTCACTGCACTACGTGGCAGGCACCACACGGTGCCTGCCACTGAGTGCACTGAAATGCAGGGGGTTACTGGGTACCCCCCAGTGCACATACACCTCCCCCCAACACAAGGGGGGCCCGCAACAGGCCCCCGAAACCAATCCCCGCCAGCCTTTCAATGGCGGTTTACCCGCCAAGGAAAGGCTAGCTTCCGCCAGCATCGTAATTCGGCGGACGGAGCCTGCTAGGCTCCGCCACCATTTTAAGCATGCTGACCGCACAGCCAGGCAATCGTAACGATTGCCTGTGGAGGTTCCGTGGCGGACGGTCTTTGCGACCGCTGCGGTCCTAAAGCGATTCCCACCGCCATCGTAATTCGGCGGTGGGAAAATTGCTGTCAATTGACGGAAGGATCGCCACTGCCGGGCTGGCGGTGACAATCCTTCCGCCATCGTAATCGTCCCCTTTATGTCCGATGCCATAGGCCTGGTCCTACTTATTATGAAACGTTATGACAAAGGCTGTTGGTCTATCTTATTAATTGTGAAAAGCATACTTCAAAGCCAGTAAGCCTTTATTAGCTGGTTGTAACCACATTTTGTTACAGGGTATTGACAAGTATTTTGTTACATATAATCTCACAGTTTACCGTAGAAGGCAAGGGATTTTGGCGTTGGCCACCCACTCTGACAAGTTATGGGAGGTTTTCACTGTGATGGTTCTTGTTAGGCCCTATTGAGAGGGGCTGTATATTGATTTGTAAGCTGTATTTTTCTACAAATTTGTAATTTTATAACTGTATGCATTATGGTTGCCAGTTTATGTACACTGGAATAGGGCGCTGTTGGGTAAGGTGTAAACCAGTGGTAAAGGGTAGAGGTTTAATCAGCAAATTTGGAAATGTCCTGCCAGATTTCATAGATTTGATCTGTTTATTATGAAACATTAAGACAAAGCCAGAAGGCCTCATCTTCTTATTGTGAAAAGCATGTATTAAAGACAATAGGTTATTAGGTGTGAGCATTTATTACACTGTGCTAAATAAAGCCTGTAGGCCAGCATCTAGTTACACGTTTTTCACAGATTACCATAGTAGGCAAGGATTTGGTGCTTTGGTGATCCACCCAAACAAACTGTGGGGATAGAGGATGTGCACTACAACAATCCTTCAATAACCAGAATTAGCTTGCTTCCCAGAAGTGGGTCCTGTGCTCACTGTGCCACTGTAACCCGCTGTACTCGACTGATGACCTCTAATCAGGCTGAAACTGGTCTTGGGTTGCTTGTGTTGCGGACCTGGCCTGGCTGTTTGTGCTGGACTGTTCCTATTGGGCAGGGTCAAGGCTGATTGGCATATGGCTGGGTACAAACTGAGGTGGCATGGTGTGCAAAATAACGATGGACTGGAATATGGCCTGAGCGATTGCCATTGGCTGAGATTAATTCAAGCATTCCATCCTTCACCTTGTTGTTGCAGTGTAGCAAATTTCCCAGTTCAGTATTGGATAAAACAAAACTCTCCTGGCTGCCTCTAGAAATTTGGGTTCAAGGACTTTTATCAGGCCAATGAGGTCGAAGATCAAGCTTGTTAGAGATCACTTTCTCAAAAATCCAAAGGAGAAATCCAGTGCACCCAGAGCAATGTGGTAGAAATAGTTCTCTTTTTTGAAGCATTTTATAGTTACTGACCCCCCTCTTTTCTGATTCCTGGTACTGCCCTTTCAGAAATGGGGTTAATAATTTGGGAGGGGGCGAATCTCTACTCGACCCCAAGTAGCTATGGCTCAAGCACCGGCAATCCTCAGATACGTTTGTGATACGTTCATGCAGTATTAACAATTTTATAGTAAAGTCCTCAAAAAATAAAATCCACAAAGAAATTCTGAAACATAGAGAAACTTTTAATGAGAAAAAGACACAAAGGTCATTAAAATAAGTTAAGGGGAACTAGAGGTATAGTGATATAAGCTGTGTATTGCCTGCCAAAGGTGAGGATCAACTTTTAAAGTTTTATGTCAAAAAAGCACACAGAAAAAAGTGAAGTACTGTGGAAAAACTACAGTTTGTGGTGCACCATGCAATTTCAGGCCAACCACAATGGAGAAGAGATTGGCTACACCTAGGGGGATGTCTCGGTCACAGGATTTAGCTTCAAACTCAGTCTCCAGCTGCTGAAAAATCTTCTTCTTGTCAGATCTGCAGCTTCCAGCTCCTCTGAACAGGCTTCTGGGCACCAGGTCTCTCTCCTGCCAGGTCTCCTGCAGGACCTAGTCCACTTTATTCAGATGGGCCGTCTTGGGTCTTGGAGTCAAGGGTCCCGCTTTATGTGTTCCTGAACGAAGTTAACAGGAGGCCATGCACTTGACCCTTGGATTACAGTTTAGTCCCTGGATGCCAGCAGGATTTAGGAGTCCTTGAATATGTATATGGAATGTCTACAATACAAACCCAGCAAAAAGGCAGCGCAGCATTGCACATAGTCAAAGGCAATCTTAAAGTCAAAGAGTAATATGAGATGAACCTGAGTTGTGAGCGGTAACTGCATTGTGATGCTGTGCTGTTTAAAGAGGTGTGCCTTCAACTCTTTCCTAAATTGGAGCAGCATTGGGGCGGTCCTGATGGATATGGGGATGTGGTGCCTGATCCTGGGTGCACAGATGGAAAATGCCTTTTGTTTTTGTTTTTTCTGTTAGTCCTCTTCTTCCAGCAGGAGTAAGGATTCTTTTTAAGCAGGGCTTTTTCTTCAGATAGAGTCTTGCCAGGCCAAGCAATTCCATCCATGACTCCCAGTAGTGCAATGGCAGGGGAGAGGTCAATCGGCCTCCCAATCGCTCTGGATAATGTGATGAAGATTGTTTGCCAGTAGTGGGCAACCTGGGGGCACTCCCATACCAGATGGTAAAAATGAGTTTGCAGTTCTGGAGAGCACCAGCACGCTGGCGTCGTCAGTGCGCCGGCGTGCCTGAGCCTCAGTGGTGTTAAGTAAGTCATATTTAGAAGGTTAAGCTGCATGAGTCTGAGCCTTAAGGATAAGATCGGCACCCAGGGCGATATGCAAGCATCTCTCCAGCTGGAGTCGTCTAGAGGGCCCACCCATTGTTTCCACCTGGACCTTAAGTGGCGTGAACAGGTCTGGGGAGTTAAGTATGAGGCTCTGTAGGTCCAAGAGATCCCCTTCCCCTCAGTGGGCCCCATTTGGATTTGGGATTCAAGGTGGCTGTATTTCGGGACTTTTTTAAAGGGAGTCTTGGTGTTGTTCGAGGGCATGACAGAGTTGTAGGTATCTAAAGATAAGAGAGCTATGCAGCTCATATTACTCTTGTAGGGTCTGGAATGCTTTGATGTGTGAACCCTGCCATTTATCCCCAACTGTAGAGATCCCTATTTTTTCTCATCCACCAAATCCAGACAGAGAAGATCTGTGACTTAGCTATCATCCCGACCATAGGGGGGTTTCGAGTGTGATCCTCTTGTTCCATGCTGTCCATTTTAGTGCTGAATGGCAAGTCAGGAGGACCACTTGAGTGGGATCATGGAGGTGAAAGGGGATGGGGCTCCCATATAGCATACCTCTAATTTTGTCAAGACCTAGGATGGCCACTTCTAACTGGAACGCCGGGTGCCCCTAACCTCCGCTCAACCAGTTGTTGACCACTAGCAGGTGGGCTGTCCACTAATATAGGTGGATATCTGCCATACCCAGTCCACTGTCCCAGGTTGATTGGGTGCATTAGCCAAAGACAATACGGGAGAGGTGGTTAAGTCATATAAATGAGCGCATTTTGATCAGCGTATTTTAATCAGAAGGTTGTAAAACCAGGGCTGTGACAAGAGCAGGGGATAATATTGCTGGGTATATTGCAGGTGCCACAATGTCATCATTTTAAAAAGAGCTATATGTCCCGGGATGTTAAGAGGCAGTTTCGTCCAGCGGCTAAGGTCTGTTGTAAGTTGGGACAGTAAGGGTTGCATTTTGTTAAGACACCAAGTGAGACTTGGTTTAAGTGCTATGTGTACCCCCAGATATCAAAAGCTAAGTCTGTGTACTGTGAGTTGTGACTGCCATTCTGACTCATTTTCTCGCCCTTTCAGCAGGACCAGGACTGATTTAGGCCACTTAAGTTGTAGTCCCGAGATGTTGCCTTATAGGGTAAGGATCTGTAAAAATCGTGGGATTTGAGGGTGGTCAGGAGATATATAGAAAGGCATCATCTGCATATAGTGCAATGAGGTCCTCAACGCTATACCTCAGTCAAAACCCATACTTGGGTGTCAGATCTGATCTATGCTGCCAGGGTTTGTATAGCCAGTGCGAAGAGAAGTGGTGATAGAGGGCATCCGTGGCGGGTTCAGCGGCCATGTATAAAGGGGGCTGAGAGAGTGTTGTTGACAAAGACTTAAGTCCTGGGGTGGGAGTACAATACCTGGACTAACGATCAGAATTTGGGCCCTAAGCCCACCTTCACCATTACTTCATCAAAATAGACCCATTTAACAGTGTCACTGGATTATATGTATATATTTTGAGTACCTTTTCCTAATATGTAACGAGGATAAACTAGACATTTGGCCAGTGAGCCACATTCATGTACTTTTAAGATGCTCCTCACATCGGGGGGGTAACGATGTGTTTCCTCACTTTGTACACTGCATTAATGTGTCAATATTAGCTGTTCATATTCACCTTCATGTAAAACCCGATAAAAATAATAAAATAAAAAATCATGGGTCTGTGCTGACCCGTTATGAATAAAGGAGATTGTGGTGCTGATGGGGTTCATAATGAAGGATATTGGGGGAGCCTTCATGTTGTACCCGTCTGGTCCGCTAACGGGTCACAGGCTGGGCTGGGAAGTACTGTGGCGATTATCCTAGAGGACAGTAGGGCCCAGACGCTGAGTGGGAATCGTTTGTC
Source organism: Calotriton arnoldi (assembly GCA_963921515.1). Lineage (NCBI taxonomy): Eukaryota > Metazoa > Chordata > Amphibia > Caudata > Salamandridae > Calotriton > Calotriton arnoldi. The sequence continues at coordinate 385,023 of CAWUFW010010290.1, forward strand.
TCGAAGCAGGAGTCTTCAACTGACTCTCGGTGGCACCATCTTCATGACTTCCTGCCCTTGGTGGGAAGCCCGAGGCGCCCTCCCCCCCCTGGAAGAGGCCCTCTGGAGGGCGACCCCCACACAGAAGGTGGGTTGGTCTTCAGCCTCTGGAGGGCGACCCCCACACAGAAGGTGGGTTGGTCTTCAGGGCCCATTGTTTTGTCGCCCATTCCCATGCTGACTCGGGGATGTCAAAATAAATGGCCTTAGTGTCGTGATTGACCTTGAGTTGTGCTGGGAACATCAGCAGCTACCATAGGTTCATCGCCTGGAGTTTCGCCTTCACTTTGTCAGAGGATTTCTGAGCCTGTTGAACCTGGTGGGTGTAGTCTGGGAATATCATGATCCGTTGAGATTGATGAGCGGAGTTCCCAATTGTTCATGCCTCTTGAAGGATTCTGTCTCGGTCTCTGTATTTAAGGATCTTTGCAATGATTGGCGAGGAGGGACTCCTCTCTATCATAAAACAGGTAGACAGTAGACTGTAGCAGGCACCCACCAGGCGTGCCAGCCTTCTACGAAATGTTCTGGGGCTGGGCCCTCTGTATCCTCTGGGAAACCCATGAGATTGGAGCATGGGGCCATACTTTCTGCATCTTCGGTGCGTTCTGGGAGTTTTGACAAGGTTACATGTTTGGAAACCGTGGATCGGATCTCACACAGGGTGACTTCCAGTGCTGAGACCTGACCCTCAGCCTCCATGACCCTGCCCACTACACCGTGAAGGTCTTCACACAGGAGGCACACCTCCACACCCACCTCTCCAATTTTAGATTCGAGCAGCATACGGAAGGCTTGGATCACCAATAAGATAGCTCCGGTGTCTTCTGTCAAGGAGGAATACTGCCCGGCAGTTACTGAGACCTGGGGCCCACAAGCTCAGATGCAGGGGCCATGTACTTGTTCATCTTAGGTTGCCCCTCTGGGTTTATTGCAGACCATGGTCAAGCAGTCTGGTCCAGTGTGGTCACCTAATGAAAGGACTGGGGAGAGTGGGGTGGTAACCTGTCCAGGCCAGGCAGGGTGGTTTGTGAATGTGTGCAGTCAGTGCGGTGGCAACGGAAGAGCGGGGACCCAACAGTTTGCTTGGCCCACCAGGTCAGGGTGGGCAGCACGTACAGCTGGGGCCTATCCCTTGGGTACGGTCACTCCGTCCACCCGTTTCTCTTTAGGCAGTTCTGGAAGCTGGATCACGCATAGGACCCCACACAGGTCCTGCCAGGGTAAGAGGCCGGCGTCTGCCTCTGTCAGCCACAGGTAGCAGAGGGTCACTTGTGGGGATTCCTCAGGGCTCAGTTGTGGGAAGGCAGCACCTTGGCCTCTCAGGGGCCATTTCTACCTGGTCTCAAGCAATTCCAGGCATGCAGGATCCCCACCAACAGAGGAAAGGACAGAGTCGGGTCATATGTGGGGGGTGCCTACCTCCTGCATTGGTCCACAGGGCTTCAGTCCAGCGCCCAAACTGCACTACCTGGGCCCGAGGGTCCCTAGCCACTCCTGTGGTGTCCAAGTGAGTGGGGTGAGAAAGAAAGGCAGACTAGCGCTTTTGGTGGAGGCCAGCAGGTAGGCCCCAGACAGGTGTATGGGGAAACGCATGTCCTGGGCTCCCCCCTCCACAGTGGCTAGTGCAGAGCATCGGTCCTCTGCCCCGGTGTTGTCTTGGGCCCTGTCGATGGCCTACATGCAATGCTGCAGTTTCCTGGTGGGGGGTGTGGGGAGAAAGAGAGGGCTTTGCTTCTGGTCCTTGGTGGCATAAGCCCAGACTCACCGTGGAATCCCCTGTACCGCCCTCGCTCAACAGCTCCCTCTACGTGTGTCTCCGGGTTCAGCACTCCGGCTGGGCAGCTGCCATCTTCACTGCGGGGCTCTGTTGGTGAGGCTCCTCCCTCTTCTGTCGCGACGGCCTCCGGCCAATGGAGCTATTACCCCAGGCGCCCCAGTCCGCCCCAATGACAGGGAGGCCTCTTTGGTCGTCTAAACCCCCGTCAGCACCCAGGAGTCTTGCAGTATGGGTGCCGGCAGTCAGGAGCTTTAGTGAAAGGTGACCACGCTATTGGCCTGCTGGGCCATGCCCCCGATTTAGACAGATTTTAAAATCTTAACAGGAAATGACTATGATTCATTTTTCTGATCCTTTTCTAGGTAGAGGAGAAAAATAAAGATTTTAATCCCACCTAAGCCTGCTAGGGAAAAGTGTAGCCAAGTCTGCACTGTGAAATAGTTTGGGGGTTTTATTTCCCCCTAAGGTCACACTAACCTCAATACTTATAGTGTGCACTATTTTTATATATGTGGCACCCTACCCTGTGGGCTTGTAAGGCACACTTTAGGGGTGTCTTATGAATATATACAAATAGGCTATTCCTACAATTTTCTCTGCCATTCGCTGCATTACATTCAAGCAGCAGCCCAGCCAGAGGGGACTGCTGCTCATGGCAGATATATTATTATTATTGTATCTGTGCACAAAAGACACTATAGCCCACATATGATTTTTAACTTTCTGCGCCACAGGTGCCCTTTGGCACCATTTACAGTTGATCTATAGGCAGTTAAATAGGCCAAATAGGGAGTTCCAATGTACAGCACATGCTTTAGAGGGGAAGCACAGACACTTTACTAATATTTACTGGTGGTAAAGTGCACGGAGTCAAAACTAGGGTCAAGATAAAGGCAAAAAATCTAGGTTGACCATGTAGAAAAGGCTGATTTGCCTCAGTGACAGCTACTGAAAAAGTCTATACCCGGTCATTCAGAAGTAAACCCTTCCTTTGATAATTTAATTCAGTAACCAGGTGTGCTTATATGTCAACTTCAGGTATCATTTCTTGCAAAAAAGGCCTCACCAACACTAATCTGTATTCTTACCATGGCTGTGCTGTTGTTCCCCTTTGGTTTAGTACTGCTGCCTGGTTAGAGTGGCACCCATATTGAAATATGATTGTCCTCTTAATGAATGTGAGATTCATGGGATGCAAACAATAAATAATACACAGCAAGGATACAGGTTGAAATAAAAAAGCATTACAGTTGATGTGAGTCCATAAGAGGCATCTTCTGCCTCCTTCATGCACCCTAGGCTCTGGGTCCATAGGCTCTATTGGACTACCAGAAGCACAATAGTACCAGAATATTCTGGTCAAAAATATTAAGAGACAAAAATATTAAATTCAAGATATTGTTTAAAAACATATTGCTCGGTTCGAATTAATGATAACAAATGTTTTTACGTCCAGTTGGACAATATCTTTGTAATCGATATTTAGGACTCAATATTTATGTCAGATGATACTTTTGTCAACGATATTCTGACATACAAATTTACGGCATTCAATGGATACGTGTACCCATCTAACGGTCTTCGTGTGGTGAGTGAGTCTTGTCTGCATGTAAAGTGTGGTTTGGAGGAACACTTCATGCCTGCTTATCATCCAGCCATGCCCTCTGCAGCCGCTGCTGGTGTGCAGCCATCTGGGCAAGGGATGTAACGAAGCAGTCCTAGCGCCTTTGCTATCAGGGCTCAAGCATTTACGTGGAGCGTCAGTCACACCATCAATTAGACAGAAGTACCTCACAGCAGATCTTAAGCCTTTGTTAGCGCCTGTGGGAATATCCTACGTATTTCGTGGTTTTCTACTGATATTCTGTTGTCTATATCCAGGGGCTTAGCTATGTAAGCCTCAGATTTCCCAACAATCACGCTGGCATATCTTGTTAAAATACATTATGAGATGCAGGACACGAGGGGGGCTTAAGAGGCTGTGGAAAGAGAGGGGAGTGCAGATTGTTGGGGGTATTTAAAACACACAGTAGTTTTGAAACTAATCAAGTTTTAAGGCAGGGACGAGAGAGTGTGTGTATGTGTTTTTGTCAGTGTGTGCATGTAAGAATCTAGGGTGAAATCTGACATGTACCTCACCATACCTAACTGATAGCACCTGTATCCAACTATTTACTACAGAATACTTTTTTTAGGGGGGTGCAACGCCCAAAACACCTCCCATGAAGTTACGCCTCTGTCTATATCAGGAATTCATAGCGGAAATCCGATATACAACACATATTTGATTACCTACCGCTGCCCTGCCAGCTGGCATCAGAACTTTTGTTTAACAAATTCTTTGAATAACACCAAGTGGCAAAAAAGAAACCCCCAGAAGCTGATGGGCATTAGAAACAAATATCCACAGGTACTTTTAAAATCCTGCTCTTGCTGGTTCCACCTGAGCTCTCATTCATGGTTTGCCAAAATGTACGGAGGCTCTACAGCACCTTCGCAGATATATTAATACTTTATAATTGTAATTCAAATTTGATGCGTATTTTTAATGTAAATACATGTAGTGATGGAGAAGTGATGCAATTAATGCATACCTGAATTTCCGCCTCTAGTTTTGCATTTCTTTATTTCTCAGAATATGGTGTGATCCCGAGTCCCTAGAAATTGGACTATTAGAACAATGCTGATCATATATCCAAAGTGCGGGCCAGTCAGAAGTCTCAAAGTAAAGGGTGCAAGATTGGAGAGGGCATCATAAGACGTATCAGGAAAGACTCAAATGGTAATCAAAAGATTGGACCCTTGCTCAAAAGCGGCTTTGTGCTGTCAAAAGGGCACTGAGTTTCAAATGTCTAAAAACCTACCACCTCTGCTGCTGGTGGGATAGACAGTGGTAAGCTATGATTAGGAATAAGTGCCACTGACGATTCAGACCTCATGCCCAGACAGTGCTTCACTAAAAAAAAAATACGTGCATGGGGCCAAAGTTATTTGTATGATCCCAGCACTGGCGCTGCAGAATGCTACGGTTGCCATACACCAGAACTACAAAAGTCTTGAATCCACCTCACGTCTCTTTCTTCTACTGTCCCAAATTTTCTGCATTACCTTAAACTCACTCTTGCAGGTTATTTTTAGGTTTCACCTGCACAGCGCTTGCGCTTTGCTTGCGAAATCTCTTGTATTTTAAAGAAATCATAAAAGGGGCTTAGAGCCCACCTATTACTAACCTTTTCTTACCATTGGCTGACTCGCATGTGGCTCCCACATGGCACTACTTACCATTGACTGGCTCCCATGTGGTTCCCACGTCTCTCTGGCTTATTTGGTCAGCACTCCCTCCTCACCTTTGTCTTTCTACTGGGCTTGGAGTCAAGTCTTCTCACTGCTGTCTTGCCGTGGAGCCTGGCCCAAGTACTGCTTCCGGTGGACAGTGTTCTTACACTGCAGGCTCCTGCAGTGCAGTGCATGCACTCTTTATTTACTTATCTAAATGCTTTCTTTGAGTGCATGTCTCTGCAGTCCCTCTTGTTCACCCCTGCTTATAATGCAGTGTGTGTTAACTCATAAGCTTTCTACTGAAACTGAGAAAGCAGGGAGCGTACTTCATTGTTAATACTTTGGAGAGTACCGGCTGTAGTGTCCTCCCCAGCGTGTATACCTGCCAATGACTACGTCACACACAGAGCTTAGTATTACACGTCTTTATTCGGCTGCGTGTAACTGCGAACTCAACATTCTAAACCAGTCTTCATTGCATTCCGCTCTACCACTTAAGTCAAATTTCTATCCATTCGGAGCCAAAAGGGTTCAATAATTTCTAACACGCAAGACATTACATCTCCCCCTCTGTTAAATAAAAAATTACAATTTGGTTACAAAATATATATATAGATAGACATATACAATAAAATCTCTTCAATCAATGTTTTTGATGCTTTCATTGTTCCAATTGATGGTCCGGTGTTTCACGCTGAAGAATACTTCCCTAAAGAGTCGTGCATATATATATAAAAAGCCTGAGATACCATTCAGATGACCAAGGGAGATACCGCCCTTCCTTTTAAATAAACCGGAGGACAATTTAGCCTCCCGTGGGAAGATTGCTATAATTAGAGGATCATCATATCCGACTATTGACAAGGCACAAGAATTTTAATTCTCAACGATTCATTCTTTGGTCCATTATCTATCATCAAAGTTTGAGAAGACATACCATATTTATTACGAAAAAGGATTGGAAAAACAATTATTCCCCCTTGATGGGATGGTCTCATCATAAGGTATACCCCATCAACATAACAAAAGGCATATATGAGATTGTGCTAAATTTAGGAGAGACACTAAAAATGAATGTCCTGAAGAAGGTGGTTTAGAAAATAGAACCCACCGAAACGCGTCAACGCCCTTCCCCTGCATTGTTAAATTCGAGGAACATTTGAGCCGATTCATATTAGAATTGATAGACTCCAACGATATTGATTCAATCGAATTAACCCAGTCATGATGATTGTTAAGGTTTCACTTGTTTCTTGTCTCTTGTGTATATTGATATAAATCTCTTGTTGTGTCATATATACGTATTTGTTGATACACATTTTTAACTGTTTTTTATTTGTTCTAATTATGGGGGCAGATTTACGAGCCCCCTGCGCCACCAGTATGTCACTTTTCGTGATGTACTGGTGGCGCAGGGGGCTGCTCCATATTTACAAGGAGAGGAAAAGCCACCCTGTGTGACTTTTCCTCTCCTTGTAAATACGGCCCCTTCACACGCAGCACTTTGCGGTGAAGGGGCGTTCCATGGGTGTTGCTGTGGGTGTTCCCACGCAACACTCATGGAACAAGACACATCTCCAGAATTACGAGAAATCGTAACTCTGGAGATGCGTCTGAAGCTACGCCACCCTAGAGGTGGCGTAGCGAGGCGCACCGAGGAGAAATGTTTTCATTTCTCCTCGTTTTTCCTCTTTCAATGCGTGCTGCATTCTGCATTCTGCAGCATGCATTGAAAGAGGAAAATGGTTGTAGTGATTGTTTTTGTGCAGGAAGGTTCCCCTTCCTCCACAAAAACAATCTCCCCACGACATGAGGCATCCTTGCACCATGGTGCAAGGGTGCCTGCGCCGGCGCATGGCTGCAGTTTGTGCGCCAGCGCAGGGGAAGCACAAGGATGCGACATATTCTTGTAAATATGTCGCATCCCTGTGCTTCAAAACTAACGCAGCGCGGCGCAGCAAAATGACTTGCTGTACCCCGCTGCGTTAGTTCTACGTAAATCTGCCCCACAGTTTTTAAATTATGGTTTTCATAAATGAATTTTTGTGATATTCAAAAAAGTTTTTTTGTGTGTTTATGATTGATTTACGGGTCCAGAATCCCAAGGGATTTAGTATATCTGAATGGTTTATGGTTTATGTATGGTTGAATGTAGTAAAGTTTGACCTTTTTGTGATTTATCACCCAAGAGAAACCCTTCATTTTACATTGCTTTCATTGTTCGACCTGATCTTGTTATTGGAAACTGGGAACTGCCATCACCAATGTTCACGATCTGTGTCAATGATGTAGAGGCAACAGCAGTCACTGATGTTTCAGACCCAGTCTCTCCTTCAACAGTTAGATCTGATGAACGATTAGTTAAGTGCCTAAAATGAGAAGAGTCTCTGGTAATAGACAACCCAGGTCTCTGGGCAGTCACCATGTGTCCTTTAGTAGACACCACTTGAAACGTTTCTACATCAAATAGAGCATCAGATTTTCTTCTCATAATTTGTTGTGTGAGCACTGGATCTCCTTTCTTAAATACGATGTACTTCTCATGTTGTCTTTTGTCAGCATATGCTTTCATCTTTTGTTTGTTAACAAAGTCCTTCTCATGGGATACTGTCTCATCTATTTTCTCTGATTGGTCCATGAGGTAACATGGTGTTCATTGCTCTCCCGAACATCAATGTCACAGCACTTTCACCTGTGGTCGAGTGGAGTGTTGAATGATAAGCTCTCAAGGTAGTTTTCAAATCGAGCTTCTCAAAAGTAGTACGCTGCACTGCTTTCTTTAGTGTACTCATAAAATGCTCAACAAGTCTGTTGGACTGCAGTCACAAAGGTGTGCTCTTCTGCTGCTTTATATTCAAATGCTCCAAGAAATCCTTAAATTCTCAACTGTTGAAAGAAGGGGCATTGTTAGACTTCACTATGGTTGGAACACCCCATGTTACAAAGATGCCATCTAGTCTTTCAATGACTCATTCTTAAGTAGTAGATGAAAGATCTACAATTAATGTAAATTGTGAGTATTCATCCATAATCACCATCAGGTGATGTCTGTTGTCGAGTGGACCAAAAAATGTCAATGGCTATTCTCTCCCATGCATGATTTGGGAATTCTGACATGTTCAGGGTGTGGTGAGTAGTTTTTGTAGAAGGGCAGTTGCATAGATGACAGGCCTTTAATTCTGTTTCAACCCTGACATCAAGATGAGGCAACCAGACTCAGGGTCCAATTACGATGGCGGCCGGTCAGACCGCCGCCCGCTATTGCGGCGGTCAGGAGACTGCCCACAAGAAGGCGGCCGTCCGACCGCCACATTACGATGCGACTGCCGTGCTGGCAATTGGAAAGTGCTCCTTATCATGGCGACTTGTGCTGTGGCCAAGGAAAAGGGCTGCAGCACAAACCGCCATGATAAGGAGCACCTCCTGCACACCCATGGACCTTGTGCCATGCACCATGTCGTGCATGGCACATGGAGCATGGAGGGGAGTGGGGGCACCACATGTGCCCCCACAGCCACTTTGCAGGGGCCCATGACAGACGGGGGCCCTGTTTGGGGCCCCCCATTATCCCTTTCCGGCAGCCTTTTCATGTCGAATTTCCCGCCATGAACATGCTGTCGGAAAGGGATATCAAAATCCAGACTGCGGTGCTTGGCTCTGCACCTCTGCCATTCAGGGCCACGACTCTGATTGCAGCCCCGTCGAGATCTGAGATCCTGGCGGAGGCATCGTTCGGTTGCTGTGGTCCGACCACCAGCATTGAAAGGCAGCGGTCGAGCCGAAGGGCTATCAGGAGTCTTTATAATCGCGGCCTGACCGCCATCATAATGTGGTCCTCAGTCTCGGAGAGCTTGTTTTGTGTCCTTCATGGACCACTTCAAGTATTTTCTGTCACAGACTTTTCAGAATCAGAATTCTCAACTCTTGTAGTATAACCCCTTCTTGAGTTACGGCCAGTTCATCCTTTTTGTGTTTTTGATGTTGACCATCACTGGTGAGCAGTCAAGTGTGTTGGTTCCATGACTAATGTGTAATTACTTCCTTCAACTTTAACATGTTACTATCATGATACGTGGCAGAAATAATCAGAAATAGCGAAATGTCAGTTGGCATGTTTGATTTTACAATGAAGTTAATATAGGCCTCAGCCGTCTTGTATGGGGTACTGTGACCATGTATAGCAGCCGCGGCCTGTGCAGGTAAGAGCAGTGAGGCGGGGTGGGGGGGGCAGTTGAATGACGACAACAAGGGAAACTTAAATACAAAATAAAAAAAACACCTACTTTGCACGGGCCTCGCCTGCAGGGGCTGCGCCTGTTGTATGGGCACTTTGGAAAAGTAGTCGGCAGCATCTGATCCTTTCCTGGATGATGCACAATGGTATAGTTATACTCTTGTAACCGTTGTCCCCATCTTTCAATGCGAGGAGACATTTTTGCCTTTGGATTGCCAAATATAGTTAGTAACGCTTGCTCATCATATACCATCTTAAATGGTTTTCCATACAGGAATAAATGGAAATGTTCACAAGCCCATACCACAGCTAAACTTTCTTTTTCTGATTGTGAGAAAGCAAATTCTGTTTGGGACAAACTTCTACTTGCACATGCCACAATATTCCTTCTAGCATTCTGGCGTCCACTGTGCTGTGCAAGGATATTGCCTAGCCCGACTGAGCAGTCGTCAACAACAACTTCTGTATGAAGTTTCAGATTGAAGTACGCCATTTCAGCAGCATTCCCTATTTTTTGTTGAATCTTTTCAGATCTTTTCTCACATTCATGTGACCAATGAAATGAAACATTATTTGTCGTCAAGTCTCTCAATGGAGCACTTATAGTGGCAAAGTCTTGTATGTATCTGGAACAGTAAATGGCCATGCCAAGAAATCAATGCACCATAGAAACATCTTGTGGGGGATCACCATGTGATAGCGCTTTAGCAGGATCTGGTGTCATACCCACATCAGAAAAGATAAGGCCAAAGAATTTAGCTTTGTCTTGTGGAACTCACACTGCATTCAAAGTCAAACCTGCAAGTAAACAACACACTTGTGTAAGAGCTTTATTGTGCTCTTCTTGTGTAGCTCCAAAACCCAATATGCCATCACTGTAATTGAATGCATTCATGACAGGCTGCTGTATCATACGTCGAATGACATCTTGAAACAGTTCTGCACCGGATGACACATCAAAACTTAGTCTTTTGTATTGAAACCTACCAACATGTGAATAAAAGGTTGTGATGTACCTGCAATCTTCTTCAAATTCTAACTGATGATAACGTTTATTTAAATCAAGGTGAGAGAAGCCCTTAGCACCATCTAATTGTATTATCATGTCAGCAATGTATGAACCTGGATGTCATTCTTGTTCAATTGCCTTGTTTGCCTGACGCATGTCCATGCATATGTGTACATCCCCTTCACTGTCCCTTTTAGGCACTACTACTATGGGAGGAACCCATGGCGTGGGACCAGTGGAATGCTCAATTATATCATGCTTAAGTAATGATTCAAGTTATTTTTCAACAACTTCTTGCAGATGAAAAGCAGTTGGTCTATGTCTTTGAGCAACAGGATGGACATCCTCATTAATATGTAACTTTACTTTCATCATCTTAAGCGCTACCCAAACCATGAAATAACAAAGGGATCTGACTTAGTATTTCATGATGAGCATTCATGCTGTAATTCACAGAAATAAGTCCTGTATCAGAGGCTTTGCCGAAACTGAGTAGACGGGCACTTGACGCCGTGCCCTGAAGCACATGGATGGGTGCTTGCACCTTCATTTTCTTGTGTTTCTTGGTTGCTACAAATGAACCTTGACTTTTTAAGGGCATAGATGCAGCCCATGTATACACTTTGGTTTTCAAGGGCGTGATCTGCGGTAGTAGAGATAATGTATTGTATTTCTCCTCATGCACAGTTTTTATCGATGCACCACTGCTGATAATAAAAGGTATCGAACAACCATTCAGTTTCAGTGTAACCTTCGGACAATGCTTGAATGACGTTGGTGCTTTGGCATGTCGATCTTTTTTTGACTGACATTTTTCTTCACAAGCGGCCAAACCAACATGCGCATGCTTTTCTGATGTAAACATCGACATGGCACAATCATTTTCATCAATTTTACTTGATACTGACCCAGAAGAACTGTTTGACTATGATTTAGATGACAATCGACTTTGTTCAGTGTCGATTTGTCTTAAGTGATGTCGCCTTGTGGTGTGCATTGAATGTTGCTCCTGGAACGTTCTGGTGGCCATTTTGTCTTCGCGCTGTGACACACTTACTTTTTTTGCTTTGCAAACCATCACAAAATGGTTCTCCTTCCCACAGCCTTCACATATCTGTCCAAAAGTGGAACATTTACCTTCGTGTGGAAATGAAAATCCACATCTGAAACACAACTTCTTTTTAGGTGTAGACATCACTTTGTGTCCTTCAGTCATTTGTTTTGGCTTACTTTTCACACTCATGATGGATTCATTCTGGGCACCTTCACCTCCATGTCAGCAGCTTGTCTATCAGCATGCTCTTTAGCTCTGGCAGCCATTAACACTCGCTCCAGACTAAGAGTTTCTCTTAGCATTCGTCTGCTGAATGAATCTGACAAACATCTGTCAATAACTCTCTCTTAGACGCATAACTTCTTCACCAATAAATTCATTGAACCTACAATGCCGAATGAGAGTGTCGAGTCTCTCCACAAATTCATCAATGGTTTTACCAACTTGCTGGCATTCTTGGTTGAAGATGTATCGTTCCTAATCAACATTTGGCATTGGATTAAGCTTAGATGCAATGCTTCTTTAATCTAATGGTATGTGACTTCTTCGTCAGTTCGCAGCATTTTCTTTATGACTTCTTTTACACCATCACCGAGATTTTTGAGACACTTGATAATATTTTTGTTCTCAGTCTCTTCAAGTGCATCAATGAAATCATCAAATGTCCCTATCTAAACAGTCCATCTATCGCCAATATTTTGCTTTTTGGTGGTATCAAACGCTGGTGGTGGTTTCAGGAAAACGGCAGCGTTGTAGACATGGAATCGGCTGACGTTGAAGGTGGAGCTCTCTCCGGCTCGCTTAGCTGTTCATATTGAACCTGTTCTTGTGAACCATCTCTAAGGCCTTGGGATGTGCTGGCCAGTGGAACATCCTTGAAGACTTTTGTAAAGATGGCGCTGACTTTGCACCTATTGGAAAAGCAGCATTTCACTATTCCAAAGATATCGGAGACTGTGGTGATTGTTGCGCACTTGTCAAAAGCAACCACTGTGCTTGGTCTGGGTTGTGGCACCTGGCACTGAGGTTGTACCAGCTCACTTTACTCAGGTTCTGGTGAGTAAATAACTATTTTATCCTTTGGTGGCTCTTTGCACGCTCTTTGTCTTTACCACTTTCTAATTGTAATGTTATTTTGCAATTTGTGACTATCAATAGCTGCTCTTTGAAAACCTGGTTGTATCTGCCTTTAGCGTCAACGCTTCGCATTACGTTGGACTGTATATTGCATAGCAACGCGGTTCCTTTATGTATGGTCTGACCAGCATGTCCTCAGTCACCGATATATGTAGATTTCTTTGCAATGCTTTTGTTGTTTTTAACTTCTTTACAGCTGCTGGAGTTGCGCCTTGGCTCCACATGCGTGAAGCTTCAGTTTTGTACTTCGAGTGCAACACACGAAGCACGCACGAGCAGTTTGCTTGGACCACAGCAAACTGTCTGGGAGAGTACTGTCGATCGTCAAGCTACTCCCCAGTTGTAGCGTCTTCACCAGCCTGGATACCCGCCAATGACTATGCCACACATGGAGCTTAGTATTACACTGTGAACTCAACATTCTAAATCAGCCATCATTGCATTCTGCTCTAACACTTACATCATAGTTCTATTGAGTCCATCCGGAGCCAAAAAGGGTTCCATCATTTCTAACTCGCAAGACACTACACCGGCCACCGATAATTTTACATATTCCTACGGTGATGAATGTCTGCTACTTAGTACTGTTGAAAACACTCGCAGCCAAATAAAGATATTGCCCCTCTTTGTTTTGTGTAATTCTTCAGACTGCTGTGTTCATCTCATCTCAAAAGTGAGCTGTGACTGCCACCTTGTGGATCACTGGTAAATTTAACACAAAGATTAAAAAACAATAATGCAGTCACATGGTCTTCACTTTGGTTGCAGTGGTATCGTAATGTAATTATACAGCGCTTATTACCCCTGAAAAGGCGTTGAAGCTCTTTACATTGGCAGCACACTGCTCCAGTACCCAAGGTAAGTTGTTAATCAAGTTATTATTGTTGCTTGTTGGGATCAGTCACATGCTCTCAGGTAAAACTATTCTATACATTTACTCCAGTTTCTTTCTGCAAGATTACATTAATAGAAGTATGGTGTTGTCATCTTTCTGCATGCTCACTACTTATAAGAGGAATGAAAAGAGAACAGAAGCAGTAAAGATTTGGAGACACAAGTAAGACAAAGGATAGAATAGACAATGTAACATTTTGTCAGGCAGAGCTATTTGGCTTGTTAATGTGTTTTCAATGATGTGCAGCAGCGCGGGCTGCTTTGCAACATGGTTAAAGTTGCTTAGTTTGAGCCATGTTGCAAAGCAGCCTGCACTGCTGTGCAACATCTATAAAAAACATTGACAACGCCAATAGAACTCGCATAGGCGAAACCTATTGGCTGTACCAATGCTTGTTTGTTCTTGTTTTCTTTCTTTTATCTTTGTATTAGTTTTCAGCTTTTCTCTCTTATGCACAGAGTCAGTCTGATAATGAAAAATGTATGCTGGTCCCCAAGAATGAGCACCAGAGCTCACCACCTGCAACCACCGGCACACATTAAGCACTGGTTATATCACAGGCAATAGGGCAAATAGGAGAAAGTGGTTAAGAACTCCCTACCCCTCAGTCTAATGAGGCCAATGGTACACAATTGTAGGATGACTTAACTGCATAGATGACTAACAATATAATGAAAATAGATGCTCATATAAAGTATGAGGAATATTTTTAGGCAGATTGAGTAGAAAGTGGGTGTCCATAGTTTGAGTAAAAAAAGTTTGCCCATGTAATTTTATTATGTGACATTCTGGGCCACATATAAATATGAAATATAAATATTACACTGACCGCGATAGTACCTGTGTGATTATGGCTAGGCCAGGCAGTTGTAATCCTCACAACTTTGGTGCCTTTTGACAAATCTGCATGAAACCTTTCAATAAGAAAGTTTATCCAGTTTGGGTTCAGCAAGGCAAATTTTGTGTAGATCCACCAAGCAGGACAAAAAACTAAGGGGGAGGGTCAAAAAAGTGACAATTCTCATAGGAATCTGTGCTCTCTAATACAGAAACAAATGGCTGATTGGCATTACAAAAAACTTGACATAAGGTAGAACTTTACTCAAGAAAGTGCTGTTGCTTTGTTTGGCATAAATCTGTTCAGTAGTTTGTGAGAACTTAACATTAGGGAATTGTTTTGTTGTGGGCATGAAGAAGTTAACTTACAAATATATACGGACTATTAGTTACTCTTTGGAGGTCCGAGAACCCAGATTCGCAGACCTCTGTGGACCAAAATGTTTCTTCCTACTTTTTGCCCCACTGTCAATTTCATGCCCATTGGCCAGCTTACACTGTTGTGGGAGGGGCATTTCAGTTTTCTGGTTGTGCAGGGGCTGAGGCTCTATTGGCAGTGTGGGTTGTCTAGACCTTTTAGTCCATGGTTCCTGCTTTGGTCTCGCCACCTTCCTTAGCTTCCCTTTGAAAACATTTAGCAGCGTGGGTACTGTGTGTGTTGTTTGAAAAGCAGTAAGGCGTGAACCTGCCTGCCTTTTCTTGATATTTATTATGTGCTTTTGTATGTGTTAGTTAGTTTGTTAGTCCCCAATATTTTTGGAGGAACACATTTATACCTTGCACTATATTGGTCCCTAAGCGCTCCAATTCGTTCAATCCTTATTTCTGCCAGCTTAGCGTGTGCTGACTCCGCTGCATTCTGTAACTCTGAAAGTTTGCTTCAGGTGATATTCTTTTCCCTTCCTTTTTCATTCATGATACATATGGCTATTTGCTGTCATTATCACCCAAACTTTTCCGCACCGTGGCACCCGAAAAGGCTAAGAAGCCGACTAGCAGAATATTAGGTTGGTGGACAGCCCTATGCATCTTACAGCCCCCGGCCCTCCCTGATAACCCACCTTTGTGGGCCATGTTCGCGGGTGACTGCAAAAGATCCAATCAATATTCACGAGAGTAGTTAGCACGCTCTTCAAGGATCTCCAACAGGGAGTGGGGGCCATGTTTGCCAAGAGAAGAGTGGTTTCTATGGGTAATTTATATACTATGGTAAGCATACTCCGTGGTGATGGAGCATCCTTACTGCCAATATGATGGTCCACCCACTAAATTCGGCAGGCTGAACTGGGGTATAACCATGGCGGAGACTACTCCATCTCTGACATGGTTACACCCCTCTGACTTCCCGACAGAGCAAGGGAAGTAGAAGGCTGACCTCCATCTTCGCCCACTTACTTTAGATGGGCAGACAGAGAGGTAAGCTTTCACTGCCCGCCACCAGCAGGAAAACCTTGGCGAAAAGGGGCAGTGAAAACTGTCAACTGTCCCCGTGCGTCAAACTTTAAAAAGCATTGACAGAAACTGCTATGATGGCGGTTCCTACCAATGCCTCAGAAATGGCTGCTGGCTTGGCTGTCATTTTTAAATTTGTTAGGCAGTTACTCCATCAGGGCGACGGAGTGATTTATTCTGTTGCCATGATGAAGTAAACTCCATCCGCTATGATATAAATTTACTGTTAATCTATGTCTGAGATATTGTGTAACCTTAGTTTTTTCTCAAAACCAAAATCCCTTAAACTATCTTATTAGCATGGGCGCAGCTGGGTAAGGAAGTCCAGCGTGGGTATATAAGCAGTCAGGGCTACGGAAACAGTGTTGCACCCTCCTCAGGAGTAAAGCCTGGGCGAAAGGGGGGCCGGCGTTCATCTGGAAACAAACGTATTCGATGAATAAAGTATAACTGCTTATATACCCATGCTGGACTTCCT
Source organism: Calotriton arnoldi (assembly GCA_963921515.1). Classification (NCBI taxonomy): domain Eukaryota; kingdom Metazoa; phylum Chordata; class Amphibia; order Caudata; family Salamandridae; genus Calotriton; species Calotriton arnoldi. Next base: position 401,217 of record CAWUFW010010290.1, read on the forward strand.
TACCTGGCTGCGGCCGTGTTAATTCAAGCTTTCACTCCCCAGAGGCTGCCCTTTCCGACGCCGGAATCACCCATCGGAAACACAAGAGAACTTGACCGCAACCTGCTCGCACCTCCCGCAAAGCGGACATCTTCTTGGAGAACACACGATTCCCCATCATTGCATTCGGACATGAAGGCACGCCTTCAATACCTTGACCGATTTACTTTGGTCATAGCAGCTATTTTCTACCTCTTGTGGACTCGTTCCCATTACAGCACTGACCGAACTCTTTGTAACCCGGTCCTGATGATGACTTGAATTACTTACAGGTTGAAACTCCAACCATTCTGCACATCCTTGGGTGTTTTTTGGTTCCTTAAATCAGTGGAATTTTTCTTGTACTACCAATATACTTTTTTTAACCATTCTTCAAATCATATTTTTTGTGCCGTTTTCCGCTGTATCTCACACAATCTCACGTGCCACTTGTGCCATTTACTTCTTGCACGAGCATGTATGTGCACACAAATGTTTGGGTTCCACCCACACACAATGTAAACAGTGCTGATATAACTATTGCTGTCTATACTTTTCTAAATACAGATCATTCTATATGGTTCGTACAAATCTTTGTTGTCTCCCTTTCTTTCCTTTCAACTGTAATTGATGGTTTTTACTTTACGAAATTGCTTACTAAAGTATTACCTGTTGAGACATTGTTGATTACTAAACTTTCTAAAAGTGGCATTTTCAGAATATCCGACTTTAAGTTTGATTCAATGGCTTTTAATACACTGCACAAAGCTGGAGAGATTGTTGGATAAATGCAGTAAGACAGTAGACTCTTGGATCCGCTCTAATCTAGATTCTATACTGTTGTTGGTATTGGAAACACCGCCTTCTTGCCCCTTGGTTTACAGACATGGTTCTAACCTTGAAAAAAGATTGCAAACGCTCGGAATGCTTCTGGCGGAAGCAGTACTTCCTAATGGCAAACAACGATTGAAAGAGGCTATATGTCATAGGGCATGCAGATGCACCCGTGCAGCTTACTACTGAAATTGCATTAAAATTGCAGGTAACTCGTCTAAAGAAGTTCTTCAGATAGTTAAATTCTTCTTGGACCCCTCCCATGGGCCACCACATCCTCCCTTCTCTCAAGAGGATTGCAACAACTTGGCCCAATTTTTTTGCAACAAGGTTGCAACCATTTATTCTACCTTTGATAGCTAATCTACGTTCAACTGTGATACTACAGTCACTAGGGCCCCAATAGAAACTCTGACATCTTTTCAACTGTTAGAGCCCACAACCTTTGCAGCCCTAGGTAAGGCTATCAAATCAGGTTCACCTACCAGCCTCCTACAGCCTGATATGTTTAATATGGTGGGTGACATGCTTTTTCCGATTCTTTTTCAGTTGTTAATACTTCTCAGCCCATGGCCAGGTTCCCAGGGCAAGGAAGCACGACATGGTATTGCCTCTATTAAAGAAACCCAACTGGAGGCCTCAGACTGAGCTAATTATGGCTCAATTTCCCTCTTCTCCCTCCATACTGAGGTTCTTGAAAAGCACATTAATGGCTAGATCTCCACATTCTTAGAAACTCACAAGGTAATGCACCCATCTTAGTCTGGCTTTTGCACAGAGCATAGTACTGAAACTGATCTGCTAGGGGTCATGGAGCATTTGAGGCAGGAATTAGATAGAGAAGGAATGGTAGCACTGATTTTGCTGGGTTTAAGTTCCACCTTCAACACTGTTTCCCACCAGGTGCTCCTTAAAAGAATGGAGGAGGTTGGGATTCCAGGGCTAGCTCTCTCCTTGTTTCAGTCATTTTTGGATGACCGCACTTTTCAGGGAACCACCAAACCATTCGAAACAGAAATATACTCTTTGCCACATGGAGTTCCTTAAGGATCTTCCTTAAGTTCCACCTTTTTAAATATATGTGCGACCACTGGCTGATATAGTGGAAAAGTACCACTTCTCCATTTACTCTTAAGCGGACAACAGGCAAATTGCATTTTCACTCTTCGCAAGGATCAATAGCACTTCCCTTAGTATGGTTCACTGACTTAAGGACGTGTCAGACTGAATGAGGATTAACTTCCTTAAACTAAACAGCAGCAAAACGGAGGTGCTCATACTAGGCAACAAACCTTAGTTATAGGGCCCCCACTGTTGGCCAGCCGAACCAGGCACTTGCCCTGTTCCCTGTCTGGCAGATGACAGATTCACCATAGATCGACTGATCACCATGGTGGATGCATGCTGCTTTGTATTGCTTAGATGTCTAAGGAAAATCCTATGGTACTTACAGCTGAATACACAAAATACTGTTGAGTAGGCCCTAATAGTGTTGAGGTTGGAATATGGCAATGTACTATACTTAGGTGCCACCCAGTCCCAACTAGAATCACTGCAGATTGTCCGGAATGCTGCGGCCCACCTTTTATGCCATATCCCTCATAATGTCTCATTCTCCCAGCATCTGCTTCAGTTGCATTGGATTCCTGTACACCAGCGTACTACGTACAAGTAAGCGTGCATATACACGCATTGCCCTTACCACACATGCTTTTACCTCGCATATGCCTTTACCACGCATGCCTTTATAACTTAATGGTAAGGTAGAGACAATGCTCAATGCTGACAAGACGGAGGTCCTGTTCTTTAATCAAGCTGTAACACCCTCCTCAGCGTTATGGTGGCCAGCTGATTTAGGATCCCCCCTACACCTAAGGATTCAGTTAAGAATTTAGGAGTCAGGTGGGACAAAGACCTGTCCCTTGCTACCCATGTTCAACAGGTATCCGCGGCCTGCTTTGGCAAGATAAAAATCATTAGAAAATGTATTGACTTCTTACCTGAGTCAGCACGCAAAACCGTTGTTCACGCCCTAATCACCTCCCATCTTGATTATGCTAACGGTCTCTACATGGGTCTGCCAATTGGACTGATCCGTAGGCTCCAGATAGTGCAGAATTCAGCAGCCAGACTGGTCTGCAAGGTCCCTCTTCGCAAACGTATTTCCCCTTACCTGAGACAGCTGCATTGGCTACCTATGGCCAAGCGCATCGAATTTAAGGCCCTTACGTTTGCCTTCCGGGCATTTCAAGGTAGGGGGCCCAACTACTTGAGGAAGAGACTTCGTCCTTACCAGCAGAACAGATCTCTTAGGTCTAACCGCAAACGGTACCTTACCACCCCCGGTTCGCAAAGGCCAGAATGGGGGAAGGACATTCGAGGTGGGGACTTCTAAATGCTGGAATAACCTACCTCCTCAATTGCGCGCTTTGCAGTCCGAACAGGAATTTAGAAAGGCCTTGAAAACCTGGCTCATTAGTCGCAATGACTAAATGTATACTGACCACTATCTCTACTGCTGTCCGTACTAGCGCCGGGACACCCCATCCGGGGTACCTGCACGCTATACAAATATAGAAAAAAAAAAAAATGCTATTTAAAGGTCAAATTCTCTTTTTTCAAGACAGCGTCATGAGGTTACTAGATATGATTTCATAATTATGATATTAAAGAGTTCACAGTTTCTTGATAAATTGCTATTACAGATTTTATCATATGCTGCCCAATTACATCAAAATTTCCTCAATCTTTCACAATTTCAGGCCAGTGCTCCTATCTTCTATTTGTGCACAAATAGATACATCATCCTTTGATTCAGTTCACATTCTATAGCTATATACACATATATAATTGGGGGACCAACCCACCACAGAAATTGAATAATTGTGTTGATAGTTGCTATTAAAGAAATTCTATTACATCCCAGGCAGGGCAATCTCACCAGTACCATATCCCTCAATGTTCTCCAAAGGAATGACCGTATTATGTACTTTCTCATACTTCAATTCAATATAACATGCATAGATCTAATTAATGTAAGATCCAGACATAGAGAGAAATATACAAAATTGAGATTAAAATTAAAATTAGTATTCAAAGGACCCCTGGATAGATCATTCGAAAGCTCTAACATCTACAGACCAATTAAACGCCATATCTTACCGAAAACAAGGAAGGAGGAGGGGTGCATGTGTACTTCCTTTGTAACATCTGAAGCACAGTTGTGCAGAAACTAACCCACATGCACCTCCTACTCCTCATCCTTGTTTAATCCATCGAGTGAATTTAGTTTGCAAATCCACTATGCACCGTGACTCAAGCTATCTTAGGTGTTTTACTCTATCATTACCCCATGTGTTCTTCTCTGTTGAATCAATAGCAAAAAAACTAAGTTTAGATACATCACTATTATGATATTGTGAGAAGTGTCTTGCTACGGGATATGTGAAATCCAGGTTTTTAACTTCTTGTTGGTGTCCTAACATGCGTTTCCTGAGAGGTAAGGTAGTACTTCTCACATACATAAGAGAGCAAGGGCACTGTAAGACATAGATACAAAAATTTGAAGCACAATTCAGGAATTTCTTAATTTCTCTTTTGTGGCCACCAGAGGTTATAAAACCCACAATATTTGGTACACATTTTCGGGCTTTGCAATGGCCACATTTAAAAACCCCATGGGTCTCACTAACCATGTAGCAGAAGTGCGGTTCCTAGTATGGTAACTTTACGTGAGATGTTCTCATGCATGCCTACAAGGCCCTCCACAACGCTGGACCTGCATACCTCAACCGCCACCTCTCCGTCCACACACCCACTAGACATCTCAGCTTCACCCAACTGGCCCGGGCCACCATCGCCCAGATCCGCAAGACCACAGCTTGAGGAAGATTCTTCTCCTACCTCGCTGCGAAGATCTGGAACTCACTGCCTCTACATTTCAGGCAATCACAGTCTCTGCCGCAATTCAGGAAGGACCTCAAGACCTGGCTTTTTGACTGAACCGCAGATCCACTGCCCCCCAGCGCCTTGAGACTCTAACAGGTGAGTAGTCATGCTCTACAAGAACCCTGATTGATTGATTGCTTGATTTAAATGTTCCCCCAGAGTCCTCCCTCTTTTGTATGTAATGGAGGGGTTGGGTGTCAAGTCTGTGCCTATTACTATATCTTTTCTCAGAACTGCCCAATGCTTATCCGTAAGATTTCTAATCCTTTGTGAGCAAGGTGGTGATAAAACATATATTTTGGTTTTCAGTGTTTTTATTCTCATTGGGATATAGGAGCTTATTCATTGTCAAGGGGCAACTTTCTTCTCTGCTACACTTAATACCTTAGATAAATATCCTCTATTCCAGAAGCTTTGCTTCATGTCAGTGGATTATCTCCTGTACTCTGTGTCTGTACTACAGACCCTTTTGAGCCTCAACAGTTCCGTATAGGGGATACAGTTGATCAAATTATGGGGATGATATCTGTTGAAATGTAGAGCACTGGTACCTGCGGTTTCCTTGCGATACATGGTAGTATTTACTTTACCATTTTCTAACCATAATCTTACGTCAAGGAAATCAATTTGCTTTGAACTCATGGTAGTGGTGAACCAACAGTTTTAAGGATTGTCATTTAACTTATCTAAAAACAGACATGCTTCTTCTTTGGGACCAATCCACAATAGATATACATAGAGCTATATATTTATGTATACATGCATCTATCTATCTATCTATCTATCTGTGTATAAATTCACTGAAAAAAAATAAAGGTTACAGGGACATTATAGTCAGGCTCAGAATTCCCATGTACAATACCAGTGAAATTCACCAGTGATAGTTACCTGAGCTAACTATAACTTACGCCGCAATGCACTGCTTATGACCTCACATATTACATCACTCAGGACATGGTCAGTGACATGAATGATGATATCTCAAATGAGTTTATGATTGTTAAACATATATACTAACCTACTACAAAAGTTAAATTACTATACCAGGTGCACTACAACTGAGTGATACTGCTTCTAACATACATTATGTGAGTGGCTGTGTGACTGTATGTATCCTTGTATGTATGGGTGTATGAGTGGCTGTATGGGTGTATAAGTAGGTGTGTGAGTAGCTGTGTGGGTGAGTGTGATGCCGTGTGAGTAGCTGTATTGGTGAGTGAATGGGTGTGTCAGTGGCTTTATGGATGACTATGTGGCAGTGTGAGTGGCTCTATTGGTAGGTCAGTGGGTGTGTAGTGACTGTATGGGTGAGTGAGTGGGTGCCTGAATGGCTGTATGAGGGAGTGACTGGGTGTGAAAGTGGCTGTATTGGTGAGTGAGTGGTTCTTTCAGTGTGGTTTGGTTAAGTGAGTTGGTGTGTGAGTGGCTGTATTGGAGAGTGAGTGTCTTTGTGAATGGCTGTTTGGGTGAGTGAGTGGATGTGTGAGTACTTGTATGGATGTGTTAATGGGTATTTAAGTGTTTGCGTGGGTATGTGTAAACTAATATACTAACCTACATATATACTAACCTACTACAAAAGTTAAATTACTATACCAGGTGCACTACTACTGAGTGATACTGCTTCTAACATATATTATGTGAGTGGCTGTGTGACTGTATGTATCCCTGTATGTATGGGTATGTGAGTGGCTGAATGGTTGTATAAGTAGGTGTGTGAGTAGCTGTGTGGGTGAATGTGATGCCGTGTGAGTACCTGTATTGGTGAGTGAATGGGTGTGTCAGTGGCTTTATGGATGACTATGTGGCAGTGTGAGTGGCTCTATTGGTGGGTCAGTGGGTGTGTAGTGACTGTATGGGTGAGTGAGTGGGTGCCAGAATGGCTATATGAGGGAGTGACTGGGTGTGAAAGTGGCTGTATTGGTGAGAGAGTGGCTCTTTCAGTGGGTGTTTGGTTAAGTGAGTTGGTGTGTGAGTGGCTGTATTGGAGAGTGAGTGTCTTTGTGAATGGCTGTTTTGTTGAGTGAGTGGATGTGTGAGTGCTTGTATGGATGTGTGAATGGGTATTTAAGTGTTTGCGTGGGTATGTGTAAACTAAACAGCAGCACAACGGAGGTGCTCATACTAGGCAACAAACCTTAGTTATAGGGCCCCCACTGTTGGCCAGCCGAACCATGCACTTGCCCTGTTCCCTGTCTGGCAGATGACAGATTCACCATAGAACGACTGATCACCATGGTGGATGCATGCTGCTTTGGATTGCTTAGATGTCTAAGGAAAATCCTATGGTACTTACAGCTGAATACACAAAATACTGTTGAGTAGGCCCTAATAATGTTGAGGTTGGACTATGGCAATGTACTATACTTAGGTGCCACCCAGTCCCGACTAGAATCACTGCAGATTGTCCGGAATGCTGTGGCCCACCTTTTATGCCATATCCCTCATAATGTCTCAGTCTCCCAGCATCTGCTTCAGTTGCATTGGATTCCTGTACAGCAGCGTACTACGTACAAGCAAGCATGCATATACACGCATTGCCCTTACCACACATGCTTTTACCTTGCATATGCCTTTACCATGCATGCCTTTATAACTTAATGGTAAGGTAGAGACAATGCTATTTAAAGGTCAAATTCTCTTTTTCAAGGCAGCGTCATGAGGTTACTAGATACGATTTCATAATTATGATATTAAAGAGTTCACAGTTTCTTGATAAATTGCTATTACCGATTTTATCATATGCTGCCCAATTACATCAAAGTTCCTCAATCTTTTACAATTTCAGGCCAGTGCCCATATCTTCTATTTGCGTGGGTATGTGAGTGAGTGTGTGAGTGCTATGGGTGAGTTAGTGGCTGTGTTGAGAGGCTGTATGGTTGAGTGAGTGGGTGTCTGATGACTGTGTAGGTAAATAAGTGGGTGTGTGAGTAGCTGTATGGGTGAGTGTGTGGCTATGTGACTGTACAGGTGAGTAATTGGTTGTATGAGTGGTTGTATGGGTGAGTGAATGGTTGTGTGAATGGCTGTACAAGTGAGTGACTGGGTGTGTGAGTGACTCAATGGAGGACTGAGTAAGTGTGTGAGTATTGGTATGGGTCTGTGAATGGGTATATGAGTGGTTGTGTGGGTGTGTGAGTGGGTGTACTAGAGGTTGTATGGGGAGTAAGTGGGTATGTGAGGGACTCTGTTGATGATGTCATCAGTGATGTCATCAGTAATGTCATTAGAGATTTCATCAGTGATGTCATGAGTGATGTCACTGGCCATGTCATGAGTGATGTAATATGTGAGGTCATAAGCCGTGCATTGTGGGGGCATAAGTTATAGTTATCTCAGGTAACTATAACTGCAGAATTTCACTGATTTTGTACGAGGGAAATCTGAGCCTAAATATAACGTCCCTGTAACCTTTGTTTTTTTCAGTGAATTCCTAAGGATTTTTAAATTCTATTTCCTAACTATAACCTCCCTATAACCTTTGTTTTTTTAAGTGAAAGTCTATGATTTTTAGGTTTCGCCTGCTCAGCACTTGCGATGTGCTTGTGAGATCTATTGTTTTTAATATAAACTTAAAATAGGCTTATATCCCACCTCCTCTTTTTTCTGGCTTTTCATTGGTTCTCGTGCCTGCCACATAATCTTCCTCCATTTCAGTTGGCTGTAACATATTTTCCTGCATTTACTAATGCTTGTTCCTCGTCTGCTTCGTCTTGTTACCAAAATACTGTTAACAGTCGCTTTGGTGGAATTTTGTTTTTCATAGTTTTGCCTCTTTCTGCTTTCTCATCTTACAGCAGATTTATACAGTGCAACTTATCACCAGAGAGATTAAGTGATTTGCCCAGAATATCAGGATGTTGCACCGCTCAGACTTGAACCGGGATCCCCAGCTCTTGTGTCAGCAGCTCTGGCCGTTGTGCCACATCCTCTCCACTCCCATGTTGCTTGTTCAGACGTGCTTCTATGTTGTTTCCCATCAAAATAGAAGCAGGACAACCTGACGGGAAAGCCTGCGACGAAAAACACCACGTAATAATGAGCATTCAAGAAAAGAAATTTAATAACGTAACTTCACTTTCAGTCATGTGGAAACACTGATGTCATGTCAGAGAATAACAGAGCATAACAGCTACATCCCTGTTTGTTGTTCTTATTAGTTATATTTTTATTCATCTGTCGTATCACATATTTACTCTATTGAATAAACATATCAAAATATGAATTAAGTTATTTCGGTGAATCGTCTTTTTGTCATAAATTTATGGGAGTAATGTCATTAATAACTTACTTCAGAACAATATAAAACATGCCTAAGCTGGCCGCCATATTTTTTTAATGGCTCAGCATTCACTGTCTTAACCCGACTTGTCTCTTTACAATGTCTTGGATAAGACCGAGGTCCCGCCAATAATAGGTAGGAAGTAGACACGCTCTCCGGCTCCTGTTGCTGAAGAAACATACAATATCCAGGCAGTTTGGATTTTCATTAACAGGATGCAAAGGGTGTCAGTGTGAGAGTGCTGGGGGACATGGCAAAGCAAGGGCTAAGAGCTCACAAGCTAATAACTTGGGTGCAAATGGGATTTTTAAGAGCAAGGGAGGGTGAGATGAGATCAGAGATGTATGAGGGTAGCTGTTCAGTGCATTTAATAGCCTGAGAGACAGCAATTTCTTTGAGCTAGAATGAGAGCCTCTTGAGCCAGATCAATCAGAGACACTAGATCTGAGATAGAAAATAACTAATTTGTGAAGGTGAGAATGCTAGTGGTAGAGAACTTGGTGATAAAGTGGGATAAATAGCGAGCACACCTGAGCTGTGGTTTCCATGAGACAGATAATTGTTATTTATATTTGTTGTATGCACAGCATTAAGAGGGTTGGGTCCTTCACTTTGAAATGTCCCCTACCCTATCAAGCCCTATATTCATGCTTTAACTTTAAAAGCAAAAACACTGATCGATTTCTCAACAATGTAAAAACCTTTAAAGTATTCCACGTAAGTGCTGTGATCTCATTTGAGATGTCATCAGTGATGTCATCAGTGATGTCACTGACCATGTCATAAATGATGTAATATGTGACGTCATCAGCAGTGCATTGCGGGGCGCGAGTTATAGTTAGCTGAACTAACTATAACGGTGGAATTTCTCTGGTTTTGTACGAGTGAAATCTCCAACTAACTATAACGTCCCTGAAACCTATGGTTTTTTCAGTGAATTTCTAAAGTGTTTTAAATGCTAATTTCTAACAATAACGTGCCTGAAACCTATGGTTTTTCAATGAATTTCAAAGGTTTTTTAAATGCTAATTTTTATCTATAACGTCCCTATTAAGTCCCCTTGAATCCTGAGGGTCCCTGGGGGACAACTAGCCCACCAGGTACCTCCAGTAAGCGCCACAGAGCTGCATTGCAGAGTGGTGTAAAAAGGGGCGTGGCCTCGGACCACCTCTCTGCAACGCAGCTCTGTGGCACTTACTGGAGGTACCTGGTGAGCTAGTTGGCCCTTAGAGACCCTCAGGATTGAACGTGACTTAATCCCCCAATTTACAATGCGCCAGGGGGCACATTTGCACACTTGTTTTGTTAGGCCCTGCACCACTGTGCAAACGCGCCCCCTGGCGTGTTGTAAATTGGGGGATTAATTCCCCTTGAGTCCTGAGGGTCCCTGGGGCCCAACTAGCCCACCAGGTACCTCCAGTAAGGGCCACAAGGCTGCGTTGCAGAGAGGTGGTCCGAGGCCATGCCCCTTTTTACACCTCTCTGCAACGCAGCTCTGTGGCGCTTGCTGGAGGTACCTGGTAGGCTAGTTGTCCCCCAGGGACCCCCAGTATTCAAGGGGAATTAATTCCCCAACTTACAACGCGATTTATTCTGTTGCCATGATGAAGTAAACTCCATCCGCTATGATATAAATTTACTGTTAATCTATGTCTGAGATATTGTGTAACCTTAGTTTTTTCTCAAAACCAAAATCCCTTAAACTATCTTATTAGCATGGGCGCAGCTGGGTAAGGAAGTCCAGCGTGGGTATATAAGCAGTCAGGGCTACGGAAACAGTGTTGCGCCCTCCTCAGGAGTAAAGCCTGGGCGAAAGGGGGCCGGCGTTCATCTGGAAACAAACGTATTCGATGAATAAAGTATAACTGCTTATATACCCATGCTGGACTTCCTTACCTGGCTGCGGCCGTGTTAATTCAAGCTTTCACTCCCCAGAGGCTGCCCTTTCCGGCGCCGGAATCACCCATCGGAAACACAAGAGAACTTGACCGCAACCTGCTCGCACCTCCCGCAAAGCGGACATCTTCTTGGAGAACACACGATTCCCCATCATTGCATTCGGACATGAAGGCACGCCTTCAATACCTTGACCGATTTACTTTGGTCATAGCAGCTATTTTCTACCTCTTGTGGACTCGTTCCCATTACAGCACTGACCGAACTCTTTGTAACCCGGTCCTGATGATGACTTGAATTACTTACAGGTTGAAACTCCAACCGTTCTGCACATCCTTGGGTGTTTTTTTGGTTCCTTAAATCAGTGGAATTTTTCTTGTACTACCAATATACTTTTTTTAACCATTCTTCAAATCATATTTTTTGTGCCGTTTTCCGCTGTATCTCACACAATCTCACGTGCCACTTGTGCCATTTACTTCTTGCACGAGCATGTATGTGCACACAAATGTTTGGGTTCCACCCACACACAATGTAAACAGTGCTGATATAACTATTGCTGTCTATACTTTTCTAAATACAGATCATTCTATATGGTTCGTACAAATCTTTGTTGTCTCCCTTTCTTTCCTTTCAACTGTAATTGATGGTTTTTACTTTACGAAATTGCTTACTAAAGTATTACCTGTTGAGACATTGTTGATTACTAAACTTTCTAAAAGTGGCATTTTCAGAATATCCGACTTTAAGTTTGATTCAATGGCTTTTAATACACTGCACAAAGCTGGAGAGATTGTTGGATAAATGCAGTAAGACAGTAGACTCTTGGATCCGCTCTAATCTAGATTCTATACTGTTGTTGGTATTGGAAACACCGCCTTCTTGCCCCTTGGTTTACAGACATGGTTCTAACCTTGAAAAAAGATTGCAAACGCTCGGAATGCTTCTGGCGGAAGCAGTACTTCCTAATGGCAAACAACGATTGAAAGAGGCTATATGTCATAGGGCATGCAGATGCACCCGTGCAGCTTACTACTGAAATTGCATTAAAATTGCAGGTAACTCGTCTAAAGAAGTTCTTCAGATAGTTAAATTCTTCTTGGACCCCTCCCATGGGCCACCACATCCTCCCTTCTCTCAAGAGGATTGCAACAACTTGGCCCAATTTTTTTGCAACAAGGTTGCAACCATTTATTCTACCTTTGATAGCTAATCTACGTTCAACTGTGATACTACAGTCACTAGGGCCCCAATAGAAACTCTGACATCTTTTCAACTGTTAGAGCCCACAACCTTTGCAGCCCTAGGTAAGGCTATCAAATCAGGTTCACCTACCAGCCTCCTACAGCCTGATATGTTTAATATGGTGGGTGACATGCTTTTTCCGATTCTTTTTCAGTTGTTAATACTTCTCAGCCCATGGCCAGGTTCCCAGGGCAAGGAAGCACGACATGGTATTGCCTCTATTAAAGAAACCCAACTGGAGGCCTCAGACTGAGCTAATTATGGCTCAATTTCCCTCTTCTCCCTCCATACTGAGGTTCTTGAAAAGCACATTAATGGCTAGATCTCCACATTCTTAGAAACTCACAAGGTAATGCACCCATCTTAGTCTGGCTTTTGCACAGAGCATAGTACTGAAACTGATCTGCTAGGGGTCATGGAGCATTTGAGGCAGGAATTAGATAGAGAAGGAATGGTAGCACTGATTTTGCTGGGTTTAAGTTCCACCTTCAACACTGTTTCCCACCAGGTGCTCCTTAAAAGAATGGAGGAGGTTGGGATTCCAGGGCTAGCTCTCTCCTTGTTTCAGTCATTTTTGGATGACCGCACTTTTCAGGGAACCACCAAACCATTCGAAACAGAAATATACTCTTTGCCACATGGAGTTCCTTAAGGATCTTCCTTAAGTTCCACCTTTTTAAATATATGTGCGACCACTGGCTGATATAGTGGAAAAGTACCACTTCTCCATTTACTCTTAAGCGGACAACAGGCAAATTGCATTTTCACTCTTCGCAAGGATCAATAGCACTTCCCTTAGTATGGTTCACTGACTTAAGGACGTGTCAGACTGAATGAGGATTAACTTCCTTAAACTAAACAGCAGCAAAACGGAGGTGCTCATACTAGGCAACAAACCTTAGTTATAGGGCCCCCACTGTTGGCCAGCCGAACCAGGCACTTGCCCTGTTCCCTGTCTGGCAGATGACAGATTCACCATAGATCGACTGATCACCATGGTGGATGCATGCTGCTTTGTATTGCTTAGATGTCTAAGGAAAATCCTATGGTACTTACAGCTGAATACACAAAATACTGTTGAGTAGGCCCTAATAGTGTTGAGGTTGGAATATGGCAATGTACTATACTTAGGTGCCACCCAGTCCCAACTAGAATCACTGCAGATTGTCCGGAATGCTGCGGCCCACCTTTTATGCCATATCCCTCATAATGTCTCATTCTCCCAGCATCTGCTTCAGTTGCATTGGATTCCTGTACACCAGCGTACTACGTACAAGTAAGCGTGCATATACACGCATTGCCCTTAGCACACATGCTTTTACCTCGCATATGCCTTTACCACGCATGCCTTTATAACTTAATGGTAAGGTAGAGACAATGCTCAATGCTGACAAGACGGAGGTCCTGTTCTTTAATCAAGCTGTAACACCCTCCTCAGCGTTATGGTGGCCAGCTGATTTAGGATCCCCCCCTACACCTAAGGATTCAGTTAAGAATTTAGGAGTCAGGTGGGACAAAGACCTGTCCCTTGCTACCCATGTTCAACAGGTATCCGCGGCCTGCTTTGGCAAGATAAAAATCATTAGAAAATGTATTGACTTCTTACCTGAGTCAGCACGCAAAACCGTTGTTCACGCCCTAATCACCTCCCATCTTGATTATGCTAACGGTCTCTACATGGGTCTGCCAATTGGACTGATCCGTAGGCTCCAGATAGTGCAGAATTCAGCAGCCAGACTGGTCTGCAAGGTCCCTCTTCGCAAACGTATTTCCCCTTACCTGAGACAGCTGCATTGGCTACCTATGGCCAAGCGCATCGAATTTAAGGCCCTTACGTTTGCCTTCCGGGCATTTCAAGGTAGGGGGCCCAACTACTTGAGGAAGAGACTTCGTCCTTACCAGCAGAACAGATCTCTTAGGTCTAACCGCAAACGGTACCTTACCACCCCCGGTTCGCAAAGGCCAGAATGGGGGAAGGACATTCGAGGTGGGGACTTCTAAATGCTGGAATAACCTACCTCCTCAATTGCGCGCTTTGCAGTCCGAACAGGAATTTAGAAAGGCCTTGAAAACCTGGCTCATTAGTCGCAATGACTAAATGTATACTGACCACTATCTCTACTGCTGTCCGTACTAGCGCCGGGACACCCCATCCGGGGTACCTGCACGCTATACAAATATAGAAGAAAAAAAAAATGCTATTTAAAGGTCAAATTCTCTTTTTTCAAGACAGCGTCATGAGGTTACTAGATATGATTTCATAATTATGATATTAAAGAGTTCACAGTTTCTTGATAAATTGCTATTACAGATTTTATCATATGCTGCCCAATTACATCAAAATTTCCTCAATCTTTCACAATTTCAGGCCAGTGCTCCTATCTTCTATTTGTGCACAAATAGATACATCATCCTTTGATTCAGTTCACATTCTATAGCTATATACACATATATAATTGGGGGACCAACCCACCACAGAAATTGAATAATTGTGTTGATAGTTGCTATTAAAGAAATTCTATTACATCCCAGGCAGGGCAATCTCACCAGTACCATATCCCTCAATGTTCTCCAAAGGAATGACCGTATTATGTACTTTCTCATACTTCAATTCAATATAACATGCATAGATCTAATTAATGTAAGATCCAGACATAGAGAGAAATATACAAAATTGAGATTAAAATTCAAATTAGTATTCAAAGGACCCCTGGATAGATCATTCGAAAGCTCTAACATCTACAGACCAATTAAACGCCATATCTTACCGAAAACAAGGAAGGAGGAGGGGTGCATGTGTACTTCCTTTGTAACATCTGAAGCACAGTTGTGCAGAAACTAACCCACATGCACCTCCTACTCCTCATCCTTGTTTAATCCATCGAGTGAATTTAGTTTGCAAATCCACTATGCACCGTGACTCAAGCTATCTTAGGTGTTTTACTCTATCATTACCCCATGTGTTCTTCTCTGTTGAATCAATAGCAAAAAAACTAAGTTTAGATACATCACTATTATGATATTGTGAGAAGTGTCTTGCTACGGGATATGTGAAATCCAGGTTTTTAACTTCTTGTTGGTGTCCTAACATGCGTTTCCTGAGAGGTAAGGTAGTACTTCTCACATACATAAGAGAGCAAGGGCACTGTAAGACATAGATACAAAAATTTGAAGCACAATTCAGGAATTTCTTAATTTCTCTTTTGTGGCCACCAGAGGTTATAAAACCCACAATATTTGGTACACATTTTCGGGCTTTGCAATGGCCACATTTAAAAACCCCATGGGTCTCACTAACCATGTAGCAGAAGTGCGGTTCCTAGTATGGTAACTTTACGTGAGATGTTCTCATGCATGCCTACAAGGCCCTCCACAACGCTGGACCTGCATACCTCAACCGCCACCTCTCCGTCCACACACCCACTAGACATCTCAGCTTCACCCAACTGGCCCGGGCCACCATCGCCCAGATCCGCAAGACCACAGCTTGAGGAAGATTCTTCTCCTACCTCGCTGCGAAGATCTGGAACTCACTGCCTCTACATTTCAGGCAATCACAGTCTCTGCCGCAATTCAGGAAGGACCTCAAGACCTGGCTTTTTGACTGAACCACAGATCCACTGCCCCCCCAGCGCCTTGAGACTCTAACAGGTGAGTAGTCATGCTCTACAAGAACCCTGATTGATTGATTGCTTGATTTAAATGTTCCCCCAGAGTCCTCCCTCTTTTGTATGTAATGGAGGGGTTGGGTGTCAAGTCTGTGCCTATTACTATATCTTTTCTCAGAACTGCCCAATGCTTATCCGTAAGATTTCTAATCCTTTGTGAGCAAGGTGGTGATAAAACATATATTTTGGTTTTCAGTGTTTTTATTCTCATTGGGATATAGGAGCTTATTCATTGTCAAGGGGCAACTTTCTTCTCTGCTACACTTAATACCTTAGATAAATATCCTCTATTCCAGAAGCTTTGCTTCATGTCAGTGGATTATCTCCTGTACTCTGTGTCTGTACTACAGACCCTTTTGAGCCTCAACAGTTCCGTATAGGGGATACAGTTGATCAAATTATGGGGATGATATCTGTTGAAATGTAGAGCACTGGTACCTGCGGTTTCCTTGCGATACATGGTAGTATTTACTTTACCATTTTCTAACCATAATCTTACGTCAAGGAAATCAATTTGCTTTGAACTCATGGTAGTGGTGAACCAACAGTTTTAAGGATTGTCATTTAACTTATCTAAAAACAGACATGCTTCTTCTTTGGGACCAATCCACAATAGATATACATAGAGCTATATATTTATGTATACATGCATCTATCTATCTATCTATCTATCTGTGTATAAATTCACTGAAAAAAAAATAAAGGTTACAGGGACATTATAGTCAGGCTCAGAATTCCCATGTACAATACCAGTGAAATTCACCAGTGATAGTTACCTGAGCTAACTATAACTTACGCCGCAATGCACTGCTTATGACCTCACATATTACATCACTCAGGACATGGTCAGTGACATGAATGATGATATCTCAAATGAGTTTATGATTGTTAAACATATATACTAACCTACTACAAAAGTTAAATTACTATACCAGGTGCACTACAACTGAGTGATACTGCTTCTAACATACATTATGTGAGTGGCTGTGTGACTGTATGTATCCTTGTATGTATGGGTGTATGAGTGGCTGTATGGGTGTATAAGTAGGTGTGTGAGTAGCTGTGTGGGTGAGTGTGATGCCGTGTGAGTAGCTGTATTGGTGAGTGAATGGGTGTGTCAGTGGCTTTATGGATGACTATGTGGCAGTGTGAGTGGCTCTATTGGTAGGTCAGTGGGTGTGTAGTGACTGTATGGGTGAGTGAGTGGGTGCCTGAATGGCTGTATGAGGGAGTGACTGGGTGTGAAAGTGGCTGTATTGGTGAGTGAGTGGTTCTTTCAGTGTGGTTTGGTTAAGTGAGTTGGTGTGTGAGTGGCTGTATTGGAGAGTGAGTGTCTTTGTGAATGGCTGTTTGGGTGAGTGAGTGGATGTGTGAGTACTTGTATGGATGTGTTAATGGGTATTTAAGTGTTTGCGTGGGTATGTGTAAACTAATATACTAACCTACATATATACTAACCTACTACAAAAGTTAAATTACTATACCAGGTGCACTACTACTGAGTGATACTGCTTCTAACATATATTATGTGAGTGGCTGTGTGACTGTATGTATCCCTGTATGTATGGGTATGTGAGTGGCTGAATGGTTGTATAAGTAGGTGTGTGAGTAGCTGTGTGGGTGAATGTGATGCCGTGTGAGTACCTGTATTGGTGAGTGAATGGGTGTGTCAGTGGCTTTATGGATGACTATGTGGCAGTGTGAGTGGCTCTATTGGTGGGTCAGTGGGTGTGTAGTGACTGTATGGGTGAGTGAGTGGGTGCCAGAATGGCTATATGAGGGAGTGACTGGGTGTGAAAGTGGCTGTATTGGTGAGAGAGTGGCTCTTTCAGTGGGTGTTTGGTTAAGTGAGTTGGTGTGTGAGTGGCTGTATTGGAGAGTGAGTGTCTTTGTGAATGGCTGTTTTGTTGAGTGAGTGGATGTGTGAGTGCTTGTATGGATGTGTGAATGGGTATTTAAGTGTTTGCGTGGGTATGTGTAAACTAAACAGCAGCACAACGGAGGTGCTCATACTAGGCAACAAACCTTAGTTATAGGGCCCCCACTGTTGGCCAGCCGAACCATGCACTTGCCCTGTTCCCTGTCTGGCAGATGACAGATTCACCATAGAACGACTGATCACCATGGTGGATGCATGCTGCTTTGGATTGCTTAGATGTCTAAGGAAAATCCTATGGTACTTACAGCTGAATACACAAAATACTGTTGAGTAGGCCCTAATAATGTTGAGGTTGGACTATGGCAATGTACTATACTTAGGTGCCACCCAGTCCCGACTAGAATCACTGCAGATTGTCCGGAATGCTGTGGCCCACCTTTTATGCCATATCCCTCATAATGTCTCAGTCTCCCAGCATCTGCTTCAGTTGCATTGGATTCCTGTACAGCAGCGTACTACGTACAAGCAAGCATGCATATACACGCATTGCCCTTACCACACATGCTTTTACCTTGCATATGCCTTTACCACGCATGCCTTTATAACTTAATGGTAAGGTAGAGACAATGCTATTTAAAGGTCAAATTCTCTTTTTTCAAGGCAGCGTCATGAGGTTACTAGATACGATTTCATAATTATGATATTAAAGAGTTCACAGTTTCTTGATAAATTGCTATTACCGATTTTATCATATGCTGCCCAATTACATCAAAGTTCCTCAATCTTTTACAATTTCAGGCCAGTGCCCATATCTTCTATTTGCGTGGGTATGTGAGTGAGTGTGTGAGTGCTATGGGTGAGTTAGTGGCTGTGTTGAGAGGCTGTATGGTTGAGTGAGTGGGTGTCTGATGACTGTGTAGGTAAATAAGTGGGTGTGTGAGTAGCTGTATGGGTGAGTGTGTGGCTATGTGACTGTACAGGTGAGTAATTGGTTGTATGAGTGGTTGTATGGGTGAGTGAATGGTTGTGTGAATGGCTGTACAAGTGAGTGACTGGGTGTGTGAGTGACTCAATGGAGGACTGAGTAAGTGTGTGAGTATTGGTATGGGTCTGTGAATGGGTATATGAGTGGTTGTGTGGGTGTGTGAGTGGGTGTACTAGAGGTTGTATGGGGAGTAAGTGGGTATGTGAGGGACTCTGTTGATGATGTCATCAGTGATGTCATCAGTAATGTCATTAGAGATTTCATCAGTGATGTCATGAGTGATGTCACTGGCCATGTCATGAGTGATGTAATATGTGAGGTCATAAGCCGTGCATTGTGGGGGCATAAGTTATAGTTATCTCAGGTAACTATAACTGCAGAATTTCACTGATTTTGTACGAGGGAAATCTGAGCCTAAATATAACGTCCCTGTAACCTTTGTTTTTTTCAGTGAATTCCTAAGGATTTTTAAATTCTATTTCCTAACTATAACCTCCCTATAACCTTTGTTTTTTTAAGTGAATGTCTATGATTTTTAGGTTTCGCCTGCTCAGCACTTGCGATGTGCTTGTGAGATCTATTGTTTTTAATATAAACTTAAAATAGGCTTATATCCCACCTCCTCTTTTTTCTGGCTTTTCATTGGTTCTCGTGCCTGCCACATAATCTTCCTCCATTTCAGTTGGCTGTAACATATTTTCCTGCATTTACTAATGCTTGTTCCTCGTCTGCTTCGTCTTGTTACCAAAATACTGTTAACAGTCGCTTTGGTGGAATTTTGTTTTTCATAGTTTTGCCTCTTTCTGCTTTCTCATCTTACAGCAGATTTATACAGTGCAACTTATCACCAGAGAGATTAAGTGATTTGCCCAGAATATCAGGATGTTGCACCGCTCAGACTTGAACCGGGATCCCCAGCTCTTGTGTCAGCAGCTCTGGCCGTTGTGCCACATCCTCTCCACTCCCATGTTGCTTGTTCAGACGTGCTTCTATGTTGTTTCCCATCAAAATAGAAGCAGGACAACCTGACGGGAAAGCCTGCGACGAAAAACACCACGTAATAATGAGCATTCAAGAAAAGAAATTTAATAACGTAACTTCACTTTCAGTCATGTGGAAACACTGATGTCATGTCAGAGAATAACAGAGCATAACAGCTACATCCCTGTTTGTTGTTCTTATTAGTTATATTTTTATTCATCTGTCGTATCACATATTTACTCTATTGAATAAACATATCAAAATATGAATTAAGTTATTTCGGTGAATCGTCTTTTTGTCATAAATTTATGGGAGTAATGTCATTAATAACTTACTTCAGAACAATATAAAACATGCCTAAGCTGGCCGCCATATTTTTTTAATGGCTCAGCATTCACTGTCTTAACCCGACTTGTCTCTTTACAATGTCTTGGATAAGACCGAGGTCCCGCCAATAATAGGTAGGAAGTAGACACGCTCTCCGGCTCCTGTTGCTGAAGAAACATACAATATCCAGGCAGTTTGGATTTTCATTAACAGGATGCAAAGGGTGTCAGTGTGAGAGTGCTGGGGGACATGGCAAAGCAAGGGCTAAGAGCTCACAAGCTAATAACTTGGGTGCAAATGGGATTTTTAAGAGCAAGGGAGGGTGAGATGAGATCAGAGATGTATGAGGGTAGCTGTTCAGTGCATTTAATAGCCTGAGAGACAGCAATTTCTTTGAGCTAGAATGAGAGCCTCTTGAGCCAGATCAATCAGAGACACTAGATCTGAGATAGAAAATAACTAATTTGTGAAGGTGAGAATGCTAGTGGTAGAGAACTTGGTGATAAAGTGGGATAAATAGCGAGCACACCTGAGCTGTGGTTTCCATGAGACAGATAATTGTTATTTATATTTGTTGTATGCACAGCATTAAGAGGGTTGGGTCCTTCACTTTGAAATGTCCCCTACCCTATCAAGCCCTATATTCATGCTTTAACTTTAAAAGCAAAAACACTGATCGATTTCTCAACAATGTAAAAACCTTTAAAGTATTCCACATAAGTGCTGTGATCTCATTTGAGATGTCATCAGTGATGTCATCAGTGATGTCACTGACCATGTCATAAATGATGTAATATGTGACGTCATCAGCAGTGCATTGCGGGGCGCGAGTTATAGTTAGCTGAACTAACTATAACGGTGGAATTTCTCTGGTTTTGTACGAGTGAAATCTCCAACTAACTATAACGTCCCTGAAACCTATGGTTTTTTCAGTGAATTTCTAAAGTGTTTTAAATGCTAATTTCTAACAATAACGTGCCTGAAACCTATGGTTTTTTCAGTGAATTTCAAAGGTTTTTTAAATGCAAATTTTTATCTATAACGTCCCTATTAAGTCCCCTTGAATCCTGAGGGTCCCTGGGGGACAACAAGCCCACCAGGTACCTCCAGTAAGCGCCACAGAGCTGCATTGCAGAGTGGTGTAAAAAGGGGCGTGGCCTCGGACCACCTCTCTGCAACGCAGCTCTGTGGCACTTACTGGAGGTACCTGGTGAGCTAGTTGGCCCTTAGAGACCCTCAGGATTGAACGTGACTTAATCCCCCAATTTACAATGCGCCAGGGGGCACATTTGCACACTTGTTTTGTTAGGCCCCGCCCCCTCCCTGCACCACTGTGCAAACGCGCCCCCTGGCGTGTTGTAAATTGGGGGATTAATTCCCCTTGAGTCCTGAGGGTCCCTGGGGCCCAACTAGCCCACCAGGTACCTCCAGTAAGGGCCACAAGGCTGCGTTGCAGAGAGGTGGTCCGAGGCCATGCCCCTTTTTACACCTCTCTGCAACGCAGCTCTGTGGCGCTTGCTGGAGGTACCTGGTAGGCTAGTTGTCCCCCAGGGACCCCCAGTATTCAAGGGGAATTAATTCCCCAACTTACAACGCGATTTATTCTGTTGCCATGATGAAGTAAACTCCATCCGCTATGATATAAATTTACTGTTAATCTATGTCTGAGATATTGTGTAACCTTAGTTTTTTCTCAAAACCAAAATCCCTTAAACTATCTTATTAGCATGGGCGCAGCTGGGTAAGGAAGTCCAGCGTGGGTATATAAGC
The DNA here is from genome assembly GCA_963921515.1 of Calotriton arnoldi. NCBI lineage: Eukaryota > Metazoa > Chordata > Amphibia > Caudata > Salamandridae > Calotriton > Calotriton arnoldi. Next base: position 423,050 of record CAWUFW010010290.1, read on the forward strand.
AGTCAGGGCTACGGAAACAGTGTTGCGCCCTCCTCAGGAGTAAAGCCTGGGCGAAAGGGGGCCGGCGTTCATCTGGAAACAAACGTATTCGATGAATAAAGTATAACTGCTTATATACCCATGCTGGACTTCCTTACCTGGCTGCGGCCGTGTTAATTCAAGCTTTCACTCCCCAGAGGCTGCCCTTTCCGACGCCGGAATCACCCATCGGAAACACAAGAGAACTTGACCGCAACCTGCTCGCACCTCCCGCAAAGCGGACATCTTCTTGGAGAACACACGATTCCCCATCATTGCATTCGGACATGAAGGCACGCCTTCAATACCTTGACCGATTTACTTTGGTCATAGCAGCTATTTTCTACCTCTTGTGGACTCGTTCCCATTACAGCACTGACCGAACTCTTTGTAACCCGGTCCTGATGATGACTTGAATTACTTACAGGTTGAAACTCCAACCATTCTGCACATCCTTGGGTGTTTTTTTGGTTCCTTAAATCAGTGGAATTTTTCTTGTACTACCAATATACTTTTTTAACCATTCTTCAAATCATATTTTTTGTGCCGTTTTCCGCTGTATCTCACACAATCTCACGTGCCACTTGTGCCATTTACTTCTTGCACGAGCATGTATGTGCACACAAATGTTTGGGTTCCACCCACACACAATGTAAACAGTGCTGATATAACTATTGCTGTCTATACTTTTCTAAATACAGATCATTCTATATGGTTCGTACAAATCTTTGTTGTCTCCCTTTCTTTCCTTTCAACTGTAATTGATGGTTTTTACTTTACGAAATTGCTTACTAAAGTATTACCTGTTGAGACATTGTTGATTACTAAACTTTCTAAAAGTGGCATTTTCAGAATATCCGACTTTAAGTTTGATTCAATGGCTTTTAATACACTGCACAAAGCTGGAGAGATTGTTGGATAAATGCAGTAAGACAGTAGACTCTTGGATCCGCTCTAATCTAGATTCTATACTGTTGTTGGTATTGGAAACACCGCCTTCTTGCCCCTTGGTTTACAGACATGGTTCTAACCTTGAAAAAAGATTGCAAACGCTCGGAATGCTTCTGGCGGAAGCAGTACTTCCTAATGGCAAACAACGATTGAAAGAGGCTATATGTCATAGGGCATGCAGATGCACCCGTGCAGCTTACTACTGAAATTGCATTAAAATTGCAGGTAACTCGTCTAAAGAAGTTCTTCAGATAGTTAAATTCTTCTTGGACCCCTCCCATGGGCCACCACATCCTCCCTTCTCTCAAGAGGATTGCAACAACTTGGCCCAATTTTTTTGCAACAAGGTTGCAACCATTTATTCTACCTTTGATAGCTAATCTACGTTCAACTGTGATACTACAGTCACTAGGGCCCCAATAGAAACTCTGACATCTTTTCAACTGTTAGAGCCCACAACCTTTGCAGCCCTAGGTAAGGCTATCAAATCAGGTTCACCTACCAGCCTCCTACAGCCTGATATGTTTAATATGGTGGGTGACATGCTTTTTCCGATTCTTTTTCAGTTGTTAATACTTCTCAGCCCATGGCCAGGTTCCCAGGGCAAGGAAGCACGACATGGTATTGCCTCTATTAAAGAAACCCAACTGGAGGCCTCAGACTGAGCTAATTATGGCTCAATTTCCCTCTTCTCCCTCCATACTGAGGTTCTTGAAAAGCACATTAATGGCTAGATCTCCACATTCTTAGAAACTCACAAGGTAATGCACCCATCTTAGTCTGGCTTTTGCACAGAGCATAGTACTGAAACTGATCTGCTAGGGGTCATGGAGCATTTGAGGCAGGAATTAGATAGAGAAGGAATGGTAGCACTGATTTTGCTGGGTTTAAGTTCCACCTTCAACACTGTTTCCCACCAGGTGCTCCTTAAAAGAATGGAGGAGGTTGGGATTCCAGGGCTAGCTCTCTCCTTGTTTCAGTCATTTTTGGATGATCGCACTTTTCAGGGAACCACCAAACCATTCGAAACAGAAATATACTCTTTGCCACATGGAGTTCCTTAAGGATCTTCCTTAAGTTCCACCTTTTTTTAAATATATGTGCGACCACTGGCTGATATAGTGGAAAAGTACCACTTCTCCATTTACTCTTAAGCGGACAACAGGCAAATTGCATTTTCACTCTTCGCAAGGATCAATAGCACTTCCCTTAGTATGGTTCACTGACTTAAGGACGTGTCAGACTGAATGAGGATTAACTTCCTTAAACTAAACAGCAGCAAAACGGAGGTGCTCATACTAGGCAACAAACCTTAGTTATAGGGCCCCCACTGTTGGCCAGCCGAACCAGGCACTTGCCCTGTTCCCTGTCTGGCAGATGACAGATTCACCATAGATCGACTGATCACCATGGTGGATGCATGCTGCTTTGTATTGCTTAGATGTCTAAGGAAAATCCTATGGTACTTACAGCTGAATACACAAAATACTGTTGAGTAGGCCCTAATAGTGTTGAGGTTGGAATATGGCAATGTACTATACTTAGGTGCCACCCAGTCCCAACTAGAATCACTGCAGATTGTCCGGAATGCTGCGGCCCACCTTTTATGCCATATCCCTCATAATGTCTCATTCTCCCAGCATCTGCTTCAGTTGCATTGGATTCCTGTACACCAGCGTACTACGTACAAGTAAGCGTGCATATACACGCATTGCCCTTACCACACATGCTTTTACCTCGCATATGCCTTTACCACGCATGCCTTTATAACTTAATGGTAAGGTAGAGACAATGCTCAATGCTGACAAGACGGAGGTCCTGTTCTTTAATCAAGCTGTAACACCCTCCTCAGCGTTATGGTGGCCAGCTGATTTAGGATCCCCCCTACACCTAAGGATTCAGTTAAGAATTTAGGAGTCAGGTGGGACAAAGACCTGTCCCTTGCTACCCATGTTCAACAGGTATCCGCGGCCTGCTTTGGCAAGATAAAAATCATTAGAAAATGTATTGACTTCTTACCTGAGTCAGCACGCAAAACCGTTGTTCACGCCCTAATCACCTCCCATCTTGATTATGCTAACGGTCTCTACATGGGTCTGCCAATTGGACTGATCCGTAGGCTCCAGATAGTGCAGAATTCAGCAGCCAGACTGGTCTGCAAGGTCCCTCTTCGCAAACGTATTTCCCCTTACCTGAGACAGCTGCATTGGCTACCTATGGCCAAGCGCATCGAATTTAAGGCCCTTACGTTTGCCTTCCGGGCATTTCAAGGTAGGGGGCCCAACTACTTGAGGAAGAGACTTCGTCCTTACCAGCAGAACAGATCTCTTAGGTCTAACCGCAAACGGTACCTTACCACCCCCGGTTCGCAAAGGCCAGAATGGGGGAAGGACATTCGAGGTGGGGACTTCTAAATGCTGGAATAACCTACCTCCTCAATTGCGCGCTTTGCAGTCCGAACAGGAATTTAGAAAGGCCTTGAAAACCTGGCTCATTAGTCGCAATGACTAAATGTATACTGACCACTATCTCTACTGCTGTCCGTACTAGCGCCGGGACACCCCATCCGGGGTACCTGCACGCTATACAAATATAGAAAAAAAAAAAAATGCTATTTAAAGGTCAAATTCTCTTTTTTCAAGACAGCGTCATGAGGTTACTAGATATGATTTCATAATTATGATATTAAAGAGTTCACAGTTTCTTGATAAATTGCTATTACAGATTTTATCATATGCTGCCCAATTACATCAAAATTTCCTCAATCTTTCACAATTTCAGGCCAGTGCTCCTATCTTCTATTTGTGCACAAATAGATACATCATCCTTTGATTCAGTTCACATTCTATAGCTATATACACATATATAATTGGGGGACCAACCCACCACAGAAATTGAATAATTGTGTTGATAGTTGCTATTAAAGAAATTCTATTACATCCCAGGCAGGGCAATCTCACCAGTACCATATCCCTCAATGTTCTCCAAAGGAATGACCGTATTATGTACTTTCTCATACTTCAATTCAATATAACATGCATAGATCTAATTAATGTAAGATCCAGACATAGAGAGAAATATACAAAATTGAGATTAAAATTCAAATTAGTATTCAAAGGACCCCTGGATAGATCATTCGAAAGCTCTAACATCTACAGACCAATTAAACGCCATATCTTACCGAAAACAAGGAAGGAGGAGGGGTGCATGTGTACTTCCTTTGTAACATCTGAAGCACAGTTGTGCAGAAACTAACCCACATGCACCTCCTACTCCTCATCCTTGTTTAATCCATCGAGTGAATTTAGTTTGCAAATCCACTATGCACCGTGACTCAAGCTATCTTAGGTGTTTTACTCTATCATTACCCCATGTGTTCTTCTCTGTTGAATCAATAGCAAAAAAACTAAGTTTAGATACATCACTATTATGATATTGTGAGAAGTGTCTTGCTACGGGATATGTGAAATCCAGGTTTTTAACTTCTTGTTGGTGTCCTAACATGCGTTTCCTGAGAGGTAAGGTAGTACTTCTCACATACATAAGAGAGCAAGGGCACTGTAAGACATAGATACAAAAATTTGAAGCACAATTCAGGAATTTCTTAATTTCTCTTTTGTGGCCACCAGAAGTTATAAAACCCACAATATTTGGTACACATTTTCGGGCTTTGCAATGGCCACATTTAAAAACCCCATGGGTCTCACTAACCATGTAGCAGAAGTGCGGTTCCTAGTATGGTAACTTTACGTGAGATGTTCTCATGCATGCCTACAAGGCCCTCCACAACGCTGGACCTGCATACCTCAACCGCCACCTCTCCGTCCACACACCCACTAGACATCTCAGCTTCACCCAACTGGCCCGGGCCACCATCGCCCAGATCCGCAAGACCACAGCTTGAGGAAGATTCTTCTCCTACCTCGCTGCGAAGATCTGGAACTCACTGCCTCTACATTTCAGGCAATCACAGTCTCTGCCGCAATTCAGGAAGGACCTCAAGACCTGGCTTTTTGACTGAACCGCAGATCCACTGCCCCCCAGCGCCTTGAGACTCTAACAGGTGAGTAGTCATGCTCTACAAGAACCCTGATTGATTGATTGCTTGATTTAAATGTTCCCCCAGAGTCCTCCCTCTTTTGTATGTAATGGAGGGGTTGGGTGTCAAGTCTGTGCCTATTACTATATCTTTTCTCAGAACTGCCCAATGCTTATCCGTAAGATTTCTAATCCTTTGTGAGCAAGGTGGTGATAAAACATATATTTTGGTTTTCAGTGTTTTTATTCTCATTGGGATATAGGAGCTTATTCATTGTCAAGGGGCAACTTTCTTCTCTGCTACACTTAATACCTTAGATAAATATCCTCTATTCCAGAAGCTTTGCTTCATGTCAGTGGATTATCTCCTGTACTCTGTGTCTGTACTACAGACCCTTTTGAGCCTCAACAGTTCCGTATAGGGGATACAGTTGATCAAATTATGGGGATGATATCTGTTGAAATGTAGAGCACTGGTACCTGCGGTTTCCTTGCGATACATGGTAGTATTTACTTTACCATTTTCTAACCATAATCTTACGTCAAGGAAATCAATTTGCTTTGAACTCATGGTAGTGGTGAACCAACAGTTTTAAGGATTGTCATTTAACTTATCTAAAAACAGACATGCTTCTTCTTTGGGACCAATCCACAATAGATATACATAGAGCTATATATTTATGTATACATGCATCTATCTATCTATCTATCTATCTATCTGTCTATCTGTGTATAAATTCACTGAAAAAAAAATAAAGGTTACAGGGACATTATAGTCAGGCTCAGAATTCTCATGTACAATACCAGTGAAATTCACCAGTGATAGTTACCTGAGCTAACTATAACTTACGCCGCAATGCACTGCTTATGACCTCACATATTACATCACTCAGGACATGGTCAGTGACATGAATGATGATATCTCAAATGAGTTTATGATTGTTAAACATATATACTAACCTACTACAAAAGTTAAATTACTATACCAGGTGCACTACAACTGAGTGATACTGCTTCTAACATACATTATGTGAGTGGCTGTGTGACTGTATGTATCCTTGTATGTATGGGTGTATGAGTGGCTGTATGGGTGTATAAGTAGGTGTGTGAGTAGCTGTGTGGGTGAGTGTGATGCCGTGTGAGTAGCTGTATTGGTGAGTGAATGGGTGTGTCAGTGGCTTTATGGATGACTATGTGGCAGTGTGAGTGGCTCTATTGGTAGGTCAGTGGGTGTGTAGTGACTGTATGGGTGAGTGAGTGGGTGCCTGAATGGCTGTATGAGGGAGTGACTGGGTGTGAAAGTGGCTGTATTGGTGAGTGAGTGGTTCTTTCAGTGTGGTTTGGTTAAGTGAGTTGGTGTGTGAGTGGCTGTATTGGAGAGTGAGTGTCTTTGTGAATGGCTGTTTGGGTGAGTGAGTGGATGTGTGAGTACTTGTATGGATGTGTTAATGGGTATTTAAGTGTTTGCGTGGGTATGTGTAAACTAATATACTAACCTACATATATACTAACCTACTACAAAAGTTAAATTACTATACCAGGTGCACTACTACTGAGTGATACTGCTTCTAACATATATTATGTGAGTGGCTGTGTGACTGTATGTATCCCTGTATGTATGGGTATGTGAGTGGCTGAATGGTTGTATAAGTAGGTGTGTGAGTAGCTGTGTGGGTGAATGTGATGCCGTGTGAGTACCTGTATTGGTGAGTGAATGGGTGTGTCAGTGGCTTTATGGATGACTATGTGGCAGTGTGAGTGGCTCTATTGGTGGGTCAGTGGGTGTGTAGTGACTGTATGGGTGAGTGAGTGGGTGCCAGAATGGCTATATGAGGGAGTGACTGGGTGTGAAAGTGGCTGTATTGGTGAGAGAGTGGCTCTTTCAGTGGGTGTTTGGTTAAGTGAGTTGGTGTGTGAGTGGCTGTATTGGAGAGTGAGTGTCTTTGTGAATGGCTGTTTTGTTGAGTGAGTGGATGTGTGAGTGCTTGTATGGATGTGTGAATGGGTATTTAAGTGTTTGCGTGGGTATGTGTAAACTAAACAGCAGCACAACGGAGGTGCTCATACTAGGCAACAAACCTTAGTTATAGGGCCCCCACTGTTGGCCAGCCGAACCATGCACTTGCCCTGTTCCCTGTCTGGCAGATGACAGATTCACCATAGAACGACTGATCACCATGGTGGATGCATGCTGCTTTGGATTGCTTAGATGTCTAAGGAAAATCCTATGGTACTTACAGCTGAATACACAAAATACTGTTGAGTAGGCCCTAATAATGTTGAGGTTGGACTATGGCAATGTACTATACTTAGGTGCCACCCAGTCCCGACTAGAATCACTGCAGATTGTCCGGAATGCTGTGGCCCACCTTTTATGCCATATCCCTCATAATGTCTCAGTCTCCCAGCATCTGCTTCAGTTGCATTGGATTCCTGTACAGCAGCGTACTACGTACAAGCAAGCATGCATATACACGCATTGCCCTTACCACACATGCTTTTACCTTGCATATGCCTTTACCACGCATGCCTTTATAACTTAATGGTAAGGTAGAGACAATGCTATTTAAAGGTCAAATTCTCTTTTTTCAAGGCAGCGTCATGAGGTTACTAGATACGATTTCATAATTATGATATTAAAGAGTTCACAGTTTCTTGATAAATTGCTATTACCGATTTTATCATATGCTGCCCAATTACATCAAAGTTCCTCAATCTTTTACAATTTCAGGCCAGTGCCCATATCTTCTATTTGCGTGGGTATGTGAGTGAGTGTGTGAGTGCTATGGGTGAGTTAGTGGCTGTGTTGAGAGGCTGTATGGTTGAGTGAGTGGGTGTCTGATGACTGTGTAGGTAAATAAGTGGGTGTGTGAGTAGCTGTATGGGTGAGTGTGTGGCTATGTGACTGTACAGGTGAGTAATTGGTTGTATGAGTGGTTGTATGGGTGAGTGAATGGTTGTGTGAATGGCTGTACAAGTGAGTGACTGGGTGTGTGAGTGACTCAATGGAGGACTGAGTAAGTGTGTGAGTATTGGTATGGGTCTGTGAATGGGTATATGAGTGGTTGTGTGGGTGTGTGAGTGGGTGTACTAGAGGTTGTATGGGGAGTAAGTGGGTATGTGAGGGACTCTGTTGATGATGTCATCAGTGATGTCATCAGTAATGTCATTAGAGATTTCATCACTGATGTCATGAGTGATGTCACTGGCCATGTCATGAGTGATGTAATATGTGAGGTCATAAGCCGTGCATTGTGGGGGCATAAGTTATAGTTATCTCAGGTAACTATAACTGCAGAATTTCACTGATTTTGTACGAGGGAAATCTGAGCCTAAATATAACGTCCCTGTAACCTTTGGTTTTTTCAGTGAATTCCTAAGGATTTTTAAATTCTATTTCCTAACTATAACCTCCCTATAACCTTTGTTTTTTTAAGTGAAAGTCTATGATTTTTAGGTTTCGCCTGCTCAGCACTTGCGATGTGCTTGTGAGATCTATTGTTTTTAATATAAACTTAAAATAGGCTTATATCCCACCTCCTCTTTTTTCTGGCTTTTCATTGGTTCTCGTGCCTGCCACATAATCTTCCTCCATTTCAGTTGGCTGTAACATATTTTCCTGCATTTACTAATGCTTGTTCCTCGTCTGCTTCGTCTTGTTACCAAAATACTGTTAACAGTCGCTTTGGTGGAATTTTGTTTTTCATAGTTTTGCCTCTTTCTGCTTTCTCATCTTACAGCAGATTTATACAGTGCAACTTATCACCAGAGAGATTAAGTGATTTGCCCAGAATATCAGGATGTTGCACCGCTCAGACTTGAACCGGGATCCCCAGCTCTTGTGTCAGCAGCTCTGGCCGTTGTGCCACATCCTCTCCACTCCCATGTTGCTTGTTCAGACGTGCTTCTATGTTGTTTCCCATCAAAATAGAAGCAGGACAACCTGACGGGAAAGCCTGCGACGAAAAACACCACGTAATAATGAGCATTCAAGAAAAGAAATTTAATAACGTAACTTCACTTTCAGTCATGTGGAAACACTGATGTCATGTCAGAGAATAACAGAGCATAACAGCTACATCCCTGTTTGTTGTTCTTATTAGTTATATTTTTATTCATCTGTCGTATCACATATTTACTCTATTGAATAAACATATCAAAATATGAATTCAGTTATTTCGGTGAATCGTCTTTTTGTCATAAATTTATGGGAGTAATGTCATTAATAACTTACTTCAGAACAATATAAAACATGCCTAAGCTGGCCGCCATATTTTTTTAATGGCTCAGCATTCACTGTCTTAACCCGACTTGTCTCTTTACAATGTCTTGGATAAGACCGAGGTCCCGCCAATAATAGGTAGGAAGTAGACACGCTCTCCGGCTCCTGTTGCTGAAGAAACATACAATATCCAGGCAGTTTGGATTTTCATTAACAGGATGCAAAGGGTGTCAGTGTGAGAGTGCTGGGGGACATGGCAAAGCAAGGGCTAAGAGCTCACAAGCTAATAACTTGGGTGCAAATGGGATTTTTAAGAGCAAGGGAGGGTGAGATGAGATCAGAGATGTATGAGGGTAGCTGTTCAGTGCATTTAATAGCCTGAGAGACAGCAATTTCTTTGAGCTAGAATGAGAGCCTCTTGAGCCAGATCAATCAGAGACACTAGATCTGAGATAGAAAATAACTAATTTGTGAAGGTGAGAATGCTAGTGGTAGAGAACTTGGTGATAAAGTGGGATAAATAGCGAGCACACCTGAGCTGTGGTTTCCATGAGACAGATAATTGTTATTTATATTTGTTGTATGCACAGCATTAAGAGGGTTGGGTCCTTCACTTTGAAATGTCCCCTACCCTATCAAGCCCTATATTCATGCTTTAACTTTAAAAGCAAAAACACTGATCGATTTCTCAACAATGTAAAAACCTTTAAAGTATTCCACGTAAGTGCTGTGATCTCATTTGAGATGTCATCAGTGATGTCATCAGTGATGTCACTGACCATGTCATAAATGATGTAATATGTGACGTCATCAGCAGTGCATTGCGGGGCGCGAGTTATAGTTAGCTGAACTAACTATAACGGTGGAATTTCTCTGGTTTTGTACGAGTGAAATCTCCAACTAACTATAACGTCCCTGAAACCTATGGTTTTTTCAGTGAATTTCTAAAGTGTTTTAAATGCTAATTTCTAACAATAACGTGCCTGAAACCTATGGTTTTTTCAATGAATTTCAAAGGTTTTTTAAATGCTAATTTTTATCTATAACGTCCCTATTAAGTCCCCTTGAATCCTGAGGGTCCCTGGGGGACAACTAGCCCACCAGGTACCTCCAGTAAGCGCCACAGAGCTGCATTGCAGAGTGGTGTAAAAAGGGGCGTGGCCTCGGACCACCTCTCTGCAACGCAGCTCTGTGACACTTACTGGAGGTACCTGGTGAGCTAGTTGGCCCTTAGAGACCCTCAGGATTGAACGTGACTTAATCCCCCAATTTACAATGCGCCAGGGGGCACATTTGCACACTTGTTTTGTTAGGCCCTGCACCACTGTGCAAACGCGCCCCCTGGCGTGTTGTAAATTGGGGGATTAATTCCCCTTGAGTCCTGAGGGTCCCTGGGGCCCAACTAGCCCACCAGGTACCTCCAGTAAGGGCCACAAGGCTGCGTTGCAGAGAGGTGGTCCGAGGCCATGCCCCTTTTACACCTCTCTGCAACGCAGCTCTGTGGCGCTTGCTGGAGGTACCTGGTAGGCTAGTTGTCCCCCAGGGACCCCCAGTATTCAAGGGGAATTAATTCCCCAACTTACAACGCGATTTATTCTGTTGCCATGATGAAGTAAACTCCATCCGCTATGATATAAATTTACTGTTAATCTATGTCTGAGATATTGTGTAACCTTAGTTTTTTCTCAAAACCAAAATCCCTTAAACTATCTTATTAGCATGGGCGCAGCTGGGTAAGGAAGTCCAGCGTGGGTATATAAGCAGTCAGGGCTACGGAAACAGTGTTGCGCCCTCCTCAGGAGTAAAGCCTGGGCAAAAGGGGGGCCGGCGTTCATCTGGAAACAAACGTATTCGATGAATAAAGTATAACTGCTTATATACCCATGCTGGACTTCCTTACCTGGCTGCGGCCGTGTTAATTCAAGCTTTCACTCCCCAGAGGCTGCCCTTTCCGGCGCCGGAATCACCCATCGGAAACACAAGAGAACTTGACCGCAACCTGCTCGCACCTCCCGCAAAGCGGACATCTTCTTGGAGAACACACGATTCCCCATCATTGCATTCGGACATGAAGGCACGCCTTCAATACCTTGACCGATTTACTTTGGTCATAGCAGCTATTTTCTACCTCTTGTGGACTCGTTCCCATTACAGCACTGACCGAACTCTTTGTAACCCGGTCCTGATGATGACTTGAATTACTTACAGGTTGAAACTCCAACCATTCTGCACATCCTTGGGTGTTTTTTTGGTTCCTTAAATCAGTGGAATTTTTCTTGTACTACCAATATACTTTTTTAACCATTCTTCAAATCATATTTTTTGTGCCGTTTTCCGCTGTATCTCACACAATCTCACGTGCCACTTGTGCCATTTACTTCTTGCACGAGCATGTATGTGCACACAAATGTTTGGGTTCCACCCACACACAATGTAAACAGTGCTGATATAACTATTGCTGTCTATACTTTTCTAAATACAGATCATTCTATATGGTTCGTACAAATCTTTGTTGTCTCCCTTTCTTTCCTTTCAACTGTAATTGATGGTTTTTACTTTACGAAATTGCTTACTAAAGTATTACCTGTTGAGACATTGTTGATTACTAAACTTTCTAAAAGTGGCATTTTCAGAATATCCGACTTTAAGTTTGATTCAATGGCTTTTAATACACTGCACAAAGCTGGAGAGATTGTTGGATAAATGCAGTAAGACAGTAGACTCTTGGATCCGCTCTAATCTAGATTCTATACTGTTGTTGGTATTGGAAACACCGCCTTCTTGCCCCTTGGTTTACAGACATGGTTCTAACCTTGAAAAAAGATTGCAAACGCTCGGAATGCTTCTGGCGGAAGCAGTACTTCCTAATGGCAAACAACGATTGAAAGAGGCTATATGTCATAGGGCATGCAGATGCACCCGTGCAGCTTACTACTGAAATTGCATTAAAATTGCAGGTAACTCGTCTAAAGAAGTTCTTCAGATAGTTAAATTCTTCTTGGACCCCTCCCATGGGCCACCACATCCTCCCTTCTCTCAAGAGGATTGCAACAACTTGGCCCAATTTTTTTGCAACAAGGTTGCAACCATTTATTCTACCTTTGATAGCTAATCTACGTTCAACTGTGATACTACAGTCACTAGGGCCCCAATAGAAACTCTGACATCTTTTCAACTGTTAGAGCCCACAACCTTTGCAGCCCTAGGTAAGGCTATCAAATCAGGTTCACCTACCAGCCTCCTACAGCCTGATATGTTTAATATGGTGGGTGACATGCTTTTTCCGATTCTTTTTCAGTTGTTAATACTTCTCAGCCCATGGCCAGGTTCCCAGGGCAAGGAAGCACGACATGGTATTGCCTCTATTAAAGAAACCCAACTGGAGGCCTCAGACTGAGCTAATTATGGCTCAATTTCCCTCTTCTCCCTCCATACTGAGGTTCTTGAAAAGCACATTAATGGCTAGATCTCCACATTCTTAGAAACTCACAAGGTAATGCACCCATCTTAGTCTGGCTTTTGCACAGAGCATAGTACTGAAACTGATCTGCTAGGGGTCATGGAGCATTTGAGGCAGGAATTAGATAGAGAAGGAATGGTAGCACTGATTTTGCTGGGTTTAAGTTCCACCTTCAACACTGTTTCCCACCAGGTGCTCCTTAAAAGAATGGAGGAGGTTGGGATTCCAGGGCTAGCTCTCTCCTTGTTTCAGTCATTTTTGGATGACCGCACTTTTCAGGGAACCACCAAACCATTCGAAACAGAAATATACTCTTTGCCACATGGAGTTCCTTAAGGATCTTCCTTAAGTTCCACCTTTTTAAATATATGTGCGACCACTGGCTGATATAGTGGAAAAGTACCACTTCTCCATTTACTCTTAAGCGGACAACAGGCAAATTGCATTTTCACTCTTCGCAAGGATCAATAGCACTTCCCTTAGTATGGTTCACTGACTTAAGGACGTGTCAGACTGAATGAGGATTAACTTCCTTAAACTAAACAGCAGCAAAACGGAGGTGCTCATACTAGGCAACAAACCTTAGTTATAGGGCCCCCACTGTTGGCCAGCCGAACCAGGCACTTGCCCTGTTCCCTGTCTGGCAGATGACAGATTCACCATAGATCGACTGATCACCATGGTGGATGCATGCTGCTTTGTATTGCTTAGATGTCTAAGGAAAATCCTATGGTACTTACAGCTGAATACACAAAATACTGTTGAGTAGGCCCTAATAGTGTTGAGGTTGGAATATGGCAATGTACTATACTTAGGTGCCACCCAGTCCCAACTAGAATCACTGCAGATTGTCCGGAATGCTGCGGCCCACCTTTTATGCCATATCCCTCATAATGTCTCATTCTCCCAGCATCTGCTTCAGTTGCATTGGATTCCTGTACACCAGCGTACTACGTACAAGTAAGCGTGCATATACACGCATTGCCCTTACCACACATGCTTTTACCTCGCATATGCCTTTACCACGCATGCCTTTATAACTTAATGGTAAGGTAGAGACAATGCTCAATGCTGACAAGACGGAGGTCCTGTTCTTTAATCAAGCTGTAACACCCTCCTCAGCGTTATGGTGGCCAGCTGATTTAGGATCCCCCCTACACCTAAGGATTCAGTTAAGAATTTAGGAGTCAGGTGGGACAAAGACCTGTCCCTTGCTACCCATGTTCAACAGGTATCCGCGGCCTGCTTTGGCAAGATAAAAATCATTAGAAAATGTATTGACTTCTTACCTGAGTCAGCACGCAAAACCGTTGTTCACGCCCTAATCACCTCCCATCTTGATTATGCTAACGGTCTCTACATGGGTCTGCCAATTGGACTGATCCGTAGGCTCCAGATAGTGCAGAATTCAGCAGCCAGACTGGTCTGCAAGGTCCCTCTTCGCAAACGTATTTCCCCTTACCTGAGACAGCTGCATTGGCTACCTATGGCCAAGCGCATCGAATTTAAGGCCCTTACGTTTGCCTTCCGGGCATTTCAAGGTAGGGGGCCCAACTACTTGAGGAAGAGACTTCGTCCTTACCAGCAGAACAGATCTCTTAGGTCTAACCGCAAACGGTACCTTACCACCCCCGGTTCGCAAAGGCCAGAATGGGGGAAGGACATTCGAGGTGGGGACTTCTAAATGCTGGAATAACCTACCTCCTCAATTGCGCGCTTTGCAGTCCGAACAGGAATTTAGAAAGGCCTTGAAAACCTGGCTCATTAGTCGCAATGACTAAATGTATACTGACCACTATCTCTACTGCTGTCCGTACTAGCGCCGGGACACCCCATCCGGGGTACCTGCACGCTATACAAATATAGAAAAAAAAAAAATGCTATTTAAAGGTCAAATTCTCTTTTTTCAAGACAGCGTCATGAGGTTACTAGATATGATTTCATAATTATGATATTAAAGAGTTCACAGTTTCTTGATAAATTGCTATTACAGATTTTATCATATGCTGCCCAATTACATCAAAATTTCCTCAATCTTTCACAATTTCAGGCCAGTGCTCCTATCTTCTATTTGTGCACAAATAGATACATCATCCTTTGATTCAGTTCACATTCTATAGCTATATACACATATATAATTGGGGGACCAACCCACCACAGAAATTGAATAATTGTGTTGATAGTTGCTATTAAAGAAATTCTATTACATCCCAGGCAGGGCAATCTCACCAGTACCATATCCCTCAATGTTCTCCAAAGGAATGACCGTATTATGTACTTTCTCATACTTCAATTCAATATAACATGCATAGATCTAATTAATGTAAGATCCAGACATAGAGAGAAATATACAAAATTGAGATTAAAATTCAAATTAGTATTCAAAGGACCCCTGGATAGATCATTCGAAAGCTCTAACATCTACAGACCAATTAAACGCCATATCTTACCGAAAACAAGGAAGGAGGAGGGGTGCATGTGTACTTCCTTTGTAACATCTGAAGCACAGTTGTGCAGAAACTAACCCACATGCACCTCCTACTCCTCATCCTTGTTTAATCCATCGAGTGAATTTAGTTTGCAAATCCACTATGCACCGTGACTCAAGCTATCTTAGGTGTTTTACTCTATCATTACCCCATGTGTTCTTCTCTGTTGAATCAATAGCAAAAAAACTAAGTTTAGATACATCACTATTATGATATTGTGAGAAGTGTCTTGCTACGGGATATGTGAAATCCAGGTTTTTAACTTCTTGTTGGTGTCCTAACATGCGTTTCCTGAGAGGTAAGGTAGTACTTCTCACATACATAAGAGAGCAAGGGCACTGTAAGACATAGATACAAAAATTTGAAGCACAATTCAGGAATTTCTTAATTTCTCTTTTGTGGCCACCAGAGGTTATAAAACCCACAATATTTGGTACACATTTTCGGGCTTTGCAATGGCCACATTTAAAAACCCCATGGGTCTCACTAACCATGTAGCAGAAGTGCGGTTCCTAGTATGGTAACTTTACGTGAGATGTTCTCATGCATGCCTACAAGGCCCTCCACAACGCTGGACCTGCATACCTCAACCGCCACCTCTCCGTCCACACACCCACTAGACATCTCAGCTTCACCCAACTGGCCCGGGCCACCATCGCCCAGATCCGCAAGACCACAGCTTGAGGAAGATTCTTCTCCTACCTCGCTGCGAAGATCTGGAACTCACTGCCTCTACATTTCAGGCAATCACAGTCTCTGCCGCAATTCAGGAAGGACCTCAAGACCTGGCTTTTTGACTGAACCGCAGATCCACTGCCCCCCAGCGCCTTGAGACTCTAACAGGTGAGTAGTCATGCTCTACAAGAACCCTGATTGATTGATTGCTTGATTTAAATGTTCCCCAGAGTCCTCCCTCTTTTGTATGTAATGGAGGGGTTGGGTGTCAAGTCTGTGCCTATTACTATATCTTTTCTCAGAACTGCCCAATGCTTATCCGTAAGATTTCTAATCCTTTGTGAGCAAGGTGGTGATAAAACATATATTTTGGTTTTCAGTGTTTTTATTCTCATTGGGATATAGGAGCTTATTCATTGTCAAGGGGCAACTTTCTTCTCTGCTACACTTAATACCTTAGATAAATATCCTCTATTCCAGAAGCTTTGCTTCATGTCAGTGGATTATCTCCTGTACTCTGTGTCTGTACTACAGACCCTTTTGAGCCTCAACAGTTCCGTATAGGGGATACAGTTGATCAAATTATGGGGATGATATCTGTTGAAATGTAGAGCACTGGTACCTGCGGTTTCCTTGCGATACATGGTAGTATTTACTTTACCATTTTCTAACCATAATCTTACGTCAAGGAAATCAATTTGCTTTGAACTCATGGTAGTGGTGAACCAACAGTTTTAAGGATTGTCATTTAACTTATCTAAAAACAGACATGCTTCTTCTTTGGGACCAATCCACAATAGATATACATAGAGCTATATATTTATGTATACATGCATCTATCTATCTATCTATCTATCTATCTATCTATCTATCTATCTGTGTATAAATTCACTGAAAAAAAAATAAAGGTTACAGGGACATTATAGTCAGGCTCAGAATTCCCATGTACAATACCAGTGAAATTCACCAGTGATAGTTACCTGAGCTAACTATAACTTACGCCGCAATGCACTGCTTATGACCTCACATATTACATCACTCAGGACATGGTCAGTGACATGACTGATGATATCTCAAATGAGTTTATGATTGTTAAACATATATACTAACCTACTACAAAAGTTAAATTACTATACCAGGTGCACTACTACTGAGTGATACTGCTTCTAACATATATTATGTGAGTGGCTGTGTGACTGTATGTATCCCTGTATGTATGGGTATGTGAGTGGCTGAATGGTTGTATAAGTAGGTGTGTGAGTAGCTGTGTGGGTGAATGTGATGTAGTGTGAGTACCTGTATTGGTGAGTGAATGGGTGTGTCAGTGGCTTTATGGATGACTATGTGGCAGTGTGAGTGGCTCTATTGGTGGGTCAGTGGGTGTGTAGTGACTGTATGGGTGAGTGAGTGGGTGCCAGAATGGCTATATGAGGGAGTGACTGGGTGTGAAAGTGGCTGTATTGGTGAGAGAGTGGCTCTTTCAGTGGGTGTTTGGTTAAGTGAGTTGGTGTGTGAGTGGCTGTATTGGAGAGTGAGTGTCTTTGTGAATGGCTGTTTTGTTGAGTGAGTGGATGTGTGAGTGCTTGTATGGATGTGTGAATGGGTATTTAAGTGTTTGCGTGGGTATGTGTAAACTAAACAGCAGCACAACGGAGGTGCTCATACTAGGCAACAAACCTTAGTTATAGGGCCCCCACTGTTGGCCAGCCGAACCATGCACTTGCCCTGTTCCCTGTCTGGCAGATGACAGATTCACCATAGAACGACTGATCACCATGGTGGATGCATGCTGCTTTGGATTGCTTAGATGTCTAAGGAAAATCCTATGGTACTTACAGCTGAATACACAAAATACTGTTGAGTAGGCCCTAATAATGTTGAGGTTGGACTATGGCAATGTACTATACTTAGGTGCCACCCAGTCCCGACTAGAATCACTTCAGATTGTCCGGAATGCTGTGGCCCACCTTTTATGCAATATCCCTCATAATGTCTCAGTCTCCCAGCATCTGCTTCAGTTGCATTGGATTCCTGTACAGCAGCGTACTACGTACAAGCAAGCATGCATATACACGCATTGCCCTTACCACACATGCTTTTACCTTGCATATGCCTTTACCACGCATGCCTTTATAACTTAATGGTAAGGTAGAGACAATGCTATTTAAAGGTCAAATTCTCTTTTTTCAAGGCAGCGTCATGAGGTTACTAGATATGATTTCATAATTATGATATTAAAGAGTTCACAGTTTCTTGATAAATTGCTATTACCGATTTTATCATATGCTGCCCAATTACATCAAAGTTCCTCAATCTTTTACAATTTCAGGCCAGTGCCCATATCTTCTATTTGCGTGGGTATGTGAGTGAGTGTGTGAGTGCTATGGGTGAGTTAGTGGCTGTGTTGAGAGGCTGTATGGTTGAGTGAGTGGGTGTCTGATGACTGTGTAGGTAAATAAGTGGGTGTGTGAGTAGCTGTATGGGTGAGTGTGTGGCTATGTGACTGTACAGGTGAGTAATTGGTTGTATGAGTGGTTGTATGGGTGAGTGAATGGTTGTGTGAATGGCTGTACAAGTGAGTGACTGGGTGTGTGAGTGACTCAATGGAGGACTGAGTAAGTGTGTGAGTATTGGTATGGGTCTGTGAATGGGTATATGAGTGGTTGTGTGGGTGTGTGAGTGGGTGTACTAGAGGTTGTATGGGGAGTAAGTGGGTATGTGAGGGACTCTGTTGATGATGTCATCAGTGATGTCATAAGTAATGTCATTAGAGATTTCATCAGTGATGTCATGAGTGATGTCACTGGCCATGTCATGAGTGATGTAATATGTGAGGTCATAAGCCGTGCATTGTGGGGGCATAAGTTATAGTTATCTCAGGTAACTATAACTGCAGAATTTCACTGATTTTGTACGAGGGAAATCTGAGCCTAAATATAACGTCCCTGTAACCTTTGGTTTTTTCAGTGAATTCCTAAGGATTTTTAAATTCTATTTCCTAACTATAACCTCCCTATAACCTTTGTTTTTTTAAGTGAATGTCTATGATTTTTAGGTTTCGCCTGCTCAGCACTTGCGATGTGCTTGTGAGATCTATTGTTTTTAATATAAACTTAAAATAGGCTTATATCCCACCTCCTCTTTTTTCTGGCTTTTCATTGGTTCTCGTGCCTGCCACATAATCTTCCTCCATTTCAGTTGGCTGTAACATATTTTCCTGCATTTACTAATGCTTGTTCCTCGTCTGCTTCGTCTTGTTACCAAAATACTGTTAACAGTCGCTTTGGTGGAATTTTGTTTTTCATAGTTTTGCCTCTTTCTGCTTTCTCATCTTACAGCAGATTTATACAGTGCAACTTATCACCAGAGAGATTAAGTGATTTGCCCAGAATATCAGGATGTTGCACCGCTCAGACTTGAACCGGGATCCCCAGCTCTTGTGTCAGCAGCTCTGGCCGTTGTGCCACATTCTCTCCACTCCCATGTTGCTTGTTCAGACGTGCTTCTATGTTGTTTCCCATCAAAATAGAAGCAGGACAACCTGACGGGAAAGCCTGCGACGAAAAACACCACGTAATAATGAGCATTCAAGAAAAGAAATTTAATAACGTAACTTCACTTTCAGTCATGTGGAAACACTGATGTCATGTCAGAGAATAACAGAGCATAACAGCTACATCCCTGTTTGTTGTTCTTATTAGTTATATTTTTATTCATCTGTCGTATCACATATTTACTCTATTGAATAAACATATCAAAATATGAATTCAGTTATTTCGGTGAATCGTCTTTTTGTCATAAATTTATGGGAGTAATGTCATTAATAACTTACTTCAGAACAATATAAAACATGCCTAAGCTGGCCGCCATATTTTTTTAATGGCTCAGCATTCACTGTCTTAACCCGACTTGTCTCTTTACAATGTCTTGGATAAGACCGAGGTCCCGCCAATAATAGGTAGGAAGTAGACACGCTCTCCGGCTCCTGTTGCTGAAGAAACATACAATATCCAGGCAGTTTGGATTTTCATTAACAGGATGCAAAGGGTGTCAGTGTGAGAGTGCTGGGGGACATGGCAAAGCAAGGGCTAAGAGCTCACAAGCTAATAACTTGGGTGCAAATGGGATTTTTAAGAGCAAGGGAGGGTGAGATGAGATCAGAGATGTATGAGGGTAGCTGTTCAGTGCATTTAATAGCCTGAGAGACAGCAATTTCTTTGAGCTAGAATGAGAGCCTCTTGAGCCAGATCATTCAGAGACACTAGATCTGAGATAGAAAATAACTAATTTGTGAAGGTGAGAATGCTAGTGGTAGAGAACTTGGTGATAAAGTGGGATAAATAGCGAGCACACCTGAGCTGTGGTTTCCATGAGACAGATAATTGTTATTTATATTTGTTGTATGCACAGCATTAAGAGGGTTGGGTCCTTCACTTTGAAATGTCCCCTACCCTATCAAGCCCTATATTCATGCTTTAACTTTAAAAGCAAAAACACTGATCGATTTCTCAACAATGTAAAAACCTTTAAAGTATTCCACGTAAGTGCTGTGATCTCATTTGAGATGTCATCAGTGATGTCATCAGTGATGTCACTGACCATGTCATAAATGATGTAATATGTGACGTCATCAGCAGTGCATTGCGGGGCGCGAGTTATAGTTAGCTGAACTAACTATAACGGTGGAATTTCTCTGGTTTTGTACGAGTGAAATCTCCAACTAACTATAACGTCCCTGAAACCTATGGTTTTTTCAGTGAATTTCTAAAGTTTTTTAAATGCTAATTTCTAACAATAACGTGCCTGAAACCTATGGTTTTTTCAATGAATTTCAAAGGTTTTTTAAATGCTAATTTTTATCTATAACGTCCCTATTAAGTCCCCTTGAATCCTGAGGGTCCCTGGGGGACAACTAGCCCACCAGGTACCTCCAGTAAGCGCCACAGAGCTGCATTGCAGAGTGGTGTAAAAAGGGGCGTGGCCTCGGACCACCTCTCTGCAACGCAGCTCTGTGGCACTTACTGGAGGTACCTGGTGAGCTAGTTGGCCCTTAGAGACCCTCAGGATTGAACGTGACTTAATCCCCCAATTTACAATGCGCCAGGGGGCACATTTGCACACTTGTTTTGTTAGGCCCCGCCCCCTCCCTGCACCACTGTGCAAACGCGCCCCCTGGCGTGTTGTAAATTGGGGGATTAATTCCCCTTGAGTCCTGAGGGTCCCTGGGGCCCAACTAGCCCACCAGGTACCTCCAGTAAGGGCCACAAGGCTGCGTTGCAGAGAGGTGGTCCGAGGCCATGCCCCTTTTTACACCTCTCTGCAACGCAGCTCTGTGGCGCTTGCTGGAGGTACCTGGTAGGCTAGTTGTCCCCCAGGGACCCCCAGTATTCAAGGGGAATTAATTCCCCAACTTACAACGCGCCAGGGGGCGCGTTTGATGAGTGCTGCAGGAAGGGGTCGGGGCCTCCGGCGCGATGCCGGCTTTTTTTAAAATTTAATTTTTGTCAAAGGGGGGCTGTGTGGCCCCCCTTTTTTTACAAAATGTTGGGCCCTGGGGACCCTATCCCCCAGGGCCTGACCCATTTTTGTACTTTAAAAAAAAAAAAACGGGAAGGGGGCCGCGCGGCCCCCCTCCAGAGGCCAATTTCGGCCCCGGGGACCCCATCCCCGGGGCATAGCCACAATTTTTTTTTTTTAATTTTGTATTTTTTAAGGAGGGGGGCTGCATGGCCCCCCTCCTGAGGCCTCTATTGGCCCCGGAGATCCCATCCCCTGGGGCCGGCCTTTCCTTTTTTAAAAAAAATTTAAAAAAATATTACGGGGGAGGGGGGCCGTGTGGCCCCCCTCCCGGGCAACTTTTGGCCCCGGGGACCCCATCCCCCGGGGCCGGCCCTCTCCGTTGGGGACCGTGGGGGGAGCCCCAACGCCCCCACGGTCCCAGCCGGCTCCCCGCCTCCTGCGGGAGCCGGCATTGCTTCTCCACACGGGGAGCTGCTGACATGCAGCTCCCCTTGTGGAAAGCAATCTGGTTTGGATTTTGAAAGCGAGAGCAGGTTTCCCTGCTCTTGCTTTCAAAATCCGAACCAGTGTTTGCTATGACAGGGCTCCCGCCCTGTCATAGCAAACAGCAGTGTCCCGGGGGTGGGCACCCTGAAGCCCATGGTTTTTTCTGTGAATTTCAAAGGTTTTTTAAATGCTAATTTCTAACTATAACGTCCCTGAAACCTGTGGTTTTTTCAGTGAATTTCAAAGGTTTTTTAAATGCTAATTTCTAACTATGCCTACAGAGGTAGGACATGTGCAGAAAGAGGAAGAAAGGCGCAGAAAGAAGCAACAGAAATGCAGAAAGAGGCAACAGAAGTCCAGAAAGATGAAGAAAGGTGCAGAAAGAAGCAAGAGATGTGCACAAAGAGCCGACAGAGGAGCAGAAAGAGGCCTTGTTGCAAAGTCATCCTGTGCCCCCAACTTTTTGCTGACGGGTACTGGTGGTAACTGACTCTGACTAACCAGGCCTAGAGCCAGTGCTATGCTAAAAGACACTTAGAATACAGTGAAAACACCTACATACACTAGGGAACACTACGCGTTGGGGTACCCCTGTGATTGGCATGACCTCCTCTGTAAGCCCTAGTACATAATAGGGCAGGGGGATTAAAACTACCTCTAAGTCAGAGGTGCAGAAAGACGCTTCTTTAAGTAGTAGTCACATTTGCAGAGTGGTGGACAAAGGGTGCTGGGCCTCCGACCAGCGCTCAGGAATTCCGCTGCATAGGACTTAGACGAGGTACCAAGAGGGCTTCTTGGCCCCCAAAGTCCCTCCGGAGTAAATTGGACTTCATCCCCCATCCCGTAGTCTGCCAGGAGGCGCGTTTGCAGAGTGTTGGAGAAAAGGGGGCATGTCCTCCTTAGACGTCTTAGCAATCCCACTGTGTGGGATTTACTGCAGGTAACAGGAGGGGTAGTTGGCCCCCAAGGACATCCTTGATGGCCAACTACCCCTTCTATTACCTCCAGTAAGTCCCACACAGCAGGATTGCTAAGTTCTCATAGCAGGCCACGCCCCCTTTGCCCATCACTCTGCAAACGCGCTCCCTGGCGCGCTCTTGGATGGGGATTGAAGTCCCCTTCGCTGCTAGGGGTCCTTTAGGGGCCAACTAGCCTACGTCTTACCTCCAGTAAGCCTCACACAGTGGAATTGCTGAGAGGTGGACAAAGGCCACGCCCCTTTCCCCACCACTCTGCAAACGCGCCTCCTGGCGCGTTCTAAGTTGGGGTATTAAGTCCCCTTCATTCCTGAGGGTCCCTGGGGGCCAACTAGCCCACCAGGTACCTCCAGTATGTGCCACAGAGCTGCGTTTCAGAGAGATGGTCCGAGGCCACGCCCCCTTTCTACACCACTCTGCAAACGCAGCTCCTGGCACACTGCTGCTCGGGGGATGAAGTCCACTTGTGTCCTGAGGTCCTCAGGACACAAGAGGACCTCATCGCCCCACCACCAGTGCGCCAAAGAGGCGCATTTGCAGAGTGGTGTAAAAAGGGGCGTGGCCTTGGACCACCTCTCTACAACGCAGCTCTGTGGTGCATACTGGAGGTACCTGGTGGGCTAGTTGGCCCCCAGGGACCCTCAGGAATGAAGGGGACTTAATACCCCAACTTAGAACGCGCCAGGGGGCGCATTCACAGAGTGCTCTAGGGAGGGGGCGGGGCCTCCGGCGAGATGCCGGCTTTTTATTTTATTTTATTTTTTTAGAAGGGGGGCTGTGTGGCCCCCCTTCTTTTACAATATTTGGGGCCCTGGGGACCCCATCCCCCAGGGCCTGACCCCTTTTTATCAACATTTTTTTAAAAAATCGGGAAGGGGCCCGCGTGGCCCCCCTCCCGAGGCCAATTTAGGCCCCGGGGACCCCATTCCCCGGGGCATGGCCAACATTTCATTTATTTTATTATTTATATTTGGAGGGGGCCGGTGGCCCCCTCCTAAGGCCAATTATGGCCCCGGGGACCCCATCCCCCGGGGGTGGCCTTTCCTTATTTTTTTTTTTTATTTTTAATTATTGGGGAGTGGGGCCGCGTGGCCTCCCTCCCAGGACACTTCTGGCCCCAGGGACCCCATCCCCCGGGGCCTGGCCTCTGTGATTGGGACCGTGGGGGGAGCCCCAATGCCCCCATGGTCCCGCCGGCTCCCCACCTCCTGCGGAAGCTGGCATTGCTCTTGAGCAAGGGGAGCTGCTGACATGCAGCTCCTCTTGCTCAAAAGCAATCCTGCTTTGCTTCATTGAAGCGAGAGCAGGTTTCCCTGCTCTCGCTTCAATGAAGCAAAGCAGAGTTTGCTATGGCAGGGTGGGAGCCGTGCTCCTGCCCAGCAATCGCAAACAGCAATGTCCCGGGGGTGGGCACCCCGGGACATTGCAGGAGCCGGCCCTGGGGGGTGGCAGTCCCCAGGGACATCGAGGGCTCCAGGAGGGGGGCCGCGCGGCTCCCCTCCCTCGATTTGCATAGCCCCGGGGAGGTGGTGGTCCCCGGGGCCGGGGGTCCGCAACGGACCCCTGTATTTAAATATTCAATGCCCTGGGGAGGTGGTGTTCCCCGGGGCAGTGTGGGGAGGTGCAGGAGCCCCCCCCACACACCTTTATTTTTAATTTCAGTCCCCGGGGCAGCGTGGGGTTGTTGGGACCCCCCCACGCCTTTATAAACAAAGCCCCGGGGAGGTGGCGGTCCCCGGGGCTGCGGGGGGGCCACGTGCCCCCTGCATTCAAATTAATAAGCCCCGGGGAGGTGGCGGTCCCCAGGGCTGTGGGGGCCCCCATGGGCCCCCGCAAATTAATCACTGATTACCCCCGGGACCTGGCCCACCCAGGGGCTTTTTGAAAACAAAGCGCGGGAGCCCGCGCTTCGTTTTTATTTTATTTTCATGGCAGGATTCGCGACCCCAACGCGAATACTGCTGTTTTAAAAAAAACAATGCTTTTTTTGGCCCTGAGCAGGCCTAGGGGGTCAGGGTGTTTCTACCCTGCCCCCTTTTCTTGTTTTTCAACCTTTTTTCCACTCTTTTCTTGTGACTTGGTTACCGAGTCACAAGATGGCTGCCAACACTTCCTGGTTTGGAGTGTTGGCAGCCAATCAGAGTGAAGCTCGTGCCCGGGAGGGTTTGCGAACCCTCCTCGGTGCTCAGATATCGATATTTTTCTTTTTTAATTTTCACAGGAACTACTAAACGGATTTACACCATTTAAAAAAAAGGGCGCACTCTAAGCCAAGACCTACTTTTTTGCCAAATTTGGTGTAATTCCGTTCAGCAGGTCGGGCTGTAGCCTGTAATAAAGTTTCCTATGGAAAATAACATGGAGAAAACGTGCTTTGGGACCCCCCCTTTATTCTCGGCCCCAGCTTGACGAATCACCCCGAAACTTTCAACACACAAACTGAGCGGTCCGGCCCTATTTTTTGGAAAATTTTACGAAGATTTGTCAAACGGCGCCAAAGATATTGGCAAATCAAAAAACGCTTTTCCTATGGAAACTAGGTCCTAACTATAACTACCTACTGGCGACCTCCAGTAGGTAATATATATATATATATATATATATATATATATATATATTCACTGAAAAACCATAGGTTTTAGGGACAGTTTTAGTTACTTGGACATTGCACTCGTACAAAACCCGTGAAATTCCCCCGTTATAGTTAGTTCAGCTAACTATAACTCGCGCCCCGCAATGCACTGCTGATGACGTCACATATTACATCACTCATGACATGGTCAGTGACATCACTGATGACATCACTGATGACATCTCAAATGACATCACTGATGACATCATCCAGTGACTGTGTGTTTCTGTAAAGTTTAAATATTTTTAATATATATAGGAAAAGACGTATTGAAGAATGAGTGGGTGTGTAAGTGTCTGTATGGATGATTTAGTAGGTGCGTGACTGACTCTATAAGTGAGTGATTTAACGTATCTTACTGAATGCATGGGTTAGTGACTAAACTGGGTGAATGTCTGTATCCGTCTGTCTGTTGCTGTGTAAGTGGCTGCATGTGTTTGTGAATAGCTAAATGAGTGTCTATATGAGTTATTGAATGCTTGTCTGAGTATCTGTATGGGTGCCTGAGTGTTTGTGTGGGAGGGGTGTGTGCAACTCTGTGCATAGATGTGTGAGTGGGTGATTCACTGGGTGGATGGTTTCAAGAGTGCATCTGTGATAGACTGTATGGGTGGGTAAGTGTGTGTAAGAGTGTGTTAGTGAGTGAATGTATGTCCCAGTGGTACATGTGTGAGTAACTACATATGTGAAAGGCAGTATATATGTGTGTTGGAGTATATAAATAGCTATAAGCAAGAGTGAGTGATTGTGATAGTGGCTGTATGGATGAGTGTGTGCTTGTATCTGTGATTGTATAAGAGCGTAACAATGTGCTACTATTTGTATGAGTAAGTGAGCTGGTGTGTGTATAACTGTATAGGTGAGTAAATGGCAGTGTGTTTAATTATTTGCATGACTGACTAGGTGTGTGAGTATCTCTATGGATGAGTGGCGTTGTTTGAGTGTCTATATAGGAGTAAGAGTGCATATGATAGTCCTGTACTGAGTGACCGTAAGTATGAGTGACTGTACGGGTGAGTGAGTGGATGTGTGTGTGTAGACCTAAGAATCAGTGAGTGGGTATGTAGTTATTGGTGTTGGAGTGTCTATGGTTTTGCGAATGGCAGTCTGTAATTTAGAGTGGGTGTATCAAAGGTTATATTAGGGTGTGAGGAGGTGCATCAGATTATCACGTGGATGATGTCATCAGTGATGTCATTTGAGATGTCATCAGTGATGTCATCAGTGATGTCACTGACCATGTCATGAGTGATGTAATATGTGACGTCATCAGCAGTGCATTGCGGGGCGCGAGTTATAGTTAGCTGAACTAACTATAACGGGGGAATTTCACGGGTTTTGTACGAGTGCAATGTCCAAGTAACTAAAACTGTCCCTAAAACCTATGGTTTTTTCAGTGAATTTCAAAGGTTTTTTAAATGCTAATTTGTAACTATAACGTGTCTGAAACCTATGGTTTTTTCAGTGAATTTCAAAGGTTTTTTAAATGCTAATTTGTAACTATAACGTGTCTGAAACCTATGGTTTTTTCAGTGAATTTCAAAGGTTTTTTAAATGCTAATTTCTAACTATAACGTGCCTGAAACCTACGGTTTTTTCAGTGAATTTCAAAGGTTTTGTAAATGACAATTTTTAAATGTATTAATTGTTATATTAATTTTTTTCATACTGATTTACTACATTTTTAGAAACAATTTTTTTTACATATTTTATTTTTTAAATTACATTGTAATTACATTATACATTACATTACAAAAAATACTTTCTCAGAATGAATTACTTTAGTTTAAATACTTTGCAGATAGGCAATAGACTTTTAAGTACAGTAGTTACAGTTGTTGCAAAGGGCAACACATTTTCAAACACAATGCAACATTCAGCTCAATGTGAATTTCTAGTTAAATGCAATTAGTTACTTTATGGATTACTTTTGTAACCACAGGACTGGATCCTAGATTCAGTCCTGGTACATCTCCTGTAAACAGTTGAGTAAAAGCGTTTTGGTTACAGTCGTGATTTTTAAGGAATATTATTGTATTTTAAAAGTTGACACTTAGAAACTTTTTCTCATAGAATCACCAATGTTATCCTATGGAAGGAAATTCACTTAGCAGGTAAAAACTGTTATCGTTACTTTTTCTTACTCAGTGTTGGATCCTGGATCCAGCACTGGTGCATCTCCTGTAAACAGTTGAAAAAATGCGTTTAAGTCATACAGGCGATTTTTAAGGAATATTTGTAGTTTGTGAAAATCAACACTTTGAAACTTTTTGCTGAAAACCAGTCAATCTTAGCCTATGAAGGAAATTCAAGTTACCGGTAAGTACGGTTAAAATTACTTTTGAGGATCAGTACTGGGCTGAAAGATGCAGCACTGAGGTCTCTCCTGATAACAGGTGAGTAAATCGGAATTCGTATTTCGGCTGATTTTAGAGGAATATTTTAAAGTTCCAAAACTCCACACTTAGAAGAATTTCCAAGTGAAACCAGTCAATGTTAGCCTATGAAGGAAATTCAAGTTACCGGTAAGTACGGTTAAAATTACTTTTCAGGACCAGTACTGGGCTGAAAGATGCAGCACTGAGGTCTCTCCTGATAACAGGTGAGTAAATCGGAATTCGTATTTCGGCTGATTTTAGAGGAATATTTTAAAGTTCCAAAACTCCACACTTAGAAGAATTTCCAAGTGAAACCAGTCAATGTTAGCCTATGGAAGGAAATTCAAGTTACTGGTAAGTACGGTTAAAATTACTTTTCAGGACCAGTACTGGGCTGAAAGATACAGCACTGAGGTCTCTCCTTATAACAGGTGAGTAAATCGGAATTCGTATTTCGGCTGATTTTAGAGGAATATTTTAAAGTTCCAAAACTCCACACTTAGAAGAATTTCCAAGTGAAACCAGTCAATGTTAGCCTATGGAAGGAAATTCAAGTTACTGGTAAGTATGGTTAGAATTACTTTTCAGGACCAGTACTGGGCTGAAAGATACAGCACTGAGGTCTCTCCTGATAACAGGTGAGTAAATCGGAATTCGTATTTCGGCTGATTTTAGAGGAATATTTGCACAATGGTGAAGGGAGGGGCGGGGCCTGAGGTTACATCTGTGCAAACGCGCCCCGTGGCGCGTTTTAAGTTGGGGGATTAAGTCCCCTTGAATCCTGAGGGTCCCTAGGGGCCAACTAGCCCACCAGGTACCTCCAATATGCGCCAGGGGGCTGCGTTGCAGAGACTGTAGAGAGGCCTCACCCCTTTTACACCTCTCTGCAACGCAGCTCTGTGGCGCTTTCTGGATGTACCTGTTGGGCTAGTTGGCCCTCAGGGACCCTCAGGATTGAAGGGGATTTAATTCCCATCTTAAAACACGCCACGGGGCCTGTTTGCACACATGTCACCTGAAGCCCCGCCCCTCCCTTCACCACTGTGCAACGCGCCCGTGGCGCGTTTTAAGTTGGGGATTAAGTCCCCTTGAATCCTGAGGGTCCCCGGAGTCCAACTAGCCCACCATATACCTCCAAAAAGCGCCACAGAGCTGCGTTGCAGAGAGGTGTAAAAAGGGGTGTGGCCTCTCTACACGTCTCTGCAACGCAGCCCCTGGCGCATATTGGAGGTTCCTGGTGGGCTAGTTGGCCCCAGGGACCCCAGTATTCAAGGGGAATTCGTCCCCCTCTGCAACGCGAAACGGGAAGGGGGCCGCGTGGCCCCCCTTCCTGGGCCTGTATTGGCCCCGGGGACCCCATCCCCGGGGCATGGCCTCTATATTTATTATTTTGAGGGGGCAGCGTGGCCCCCTCCTCTGGCCATTTTAAGGCCCCGGGGACCCCATCCCCGGGGCGGCCTTTCCATTTTTTTAAATTATTATTTTTTTCCTTTTTTGGGGAGGGGGCCGCGTGGCCCCCTCCCGGGCCACTACTTGCCCCGGGGACCCCATCCCCCGGGGCTGGCCCTCTCCGTTGGGGACTGTGGGGGTCCCCAATCCCCCCACAGTCCCGCCGGCTCCCACGTCTTTGGGAGCCGGCATTGCTGTTCCACATGGGGAGCAGCTGACATGCTGCTCCCCATGTGGAAAAGCAATCGCTTTGGATATTGGAAGAGAGAGCAGGTTTCCCTGCTCTCTTCCAATATCCAAAGCAGTTTGCTATGGCAGGACGGGAGCCGCGAGGCTCCCGTCCTGCCATAGCAAACTACAGTGTCCCGGGGGTAGGCACCCCGGGACACTGCAGGAGCCGGCCCTGGGGGTGGTGGTCCCCAGGGCCATCAAGGGCTCCAGGAGGGGGGCCGCGCGGCCCCCTCCCATTCAGTACACAGCCCCGGGGAGGTGGTGGTCCCCGGGGCTCTGGGGGTCCGTAACGGACCCCCATATTAAAATGTTTAGTGCCCCAGGGAGGTGGCGGTCCCCGGGGCATGTGGGGGGCTGGAGCCCCCCCGAAACTGGTTTTATATTTAATTTAAAAAAAGCCCCGGGGAGGTGGTGGTCCCCGGGGCTGCGGGAGGGCTCAGAGCCCTCCCGCACCATTTTTTAAAAAGCCCCGGGGGTGGCGGTCCTCGGGGCTTGGGGCCCTTGAGGCCCCCACACATTAAATTATCCCCCACCATGCCCCCGGGACTTGGGCCACCCGGGGGCCAATTAACATCGAGCGCGGAAGACCGCGCTTCGATTTTTTTTCGGCAGGATTCGCATCCTGCCGATTTAAAAAAAAAAAAATGCTTTTTTGCCCAGGGGGTCCTTGTGGGACCCCTGAGCAGGCCTAGGGGGTTAGGGTGTTTCTACCCTGCCCACTTTGTGCGTTTTGCGCACTTGTTTCTTTTTTTCTCGGCGGGATACGCGCACCCTAAGCGCATCCCGCCGATTTAAAAAAAAAATCTTTCTGCCCAGGGGGTCCTTGTGGGACCCCTGAGCAGACCTAGGGGGTCAGGGTGTTTCTACCCTGCTCCCCTTTTGCGCTTTGCGCACTTGTTTCTGTCCCTCGGTTCTACCGAGGGACAAAATGGCTGCCAACAATTCTTGATTTGGAGTGTTGACAGCCAATTAGCATGCAGCTCGTGATCGGGAGGGTACGCGGATCCGACGCGCCCATAGATATATATGTGATTTTAATTGTGAATTTCTCAGGAACTACTGAACGGATTTACACCATTTATAAAAAGGCACCAGTCTGAACCAAGGGCTACCTCTTTGCCAAATTTGGGGTAATTCCGTTCAGCAGTTCGGGCTGTAGCTGCGACTAAAGGTTCCTATGGAAAAATGAATGGGGAAAATGCGTTTTGGGACCCCCCTTTTTTCTCGGCCCCCGCTTGACGTATGACCCCGAGACTTTCAGGGTAGGAGCGGACCGGAGCGCCCCAACAAGTTGGAAGCTTTCGCGAAGATTCGTCAACCGGCGCCAACGTTATTGCAAATAGAATGTCGCGGATTTCCTATGGATAATAGGTTGTAACTATAACTATCTACTGGCGACCGCCAGTAGATAATATATATATATATAAATATAATATATATATTTCTTACCTAGTGACGGTCACCACTAGGAAGCTATAGTAAGGTCTTATTTTCCATAGACGGCCAATAAGTTTGGCCCCAGTGTGATCCATCAAGCGGGGGCCGAGAAAAAAGGGTGGTCCCAAAACTTAAAATCCCCATGCATTTTATGTAAATCTGTCATTAATTTTTGAGGTATTAGGAGTAAAAAATAATTGTACATTTTGCCATTTGAGCTCACGAGAGTCTCGAGACTCTTGTGAAGTGCAAATTTAAAAATAGAGCGTTCTGATTGGCCTAGGGAGTTTTATTTCCTTTGGACCATCTTGCTCCTGCGGGAGTCAGACTCCTGCGAGCGCCCTGATTGGCTGCCATCAACATGAGAAAAATGTTGCTGAAAGCTAATACAGGACTTAGTCCCCTGTCCTGAAATAAAAAATGGTACATAGAGGCAGGTTAGGGATACCCTGACCTTCTAGGAACCCAGAGAGACCCTACCCCGAAGGCCAAAAAAGAAAAAGAAAACTGCAAAAAATGATGGGATCCCATGAGACTCTTGCAGGATCGAAAAAAACCAAAATGGAGGCCAGGCCGCATTTATTTAGTTTAAGCCCCGGGGAACTTACCCCAGGTTTGTATTTTGAAAGGGGGTCTTGGTGGCCCACCTCCCCGAGCCATTAGAGGCCCCAGGGAGCCCACCCCCGGGCCAGGTCCTATTATTTAAGAGGAGGGGGCTGCACAGCCCACCTCCCCATGCTGCTAGAGTCCCCAGGGAGCCCACCCGGGGCAGCATTAATTTTTATGGGAAGGGGTCCATGAGCTCCCCTTCCCGAGAGGCCCCGGGGAGTCCATCCCAGGGGCTGAAACTGGTAACTGGTAAACTGGTATACATATATAAATATATATCCCAAACACCAGTTCCGGTTTGTAGAGAGGCTGTCAAGCGGGCGGTCTGGCTCGGGTTACCGGATAACCCTAATATTTCATAAATCTTCCTCCCCGTCAGTAAGGAATGCCAGACACTCCACTATGCTGCAAATAAGTTTTTAATGGCAAAACGACGCGTTTCGGCCTACGCCTTCATCACTTGCCCCAAGAGACACTACTCATTAAAAAAGCAAGGTCTGATAGTGTAAAGGTCATACTACCTGCAGCCTTCATACTGTGGTAAAAACTTTACAGATAGCCCATCTTCTGAAGTTAATCCAGCACATTTACATAGGTTAGTACCTGGTGCACACAGTCTTTTATCTTATGTAGAAATTGTCATGGCGAGTCAATCATGTAGAAAGACTTAAGGCTGCTTGTAATACTTAGGGGCATATTTATGAAGGAGTTTGCGTCACGCTTGCACCGCGTAATGTGGTGCAAGCACGATGCAAAACCAAAATGTGATTTATGAAGTCACGCAAGGCCACCTTGCGTGGCCTCATAAATCTGGAGTAACGCAACGCTGCACAAATCACTGCATTGAATTACTCTGCCATGGGAAGGTGCTCCATGTGTGTTGCCTGGATGTTCTTACTTAACTCCTATGGGTTTTGATGCATTCCCAGATTTACCAAAAGTGGTAGACCTGGGAATGCGCCAAAAAGATATGCCTTCCCAGGGAAGTTGTACTAAGGAGAAATATATTTATTTCTCCTCCTTACTTCCTCTTAATATGTGTGCCGCACTGTACAGCACACATAGAAAGAGGGAAATGCCTCAGGGGGTTGTTTTTGTGTGCAGGACGGTGGCCCTTCCTGCATAAAACCAATCCTGCATGCAATGAAGGCATCCTTGCACCATAGTGCAAAAGTTCCTGAGTTGGCGCTAGGTAGCCAAAACAGCATCAGCGCAGGGACAACAGCAGGAATGTGACATTTTATTTTAAATATGGTGCATTCCTGCTCTTTCCCTGTAATGTAGTGAAGCAAGGTGACTCGCTGCACTGCTTTGCGTTTCCTTGCCCTAAATATGGCCCTAAGTATCTACTACGTAGAATTTTTTTTCTGTTGGAAACTTTTTCTGCAGAACCAAAAATCTTGTGCAGAACATACTGGACACAAGTGGTGAACTGTCACCTACACAGAGTTGCTCCTGAATCCAAAGATGTATAAAGCATTCAATACCCCTACACACCTATGATGCATTAGGAGCACATGTGTTTTGCAAACACTTACACCCATTAGTTGGACAAAGGCTGTACAAAGTTAGGTAGAGAAGTAATATGGTAGTTAGCCGCCACTATGTAAACTATAAAACAAACTAATAGACATATTGGATGATGTCATCAGTGATGTCATCAAAGATGTCATAGAACATTAAATAAGCGATACAAAATGTGAGCTCATAAGCAGGGCATGGCGGAGGCGCAAGCTAGTTAGCTCTGCTAACTATAACTGGTGAATTTCTGTGTTTTTTTTTACTTCAAAATGTTATGTTGGCACTGACATATTCACCTAACTATAACGTCACTTTAGCCTTCGTTTTTTTCAATGAATTTTTAAGGTTTTTTTTATGCTAAGTAAAATATAATAACTATTTCTAACTATAATGTCACATTCGCCTCTCTTTTTTTCAGTGAATTCCTAGTTTTTTTTTAACATAATATTTTGTTACCATATGTAATGCCAACCCCCAGCCGCGCATGGCCATTGGTCCTGTGCAGCGAGGGGCTGGTTACAAGGCCCGGTCTGCGGTCAGGCCCTGCACCCAAGCACCCCTGAGGCAGCCAACCCCATGCCGCGCATGGCCTTTGGTCGTGCAAATGTGGGGTTGGCTGCAAGGCCTGGCTTGCGGCCAGGTCCAGAGTCCAACCCCCTGCAGGCAGTCAACCCCATGATGCGCACGGCCGAAAACTGTGTACGGCATAGGGTTGGCTGTCTCTGGGGGAGGTTCACCGCAGAGCCTGACTTAGGGTTGGCCAGAGGGCCTGGCCTGTGGCCTGGCCATGATCCCAACTCCCCCGCAGGCAGCCAATCCCACACTGCAAACGGCCTTCGACCATGCAGTGCAGGGGGGTTGGCCACAGGGTTTTGCCTGTGGCCAGGCCCTGTGGCCAACCTTCCTACAGGCAGCCAATCCCCCGCAGGGTTGCGGCGTGCAGGCTGTGGCAGCATACTGTTGGCCTTCGGGTTGCGGGAACCCCATTCCCCAGGGCATTTTCTTTTTAAAGCGATGGGGGGCACACAGCCTTCTCCCCGTGCCTTATTAGACCATGGGTACCTCATCCCCCAAGACCGAATTCTAAGGAGAGGGGGGGCGTGTGGTCCCCCTCCCAGAGCCTTATTAGGCCCCTGGGATGCCATCCTAAGGTGCCAAATACAATAAAAGAAAGGTGGGGGCCACGTGGCTCCCTTCCCAGAGCTTTATTATGCCACAGGGACCCCAGAGGTGTGGCGCAGCGGCCAGGGCGACAGACTCCGGGACCCGGGGGCTCACGGTTCGATCCCCGGCGGCAGATCAGCCCAGCACCATGTGACTCTGGGCAATAGCTTGCTTAGTCTTTCCGACGGCCCCCAGCGCCTTGACACCTTCGGGTAATTGTTCGCGCTTTACAAATACTGGACTGGACAACCCCTGGAGCCAAAAACAAAAAAAAAGGTGCAGGACCACACAGCCTCCCATCCCCAAGCCTTATTAGGCCATAGAAAGCCCATCCCCGGGGCCAAATTTTATAAAGCAAAAGGGGTCGGGCCACACTGCCCCCCTTCCTGAGCCTTTTAGGCTCAGGCACCCCCATTTCCCGTGGCCAAAACCAATTAAAAGGAGAGGGAGGCCACACAGCCCCCCTCCCCAAGCCATATTAGACCCCTGGTATTCCATCCACGGGCAAAAGTACATCATTTAGGGGAGGGTGAGTCGCAGCCACTCTAAATAACAGTTGTTGCTATCATTGAATATTGTGGTACACAATGTATCAACTTCAGAAACGTCAAAGGCTGAGTTGACCCTCTAGAATTTGAACAGGTGCCCTGCAGATGACAGTGCATGGAAATAGTGAGCTATCTTGCCGGTGGTGTAGTGTCACTGGCATATTTGCAGCCTTCCTAGGCTGCATCAGATAAACTGTGGCTCACACCATATACAATTCACAGGTTTTAACATTTGAGAAGATAGGGTCTTTAATCAATTGTGACAATGGTACAGTTTCTAAATCCACATATTATGCTTAGATAAAATTTGCTGCATGAGGCCTGGGTCCGAATTTTATGCAGAATATCTATGCAAATAGGTTCCAGCAATTTAGTCTGGCAGGATTTTTTTGCCATTGATCACCCGTTTTTTGGACCTTTACTCTGGTTGAGTCTCACTACCTACCTATTGAGGAAAAGGCACTTTTAAAAAGTTACCATTTTTCTGCCTCACTCACGGTAATTTGATGGTAATTGGATAGAGCGCGTTTACCGCCAATATTTGCTTTTTAAGACCGATACAGTGCAGCTAGGGTAAGAGTCAGTGTCATGTTCAAATGTGTGCGCACATGTATACACACACTGGTAACATGGCTGTCACAGTTTTTTAACTTCAAATTTGACCTGTCAAAATAACCAGTTTGATAGGCCTAAACTTCCTTATAAATACTAAGAATTCACCCCTAAGGAGGCCTTATTCCCCATAAAGGTCAGGTGTGGCATTTAAAAGTAGGGCATTTAAAAGTTAAAAGTTAATGTTTAACATGCCCTTATAGTGAAATATTCCCAAAAACCTTTTTCACTAGAGGAAGGCCTGCTGCTTCTATAGGGAAACATTTGTTAAATGCTAAATTCGGATTGGTAGCAGCTAGAGAAATATTTAAAGGATTCATTTAAATGGTTGTTCTAAATCCAAATTAATGATGAAACCAAATTTTTTATACCTGTTGAGCAAAAGACACTTTTAAAAAGTTACCATTTTCTGCCTTAAGCGTGTAAGCATTCAACAGTCACTGTGGTGAGATGTGGTTTGCTTCCAGACAGGGGACAAAGGGCTTAGGTGTGGGCAGGTGCTGGCCTTCCCTTGACAGGATGGCCTGGGGGCAGTGCCCAGGAATTGGCTAACTTCAAAGGGGCCTTCACTGTCACAAGCAGATGAGCCTGACTCCAGGCCTGGCCCCTTCCTTTGTGGCTATTGCTAGCTTGCCTCTAAAACAAGCAGGAGGGAGAGAAAATTCTGGCTCCCTCTGGGAGAGCTAGCCAGGTAGTGCGGGAGAGGGCTTCCCATACTGCTCCAACATTCTAAGTGGATTAGGGTGCCCTGGCAGAGACCAAGGCACCGCAAGGAAAAAAACAAAAAACATGCACGCAGCTGTCAGCTGTCAAAGGCCAGTCATATAAAATGTATACCTCAGCGGCAGGAGCGCACTATAATACCCTGCGGCCGCGAGAAACCTATTATCATATTTTCTTGCTGTTGAAGTGCCGCAAAATGAGTAGTGGCACCACCAACGTTCTGCACAAATGCTGTGCACTGCTCCACAATTTATTTATAAACTTGCCCTAACTTTCAGGTGGCAAGAGATCTAGGACCCCCAGACAAGGTTCAACATATTTTAAGCATTCTTAGACCAGGGATTTAATATGCTTCAGCTCAGGGGTGCAGGGGCCTCTGGTGGTTGGTCTTGTGGATGCATTATGTGGCATAAAGTGGTGAAAGAAACAATCTAGCACATGTTGAATGTTGTTTGGAATACCAATGCTTTTTGATAATTTTGGTTGATAGCCAATCCAAAGCTTAGCGATAATGAATGCATTTACACATGATTGGTCTTAGTATGTGTAGGAAGCTGGGTTTCTGTTACAGTAACCCCCCCCCCTCACTTTCTGCCAGACTACTGGTGCACTTTGACTTGATGTGCCCTGGGTCCCTGCCAATCAGGTTCCTATGGCTTGTGTTCTTTCCCAAAACTGTACCTTGTACCCCCAATTGGCACCTCTCTGGCCACATGTCAGTCCCTTGTAAAAGGTACCATGGGTACCAAGGGCACTGTGGCCAGGGAAGGCCTCTAAGGGCTGCAGCACCTATTGTGCCACCCTTAGAGGCCCTGTACCTTTACACACATCCACTGCCATTGCAGGCTGTGTGTTTTGATGCAGAAGAAAGTGAAAAGTCTACATGGCACACATCCCTGTGTGCCATGCCTACAACCCACTGCCCTGGCATAGGTCAGCCACCCCTCTAGCTGGGTGCACTATACCAGTGGTGAGGGTACAGGTGCATGAGCCCTATACCCCTACAGTGTCTAGACCAATTCTAAGACATTGTAAGTGCAGCAATGCCATTAAGAGTATATGGTGCTGGGAGTTTGTCATTACGAACTCCACAGCACCATAATGGCTTTACTGAAAACTGTGAAGTTTGGTATCAAACTTCTCAGCATATTAAACCCACACTGATGGCAGTGTGGGATTTAATGAAAAATGCACTCAGAGGGCATCTTAGAATCACTGACATAATATCGACAGACACAATATCGACCTACCATATTATCAACACAAAAATATCGATTGCACTAATATCGACAACCTATACTTAATTAAAAAAATACACTAATATCGAAACCAAAATATCGTCAAACATTGATATCAATATCAGTATTATTGAACACTAAAATATCGTTATCTAAAATATCGAACATAGTCTAAAAATATACAACATATCAAAAATATCGATAACAATAATATAGACAGCAATAATATCTTTCTTAAAAAAATATTGACATCTTAAAAACAGTTAAAATACACAAAACCTAACACCAAAATATATTTTTATCAATAAACATACATTGCATACAAAATAAATCAAATACAACCTATTTTAGAAATATTAAAATATATAATCCTAAAATATATTATAAACACACTACTAATAACTATATAAATATTATAATTCAATAATATGCACACATTATTTAACAGAAAATACAATATAATACACATTAACGGACAAAATCTGTTAAAAAAAAAAAGCAATAACTGATTCTTAATTAGCTTTTTCCATATATGGGAAACAACTACCAAAACAATTAATCCAATAAATGATAACCAATGAAATACACACACTATTAAAATAAACCAATCACATTAAACAAACAATTAATTAAACACTATATAAAGAACTAAAAATGAATCATTATTTTACACCTCAAACCAAAAAGAAACAAGAAGGCGAAACTCTGCCGGATTGTTACCAGGACACAGAACTTCATTAAAGAAAATTCTATTTCCTACTTCAGAAAGTAAGTAGAATGCCATTTATAATCTAACAGGACTGCTAATCTTCAACAACAACTTTCTATAATGAATAAATAATTAATATATATATTTTACATTTATGTCTCCTCTACAGAAAATTCCCAAAACATCCAAACAGTTACAGAACAGTGTGAAAAATCGACTTAGAAATAAAGTATTAAAGGAAAATCTATTAAAACAATTACCAAAAATACCCAACCAAAGCCCATCTTTACCCCAAATCCCCCCCCACTTCGTGCACAATTGTACAAAATTATTAAAATTATCTTTTTTCTGCCAACAGAAATATCAGCAACAAAACTGAAATCAAACAACAAAGAAAAAGCATCAACATAGAAAACGACCTGAAAATCCACATTGTAAGTATATTATTAACAATGTATATGTATTAATAAAAAAACCTGTACAGTATACTTTTTAGTAATTTGTATATAAATTTTTCTTAGCATTTGAAACATCACAATGACTGAAGGCGCCCAATTCATAACTTCAAAGAAAGGAAAGTTTTTACTATGTTACATGGGGTATGTGTATACCCAAGAAAAGCAAAGTGGACTGA
Source organism: Calotriton arnoldi (assembly GCA_963921515.1). NCBI lineage: Eukaryota > Metazoa > Chordata > Amphibia > Caudata > Salamandridae > Calotriton > Calotriton arnoldi. The sequence continues at coordinate 461,771 of CAWUFW010010290.1, forward strand.
AAGTAAACTGGAAATGTAGCAAATATTATTCTAGTAAGTGTTATGGGAGGGCTGCAACTCAAGAAACAACTGTTCTGTATGTTAGGGAGCATAACCATCCCCCAAATGTTACTGAAATAGTGGTTAGAAATGCTCTAGACAATATAAAAGAAGCTAGCACTAGCTCACAGAAATCTACCACTGAATTACTGAAGGAATTGCTGCCCAAAGTACCCCAACATGCTACTGGCCAAATGCCCTCTATTGCTTCCTTGAAAAGAACTATAGCTCAAACAAAAAAAGCCACTACCACCACCACACCTGCCCCAAAAACATTTGAAGAAGTAGAAATTCCCCCAGAACTATCAATTACACATAATGAAGAACCATTTCTTCTTTATGATAACAAATCTAAAGATAAAAGAATAATTATGTTTGGAACTGCAAATAATTTAGTAAAACTCCAACAGTCAGAAACTTGGATGATGGATGGGACTTTTAAAATATGTCCCAAACCATTCTATCAATTATATACTGTCCATGCACTATACCAAAATACTAACATCCCTTTTCTCTACGCCTTACTACCAAATAAACAAAACTCCACCTATATGGAACTACTATCTAAAATTAAACAAGAAATCAATAATTATTTTCCCCAAAAAATAATTACTGATTTTGAGCAGGCAATGATAAGTGCAATCCTAAAAACCTACCTACACACAGCAATTCAGGGTTGCTACTATCATTTTAATCAATGTATATGGAGACACCTTCAGAAATCAACACTAAGGGGTCGATTCCGATCTCGCTCGGAAGGCCTCCGAATCGGATTTGGCTTTACCGAATCTTACACAAGTCCGAATGACCAAGTACGATGCGAAGATCGCGTAAGCGCCGACTGAATCGTTTCCGGACCCGAACTGCTCCGTACATCTCGTTTGTAGGTGAATCGTGCTGCGCAATGGAGCTGATTTCCGACTGAGCGAGTACGATGCACGATTCGGACAGCCGTTTCGCCTCGGTCTCAGCGAGACGAAACGGCTGTCGGAAGCGTTCTTCGGGGGGCCGTACCAGTTCCCCCTTCACCCGGGGCCCTCCGAATCTATCACGGGGGGGTACCCATAGGTCCCCCGATCCAAGCATGCACAGTGTGGTGGGCAACAAGGGGTGCCCGCCACAGGGTGTACGCTATTCCCCACATACCCCTTTTCTGCTATGGGGGCCTGTGTACGCGTCTGTACACAGGCTCCCATAGAGTTCAATGGGAGTCCGAGCGAACCGAGTCTGTAAGCATACGGCTGCATCGTACTCGCTCGTTCGGACTCCCGGAGCACGTCTCGCTCTGAAAACCCTCCGTATCTGAGTCGTACGGAGGGCTTTCCGAGCGAGATCGGAATCGACCCCTAAGTGTTGAATATACGACAAATAGCTCCTTGGCCGAACACTACAACTTATTGATAGAAAGTCCATACTATCAACAAAACAAACAAAAATTAAGTCCCCTTCTAGACTATTTTGAAGATACCTGGGTGGGAAGTTTCCACAGATCAGGACGCAGAAGGCAACCTAAATACCACATTCCATGGTGGAATGTATACCACAGCACACTAAATAAAGAGGCAAAAACAAACAATGCTGTTGAAGGATGGCATAATGCCTTCCAAGCAACAACAAGCAGAGTTCCACCTACTCTACACAAATTCCTACTACCTCTCCAAAAAGAACAGAGCTACCAACAGCTTAGAATGGAGCAATCTGTAACACAAATAGGACCCAAACTTACCAAACAAACTAGACAAATGTTTGAATACCTACAAAATAAAGTCAGACTATATCCAACAGCAAGAGGCCTAGAATACCTAGAAACAATAGCTAAAAGCCTACTTTAACTAGTAAATGCACAAAATATTCTAATACTTTTCTCCAAAATTAATACAAACATATACTTATATTTTTTATATTTTCACAAAGATAAATAATTTGTCAAATATATTTATTTAGAAACCATAAATATATATTGACATATTAAATATTTTTAAGAAAATATAAAACACAATAACACTACTTTTCTTAACATTTCCCTCCCACAATAAATAATTAAAATAACTTACTGTTTCCGTAGCTGAAGAAAGGAAATCCCAACTCTTGTAAGTCAATCCAGGTATATCATAATACCAAGGGAACCCAAAAAATCCCCCCAAAAAATTGAAAAATCCATCTGTTTAAAAAGTAATCCTCCGTCCGTAACTCCAGAAACGATAAACCATAAAAATCCCGAAATGTTTTTAAAAAAAATGAAACGCTCCATGAAAACCCGAAAAATTAAGGAAGTGTAAAATAATTATTAGTTGATTAAACTAACACACACTTCCTTAATTTAAAAAAAACGCAATCTTGTCGTAAGCGCCACTTTTCACGACCAAAACCTGTAAAAAAACACGAACAAACCCACCCACACAAACATACACATAGAGTATAACATAATACTATTGCAAACATTATTCACACCATATTAACACATAGGGGCCGATTCCGATGTCGTCCGGAAGCACACCTAACACTATTCGTCCGGAAAAAAACCAAGCCGAACGCGTGTTTTCCGACCGATTCGAATACCCCACCGAACGAACAAGTACGATGCGCACAACAGCCCAGATTCCAAGCGAGCCGTACTTACCCAATCCAGCTCCTGTTCCCCGCCCGAGCCGGATCCGCAAACGCCGATTCGAGCCGCACGGAAGCAAATACACAGCACCTTCCGGCCGGACTAGTACGATGTGCGCTCCGTACGCGCCGAACCCGTCGCTACGACCGGCACGTTTCAGCATCCGGGAGAGCCGCACATAAGCTCCGATTCGCGCCACAAGAAGATCCACGGCTACGAGACGAACAAGCCAGCGACGAGTACGAGTCGAAGACACGCGAAACCCGAACGAGACGACCCAACCATGAATCCCATCGCGCAGGTCCTACCTATACTCTACATCTATTACCGGGACCGGTTCGGACGCGTACGGCGCAGACGGTAAGTCAAACACCCACAACACAAACAAATGACACGTACCCGAAATATGTCACACACACATAGGGATGCACAAATGACGTACACTAGCAACAGCACAATCATAGGGGTGGGATGGGCATCACCAATGCCATACACACCCATAGGGGCCTGGATGCCTGCCACCACCACCACCCCTACTCATGGGGGCCTGGATGCCCATCACTACTACCATCCCCACTCATGGGGGGCAGGATGCCTGCCACCACTACCATCCCGACTCATGGGGGGCAGGATGCCTATCACTACTACCATCCCCACTCATGGGGGGCAGGATGCCTATCACTACTACCATCCCCACTCATGGGGGGCTGGATGCCTATCACTACTACCATCCCCACTCATGGGGGGCTGGATGCCTATCACTACTACCATCCCCACTCATGGGGGCCTGGATGCCTATCACTACTACCATCCTCACTCATGGGGGGCTGGATCCTATCACTACTACCATCCCCACTCATGGGGGGCTGGATGCCTATCACTACTACCATCCTCACTCATGGGGGGCTGGATGCCTATCACTACTACCATCCCCACTCATGGGGGCCTGGATGCCTATCACTACTACCATCCCCACTCATGGGGGCCTGGATGCCTATCACTACTACCATCCCCACTCATGGGGGGCTGGATGCCTATCACTACTACCATCCTCACTCATGGGGGGCTGGATGCCTATCACTACTACCATCCTCACTCATGGGGGGCTGGATGCCTATCACTACTACCATCCCCACTCATGGGGGCCTGGATGCCTATCACTACTACCATCCCCACTCATGGGGGCCTGGATGCCTATCACTACTACCATCCTCACTCATGGGGGGCTGGATGCCTATCACTACTACCATCCTCACTCATGGGGGGCTGGATGCCTATCACTACTACCATCCCCACTCATGGGGGGCTGGATGCCTGCCACTACTACCATCCCCACTCATGGGGTGCTGGATGCCTGCCACTACTACCATCCCCACCCTTGGTGTGATGGATGCCTGCCACCACCACTACCCCTACTCATTGGGGCCTGGATGCCCATCACTACTACCATCCCCACTCATGGGGGGCAGGATGCCTGCCACCACTACCATCCCCACTCATGGGGGGCAGGATGCCTATCACTACTACCATCCCCACTCATGGGGGGCTGATTGCCTGCCACTACCACCACCCCTACTCATAGGACGGGTAATGCATGACACAACCAGCATACTCCCACATAAGGAACACAGAAAATTACATCCACCCAAACAACATGACAAGCGTGTGTAGTCCATGTCAAATGCCAACAACACAAAACATGACAATGAACATACAATGTGACCCACTATCACATGTGTGACACATAAAAGTGTGTGGCCTCCACAATGCAAGCCGACCATGGCACTGTGGCAATGGGGCCCAAAGCCCCATCACCACAGTCACCAAAAGGTAAGTGTGGGGTCCAAGGCTGATGCACCTTTTGATCAGTGTGGCAATGGGGCCTAAAGCACCATCACCACAGTCACCAAAAGGTAAGTGTGGGGTCCATGGCTGATGCACCTTTTGATCAGTGCGGCAATGGGGCCCAAAGCCCCATCACCACAGTCACCAAAATGTAAGTGTGGGGTCCGAGGCTGGTGCACCTTTTGATCAGTGTGGCAATGGGGCCTAAAGCACCATCACCACAGTCACCAAAAGGTAAGTGTGGGGTCCAAGGCTGATGCACCTTTTGATCAGTGTGGCAATGGGGCCCAAAGCACCATCCCACGGTGATCATAAGGTAAGTGTAGGCATGGTAAAAGCTGCCAAAGACAAACTGTATGGATGAATCCTGGTCACACAACAACTAAAACATCTGTGGCATAGTAGTGCTTGTGTCCCATTGCAACATAGATTGGGTGAGGCTAACAGTGCAGTGACACAGAAGCATCGTTTTGGCCATGTGCATACAAACATCACACATGGGGGACCACATTGCCAACAATCAGCCAATTACACAATGACAGAAGTGACCATCATGATGCTGACCCACATATCTGCACCTATGGACACACAAATGTATATAACCTGTGGAGACTGTCGATGTCAGGTGAACAAATACCATACCATGGCAGCAATGGGACATACAAACCATGATCATTGTGCTGACTGATGACCCAGGAGTCCCAGGGAGAGCAGGGGAAAATCACCAAACAACATACAGCCAATGGCACACTACAGAAATGCCAATGCAGTGATGCAAATGCACTAACACAAACAGGCAGCCTCACACTGCATATCAAACACAACAGGTGATGGGGGTGTGTGCCAGTGTCCCCAGGCAACCACACAACACATGAGGAGGCCTGAATCCCAATTACACAGATGTGTATACAGTGCCACACACAAGTAACTCATGGATTGGATTCCCCTATGTGGGCAATCTGGCATTGTTAGATGAGAGGGAGCCCAAATTACACATGTCACACAAGCTTGTAGGAACAGCAACTAACACAGCAAGAGACACACCCACCACAGCACTACCCCCAGGGACCCCACATTGTGCAGACACTAGCCTGCATGACAATTCCACTGTGATGACAAAGGTAGATGTTGATCACACTGTGAACCACAGCCATGTGTCCTCAGCTACAAACTACCATCACACCTACACAAGCTCCAATCGATCAGCAGGGCCTGCCAACCAAGGCCAATATGGAGGTAGTGGTCTAGCCGTGCAACAACTCACATTTGCACACTCAACACCACACACCCTGATCTCCACCAATGTGCAGCAGTGAAGCTCACATGGACTGGTGACATTGCACATGCACCCATGACAATCCCAGGGGTGGTGGGGGGAACTAAGGTGCAGAAACCCATCACACATGCCCACTCAACATGACTCGTCTATGTATGACACACAGCACAGTACGCCGTACATGCGCATGATGTGAAATCCACCACAAACAATGGGATCCTGGCCATAGTCACACACCAACGAAGAAGCCAAGGTGAGACACAAAGAACACACGTACACAACTTCCAACATTGCAACTCTGACCCTGAGGAGTGGCAGCAGTCACACACACAACGCGTCACAATCACTGAAAGCTACCACAAACTCAAAATCACATTACTTGTGTAAACAACAAGTGCCAAGGGGAATCCTGAATGTGTCCCATCAGCGTTTGCCCACATCCCCAGCCCTGACAACAAAGACAACCTGGGATGACAACCTCATGAACATCAGTTTGCCATGCACCCACATCACGGAGAAACCAGGTCCAAGATGCTGGATGAACACATACCAACTCTGCAAGCATCACAAACAGGAACATCCCTAGGGACACAGCCTGTGTATGAAAAGGGAAGGGAACATGCACAGACATGCTCACACAACACACAACACGGGCACACGCAATGTCACCAGATTACACACAGCCATGAGGGCACTCCACTCCTGTGGAAGGTCCACTGTGCCAAACCTTGTCTGTGCACGACTCAAACATATCAGCAGGACACTCCGTCAGTGAGTCAACAACTACAACACACAGAAGCCTCTGCTCACATCAGCCTGGGAACGGGAGTGTCACGTCAGTCATCTGCATACACCCAAAACACTTGGCAATCCAGTTGTACTGTATACACAGATGAGTCCTCCAAAATTGATGTGCAAAACTGCATGTCCAGTGGAGATGGGCACACAGTCAGGGTACTAGGAACATTGGACAGTGGTAAGCCCAACAGATGTGCAACAGTGTAGGACAAAGATGGTAATCTACAAATGCTAAACGTACATCCCTGTGTCAAATGCTGAACATTACACCCTCAGACTGCAGCAAGGGATGCTATAGATCCAGACTAGATTAGGACACATATCCCATGGATCACATGGAGCCCATCACAGCAAAACTTCATTTACCTGATCTGAACACAATTACAACAGCAAATGCATGATTCTACACATCTACATCATGTACCACCAAAGATTAACCACAAGTAAACAAAAAGAGGCTTTATTCAGCAAGTGTGCGACTGAAATCAAAAGTCCAAAATTAACTACGGCCAATGTCCAGTCCAAATACACAGTCCCAACAGGGTGATGTGTGACAACTTGTCACCAATTGCTTGCCTGCACAGGTACCGACAGGGGACATCCCCCTTGGAGGGGCATACGAGGGGCAGGCCAGGCACCGCAGGGACAGGATCAGGGGATGCCAGAAGGAGGCAGGGAAGGTGAGGTGGGTGCAGGAGTGTCACCGGCAACTGCAGTGGAGGTGTCTGACTCAGGGGGCCGGCACCACCGCAGGGCTCAAGTCCGATGGTGTTGGTGCTGCAACCACTGCAGTGGGCTGGTCAAATGGAGTGGACTGGGTCCCCAATGCAGTGCCCGAGTCAGACGGGGTTGTTGTGGACTCCACCGCAGTGCATGACTCCAAGGGAGTGGAAGGGGGGCAGAAGAGCTGGGCAGAACAGAGGGGGGGACACGGTCTCCACACCAGTGGCACATACAGGCAGAGCGTCTGATTTGGGGGTGGAAGAGCAAGTGGCAGGGGGGGAGGGCCTGAGCAGTTTGGGGATGCGGTATCAGTGTGTGGGGGAACCTGGGGCAGGGTGTGGCGGTGGAACCTGTGGAGTGGTGGCCTGGGGGATGGAGGTGAGAGACTGGGTGGGTGACTTGCAGGGCGGTGGCGGGGTCTTGCTCTTCCGGGTCCGGGGGACTTGCGGGTGGGGGGCTCACTCTGCCTGCGCCTGGGGGAGGGTGTCCGGGGGCGAGGGGCACTCCCCTCTCTGTGTGTGGACTTCCTCTTCCCCTGGTATGCTGGATCAGCGGGATTGGAGGGGAAGAGGCCAAGGTCAGAGAGGAAGAGCTGCTGTGTATGTGGGGTTGCAGGTGAGGCAAGGGAAGGGGTCTTGGAGGGAGAGCATCTTGAGGATTGCGGAGTGACTGTGGTTGCCTGTGTGTGTGTCAGTTCCCCATCCCCTGTGTGTGTGGAATCAGTCCCCTGAGGATGCTTGTGTGCACGTCTTGCCTTGGTTTTGGGTGTGTGTGTGCTGCTCGTGTCTGTGTGTTTGGGTGATTGTGCAGGTGTGCATGTGCTTTGGACAGGTAGGGTGGTAGGAAGTGTGGATGGGGCAGAGGTGGGAGGGGTGAGGGACTGTTGGAGGAGGGACACTGCTGCCGTCAGGGAGGAGTCCATGGACCTATTGCTCCTCTGTAGGGCAGACATACCCGTTGAGATGCCCTCCATGAACGACACCAGCTGTGTCAACAGAGTGGTGTGTGCATGGAGGACAGTCAGCATTGCTGTCTGCCCTACATGGAGCTGCCGAAGGAGGTACACAGACTCCTCACTCAGGGCAGCAGGGGACACAGGGGCAGGGGGTGCGGTGCCTGGCTTGAAGGAGACACGCTCCCGAGCACGGGAGCCTCCACGGACCTCAGGAATGGGAGCCAATGGGAGGGCGGTGGTGGTGGTGGTGGTGGCGGGGTCAGACAGTCTAGCTGGGGTGTTGTGGCTGCTGACACCTGCATCCACAAGTGAGTCATCCTCCGAGCTGCTGTGGTCCCCAGCTGAGGTGGATGGTGCTGAGGACTCCTCAGTGTGGCTCCCCTCGCCCTCCGTGCCACTGGGTCCCTCTGACCACTCGTCGGACGCTGACCCAGTCTGGCTCCGCTGCTCCTCCTGGTCCGTGGAGCTGTCCCCTCCTGTGGCTGTGGATGTATCTGCAAACAATTAGGGAAACAGACAAACATCAGTCACCTGCACTGACCGCACACACCACAGTAAGTACAGCACATCACAGAGCAAGCCCTGGCATCTCTAGTAGAACATTGGCAAAAGTCCTCACACAGATTAGGAGAAGCCAATTGTCAGTATGATGGTCAACCATGGAACAGACACCCCTCCTGCCCTTGCACCCATCTGTCTGGTGCCTGTCTGATGGTAAGACCCCAGTGTGGACACATGCACCACCTACATAGTAATTGGACATTGCTGAGAACACGGTGAAGTATGTGAACATGCCCACGTCACATCTCTTGCCACTGAGTCAGTGCAGGTGTCTGTATAAATGGACGGCCAGAGTCTAAATAGAAATGCATGTGATGCATACCAGCACCAGACCCCATGAAGCACCCATGTCCGGATAGTCAATGCCACAATGGGGTGCATGTTGCACATGTCACTCCCCTGCAGGATCACTCTTAGGAAGTTTAATGCCATGACACAGGCATGCCTGCAAAGTCATACATCACTGTCTCCAGTCACATGGCCATGGCAGCCAGCCAACAACAGTCTGCACTGTGTCACAATCCTAGGACATGGGGAAGGCAAGTAATGTAACTGACAAGTGCACATGTCCATCCCCCAAAAACCACATCATCTGAACTACTATTTGTCCACGTCATACCAATTGGACATATGGGGGACATGAAACACAACTCTCTGAACATGAGCACCTCACAGTGTGCTGAGAATGAAAAACAGCTGCCTGAAAGTCACAGTGGCATACACCTGTCTGCACAGTCATGTGATCAAACACCTATAAGTCACAGAAGTCTTGTCTCACATGGTCCAATAGCAGATGGCATGCTGACCCCTAACCGATAAACATCACAGGAGTCCTGACAACGTAGTCACAGCACAACGACACAGAGGCAGACACCTGAGGGAACATTTCACTGAGCACAGCATGTCAGCTGATACACGGGAGTGGGAGTACAGAGTGTATTGTATGCCCTGGAGTAGGCATGACTGTCCGGCTCCACCTGCAAGATGGATGAGCCCTGGTCAGTAGGCAGGTGGCTAGGCATGTGTGACACACTTGACATACATACTCCTGAGGCCCAAACATTTTACCCACCCGCAGCATGGGGGTGTGGCAAATACCCCAGGGACATGTGGTGATTCTGATCTGCAAGTGGATCACATATCAAAGTTACACCCAGACTACATTGCACGACTCAGGCATTGTGTGAGCAATTGACCCACCCATGAAGGCTAACACAATATCACGGGAACAAAAGCTGTCACCCACCTTGAGCAAAGCAAAATGCAAGGACCCTGTACCCGAGTGACACAATTATCCTGAGCGTAAGGAGCACACCGGCCTATCAGATGGGTAGTGGCCATGTCACAATAGAGGGACATGGGTACTGGACAACAAGACTGATGTACTGGGGAAGTTTAACCACGCCACAGGAGGGCACATAGAATGTCAGACAGAGTTCACAGTGCAGTCTTGGACTCACCCCCTCCTTGCTGCTGTCTGCCCTTCAGCTGCCCATCCAGCTCCGGGAAGACCACCGGCAGCATCTGGAGCATGTGGGGGGTCAGGGTCCGGTGTCCGCCCCTCCTGCGAGGAGGCGACAGCTTCAGCTGGACCCTTGCAATCCTCCGGGTCCAGCCCCGAAGGTCCTGTCACCTCTTCTGGCAGTTGCGGATCCGGCGCTTGTAGACCCCCACGGATCTGACTGCCCGGACGATGGCCAGCCAGATATCCTGCTTCTGATGGGCATCAACCTGTGAGGATGACAAAGTGAAAAGGCCATTACTACACATGCAACATATCCGTGCATCACACAGTTGGAAATACATGTCTCAATCACAGGGGCATATGATGTACACAGGCAGTGCAACGAGGGCTATGGACAGTTTGCCAGCAGTTACTACATGGTATCATTGCATGGGAAGTGAACCTTGTTTGAATGCACTGTTACTCCACTGTACCTGTTCAGTGCATGTGACTACACACTTTGGGGGTGAGTACTACTCAGTGAGCATGCTAGCCAGTGGTGTGCACACTGTAAATCCTGCTAGTCAGACAACATGCACAATTAGTAAGGCAGTGGACAGCACACTCACCTGCTCCCCTGGTGTCCCATACAGCTTGCTGTACTGTGGAAGGAGGTTGTCCAGCAGGGCCTGGTTCTCCTCATGGGTGAAGGCTGGGGCTCTCTCCACAGTACGTGCCATTGCAGTAGCCAGAGGATGCAGAGACAGCAGCAGTGTAGTGGCAGATGTCGTCCTGGAGCATGTAGTGCAGGCAAGTGAGCCCTCAGGGGACAGCCAGCATTATATGTGTGCTGCAGAGGCAGATACTGTGCCATGTATCCAAAGTGATAGGTCCAAGTCGTATGCATCTTATGAATCTGACCAATCCATGGAATTGCAGCACCAAGACACGCCCACAGCATCCTTCAAAAATTTCAACTTCATGACACCCATGAATTTGCAACATTGTTGTGGCTGGCCAACTGAATTCACTGCATCAGACTCGTTGAAGCTTCAGAAACGCGTCCGTTGCCATGCCAGGCCCCAGCCAATGCGTGCGCACCGATCGGACCATTGCTGTGCAACGCGTACCAGGCATACAACGCGTACCCGCTCACATTCAATGCAATGGGCCGGCCGGGCACACCGATCGGTCCATTGCTGTACAACGCGTACCCGCTCACATTCAATGCAATGGTCCGTGCGGGCACACCGATCGGACCATTGCTGTACAACGCGTACCCGCTCACATTCAATGCAATGGTCCGTGCGGGCACACCGATGGGACCATTGCTGTACAACGCGTACCCGCTCACATTCAATACAATGGGCCGGCCGGGCACACCGATCGGTCCATTGCTGTACAACGCGTACCCGCTCACATTCAATGCAATGGGCCGGCCGGGTACACCGATCGGTCCATTGCTCTACACGCGTACCAGGACAGGTCACACGCATATGTCACCATGCTGGTCACTGGTGAACCTATGCCAGCCACATTTACTTTCCAGGGACTCAGGGGCACACCTACAATACCACACCCAGTCCACACTGTCTATGAGGCATGTGTGGCAGCATAACCTTATCTGTGTATGGGGGTGAACATGTGGATTTTGGGGTGGCACTTGGGGGCAGACACACCCAGGCTGTGCATGTGTTAATGGGGACAGGGTCCTTTGTGTGTTGTGCACATGACCACTGTGGTGTGCAACTTTTCATTTCTGAGCATGTGTCATGGTCACATTTTCAGGTTGTGTATGTGTATGACATGTCACATACCCCCAGGCTCACATGTGGGAAGGCATGTACGTCACAGGGTGGCCCATTCCAACAATAGTGATGTCCCTCCACAGTCTTTGTGCATGTTGTGTATCACATGTCTCTGACTCCATGTGCACAATGGGAGACAGTCTCCACATCCACGTGGTTTGTGCATGAACTTTGATGGTGTGTGTGTCACAGACGTCCATGTCTGTCCTGCAGAGGCTACAGGGGCCACCACCTGTGGGTGTCATGTTTGTTTTTCTGACGTGTACATGATACGCCATGTCATGCCAGTGTCCATGTGGCAAGACAGGCTCCCTGGGAATCTACCTGTCAATGAGCTGTGATGCCTGTGGAGCATCTGTCCAGACATGTCACTGTGGTATGTGTGTGGAACGTGAGAGCAGTTAATGTGTACTGTGACACAGCCTAATGGTGTCCCATAGCACACCCTGGAACCAGTTGTCAACACTTGTTGAACAGAGAGATGTTAGATGATGTCCATGTAGGTGCCATATATGTCCAAACGGGACGACACACACATCAAGTACTTGTGTATGTTGATGATGTGTCATGTGAAATTGAGTATGGTGAACGGCACATTGGTGGGGTGACTGACAATCTTGCTTTCTTCACCTATGCACTGCAGGGCTCCTGCTGTCCATCGACCATTCCCAGACCTGGCAACGATGGTGGAACGTGACAGCATCCGACGGTACCGCTTCACCAGGCAGCTGATTGAGGATTTGGCAGTGCGGTTGGCCCCACATTTGCAGCCTGGCCGGCCGTATCCTACAGCGCTGACCCCCAAGGTGAAGGTGATGGCAGCCCTACACTTCTTTGCCACCGGTACCTTTCAACACACTGTGGCAACTACTGGTGGGATGTCACAGACTATGTTCAGCCGTGTGCTACGCGATGTTTTGGGGGCAATGTTGAGATACCTCAACCAGTACATCTATTTCCCAACACGTCAACGACTCACTGACGTCAAGAGTGACTTCTATGCCCTGGGGAGGATGCCACATGTAATTGGCTCCATTGATGGGACACATGTGGCTTTGATACCACCACAGGCACATGAGCAGGCATACCGGAACCGTAAACATTACCATTCGATCAATGCTCTGGTGGTATGTCTTGCAGATATGACCATCACACATGTGTGTGCCCGTTTCCCCGGTTCAGCACACGATGTCTAAGTGATGAGGAGTAGTCGCATCCCGAGGATGATGTCACAGATGCCGAACCAGCGTGCCTGGCTTGTTGGTGTGTACTGACTTTGTACCATTGTGTGTGTTCTGCTATGTTGTTTTCCGCACACATTTTCAAATCGGCTAATGTGCAATTGTCTGTCTGTAGGTGACTCGGGATACCCAACATGCCGTGGTTGCTGACACCACTCAGGAACCCTGTGACACCAGCCCAGATGCGCTACAATGAGGCACATGGTCGGACGAGGAGGGTGATTGAGCGGACCTTTGGTCTCCTGAAGAGCCGCTTCCACTGCCTGGACAAGACAGGAGGGGCCCTCCCATATGCCCCAGCAAAGGTGTGCAAGATTGTCATCGTCTGCTGCATGCTACACAACCTGGCAGTGCGGAAGGAGTTGCCTCTCATCCTGGATGACGATGACCAACGTCCGCCACCTGTGGAAGATCCTGGCCTGGGTCACGATGCCAGTGAAGATGATGATGATGATGATGATGGTGATTTCCGCACACAGCTCATCACCAACTTCTTCAGCTGAATGTGAGTCTCCAGAGGGTTGTAATGTCAATGATTTGAGTTTGCATGATACGTGTGTGTGGTGCTCTGGTGCTGTTTGAGTGTGGCCATGTGCTACTTGACTGGATGCGTGCAGCGATGTGTCCTTGCAGGTGGTCTGTACTGCCCAACAGTGTTGACATGCTAACTTGGTTTTGTGTAGTTATCTCGTGACATGTATTAGACATGAGTATTGCCGTTCTGTGCTGTTCTTCAGTGGTTTTGACTGTGTGTCTTGTCTGTCCTTCACAGGGTGCTGCTGGAGTTGTCTGATCAACTTGGATCCCCCGAATCCATGATTCAACTTCCAAGGTGGAAGCAGTCGTTTCCCTACAGGTGATGTGCCACACACCCCTGGACTTTCTATCTTCTGCACTTTTTGACTTTGTGGCCACAGCCAGGTTGGATTAGCTTGCATTGGTGTGGAAACTACATGTTGGAAATGTGTAATAAACCTGTGCTTGACTTTGGGATGTGCGTTGTCTGTAGTCACACATCTGACTGACATTTGCTTACTGCACCTGTTGTCTAGTTGACAGTGACTGTGAATAGGTGGCGTGTCTGTACATTCCACTGCACTTCGTTGCAACATCAGTATAGGTGATGAGTCTGATGGCCCTGGTGTGTGTGTGTTTTGTGGCCCTAGTGGTGTGTCTCCCTCATATGTGTCAAGTCGCCATGACTGACATGACCGTGTTGGACTTGCTGTAGCAGTTAGCATGCACAGTGTAATTTAGAAGATCAACATCTACATGACAAAAACCACGTTGGAATCACAACAGAGGCAGATATGGTGTATTGGTGAGTTTATTTACATACAGGTGTGAGGATGGTGCACAGGATGGTGGGTGCTGTACATAGAAATTTGGATCCAAAGTTCCCATGTGAATTGGAAGTCTTGGTAGCTGAAAAGTCCAGAGTAAAGTCCACAGTCATCTGAAAAATTTGGTCAACTAGAGCTCCCCATGTCATGTGGGAGAGTTGGCTTGGCTTCAACAGGGCGTGCAGTATGCACACAGAGGAAAAGTTCCAGAACAGGTGTTGGCTTCCTGGGGGATGTAGATGGCCATCGACCTCTCAGTTTGGCCTCCTCGGACGGCCCCTCTTCTTGGGGGGGGGACCCTCAGGTGCAGGCTGCGGCGGTGCAGGGGACTCTCTGCCAGAGTCCTCCTCCCTGTGGCATTTGCAGTTGTTTCAGCAGCAGATGTTGTGGGCACACAGGGAGGTGAGGCCATGTTGGTGCTGATCTGGCGGAGGCATGTCAGTATGTCCCTATGCACCGCTGTCAGTTGTTCCAATGTGTCCCACTTGGACTCCATGCCACACATGTGTGTCTCGACACGTGACATGTGTGTCTCGACACGGGACATGTGGGAGTCCAAGCAGGCATGATGGGCAGCCTGCTGCTGTTGTATGTCCTTGAGGATCCCCACTACCTGGCTGACCTCTCCGGTGCTAGTCTGGTACGCATCCGCGATGCGTGCCAGTTGTGGGTCATCATACAGGCCAGACCCCTCTGCAAGGAGAGACCTATGTCTCCCACCCCTCACACCACCCCTGGTGACACGTGCAGGACCTGCAGTGGCACGAACAGGTGACCGTGGGCCCACTTGGGTGTTGTTCCTGGGCTCGTTGTCAGCAGCTCCAGTTTGGGCCTGGGTCCGTGCGTAGTTGTCATCTGTGGTCCTTGGTGTGTCCGTGTTGGCAGGGGTGGCCTGTGTGTTGGCAGTTGTTGGAGGGGTGGGTGCAGATGTTGGTCCTGCTGGTGCTGCATGATGACTCACACCGGAGGGTCCAGCTGGTTCTTCGCCATCCGAGGAGTGCAGAGGCTGATCCACACCAGTGAGCTCAGTGTTCCCCGGAGCCTGGGACAGGGAGTCCTCCTGGTCTGCTGCTGTGTCCCCATCATCTCCTGTTTTGGGGAGAGACACAGATTGTATGTTATGTTTCTACTGGCATCAATTGTTCAAACACCTGACAGTTGTGACTGTACCTCTGGATGTGGGCCAGGACATTGGATTCTCCTAAATAGTGACAGTCAGTGAGTGATATTGGTGTAGCACATTGTCCTGCCAACCTGTGGCATGTCAATGTGAATGTTGAGGTGTGTGCATGACCAGCATTGGTGGTATTTGGTTACCATCCAGGCCTCCTTCTCCCCCCGGCCCAGTTATCCCACCATGCAACGTGCTTGCATTGCAGGGAGTGCAAGTTGGCTTTCAGGATGTCAGGCAGTGGTGTTGTGCTGTTTGTTGTTGCACAGTTCCCAGCAGGGCCTTGTGCTCCCCACAGCAGTACCCAGTGTCAGCCATCTTGTGAGTCCTTATCCACTCCCTGTGATGTGAGCATGGTTGAGAGTGGTGTTGATGGGCCAATTGTGAGGGTGAGCAATATCTGTGCCTACAACTCTCATCATGCTATTGCCTCCACCCCCCTTCCCAGCATGCCCATCCTTCCTTCCTTTTGACTCTGCTTCCCTGTGGGGTGGGGAGCCTGTGCTGACAGGATGGCTGGGAGTGTTGTCCTGGCAGTTGTTTGGCTACAAGTCCCAAGAGTGTCCCTGTGCTTCACACAGCATAACCCAGGGTGGTGGTTCTTTGTGGGATCTTCAGTTAGGCTGTGAGGCATTGCATTCTCCCAGGTGGGTTATGTGGAGTTAGTGTTGAGGGGGTGTGTGAGGAGAGCTGCTTGTAACTATGGTCAGTGCTGTGAGTCCTCCTTCCCACCCAGCCAGATATCCCACCATGCAACGTGCTTGCATTGCAGGGAGTGCAAGTTGGCTTTTAGGATGTCAGGCAGTGGTGTTGTGCTGTTTGTTGGTGCACAGTTCCCAGCAGGGCCTTGTGCTCCCCACAGCAGTACCCAGTGTCAGCCATCTTGTGAGTCCTTATCCACTCCCTGTGATGTGAGCATGGTTGAGAGTGGTGTTGATGGGCCAATTGTGGGTGTGAGCAATATCTGTGACTACCACTCCCATCATGCTATTGGCTATACTGACTTGACCAGCATACACAGAATTCCTTCCTTTGAGTGAGCTTCCCTGTGAGGTGGTGTTCTAGTGGTGGGTAAATATCTGTGAGTGTTTGTTGGTTCTATTTGTGCCACTGCCTTGCTGTATTTGTTGTTAGGTTTGTAGATCTCATGACACAGTTACATATCACTATGAGATGGCAGGTATTGTGTTTGTCTGACTAGCATTCACATCTTGGGATGAATATCTTTTGGTTGCTGTGTATTTGCTAAGTGTGCATGGTTTGCCTATCCCCTTGACTGTGATGTGTGTGTGTTGTCACACCATATTGTATATATTAGTTGTGTACTCACCAGGCTCTGGGATGTCTGTTAGTCCGTATACGCTCACTGGTGGTAGGATGGCCCGCACCTTCTCCTCCCAGGGCCTGAGGTATACTGGTTTTGTAGGAGGGCCACTGCCGGTGTGCTGGCTGAGGAGGTAGTCCTTTTTGAGTAGTTCCTGGACCCTCCTTCACACATCTTACCACCTGTTCTGGATGTCTTCCTTTGTGGGCAAACATGGTGATTGTGCGTTCACCCTGTCGACAATCCTCGCCCACATCTTGGTTTTCTGCGACATGGGGGTCTGTTGTACCAATGTACCAAACAACTGTGGCTCTACCCTGAGTATCTCGTCTACCAGGACTTCCAATTCACAATCTAGGAACTTATGGTTCTTCTTTGGGGGCATGGTGATGGGTGGTGGTGGTGATTGATGTGTGTGTGTGTGTGTGTGCAGGTGGGGGGTGTGAGTGTAGGTTTAGCTGGGTGTGTGTGAGGGTGCTATTTGTAGGTGTGGTAATGGTGTGTGGTTTGTGTGATGTATGAGCTGTGAGTGTGTCTGTGGTTGCTGTGTGATAGTGTTGTGTGCTGGCAGGTCAGTGGAATTTGCAAAGGATCATGGTAGGGATTTGTGGCCTTTATGTAGGTGGAGTTGGAGGTGTGTCTTTGTTCCATTTTTTTTTCCCTCCCTGTATTTATTGGCTTGGTGGTTGCTTGTTTGGCCCTTTTTTTTCTAATTTTTCCTTGTTTTTGGTGCATGTACGAGTCGTTCTTGTGTCCGAGTAGGATGCTGCAATTGTCTGGTGCGATCTTGTCTGACTCGTTCCCGCTGTGTGTCAGCTAGGTTTCATATGCGGCGTACGAGTCGGTCGTGTAGTATTGGGTTGTTTCGGCTGGGTTTTGTATGCGTGTCGGTCGTACGGCTTGTGCTCCGGGCGAGTCGGTCGTGTTTTGCACGCACAGCATCGTACTACGCGGGTCGGAGTTCGCGGGTACGTTTAGTTCGGGTTCAATCCGAGTGCGTGTCGGTCGGTTCGTTTCGCGTGATTTCCCGGCCGGATGACTTGTTTCCGTCCGGCTCGGTCGGTCGTTTTGTATTCCGTCCGAGTCTGTCGGATTTCACATTCATTTCATCGTACTACCCGGGTCGTGCGGCGCCGGTCCGAGTCGGTCGGACTAAATTCCCGTAC
The DNA here is from genome assembly GCA_963921515.1 of Calotriton arnoldi. Taxonomy (NCBI): domain Eukaryota; kingdom Metazoa; phylum Chordata; class Amphibia; order Caudata; family Salamandridae; genus Calotriton; species Calotriton arnoldi. The sequence continues at coordinate 480,073 of CAWUFW010010290.1, forward strand.
CGAGTCGGTCGGTACGTTTTCCGGCCCGAATCGGAATCGGCCCCTTATTCTCACTTATTTAAACCTTTGTAACCTAGGCCTCAAAAACTAACGATCAACATATCGATGAAAGGTAAGTTACACATAAAAAACACCACAACTCCAAAAACCTAACACTAGACACACTGCCTAGCACCTAACTACGGGGCTTATTAGGATGGTGGGCGGATGTCCACCGCCGGTCCGGCGGTGGCGACCGCCGGACCAGCGGTGGACATCCGCCCGCGATCGCAAGCCAGAAAACCGCCGGTCAGATTAGGATGGCGGTGGTGACCGCAGCGGTGGGAAATTCCGACTGCTGCTTTTCCGCCGGTTGCCATCCGCACTCCTGCCTTGCGGACAGAGAAGGACCGGGATAATGGTGGCGGTGCTGATCTGGCTCCGCCGGCACGATTATGATGCCGGCGGTAGCCAGCCTTTCCTCAGCGGTCAAACCGCCATGGAAAGGCAGGCGGAGAATGTCTTCCGGGGGCCCGTTGCGGGCCCCCAATGTGTTGGGGTGGGGGGGGTGCACTGGGAGGGGTACCCATGGTCCCCCCCTACATTTCCCTGTACCAGGTGGCAGGCACTGTGCAGTGCCTGCCACGCAGTGCAGGGAAATGCAGGACATGCTCCTTTGGACATCGCGGTGGTGCTGCGTGCAGCAGCAACCGCCGCAGTGTTAAAGCCCGCGATCCGACCGCCGCGGTCGGATTTCAGGCAAGGACCATCGTAATGCGACCGGCGGTTATGTCGCGGGCCTTGCGGGCGGTCTTTTCCCGCTACCATGGCTGTCTGGGAGGTTTTCCGACCGCCATCCTAATGAGCCCCTACCTTCAAATTAAAGTAAAAGTATAGATTAAATAAAGAAAATTAAACTTACCTTCCTCGATGCGACGCAGATTCCAACCGCGAGCTTCTCCCCTCAGAAATAACCCAAAACAAACGCGAGCGGTTACAAAATACAACCAGTAAACAAATATAGCTGCTTTAACCCCTTCGATGCGCGTGACGAGCTCAGCTCGTCATGCTGCGCGGTAGCACTGTGCGCATGACGAGCTGAGCTCATCACGACCACACCCGCGATCGGAATGTCCAGCACACGAGCGGAATTCCGATCGCGGTCAAGGGGTTAAACATTAAAAATTAATGTATATCTTTAAAAACATGTTATAACATAACTAATACATTGCTGAAATGTTTTCTAAAAATACAATTTATAACTTTTATGTTTTAAATTATGTAACATTTTTCTGCATTGTAAAATTATAATAATAAATATTATAAAATATAATAATTATTATTATAATTCCATATGTATCCATGTTATATACGTTTATTAAAAATATGTACTGAATGTAATAAATGTTAAAAAAGGTATACCTTTTATAAAAAATGTTTATATAAAATTAAAGCATGTAATAATTAATATTATTAATATTTTAAAGATCAATAATATTAATTAAAAAGTATTATTATATGTTAAAAAAAGTTATACAATTTAAAAAACTATTTGTATTTAAAAAATGTTTAAACAATTATATTACTATAAATTTACAGTATATGTAACCAAATAAAAAATATTCAGAATACAAATTTAAAAGTGTACAAATGTTAATAAAAGTTATATTTTTTAAACAAATTTTTGTAAAGCAATTTAAAACTACATTATTTCATATTACAAAATGTACATAATTGTATTAAAAACTTTACCAATGTTGAAAACATTTGTTTGCAAAAAATAATATATGTAAAACTATACATATATTCCAAATCATTTATGTCTGAAAAATAAAGATTATGTTTTTTTCTCTATGTGTATTAATTTACATTATATGCACTTAATAAAATATATATAATTTTACTATTACTATATCATTGACAATAAAGAAACATCAATAAAAAAATTACATGTGTGATTAATTTTATATCTATTTATTAATGTATTTAATATTACAAATTATATTGTATGTCATTGTACTGTATGAAATAATATATCTTTACAAAATATATATATTTAACTTTATTATTTTTCATTGTAAAAATTGTTATTAGTTATACACATTTCCACTACACACTATATTAATTTTTTTTGGTCACTAAACTATACACATATATAACTTACTATTCTCACTCCAGTTAGTAGTAAATCATGGTAGCTGCTGGATACTAAACAAATATTATTTACTATTCCCACTCCACTTAGTATTAAATTAAAAAAGGTGCTGGACACTACACATAATTAATTTACTATTCCCACTCCAGTTAGTATTAAATCAGGGAAGGTGCTGGACACTTGGGGGCCGATTCCGATTCGGGCAGGAAATCTCTCCGACCGAGCCGGACCCGGAGAGATTTCCGACCGAATCGGACTCTAGCAGCCCGACCGAACGAGTACGATGCGTACGTATGCTATCGGACTCGATTCGGTCGGACTCCCATTGAAGTCAATGGGAGCCGGACATACAACGCGTACGCGGGCTCCCATTGACCCAATGGGTGCGAGGCGAACAAGGGTGCCCCTACAGTGGGTACGCCTCGAAGCGACTCGCGGCGAACATGCACAGGTAGGGGGGACCCATGGGTCCCCCCTGTGTGCGACTCGCGCGGCTACGTGTACAGGGGGGTCCGACACGGACCCCCAAAGTGCGGCTCTGACTGCTCTTTCGAGCCGGACGGCGCGAGTCGGTCGGACTGCTCGCGGCGCGCATCGTACTTGCCCGGCCGGGGAACGTCTCCATCGCGTGGTGCGAGTCGTGTCCGTGCGAGTCGGTCGGAGCGCTTCGGACCCGCGAACAAGTCGGTCGGCGATTTCGCGTGCGCTCGCATCGTACTCGCTCGGCCTGACGCACGTACGAATCGGTCGGGAAAGAGGACTCCGAATCGGATCCGGTTAAGCCAAATCCGATTCGGTGCCCTACTGGCCGAGATCGGAATCGGCCCCTAAACCTATATAATTTACTATTCCCACTCCAATTAGAATTAATTCAGGGAAGGTTCTGGACACTAAACCTGTATAATTTACTATTCCCACTCCAGATAGTATTAAGTCAGGGAAGGTGTTGGACACTAAACCTATATAATTTACTATTCCCACTCCAGTTAGTATAAAGTCAGGGAAGGTGCTGGACACTTAGGGGCCGATTCCGATCTCGGCCGGTAGGGCACCGAATCGGATTCGGCTTAACCGGATCCGATTCGGAGCCCTCTTTCCCGACCGATTCGTACGTGCGTCCGGCTGAGCAAGTACGATGCGAGCGCACGCGAAATCGCCGACCGACTTGTTCGCGGGTCCAACGCGCTCCGACCGACTCGCACGGACACGACTCGCACCGCGCAATGGAGACGTTCCCCGGCCGGGTAAGTACGATGCGCGCCGCGAGCAGTCCGACTGACTCGCGCCGTCCGGCTAGAAAGAGCAGTCGGAGCCGCACTTTGGGGGTCCGGGCCGGACCCCCCTGTACGCCTAGCCGCGCGAGTCGCACACGGGGGGACCCATGGGTCCCCCCTACCTGTGCATGTACGCCGCGAGTCACTTCGAGGCGTACCCGCTGTAGGGGGCACCCTTGTTCGCCTCGCACCCATTGAGTCAATGGGAGCCCGCGTACGCATTGTACGTCCGGCTCCCATTGACTTCAATGGGAGTCCGACCGACTCGGGTCCGATTGCATGCGTGCGCATCGTACTCATTCGGTCGGACTGCCAGGGTCCGATTCGGTCGGAAATCTCTCCGGGTCCGGCTCGGTCGGAGTGATTTCCGGCCCGAATCGGAATCGGCCCCTAAACCTATATAATTTACTATTCCCACTCCAGTGAGTATTAAGTCAGGGAAGGTGCTGGACATTAAACCTATATAATTTACTATTCCCACTCCAATTAGTATTAATTCAGGGAAGGTGATGGACACTAAACCTATATAATGTACTATTCCCACTGCAGTTAGTATTAAGTCAGGGAAGGTGCTGGACACTAAACCTATATAATTTACTATTCCCATTCCAGTTAGTATTAATTCAGGGAAGGTGCTGGACACTAAGGGGCCGATTCCGATTCGGGCCGGAAATCTCTCCGACCGAGCCGGACCCAGAGAGATTTCCGACCGAATCGGACCCGTGCAGCCCGACCGAACGAGTATGATGCGCACGTATGCCATCGGACTCGAGTCGGTCGGACTCCCATTGAAGTCAATGGGAGCCTGTCGTACAACGCGTACGCGGGCTCCCATTGACTCAATGGGTGCGAGGCGGACAAGGGCGCCCCCTACAGCGTGTACGCGGCGAAGTGACTCGCGCCGTACACGCACAGGTAGGGGGGACCCATGGGTCCCCCCTGTGTGCGACTCGCGCGGCTACGCGTACAGGGGGGTCCGACATGGACCCCCAAAGTACGGCTCCGACTGCTCTTTCGAGCCGGAGTGCGCGGCTCGGTCGGACTGCTCGCGGCGCGCATCGTACTTACCCGGCCGGGGAACATCTCCATTGCGCGGTGCAAGTCGAGTCCGAGCGAGTCGGTCGGTGCGGTTAGACCCGGGAACGAGTCGGTCGGAGCGGTCGGGACGCCCGGACGAGTCGGTCGGCGATTTTGCATCGTACTCGCTCGCCCGGATGCGCGTACGAATCGGTCGGGCAATAGGGCTCCGAATCGGATCCGGTTAAGCCGAATCCGATTCGGAGCCCTACCGGCCGAGATCGGAATCGGCCCCTAAACCTATATAATTTTCTATTCCCACTCCAGTTAGTATTATTTCAGGGAAGGTGCTGGACACTAAACCTATATAATTTACTATTCCCACTCCAGTTAGTATTAAGTCAGGGAAGGTGCTGGACACTACACCTAATTCATTTAGTATTCCCACTCCAGTTAGTATGAATTCCTGGAAGGTGCTGGACACTAAACATAATTAATTTACTATTCACACTCCAGTTAATATTAATTAAAAAAAGGTGCTGAACATTAAACATAATTAATTTACTAATCCCACTCCTGTTAATATTAAATCAAGGTAGGTGCTGGACACTAAACATAATTAATTTACTATTCCCACTCCAGTTAGTATCAAGTCAGGGAAGGTGCTGGACACTAAACATATATAATTGATTATTCTCACTCCAATTAATATCACATCATGGAATATACTGTACATAAAACATATTTCCTTTAATATTCTCGATTTTAAAAATATACAATATTTAATTTGATTACTCTAAAAAAAATTATAATACACATTAAATTTCATTTTCAAAAATTGCAAAATTAATAATAAACATTAAAAATTACTATATTTCCCCTATAATTTTTAAAAAAATATTATACATAATACGTTTTATAATATAATATTTCAAAAGTATTATTACAATTTTTAGTTTTTTGATTTAAAACAAAAAATAAATATTATTAACAATTTCTAATATATAATTATTATAAAAAACAAATAATATCTCTTAATTATTAAAACTCATTAGAAATGTAATTATTAAATATTAATAACTAATAATAATCCATATATTATAATCATAAATTAATTAACTTATCCACTCTTAACACAAAGTATTTTTAAAAATTGAATTTCATCAAAAATATTTCTTTAAAATATTTTATTTACAATTAACAAAAATTATACAAAATTACACACCTTCATTCAAAATAAAAACAACAAAACAATAATTAAAAAATTATATTCGAAATTTTTAATTATTTTTTTTAATTTTTAACAAATTTGAAAATATTTCAAAACACTCCCCACCCTTATCCCCTATAAAACCAATATCACACTCCTAAAACTACTATTGTTAATTAAATTTATACATTTTTGATTTATTTTAAATTTGAAATCAAATTTTTTAAAACACTCCCCACCCTTATCCCCTATAGCCCCAACAACCCGCTCCTAAAACAACGAATTTAAATTTAATTTTACAAATTTCATATTTATTGTCAATTTAAATTCAATTTTTTTTAAAACACTCCCCACCCTTATCCCCTATAAACCCAACATCCCGCTCCGAAAATAACATTTTTAATTTAATTTGACAAATTTCGTATTTATTTTAAATTTAAATTTAATTTTTTAAAACACTCCCCACACTTATCCCCTATAAACCCAACATCCCGCTCCTAAAAATTAAAATACAAATTATAATTTTTATAATATTAATTAACTAAAATTATACCAAAAACAAACATTAAACATAATAAAAAAGTACTATAACGATATTTTAACATAACGATATTTTGACAGTCGACATTTCAAACTCCGATATTTTTTACAACACTAAAAAACGATATTTTTAACATCGATATACATTACATCGATATTTAATACTGTCGATATGCTAAACTCGATATTAATGTATGTCGACATTAAAAAGTCGATATTATGTCCACTTACCGGCATCTTAGAGATGCCCCCTGAAAAACAACCAGCCTCTGGTGGGTTCCCTGACTGGTACACACCAGCCTGCCACCACAAGACATGTTTCTGGACCCCTGGGGTGGGAGCCTCCGCTCCCTGAGCCCAGAAACAAAGCCTTTCCTGGGCGGAGGTGGTCACACCTCCCCCAGGTCAGGGTAGAGCCATCTGTGGCAGAGGAGCTTCAAAGGCCTTGCCGCCATTGTAACTTGACCCCCAGCCTCACCTGCTATCAGGAGCAGACCCCTTCCCTGTCTTCCCTCCTTTTTGGCGGGAAGACCGGCAAAAAAAATTAGCACAGCCCAGAAGGTGTGTCCACCTCTGTCAACCCCACCCCTCAGGTGGGGGAGGCCGGGTGAAGCTCACTCTTCAGTGCCCGCCATCTTGCAGATGGCAGGCACTCTCCAATCAGGATTAGGGATTGTGCCCACTCCCCCACGCGGGGTGAGCATACCAAGGGTGTAGTCACCCTAAGGTCAGTAGCCCATTGGCTACTGACCTCAAGACTCCTAAAATGCCCAATAAATACAGTATTTAGGAGGCAGCCCTGAACCAAGAAGACAGATTCCTGCAACCTACGAAGAAGAAGGATGGAAGAAGACACCCAGCAGAGGAGACTGCAGAGAAGAACTGACTTGGCCCCAGCCCTACTGGCCCGTCTGCAGTTTCCAGAGATCCTGCGCCAAAAGTCGCCTTGTACTGCAGCTAGCAACCTCCAGAAACCTGGGAAGACTGACTGCCTTCAACAAAGACCGGATCTCCTGTGAACAGCAGCTCCGTTCAAAAGAAACTCCCAAAACAGACTCTGAGCCTGCTGAGGACAAAGTAACCCGATGCCTGGAACTACCACTGCACCGACGCCTACGGCCCGAACCCGGGTGGCCCACCAGTCCCAGCGAGGTCCCCCTGTGCTCCAGAGTCTGAGTACACTGTGGTTGACCCCTGCAGGACTCCCCGACGTCACCTGCAGCCTCTGCACAGAGACCCCCCAACCGCGAGTGGCCCAGACAGGTGAAATCCGATCTCAAAACACACCCCTGCATCCAGCCGCCCAGTGCCCTGGAGAAGAGAACCCGAGGTGCACCTACGTCCTGAGCCCTACAACTTACCTGCCCAGCTGTTGGTTCCTCCTGGAAGTTCTCCTGGACTGAGCCTGCAGCCAAAATCCAAAACTGGCAACTCCTATTGAAAACAATAGGGCACCCAACGCCAAAACAGCACCCTACACCCAGCCGCCCCTGTGCCGCGGTGAGTGCACCTTGTGTGCTAAACTGGATCCCCCTTTGCCCTTAGCCTAACAGCCTAACAGCAGGAGCTTTGCTCCCACAACCTGGTGGCCTGCTCGTGAGCAGCCACCAACCGGAGGCCCCTTACCCCCATTGGATAACATTGGGCCTCATCACTCTGCACCCGGCCGTCCTAGTGCCCCTGAGGGAGTTCTGAGAGTGCATGCTCGACCCTGGGGGATACCTGGTTCTAACCCCAGAATACCACAAATAAGTACTTACCTGCAAACAGTTAACTTCATTTCCTTACATAGGATTGCATTGACTACTTTTCCTTGAAAATTCTTTCAAGTGTGGAGTTGGATTGTATGAAACGTTGAAAAACTGCAAATGTACTAAAAGTGAATTACTTACCTTTTGTCTAGGAAATGTCTCAGTGTGATATCTAGGCATATCACACTGATTAGCAAAAGTAACTTAAAAAGTAATCTAAAAAGTAACATGCACAGTAATCTGTAAAGTAACTAAAAAGTAATTTCGAACTGTTGACTTATCTGTAATTCAACCAACTGCATTTGAACCTGCATTCAACTGTAAATTAATTGCATAAGATTCTGCAAAGTATTATTTTACTTACCTGTACCAGGCTTGGCTTGGTTCTAGAAATAAAATAACTAAATAATATTTTTTGATACAAACAAATTGGTCTGAGTTCAGTCTTTGAGTGTTCGACATCATTTCTTGTGTGTACAATAAATGCTTAACACTACCCTCTGATAAAGCCTTACTGCTCGCCCACACTACCACAAATAGAGTAAGGTGCTATCTACTTTTACCCCTGCCTACCTTTGGGGTTCCACTGGACTCTGTGCACACTATACCTTACTTTGGTATAGTAAATACAGAGCCAGCTTCCTATAGTATGTGATTATTGTCTTATATTTTAAGATGGTGAGCCCTTGCCACAGCCAACAGTCTTGCCTTATATTTTAATGTGGTGACCAGCTAACAAAGTCAATAGGCTTGCCTTATATATTGATGTGTTGACCCCTTGACAATCCAATAGGCTTGCCTTATATTTTACTGCTGTGTCCCCATGACAAAGCCGATAGGACTGCTTTATTTATAATGACCCCCCATAAATTGTGATATTGTATATGTGATTATGTGATTAAAGGTGTCAAGGCTCTTTAGTGGTCAAATGTTTTTTATAATGTCATCCAAGGTATTTCCATCAACCTTATCTATATATTTGAATTAATGTATAGTATTTAGTAGTGTATGTGTGGGTAATAAATGTACTTTTCCTTTTCCAAAGAAAAACCAATGACTAAACAATGATTATTTAGCATAAGAGGTGCCCACCCCACTTAACAATGTCACCTGTCATAAACACATCATGACAAAAAAAACAGAGCGCGAAAATTAGCCACCAGCCTATGGTGTGTAGGGTTTCCCACCAGGCCGAATTACTACTGGCACCACAGGTATTTTAATTTCCCGGCCAGTACAAAAATAAACGAAATTGCCTAAAGCCGGTATTTTTAGCCCTCATCTGAACATACTTTAAATAGCAAATATACATAGAAAGCCCTTTTAAATGTGTTCTACAGCTGCATTAACGATCCATGACTAATAATTAAAGTAAACAAAAGCAGAAAGTTCATGTCACAAATGAATACAAACAATACCATCTCCGGGCCTTTGCACACTCTTGACACAACAGTAAATGGCCGGTTATTTTCTCTTTGAAAGGTGGCGACCCTAGCTTTGTGAGAGGTTCAAAGAAGGAGCTAGGACCAGCACTTGCCACTGCAAGAAGTATCATGGGAACAACATGATCTATGAGCACTGTGAGCTGCAGTGACGCACTCAAAAGGCGAACAGGGCAGGACACTGAAAGGGTGGTGAATGTGCACATTGTGCACAAGCGAAATACTTCCACTCCGAATCAGGGGAGTGATGGAGTGGGGTTTTCTATATATCAATCTTCAGGTGAAATCATTAAATAACACCCAGCATTGGTCATATGGACGTTTGTTTGTTTACAAGGAGAAGTTAAAAGGAGCAATCATCTACATCAAAACCCATAAACAATAAAATCATTAAAGACTTTAGTACAGTGAATAATAAGAAATTGTGTGAGTTGAAGGGTTTTATTAATCAATTCTTTAGTTTCATTATTTATGCAATAAGCATTACTCTTTTAAACATAATCATTAGAAATGAATATAATCCAGTAATCATTTTTTGTATAAAGGGACAAATACATTATTGGTAAGTATAGCAGTTAAATTTGAAAAAATGCAGCAAGCATGTTCCATAAAGAGAGTTCCCTAATCTAAATTTTATCACAGTGGAATAAAATAAGGGGTCAGTTCAGGAAAACCAATGAAAAGTTCTGATGAGAGAAAAAATGCATAAGCATAAAGCCTTGGCAGATCAAAATAATATATTTAGCTGGAAAGTATTCTCAGCTACAAATCAGCAGACATGTAATAAAGCAGGGAATAGGCTCAATGCAATCTCCCATAAAGAGCTATGTGATCTTAAAAAAAACAGGGAAGGATCTCAAGCAAATGCGAGCGAGAGTAGCCTCCCTACTTCAGGAACATATACTAATATAAACACAATGATTTGTTAATTAAAACATGTTTAACATTCTCCATTAACAGCATTCAATAAGATTTCAGTAAACTCATGGGGGGTAAGAGAAATCATCACGTCTTCACAATAGACCACATATACAAGTTCTTAAAAAGATACTTCGTCCACATTTTGAGGTTCAGACAGTTATTTCCTTGAATCATCCTTCCTGTTGTCTCCTCCCTCCTGGTGAGAACCTCACTATTAGTTGTCTAATACATAGCAAATACCTATTCACTAACTTACTGAAAGCTTCTGGAAAATTACAACACCTGCAATGGAAAGAAAAACATCCCATGCACAACAAATAGGCCTTTCAATATTAATGTGTAATTTCTCTTAACATGATCAATAGTTAGGTTAACTTAAATCAACGTGATGTGTTACTTCACTTATATGCTTATAACATCTAGGTATGACTGCCCACTACAAAATGTACATTTCTTATAAGTGTTTAATTCAAATCTTTTGCACTTTTCAGTTAAATGTGTTTTTGTTTCCAGTATTAAGAAATTCCCTGCAGCAACATCCCAACACTGACGGTAAGAATAACCTTCATTATTTCCCACAAATGAATGTCTAAAGTGCACCCTCCTTCCTTGCTGTGTCATCAATTTTTTTATCCAATTTGCAGCTTCCTTCAGCTTCTTGTATGCCCTATTCTTTATTTCTTCCATTTCTATTTCTTCTTTCCTTTGCCTTTCTCTTTCTCTGTTTTTCTTTCTTGTTAGATAACATCTAAATCCTTTATGTATAGTGTGTATGCATATTAAACAAATGCCAACTATCAATATAGGTTTTAATATGACTTATAAAAGTCCACTCCCTATAGAGTCAAGCCAGCTACTCATAGTAGAAGCACCTTTGCCTAAAGTTCCTAACACACTTGTAGTTTCTGGAGTTTGTAGTTCAGGTTTTAAATCAGAAATGTTCTTGGCAAATTCTTCTATCTTTCTATTCTTGTCAGGTATGTCTGAACAGCAAGGTTGAGCCTTCAACATTTTACAGACTCTGCCTCTTTCTGCCAGCAATATGTCTAAGGCTAATTGCTCTTGTAAGACCATTGATCTAATAGCCAGTAATTATGTATTAACTGCAAACAAGGTACCAGAGTTCCTAGTAGCAAGCTTGTCTATGACTGTAGAAAGTTTTCTAATTGTCTCATCATTCAAAACTACTCCTACTGGAGGAATAATTTCCTCAAAAATTTCTCCCACTAATTGTGTGCCATCAATGCACTACGTGCATATCTGTGAGATGGAATCATTGTTAAAGCATCTGTGCTATTTACATGATACATTTTAGGAAATAATAGAGCTAAATAGCAAACACCCTCCTAGTCTGCAGGTAACTGGATATATGCATATTTACTGCAAACAAAATAGACTTCGTGAATAACTGCGTCTTCCTCTGTTAATATTTGAACAGGCCTTCCAAGAACTTCAAATGTGTGTTCACAGCTATCAATCCCAATGTGTCTTTTTCTAAACTGATTTTTCTTTTTGTAAACACATTGGGGTCGATTCCGATTCAGGCCGGAAAACGTACCGACCGACTCGGTACGGGAATTTAGTCCGACCGACACGTACCGGTGCTGCCCGACCTGCGTAGTACGATGAAATGCATGTGAATCACGACCGACTCGTACGGAACACAAGCCGAACGACCGAACCGCATGGAAACCAGCCATCCGGCCGGAAAACAACGCGAATCGAACCGACCGACACGCACCAGGAATGAACCCGAACTAAACGTACCCGCGAACTCCGACCCGCGCAGTACGATGCAATGCGTGGAAAACCAGACCGAGTCGCACGGAGACCAAGCCGTACGACCGCCACGCATACAAAACCCAGCCGAGGCAACCCAATACTCCGCGACTGACGCGTACGCCGCACATGAAACACAGCAGAAACACAGCGTGAACGACTCGGAGAAGCTCGCACGAGACAACTGCAGCGTCCTACTCGGTCAGAAGAACGTCTCCTACATGCCCCAAAACTACAAAGGAAAAATTACAAAAAAAAGGGCCAAACAAGCAATTACAAAGCCAATAAATACTGGGGGGGGGAACATGGAACAAAGACACACCCACAACTCCACCCATATAAAGGCCACAAATCCCTACCATGATCCTTTGCAAATTCAACTGACCTGCCAGCACAGAACACCATCAGACAGCAACCACAGACACACTCACAGCTCATCCATCACACAAGCCACACACCATCAGCACCTCAACAAATAGCACCCTCACATACACCCAGCAAAACCTACACTCACACACCCTCACTTGCACACCCACACATACATCAATCACCACCACCACCCATCACCATGCCCCCAAAGAAGAATCCAAAGTTCCTAGACAGTGAATTGGAAGTCCTGGTAGATGAGATCCTCAGGGTAGAGCCACAGTTGTTTGGTACATTGGTCCAACAGACCCCCATGTCGCAGAAAACCAAGATGTGGGAGAGGATCGTCGACAGGGTGAACGCACAATCACCATGTTTGTGCACAAAGGAAGACATCCAGAACAGGTGGTATGATGTGCGCAGGAGGGTCAAGGACCTACTAAAGAAGGATTACGCCTTGAGCCAACACACCGGTAGTGGCCCTCCTGCCAAACCAGTATACCTCAGGCCCTGGGAGGAGAAGGTGCGGGCCAACCTACCACCAGTGAGCGTATATGGACTATCAAACATCCCAGAGCCTGGTGAGTACACAACAAATATACACAATATTGTGTGACAATACACACACATCACTGTCAAGGGGATAGTCAAACCATACACCCTTAGCAAATCCACAGCAACCAAAAGATAATCATCCCAAGATGTGTATGTCAGTCAGATAAACACAATACATGCCATTTCATAGTGATATGTAATTGTGTCATGACATGTACAAACCCAACAACAAATAGAGCTAGGCAGTGGTACAAATCTAACCAACAAACACAGTCAGATATGTAGCCACCACTAGACACCACCTCACAGGGAAGCTCACTGAAAGGAAGGAATTCTGTGTATGCTGGTGAAGTCAGTGAAGCCAATAGCATGATGGGAGTTGTAGTCACAGATATTGCTCACCCTCACAATTGGCCCATCAACACCACTCTGAACCATGCTCACATCACAGGGAGTGGAAAACAACTGACAAGATGGCTGACACTGGGCACTGCTGTGGGGAGCACAAGGCCCTGCTGGGAACTGTGCAACAACCAACAGCAGGACAGCACTGACTGACATCCTGAAAGCCAACTTACACTCCCTGCAATAGAAGCACGTTCCATGGTGGGATATCTGGCTGGGTGGGAAGGAGGACTGACAGCTCTGACCAAATTTACAAGCAGCTTTTCACACACACCCCCTTAACACAAACTCCACACAACTCACCTGGGAGAATGCAATGCCTCACACTCTAATTAAATATCCCACAAAGAACCACAACCCTGGGTTATGCTGTGTGAAGCACAGGGACACTCATGGGACTTGTAGCTAAACAAACGCCAGGACAACACTGTCAGCCATCCTTTCAGCACAGGCACACTACCCCACAGGGAAGCAGAGTCAAAAGGAAGGAAGTATGGGCATGCTGGGAAGGGGGGTGTAGGCAACAGCATGATGGGAGTGGTAGTCACAGCTCAACATCCCCCACCCACATGGCCCAGCAAGCTCACACTGAAGCATGCACACCTCACAGGGAGTGAAAAGCCACTTCAAAGATGTCTGACAATGGTGCTCTGTTGTGGGGAGCACAAGGCCATGCTGGGAACTGGGCACCAACAAACAACAGGACACCACTGACTGACATCCTGAGAGTCAACCTGAACCCACTGCAAGGGTGGCATGCTTCATGGTGGGATAACTGGGCTGGGGGAGAAGGAGGGCCGGATGTCCACCAAATACAACCAATGCTGTCCATGTACACACCTCAACATTCACATTGAAATGCTTCAAGTTTGCAGGACAATGTGCTACACCAATATCAACCTCTGACTGTGACAACTTAGGACAATGCAATGTACAGGCCCGCATCCAGAGGTACAGTCCCAACTGTCAGGTGTGTGAACCATTGATGCCTGCAGAAACATAACATACATTGTGTGTGTCTCCCAAAAACAGGTGATGATGGGGACACAGCAGCAGAAGATGAGGAGTCCCTGTCCCAGGCTCCGGGGGACACTGAGCTCACTGGTGTGGAACGGCCTCTGCCCTCCTCGGATGGCGAAGACCTACCTGGCACCTCCGGTGTGAGTCATCATGCAGCACCAGTAGGACCACCATCTGCACCCCCTGCACCCACCCCTCCAACAACTGCCAACACACAGACCACCCCCACCGACACGGACAGACCAAGGACCACCAATGACAACAGCACACGGACCCCGGCCCAACGTGGAGCAACGGACAACAACCCCAGTAACAACCCCCAAGGGGGCCTAGGGTCACCTGTGCGTGCCACCGCAGGTCCCGCACGTGTCGCCAGGGGTGGTGGGAGGGGTGGTAGACATAGGTCGCTGTTTGCAGAGGGGTCTGGACTGCATGATGACCCACAACTGGTACGCATTGCTGATGCGTACCAGAATAGCACCGGAGAGGTCAGCCAGGTAGTGGGGATCCTCAAGGACATTCAACAGCAGCAGGCTGCCCATCATGCCCGCTTGGACTCACACATGTCCCGTGTGGAGACACACATGTCCCGTGTGGAGACACACATGTCTGGCATGGAGTCCAAGTGGGACACATTGCAAGAACTGACAGCGGAGCATAGGGACATATTGACATGCCTCCGCCAGATTAGCACCAACATGGCCACACCTCCCTGTGTGCCCACAACATCTGGTGCTGCAACAACTGCAACTGCCACAGGGAGGGAGGATGACTCTGGCGGAGAGTCCCCTGCACCGCAGCAGCCTGCACGTGAGGGTCCCCCCCCCAAAGAAGAGGGGTCGTCCGAGGAAGGACAACTGAGAGGCCGATGGCCATGTACATCCCCCAGGAATCCAACACCTGTTCTGGAAATTCACCTTTGTGTGCACACTGTTCACCCTGTCGAATGCAACCCAACTCTCCCACATGACATGGGGAGTTTAAGTTGGCCCAATGTATCAGATGACTGTTGACTTTACTCAGGACATTTCTGCTACCAAGACTTCCAACTCATCTGGGAACTTTGGATTCCAATCCCAATGTACAGCACCCACCATCCTGTGCACTATACTCACACATGTATGTAAATAAACTCACTAATTCACCATACTTGCCTCTGTTGTGATACCAACGTGGTTTCTGTCATGGAGATGATGATCTGCTAAATGACACTGTGCATGCTAACTGCTACAGCAAGTACAACACCGTCATGTGAGTCATGGTGACGTGACACATATGAGGGAGACACACCACTAGGGCTACACAACACATACACACCAGGGCCATCTGACTCATCGCCTACACTGATGTTGCCAGGAAATACAGTGCAATGCACAGACACCACACCTATTCACAGTCTGTGTTAAGTACCCCACTGGTGCAGTAAGCAAATGTCAGTCAGATGTGTGACCACAGACAACGCACATCCCAAAGTGAAGCACAGGTTTATTACACATTTGCAACATGTTGTTACCACTACAGATGAAAGGTAATCCCACATGGCAGTGGCCACACAGTCAACAAGTGTAGAAGAAAGAAAGTCCAGGGGTGTGTGGCACATCACCTGTAGGGAAAGCTTCCACCCTGGAAGTTGAATCACGGTGTCGGGGGATCACAGTTGACCAAACAACTCTGAAAGTACCCTGTGAAGGACAGAAATGACACACAGTCAAAAGCACTGAAGAACAGGACAGAACTGCAATACTCTTGCCCAATACATGTCACAAGATACCTACACAAAACCAAGTTAGCATGTCAACACTGTTGGGGAGTACAGACTACCTGTAAGGACACATCGCTGCACGCATACAGTCAAGTAGCACATGGCCACACTCAAACAGCACCAGAGCACCACCAACACATATCATGCAAACTCACATCATTGACATGACATCTCTGGACACTCACATTCAGCTGAAGAAGTTGGTGATGAGCTGTGTGCGGACATCACCCTCATCATCATCACCATCACTGGCATCGTGGCCCAGGCCAGGATCCTCCACAGGTGGCGGATGTTGGTCATCGTCATCCAGGATGAGAGGCAACTCCTTCCGCACTGCCATGTTGTGTAGCATGCAGCAGACGATGACAATCTTGCACACCTTTGCTGGGGCATATGGGAGGGCCCCTCCTGTCTTGTCCAGGCAGCGAAAGCAGCTCTTCAGGAGACCAAATGTCTGCTCGATCACTCTGCTGGTCCGACCATATGCCTCATTGTAGCGCATCTGGGCTGGTGTCACAGGGTTCCTGAGGGGCGTCAGCAACCACGGCATGTTGGGGTATCCGGAGTCACCTACATACAGACAATTGCACATTAGCTGAGTTGGAAAAGAGGGTGGAATACTACATTGCAGAACACACACAATGGTACAAAGTCAGTACACACCGACAAGCCAGGCACGCTGGTTCTGCATCTGTGACATCATCCTCGGATGCGACTACTCCTCATCACGTAGGCATCGTGTGCAGAACCGGGGAAACGGGCACACACGTGTGAGATGCTCATATCTGTAAGACATACCACCAGAGCATTGACCGAATGGTAATGTTTTCTGTTCCTGTATGCCTGCTCATGTGCCTGTGGTGGTACCAAAGCCACATGTGTCCCATCAATGGAGCCAATGACATGCGGCATCCTCCCAAGGGCATAGAAGTCACTCTTGACGTCAGTGAGTTGTTGACGTTTAGGGAAATAGATGTACTGGTTCAAGTATCTCAACATAGCCTCCAAAACATCGCGTAGCACACGGCTGAACATGGTCTGTGACATCCCACCAGCAGACGCCACAGTGTGTTGAAAGGTACCGGTGGCAAAGAAGTGTACGGCTGCCATCACCTTCACCTTGGGGGTCAGCGCTGTAGGATATGTCCGGCCAGGTTGCAAATGTGGGGCCAACCGCACCGTCAATTCCTCAATCAGCGGCCTGGTGAAGCGATAACTTCGGATGCAGTCCCGTTCAACCATGGTTGCAAGGTCAGGGAATGGTCTATGGACAGCTGGTGCCCTGCAGTGCATAGGTGAAGAAAGAAAGATTGTCAGTCACCCCACATATGTGGCATAGACCATACTCAATATCACATGATACATCATTACGAGACACAAGTACATGATGTGTGTGCCGTTCTGTAAGGACATGTATGGCACCTACATGGCCAACATCTAACATCACAGTTCAACATGTGTTGTCAACAAGTTCCAGGTTGTGCTATGGGATATCATTAGGCTGTGTCACAGTACCCATGTACTGCTGTCACGTTCCAAACACACACCACAGTGACATGTGAGGACAGATGTGCCCCAGGCATCACAGCTCGTTGACAGGTAGATTCCCAGGGACCCTGTATTGCCACATGGACACTGGCATGACATGGCGTATCATGAATACACCACAGCAAAACAACCATGACCCCCACAGGTAGTGGTCCCTGTTGCCTCTGCAGGACAGACATGGACGTCTGTGACACACACACGCACAACATCAAAGTCCATGCACAAACAACGTGGATGTGGAGACTGTCTCCCATTGTGCACATGGAATCAGAGACATTGTAAACACAACATGCACACAGACTGTGGAGGGCCATCACTATTGTGGCAATGGGTCACCCTGTGACGTACATACCGTCCCACATGGGACTCAGGAGGTATGTGACATGATATACACATACACAACCTGGAAATGTGACCATGCCACATGCTCTGAAATGAACAGGTACACATCACAGTGGTCATGTGCACAACACACCAAGTATTCTGTCCCCATGAACACGTGCACAGCCTGGGAGTGGCTGCCCCCAAGTGCCACCCAAAAAACCACATGTTGACACCCATACACAGAAAAGGTAATGCAGCCTTACATGCCTTAGGATACAGTGTGGACAGGCTGTGGTGTTGTATGTGTGCCCCTGAGTCCCTGGAAAGTAAATGTGGCTGGCATACGTTCACCTGTGACAGGCATGGTGACATATGCGAGTGACTTGTACAGGGATGCGTTGTACAGCAATGGACCGATCGGTGCGCACGCATTGGCCATTGCATATGATGTGAGCGGGTACGCGTTGTACAGCAATGGACCGATCGGTGCGCACGCATTGGCCATTGCATATGATGTGACCCGAAATACGCATTGTACAGCAATGGACCGATCGGTGCGCACGCATTGGCCATTGCATATGATGTGGCCCGAAATACGCGTTGTACAGCAATGGACCGATCGGTGTGCACGCATTGGCCATTGCATATGATGTGAGCGGGTACGCGTTGTACAGCAATGGACCGATCGGTGCGCACGCATTGGCCATTGCATATGATGTGACACGAAATACGCGTTGTACAGCAATGGACCGATCGGTGCGCACGCATTGGCCATTGCATATGATGTGAGCGGGTACGCGTTGTACAGCAATGGACCGATCGGTGTGCACGCATTGGCCACTGCATATGATGTGAACGGGTACGCATTGTTTTTCAAAATACGCGTTGTTCAGCAATGGACCGATCGGTGCGCACGCATTGGCTGTGGCCTGGCATGGCAAGGGATGCGTTTTTCGAACCTTTAACGAGTCTGATGCTGTGAATTCAGTTGGCCACCCACAACAATGTTGCAAATTCATGGGTCTCATGAAGTTGAACTTTTGAAGGATGCTGTGGGCGTGTGTAAGTGGTGCAATTCCATGGATTGGCCAGATTCAGAAGATGCAAACGACTTGGACCTATCACTTTGGACACATGGGACAGTATCTGCCTCAGCAGCACACATATAATGCTGGCTGTTCCCCTGAGAGCTCACTTGCCTGCACTACATGCTCCAGGACGACATCTGCCACCACCACTGCTGCTGTCTCTGCATCCTCTGGATCCTGCAATGGCACGTACTGTGGAGAGAGCCCCAGCCTTCAGCACTGAGGAGAACCAGGCCCTGCTGGACAGCCTCCTTCCACAGTACAGCAAGCTGTATGGGAAAGCAGGGGAGCAGGTGAGTGTGCTGTCCACTGCCTTACTAAATGTGTATGTTGTCTGACTAGCAAGACTTACAGTGTGCACGCCACTGGCTAGCATGCTCACTGAGTAGTTGTCACCCCCCATAGTGTGTAGTTACATGCACTGAACAGGTATAGTGCAGTAACAGTGCATTCCAATAAGGTTTTACTTCCCAGGCAATGATACCATGTAGTAACTGCTGGCAAACTGTTCATAGCCATCGTTGCACTGCCTGTGTACATCATGTGCCCCTGTGATTGAGAAATGTATATCCAAATGTGTGATGCACGGATATGTTGCATGTGTAGTAATGGCCTTTACACTTTGTCATCCTCACAGGTTGATGCCCACCAGAAGCAGGAAATCTGGCTGACCATCGCCCGGGCAGCAAGATCCGTGGGGGTCTACAAGCGCCGGATCCGCAACTGCCAGAAGAGGTGGCAGGACCTTCGGGGCTGGACCCGGAGGATCGCAAGGGTCCAGCTGAAGCTGTCGCCTCCTCGCAGGAGGGGCGGACACTGGACCCTGACCCCCACATGCTCAGGATCCTGGCGGTGGTCTTCCCTGACCTGGATGGGCAGCTGAAGGCCAGACAGCAGCAAGGAGGGGTGAGTCCATGACTGCACTGTGAACTTTGTCTGACATGCTATGTGCCCTCCTCTGGCCTGGTTAAACTTCCACAGTACATCAGTCTTGTGGTCCAGGACCCATGCCCCTCAATTGTGACATGCCCACTCCTCATCTGATACCCAGGTGTGGCCTTTACAGTCAGGAAATTGTGTCACTTGGGTACTGTGTCCTTACATTTTGCTTAGCTCAAGGTGGGGGACAGCATTTGTTCCCGTAACTTTGTTGTGGGCTTCATGGGTGGGTTCATTGCTTACACAATGCCTGAGTTCTGACATGTAATCTGCGTGTTACTTTGATATGTGGTCCAATTGCTGATCTGATTCACCACATGTGCCTGGGGTATTTGGCACACACCCATGCTGCGGGTGGGAACAATGTTTGGGCCTCAGGAGTATGTATATCAAGTGTGTCACACATACTTAGCCACCTGCCTACTGTCCAGGGCTCATCCCTCTTCCACGTGGAGCAGGACAGTCATGCCTACTCCAGGCCATACAATACACTCTGTACTCCCACTCCCGTGTATCAGCTGACATGTTGTGCTCAGTGGAATGTTCCCTCAGGTGTCTGCCTCTGTGTCATTGTGCTGTGGCTTTGTTGTCAGGTGTACCCGGGGTGTTTATCGGTTAGGGCTCAGCATGCCACCGGAGATGTGACAATAGGAGACAATACTTGTGTGACATATAGGTGTTTGATCACTTGACTGTGCAGACTGGGGTATGCGAATGTGAAGTTCAGGCAGCTGTCTCCCATTCACAGCAGATTGTGAGGTGCTCAGGTTCCGAGGGTTGTGTTTCATGTCTCCCATATGTCCAATTGGTATGACGTGGACAAATAAGAGTTCAGATGATGTGGTTTGTGGGGGATGGACATGTGCACTTGTCAGCTACAGAACTTGCATTCCCAATGACCTAGGATTGTGACACAGTGCAGACTGTTGTTGGCTGGCTGCCCTGCCCATGTGACTGGAGACAGTGATGTATGACTTTGCAGGCATGCCTGTGCCATGACATTAAACTCCCTAAGAGTGATCCTGCAGGTGAGTGACATGTGCTACATGCACCCCATTGTGGCATTGACTATCAGGACATGGGTGCATCATGGTGTCTGGTGCTGGTATGCATCACATGCATTTCAAAATAGACTCTGGCCATCCCTTTATCCAGACACCTGTACTGACTCAGTGGCAAGAGTTGTGATGTGTGCATGTTCACATACTTCACCGTGTTCTCTGCACTGTCCAACTACTATGTAGGTGGTGCATGTGTCCACACTGGGGTATTGCCATCCGACAGGCACCAGACAGATGGGTGCAAGGCCAGGAGGGATGTGAGTGCCATGGTTGACCATCAGACTGACAATTGGCTTCTCCTACTCTGTTTGAGCACTTTTGGCAATGTTCAACTAAGGATGCCAGGGCTTGCTCTGTAATGTGCTGTACTTACTGTGGTGTGTGCGGTCAGTGCAGGTGACTGATGTTTGTCTGTTTCCCTAATTGTTTGCAGATACATCCACGGCCACAGGAGGGAACAGCTCCACGGACCAGGAGGAGCCGCAGAGCCAGACTGGGTCAGCAGCCGATGAGTGGTCGGAGGGACCCAGTGGCACGGAGGGCGAGGGGAGCCACACCGAGGACTCCTCAGCAGCATCCACCTCAGCTGAGGACCACAGCAGCTCGGAGGATGACTCCCTTGTGGAGGCAGGTGTCAGCAGCCACCACACCCCAGCTAGTATTGCTGTCCCCGCCACCACCACCACCACCGCCCTCCCATCGGCTCCCATTCCAGAGGTCCGTGGAGGCTCCCGTGTTCGGGAGCGTGTCTCCTTCGTGCCAGGCACCGCAGCCCCTGCCCCTGTGTCCCCTGCTGCCCTGAGTGAGGAGTCTGTGTACCTACTTCGCCAGCTCCATGTAGGGCAGACAGCAATGCTGAGTGTCCTCCATGCCCACACCACTCTGTTTACACAGCTGGTGTCGTTTATGGAGGGCATCTCATCGGGCATGTCTGCCCTACAGAGGAGCAATAGGTCCATGGACTCCTCCCTGACGGCAGCAGTGTCCCTCCTCCAACAGTCCCTCACCCCTCCTACCTCTGCCCCATCCACACTTCCTGGCACCCTACCTGTCCCAAGCACATGCACACCTGCACAATCACCCAAACACACAGACACGAGCAGCACAGACACACCCACTACAAAAACAAAACGTGCACGCAGGCATGCTCAGGGGACTGATAACACACCCACAGGGGATGGGGAACAGACACACACACAGGCATCCACAGTCACTCCGCAGTCCTCCGATACCTCTCCCTCCAAGGCCCCTTCCCTTGCCTCACCTGCAACCCCACCTACAAAGCAGATCTTCCTCTGTGACCTCGGCCTCTTCCCCTCCGATCCAGCTGATCCAGCATACAGGGGGAAGAGGAAGTCCACCCGCACAGAGGGAGTGCCCCTCACCCCGGACACCCTCCCCCAGGCACAGACAGACTGAGGCCCCCATCCGCAAGTCCCCCGGACCCGGAAGAGCAAGACCCCGCCGCCGCCCTGCAGCTCATCCACCAAGTCTCCTTCCTCCATCCCTCAGGCCCCCACTCCATAGGTTCCCCCACCACACCCTGCCCCAGGTTCCCCCACCCACAGATACACCATCCCCAAAATGATCCGGCCTTCTCCCCCTACCACTTGCTCTTCCAGCACCACACCCCCGCTGCGCATGTTTGTGCCACTGGTGTGGAGACCGTGTCCTCCCCCTCTGTCCTGCCCACCTTACCTGAACCCCATTCTACTCCCCTGGAAATAGGCACTGCAGTGGAGTCCACCACCACCCCATCTGACTTGGGCACTGCAGTGGGGAACCTGTCCACTCCATCTGCACAGCCCACTGCAGTCGTGCCGGCACCTACACCATCTGACTCATGCCCCCCAGTTTTGCCGGCACACACCATGTCAGACACCTCCACTGCAGTTGTCAGTGACTCTCCAGCACCCACCACCCCTTCCCTGCCTCCTTCTGGTGAGCCCTGATCCTGTCCCTGCGGTGCCTGGCCTGCCCCCCTGTATGCCCCTCCGAGGGGAATGTCCCTGGTGTGTAGCAGTGCAGGCATGCAAAGGGTGACATCTGCCACTGTCACCCTGTTTGGACTTTGATAATGGACTGGCCATTGGCCTTTGTTATTTTTCTGGACTTTCACTTTTTCACACACATATGCTGAATAAAGCTACTTTCTGTTCTCTAGTGGTTTTGCTTCTGATGTACATGATGTTGATGATGCTAACCATGCCCATGCCCTTGCTGCAGTGATGGTGATTTTTGATCTCAGGAAAATGAAGTGTTACTGTGCAGGACCCCATGTGGTCCAGGGGGAATGTGTCCTATCCTGTTGTGTATCCATGTCATCCTTTGCAGCAATATGAGGGTGTCACGTTTTCAAGATTTGGCAATGGGATTTCCTACTTTTATTTGCAATATCACATCTGTGGCTTACACCCCTGCACATCTGTTGTGCTTGCCATTGTTCTATTTGTCTATTTCCCTGACCGTGTGACCATCTCCACTGGACATGCAAGTTTGGGCATCAATGGGTAAGGACTCATCTGTGTTATCAGTGCAACTTGCTATACATGTGTGTTGGATCTGTGCTGATGATTTCGGTGACACTCCCATGACCAGGCTGATATGACGGGAGCCTTCATTTTGTGCTAATTGTTGACTGAGTGACCAAGTGTTCTGCTGACATGATAGAGCCCTACTGGGACAACGTATGGCACAGCTTTCCTTACACAGGAGTGGAGTCCCCTCATGGCAGTGTATAATTCTGTGACATTGCCTGACCACAAGGTGTGTGTTGTGTGAGCATTTCTGTGTGTGTTCACTTCCATTTTGCTAGGCAGGCTGGGATCCCTAGTGATGTTCCTGTTTGTGATGCTTGCTGAGTTGACCTATGTTCCCCCAAAGTCTTCTCCCTGGCTTCTCTGGGATGTGGGTGCATGGCAAATTACTGGTCATCAGGGTGTCACCCATAGGTGTGTTTGCTGTCAGGGCTGAGTTTGTGGGCAAACGCAGATGAGACACAGTCAGGATTCCCCTTGGCACTTGTTGGTTACACCAGTCATGTAATTTACAGTTTGTGTTAGCTTTCAGTGATTGTGACACGTTGTGTGTGTGACTGCTGCCACTCCTCAGGGTCAGAGCTGCAATGTTGGTAGTTGTCTATGTGTGTTCTTGGTGGGTGACCTTTGCTTCTTCATTGGTGTGTGACTGTGAGCGGGATCCCATTGGTTGGTGTGGTATTAACGTCATGCCCATGTACGGCATACTGTGCAGTGTGTCAGACATTCACAAGTCTTGTTGACTGGCCATGTGTGAAGGGTTTCTGCACCTTAGTTCCCACCACCACCCCTGGGATTGTCATGGGTGCATGTGCAATGTCACCAGTGCATGTGAGCTTCACTGCTGCACATTGGTGGAGATCAAGGTGTGTGGTGTTGAGTGTGTGCAGATGAGAGTTGTTTCACGGCTAGACCCCTGCCTCCATATTGGCCTTGGCTGACAGGCCGTGCTGATTGATTTGTGCTTGTGTAGGTGTGATGGTAGTTTGTTGCTCAGGACATATGACTGTGGTTCACAGTGTGAACGACATCTAGCTTTGTCATCACAGTGGGATTATCATGCAGGCCAGTGTCACCACAATGTGGGGACCCTGGGGGTGGTGCTGTGGTGGGTCTGTGTCTTGCTGTGTTAGTTGCTGTTCCTACAAGCTTGTGTGACATGTGTAATTTGGGCTCCTCTCATCTAACAATGCCTGATTGCCCACATAGGGGATTCGGATCCATGAGTTACTTTTGTGTGGCACTGTATGCTCATCTGTGTAATTGGGATTCAGGCCTCCTCATGTGTTGTGTGGTTGCCTGGGGACACTGGCACCCCCTCACCTGTTGTGTTTGATATGCAGTGTGGGGCTGCATGTTTGTGTTTGTGCATCTGCACCACTGCATTGGCATATCTTTAGTGTGCCATTGGCAGTATGTTGTTTGGTGGGTTTCCCCTGCTGTCCCTGGGACTCCTAGGTCATCAGTCAGCACAGTGATCATGGTTTGTATGTCCCATTGCTGCCATGGTATGGTATTTGTTCACCTCACATCTACAGTCTCCACAGGATATCTGTCCACCATCTTTCATATATCCTGCACCCTGCCCTCTTTTACCTTTTGTATATTATTGTGATTCCAAGCCTATTGTACATTTCTATGTTTCCTGTAAAGCGCTCTGATACCCTAACGGGTCAAGTTCGCGCTCTATAAAACACAAAAATAAAAATAAAATAAAAATATCTACATTTGTGTGCCCATTGGTGCAGATATGTGGGTCTGCATTATGATGGTCACTTCTGTCATTGTGTTATTGATGAATGTTGACAGTGTCAGCCCACATGGGTGATGTTTGTCTGCACATGGCCAAAGGTATGTCTTATTTGCACTGCACTGTTTGCCTCACCCAATCTATGTTGCTATGGGACACAAGCACTACTATGCCACTGATGTGTTTGTTGTTCTGTGACCAGGGAGAATCCATGCTGTTTGGCATTTGCAGATTTTTCCATGACAACACTTACAATTTGGTCACTGTGATGATGGGGGTTTAGACCCCATTGCCACAATGTTCAAAATGTGCTTCAGCTATGGACCCCACACTTACCTTTTGGTCACTGTGATGATGGGGGTTTGTACCCCATTGCCACAATGTTCAAAATGTGCTTCAGCTATGGACCCCACACTTACCTTTTGGTCACTGTGATGATGGGGGATTACACCCCATTGCCACAATGTTCAAAATGTGCTTCAGCTATGGACCCCACACTTACCTTTTGGTCACTGTGATGATGGGGTGTTACACCCCATTGCCACAATGTTCAAAATGTGCTTCAGCTATGGACCCCACACTTACCTTTTGGTCACTGTGATGATGGGGGGTTACACCCCATTGCCACAATGTTCAAAATGTGCTTCAGCTATGGACCCCACACTTACCTTTTGGTCACTGTGATGATGGGGTGTTAGACCACATTGACACAATGTTCAAAATGTGCTTCAGCTATGGACCCCACACTTACCTTTTGGTCACTGTGATGATGGGGGATTACACCCCATTGCCACAATGTTCAAAATGTGCTTCAGCTATGGACCCCACACTTACCTTTTGGTCACTGTGATGATGGGGGGTTACACCCCATTGCCACAATGTTCAAAATGTGCTTCAGCTATGGACCCCACACTTACCTTTTGGTCACTGTGATGATGGGGTGTTAGACCCCATTGACACAATGTTCAAAATGTGCTTCAGCTATGGACCCCACACTTACCTTTTGGTCACTGTGATGATGGGGGATTACACCCCATTGCCACAATGTTCAAAATGTGCTTCAGCTATGGACCCCACACTTACCTTTTGGTCACTGTGATGATGGGGGTTACACCCCATTGCCACAATGTTCAAAATGTGCTTCAGCTATGGACCCCACACTTACCTTTTGGTCACTGTGATGATGGGGGTTACACCCCATTGCCACAATGTTCAAAATGTGCTTCAGCTATGGACCCCACACTTACCTTTTGGTCACTGTGATGATGGGGTGTTAGATCCCATTGCACAGTGGTTATGGTCTGCTTGCATTGTGGAGGCCACACACATTTATGTGTGACACATGTGATAGGGGGTCACATTGTATGTTCAATGTCATATTCAGTGTTGTAGGCATTTGACACAGTCTACACACGCTTGTCATGGTGTTGGGGGATGTCTTTTTCTGACATTCCTTATGTTGGAGTATGCTGGTTGTGTCATGCATTACCCATCCTATGAGTAGGGGTGGTGTTGGTGGTAGGCATCCATCCCCCTATGAGTGGGGATGGTAGTAGTGACAGGCATCTAGCACCCCTGAGTAGGGGTGGTGGTAGTGGTAGGCATCCATCCCCCTATGAGTGGGGATGGTAGTAGTGACAGGCATCCAGGCCCCCCTGAGTAGGGGTGGTGGTAGTGGTAGGCATCCATCCCCCTATGAGTTGGGATGGTAGTAGTGACAGGCATCCAGGCCCCCCTGAGTAGGGGTGGTGTTGGTGGTAGGGATCCATCCCCCTATGAGTGGGGATGGTAGTAGTGACAGGCATCCAGGCCCCCTGAGTAGGGGTGGTGTTGGGGACAGGCATCCAGCCCCCCTGAGTAGGGGTAGTGTTGGTGGTAGGCATCCAGGCCCCCTGAGTAGGGGTGGTGTTGGTGGTAGGCATCCATCCCCCTATGAGTGGGGATGGTAGTAGTGACAGGCATCCAGGCCCCCTGAGTAGGGGTGGTGGTAGTGGTAGGCATCCATCCCCCTATGAGTGGGGATGGTAGTAGTGACAGGCATCCAGGCCCCCTGAGTAGGGGTGGTGTTGGTGGTAGGCATCCATCCCCCTATGAGTGGGGATGGTAGTAGTGACAGGCATCCAGGCCCCCTTGAGTAGAGGTGGTGTTGGGGACAGGCATCCAGCCCCCTTGTGTAGGGGTGGTGTTGGTGGTAGGCATCCAGGCCCCCTGAGTAGGGGTGGTGTTGGTGGTAGGCATCCATCCCCCTATGAGTGGGGATGGTAGTAGTGACAGGCATCCAGGCCCCCTGAGTAGGGGTGGTGTTGGTGGTAGGCATCCATCCCCCTATGAGTGGGGATGGTAGTAGTGACAGGCATCCAGCCCCCTTGAGTAGAGGTGGTGTTGGGGACAGGCATCCAGCCCCCTTGTGTAGGGGTGGTGTTGGTGGTAGGCATCCAGGCCCCTGAGTAGGGGTGGTGTTGGTGGTAGGCATCCATCCCCCTATCAGTGGGGATGGTAGTAGTGACAGGCATCTGGCACCCCCTGAATAGGGGTGGTGGTAGTGGTAGGCATCCATCCCCCTATGAGTGGGGATGGTAGTAGTGACAGGCATCCAGCACCCCATGAGTGGGGATGGTGTTGGTGGTAGGCATCCATCCCCCTATGAGTGGGGATGGTAGTAGTGACAGGCATCCAGGCCCCCCTGAGTAGGGGTGGTGTTGGGGACAGGCATCCAGCCCCCCCTGAGTAGGGGTGGTGTTGGTGGTAGGCATCCAGGCCCCCCTGAGTAGGGGTGGTGTTGGTGGTAGGCATCCATCCCCCTATGAGTGGGGATGGTAGTAGTGACAGGCATCCAGGCCCCCCTGAGTAGGGGTGGTGGTAGTGGTAGGCATCCATCCCCCTATGAGTGGGGATGGTAGTAGTGACAGGCATCCAGCCCCCCTGAGTAGGGGTGGTGTTGGGGACAGGCATCCAGCCCCCCTGAGTAGGGGTGGTGTTGGTGGTAGGCATCCAGGCCCCCTGAGTAGGGGTGGTGTTGGTGGTAGGCATCCATCCCCCTATGAGTGGGGATGGTAGTAGTGACAGGCATCCAGGCCCCCTGAGTAGGGGTGGTGGTAGTGGTAGGCATCCATCCCCCTATGAGTGGGGATGGTAGTAGTGACAGGCATCCAGCCCCCTGAGTAGGGGTGGTGTTGGGGACAGGCATCCAGCCCCCCTGAGTAGGGGTGGTGTTGGTGGTAGGCATCCAGGCCCCCCTGAGTAGGGGTGGTGTTGGTGGTAGGCATCCATCCCCCTATGAGTGGGGATGGTAGTAGTGACGGGCATCCAGGCCCCCCTGAGTAGGGGTGGTGGTAGTGGTAGGCATCCATCCCCCTATGAGTGGGGATGGTAGTAGTGACAGGCATCCAGCCCCCCTTGAGTAGAGGTGGTGTTGGGGACAGGCATCCAGCCCCCCCCTGAGTAGGGGTGGTGGTAGTGGTAGGCATCCATCCCCCTATGAGTGGGGATGGTAGTAGTGACAGGCATCCAGCCCCCCTTGAGTAGAGGTGGTGTTGGGGACAGGCATCCAGCCCCCCCTGAGTAGCGGTGGTATTGGTGGTAGGCATCCAGGCCCCCCTGAGTAGGGGTGGTGTTGGTGGTAGGCATCCATCCCCCTATGAGTGGGGATGGTAGTAGTGACGGGCATCCAGGCCCCCTGAGTAGGGGTGGTGTTAGTGGTAGGCATCCAGGCCCCTATGGGTGTATATGGCATTGGTGATAGCCATCCCGCCCCTATGGTTCTGCTGTTGCTAGTGTAAGTCATTTCTGCATCCCTATGTGTGTGTGTTATATGTCGGGTACGTGTCGTTTGTTTGTGTGGTGGGTGTTTGACTTACCTTTTGCGCCGTACGCGTCCGTACCTGTTCCGGTAATAGATGTAGAGTATTGGTAGGACCTGCGCGATGGGATTCATGGTTGGTTCGTCTCGTTCTGCTTTCTCGTTGCTTCGACTCGTACTCGTGGCTGGCGTGTTCGTCTCGTAGCCGTGGATCGTCTTGTGGCACGAATCGGAGCTTATGTGCGGCTCTCCCGGATGCTCTGACGTGCCGTACGTAGCTATGGGTTCGGCGCGTACGGAAGGCGCATCGTACTAGTCCGGCCGGATGGTGCTGTATTTTGGCTTCCGTGCGACTCGATTCTGCGTTTACAGATCCGGCTCTGGCGGGGAACAGGAGCTGGATTGGGTAAGTACGGCTGGGTCGGGATCTGGGCAGTTATGCGCATCGTACTTGCTCGTTCGGACGAATGTTCGAATCGGTCGGGAAACACGCGTTCGGCTTGGTTTTTTCCCAGACGAATAGTGTTAGGTGCGCTTCCGGCCGAGATCGGAATCGACCCCATTGTTTCCCTTTTTGTCATCTTTCTAATTTTAATTTAGGATATATCATTTTCTTTTTGTATTCATCTTCCTCCTTTTTCCAAACATTCTTTAAAACATCTTCCCCTTTGTTTGCCTCTGAAAGAGGTGAGCTCTTATTTCTTCAAATGCTAAAATATATTTATTTTCTAATGGCCTCATTAAATTAGTCGGATTCCTTTCACATGCCTTAACAGTGTCTGTCTTCACTAAAGAAATACCAAGTTACTTCCATGTCCTTAGCTTGTGGATGAGGGTTAATTCTTTTCTGAAGGGCAACTTTAGAAAGAATCATGTCTTAGTTAGAAAAATAATATTCAAACTGTTCATGTTTATAAAATAAACTGATATACTACATGTAACTGCATATGAAAGTGGTATGTGGTGATAGGTTACATCTTTAGCAGGTGAAGAAGGTAAGTGTGCACAGACATAACAGTCTTTATCGGCTAAAGCTTGGGTGCATTCCTGAATTAGTCTAGAATAAACATTTGTTGTGAAATCTTCTTTTGAGACATCTATAAATGAAGCTTTTAGTTTCTCCTCATCTATTGAGTGTGCGGGTGATGTTGGTTCAAGTGTAGATCTAAATGTTTCTGTCTCTGGGGTAAAACTCATTCCAGCTATAGAACTATAAATTCTAGCATAACAACTATCAATGTGACAGCCGTAACTATTCTACACTTAGCCTTGGTAAGGACACACATGTTTGTCTACAGTCAAACCTTTAGTAAAATATAGCAGCAGGCAGACTCAGTATTGTGCATTGATTCTACTTGTGGAAAATGAGCAAAATATCCAAAGGTTAATTTGTAGTTAATTCATTCAGCTTATATACAATAATCTTCATGAGACATCCTTAACCCTACTCCATCGTCTTCTAAATGTTATCCCTATCTTCTACTGAAACCTTGGTCCTAGGGAATTCTTCTTGTATCTTTTTATTTGCCTTTGTTCGAAAATAATCATCATGTTAATTTGTCACAGTCTTTTTAATTCAGTTTGACCTAGTGCCTTGTTGTAGAATCAAATCTCTTTTCCTTGAATCAACTAATTATTGATTATCAAGTCTTATTTTGTAGCATGGTTTCAGGAATTTAAATCAACTGCTGTTTTAGTGTAGCATATCATGGAATTTCAAATGATTTTGATCTCAGTACATTGGCATAGTGATCTATTGCATTAGGCACGTTCTCTGCGTAGTAAGTCTATTCAGGTGCAGAACACCTACGACAAGGTACTCTTGCTCTCCTTGATCTTCTGTTGATCTTCTTCTAATTCACTTATATCACTGGATTCAGTTTCTTCGACAATAGTTTGTGGTATGCGTTCAACTGACACACTAGATCTCAATTGGCTCCTACTGCTTGGCCATTCCGATCTGCATAGGGGTCTTTCATTCCTCACACTTGTTCCTTCACCAGGATCATTTGTTTGCTATGGTGGCAATTTAACAGCGTCTCTATTTTCAGCTCTCAGTTCTCCATTTTCCCTGGATATATCCACACCACTTTGTGAAATTTCAAGAACCTGTACAGGTGAGGAATTCTGCCATGCTTCACCCCCCTCTGGTCCTTCAGGATGTATAGACACAGATGTGCTTGGATCTGGCTCAAAGATCACCACTTTCTCAAGCAGATACTTCTCTCTCTGGGTGTGTGAAGCATCTACCCAATTTGGTATCCCGGCACATTTCACAGCAGGGTTGGGGAGCAGGATAGGGCCTTCCATCTCAGTTCAAGGCAGGATTTTCAAACATGCTTTTTGATCAAAACCCAGGGCCTCATTTATGAAAAGTGTTGCAACACTGTGGTAAAACAGCGATGCTACACTTTTCAGTGCACCCTCCTTGCGATTTGGATGCACCGTATTTACTGTATGGCGCTCCATGTCGCACAGATACGTCAAGAATCCTGATGTATCTGTCAGCGCAAAAATGGCACATTGCTGGAGTGTGTCTGGAAACTGACGCAACTCCAGCAATGTGTCATTTCGCATGTGACACTTCTACAAGCCTTTTCTGTGCCGGAACGCCCATCCTACATACATCATACCTGTCGCAGGAATGATGTAGCGCAGGGGTTTACAAACTGACACATCTGCCTAGATGCGTCACTTTGTAAATATGGTGCAGTGTGGCACATTTTTTACGCCGCCGCAGCGCCACAAAAAGTGATGCAGCGGTGGCGTAAGGGCCTCATAAATAAGGCCTCCAGTCCCCAGGGTTAAGATCGTGGCACTGCTCTTGATTTGGAGTAGTAGTGGCAGCTCCAACCTGGTGAGAATGGAATGCACCACATCAGCTAACCCTTTACAGTAGGCGAGTATCATGTCATCTGTGATGTTCACTAGTGCGTTGGCAGGCACAGCAGGCAGTCACATAGCACGTTCAATGAGTATCTTGTGGGGCGATAATCTAGTCATCCTGTCAGGAGTACTGCGGATACTCATCAACATTAATGGTAAAGCATCTGGTCATTTCAATAAGGTAAATGCACAGACTTTGGCCCAACGTGATTTCAGTGTCCCATTTAGCTGTTCAGCTCTACCCGAAGCTTTTGGGTGATAGCTACAATACAATCTCTGTTCCACTTGAAATACCACACACAGCAATCTAGGGCCCTTGTTATTAAATTTGGTCCCTCGGTCTGACTTCAGAAATCCGAACCATGTGTTGCGGGTTCCCTTTATGGCCCACTGAGTTCTCCCTTATTTTAGTCTAACTGCATGATTGTAGACCACTTTGCACACGTTACACACTGCATGTATGTTTTTTGTGCCACAATGTTATTTTAGAATTACGATCTTTATTATTCAGATCCCCTTTCTGGGACTCAGTCTGAACATTTTGTACAAGGTCAAACAACACTGTGTCCTGTATTTTTTGTGATCGGTCAGCAACATAGCTTGGCATTTAGACACAACACCGAAAAACAGCTTCTGTTTTCAAGTGAGGCACCTCTTATCATACACACCGAGACTTGCCTTTTAAAAAAAGAGAGGAGGATTCTTGCAGAAGGAGAGGTCCCGGGACGGGCACACCAGCTTTGTGCCATCTGAGATGCAGACCACCTAACTACCAAATGCCAGGTAAGGGCCCTGGTTCTAATTCCAGAGATCTCTGATATATCACTGTGCTCACGTAGTGAGGATAGGCTTAAGCAGATATATCATTCACCATGGTAGGGCTTTTCATTGTATATAGTTACTTATGTTTTCTAGTTGCTGCACAGTTGCTTCATGGTAGAGCACAATAGTTTCAATACATTTCTAAACTTTCCTCATGTCTTTCTTTTGTATAATATGGACAGGCATGAGTGAGAAATCAAAAGGT
Organism: Calotriton arnoldi; assembly: GCA_963921515.1. Classification (NCBI taxonomy): domain Eukaryota; kingdom Metazoa; phylum Chordata; class Amphibia; order Caudata; family Salamandridae; genus Calotriton; species Calotriton arnoldi. The sequence continues at coordinate 513,208 of CAWUFW010010290.1, forward strand.
GATGATCTGTTTCCACGGTTCCCCTGAGGACTAGAGAGTTGTGTTCTAGGGTGCCTATGTACCTGTTACTCTGGGAAGGTTAGGAGGGCAGGTAAGGCACTTTGAGCTAGTCAGATTTGGGCTCATAGGTACTGGTGTGGCATGGTGACTTAGTCCCTACATTCTGATGTCCTGTGATCCCAGGCATAGTTGTGTTTCCAAACAGAATCCCTGCAACACGTGAAATGAATTATTGCAACAGCAATTTGGCTACAGTAAGGCTGTCATTTCTCTGTGTTGGGTAGGCTTCCACTGATCACAAGAAAATACACACTTAATCAGGATATATCTCAGCCTGTTACAAACAGGCATCTCGATAAAATCCAACCGCTTCCTGTTAAAGCGTCTTCCTGATCTCCCTGTATGACTTAATGTTATAGTGCTTCTCAACCCTCCAGTCATCTGCTGACATGTCATACACCTTTGGCATAGCTCTTCAGCTACAACTCTGAATCGAAGATTTAACCATTTCTGCCTGGACAAGCTAACCATTGCATCCCTTCCAATATGTCCAGGGCCATGGAAATGTTGTGTCAAGGGAAATAACAGGCTGTCTGGCAACACTGGTCTCCCATCTGCTGAAACTCAAATATCATTTGCATTTTTAACACACCCTGCTCAGTTCCATTATTGCTGCTCTGCCTCTGAGACTTCTTCCTGTAACCTTTTGATTTCTTCCCACTTGTCAGCTACTGAGAACAGCATTGAAAAGATAGTTTCTTCATCAGACTCATTTGTGTATTCTTTGTTAAATGTGCATGCCACAATTGTACAATACAGTGCATCTTTATCAGCATATCTATTTCCGACTGTGACATAGTCATTGCCATCTCTGTGGGCTGCACATTTAACTGCAGCAATTTCATGTGGTAATTGTAAAGCTTCTAACAGTTTTATCACATATTCCCTATTTCAGATCGGTGATCCAGATGATGTGATAAATCCCAATTGTGACTTCAACTGCCCAAAGTCATGGACCAAACCAAAGCCATACTGACTATCTGTAAACATAGTCACTCGCAATTGAGCTGAAAGATTGCAGGCTTGTGCAAGGGCAATTTAATTAATTAATTTAATTAATTCTCCCCCGAATTCTTTCAGGGCATATGGTCCAGAATCAAGGCGACAGGCTATGACACTGTGCTGTGGGGTGGAGATTTTAATGCTATATTCGATGATGCCATGGACAGGAAGGGAGTCGCTCGCTCCTTACACCCGGCAGCTAGTGCCGCTTTGCACTCCATAACTACAGAGGGGGACCTAGTAGACATATGGCGCAATAGACATCCATGGGTGAGGGAGGGTACATGTACATCAGATCATCACAGTGCGTGGTCCCGTTTGGATTTTTGGTTAGTCTCGAGAGACATTGCGGCCTGGACCACTGATATTTCGCACTTACCGCGCACACTGTCGGATCACGCCCCATGCTTGTTGTGACTGCTGCTCCCGGGATCACTCCCCCGTGCGTTTACATGGCATCTCCCACCGCATGCTATGCTAGATGAGGCCTTTAAGGAAGAGATAAGGGGGGACATTACTGACTATTTTGTTAATAACCTAGGCCCTGTAGATACGGAGGCATCGCTTTGGGAGGCTTTCAAGGTGGTGATTAGAGGTCAATGCATAGCGAGGCAGGCGGGGGTGCTAAAGGCCATTCGTAATACACTTGCATCCCTGGAGACCCGGATTAAGGTATTGGAAGACACCTTCTACTCCACAAATGATCCCCTCACTGCACAAACCTTGAAATCTCTATTATTAGATTATGCTGAGGAGGCGCAGCGCGAGACGAAATTTTTAAGTAAATATGCAGAGGCCCATCGATATGGGGAGGGGGACAGACCGGGGCGCACCTTAGCGGGCATGATTAGACCATCTAAATCGGCGACATTTATCCATGAGATACGAAAAAAAAAAAAGATATATTAATTTAATTAATTAATTCTGCCACTTGTGCAGAGGTAACACCACAAAACCAGGAGGCTAAAACTACTTCCAAAATTGTACAGATAGCTTAAGCTGCTCTCAAAGTCCCCTCATTGTCTCTTAAACAGGAGCCGTCCAGAAAAATAGGCGGGCTCATCGAGAGGTTAATGTTTGATGTTAGGTCTTGGCTTGGTGCATAAATCCATAACATCAAAGCAGTCATGCTCAACCTCAGCTCCCTCAATCTCATTTTTAGGCAATGGTAACAATGTAGCTGGATTGAGAGTATGGCATCTCTTCAGCACTATATTTTCTGCTGCATGAATCAATTGTTCATACTTTGTAAGTCTGCTGTTCGTCAAATATTGGGATTTAGTATGGGTGATCAAAATATCTACTGAGTAAGGGACCATCACTGTAAGAGGATGTCCCATCAGTATTTTCTCACTTCTCTCAATACTGACACCAACAGCCACAACCGCTTTAAGGCACCCGAGCAGACCTGCGGTAACAGGGTTGATAAATACGCCTAGGTCTCCGAGATTATCCATGTAATTGAGTAAGCACCAGGAGAGCGCAACCAAGCAATTGTTGTCCCATGGAAGTGGATCAGGCACATACTTGTGCGTCACCCTCAGTAAAGGTTTTGCTACAAGGGAAAAGCTGGGTATCCACTCTCTACAGTAGCCTACCATTTCAAAGAACATCCTGGCTTCTCTCTGTGTTCTAGGTGGATTCATTTTAAGAATGGTCGGGATTCTCTTTTGTGACACCTTTCTCATTCCTTTTTCAATGAGATGTCTCAAATATAGTGCCTCATTCAAACAGTATTGCAATTTGCCTGGGGACACTTTGTGTACTTTCTTAGCCAAATGATTCAGAAGAGCAATTGTGTCTTGTTTAAAAACGTCTTGTGTACTTGATGCCACAAGTAAGTCATCAATATACTGAACAAGAACTGAATTGCAAGGCATTTGAATTTTTCAAGATTCTTTTTCAAGATCTGATTAAATATTGAAGGGTTCTCTGTATACCCTTGTGGAACTCGAAACCCTGCTGAAACTCTATTTCTGAATACAAATAAGAACAAGACTTGACTGTCCTCATGAAACTGGATAGAGAAAAAGACTTGGCAGAGATCCACAATGGTAAACCAGTCCGCGTCACATGGTATCTAAAATAGTATTGTAGCTGGATTCAGTACCACGAAACAACATGGAACTACGATATTGTTAATTTTTTTAAGATCCTTTACAATTCTATACCTACCGTAGGCTTCTATAAACCCATAATCGGCGAATGGAACCGGCTTCCAACAATTTCTTTCAAAACCCCTTGTTTTATCATGTTTTCAATCACTGGAGTAATTCCAGCCACTGTTTCAGGCGTAAGATTACATGGTGGTGTTCTCAGAAAGACTGTGTTCTGCTTTATGGTAATTTGGACTGGTTCAACAACCTTAATTAGTCCAATATCTTTTGCTGAAAGATCCGATACTTCTGATTTTACAGTGTCTCTCAAGGCGGAAGGTAAATCTTCAACCGTTTTTACAGGACACAGTCCGACAGCTTTTCCTTGTCTGGCCCTTTTAAATTTGACATCTTCATCATACGTTTGAGTTTCTCTGGTGTGCAATAAATTGTGCAATTTAACGTACGCAATAGGTCTCTTCCTTACAGATTTACAGGCTTTGAATCACACACCACAAATTGGTGATCTTCCTAAAATTAACCTATTTTTATAGGTATCTTTCTGTGTCACGTGGCCGATAGGGACATTGTCAACATCACTAAGTTAGCATGGCTAGTGCAGCCATGATGCTGCTTTTGTGCACGTTACTACATGGCTTTATTTTTGCAAGACTCTGTTTATGCCTTTCACATGAGAACTGTCTGCTGTGTTCGTTCCCTGCCTGTTCCTGGAGTTTAGTCTGAACATTGTGAGCATGGTCGATAAACAATGCCCCTTGTTATTCTGTTCTGGTCAGGCCCTAGCACCTAGACAAAACATACTGCAGCTGCTGCTGGAGACTCGTACTTTGATATTATGGGGATACATGTTTAGGTAACACACACTTGGAGAGGGACCTTTGCAGGGAGAAGAGCAACACCCACCTTTGATGTAGAAATCCCATCTATGCTCTAGGGTGTGGGGTGTGGGGTCTGCTAACAAAACCCAGAGATCTTCTATTATATAATAATACTTATTCTATCCAAGGGGAGTGAGGTTAGGCACTATAGTCCTTTCTCCATTGTCTTTATACAATGACATCTCCCTTCATAATGTATGGACTAGCTGCGATGCTGACTGTATTTCTGTTATGCATTTTTCTGCTTTTCGTGGCACGTATACTTCATGTTAGAGCACGTTAGTTAAAATAAACATTTTAAACTATATTCGTGTCTCGTTCAGATCTTATTGTGGACAGGTGCGAGAGTGTGAGCGAAAAGGTGTGTCTTGTTACCACGATTCCTGAGAGATCAGGGAGTGTTGTGTTCTGGGTTGTCTAATCATTTGCTTCTCCGTGTTTGTGTAGGAGAGCGAGTGAGACACTATGCAGTTCTAAAAAATATAGCAGGGGAGGTAAGTCCAATATTAACAAACATATTTAATAATATGTTTTCATCAGGCACCTTCCCAGTGGTCTGGAAAGATGCAGCCATTCTCCCTTTATTAAAAAAAGCAAATCTGGACACATCTATAACTAGCAATTATCGCCCGATTGCCGGGCTGCCTTTCCCCGCAAAAATGGTGGAGAAAATAATGAATACCCAACTTACACAATTCATTCAAGAAAATGGATTACTCGACCCCTCTCAGTTTGGTTTCCGTCCAGGGTATAGCACGGAGCCAGCACTTATCAAGGCCACCGAGGAGATCAGAGCAGTGATGGATAAGGGAGGTGCCGCTGTGCTGATTCTCCTCGATTTGTCAGCGGCCTTCGATACCGTGCACCATGACATATTGTTACAGCGTCTTGAACACATAGGGGTCAAGGACCATGCACTTTCCTTAATATCATCGTTCTTGAAGAATAGAAAACAGACAGTGTCTCTAGATCAGTTTCAGGCAACTCCTTACGTACTACCATGCGGGGTCCCTCAGGGCTCTTCGCTAAGCCCATCCTTATTTAATGTTTAGAGTCAGAACTAGCCCCGTTAATACAACAGTTTGGTTTCAATCTGACATCATACACCGACGACACTCAGATTGTGGTCGCGGCATACAAAAACACAATATCCCCTGCAATGCAGTTTCAAAAATGCATGAGGGAAATCAGCTACTGGATGGGAAGACATTGTCTAAAGCTGAACTCGGATAAAACCGAAGTGGTGATTTTTGGTAACCTTCAACCTAAATGGGATGGATTATGGTGGCCGGCTGAAATTGGACAGCTCCCGAATCCACTAGAGAAGGCCAAAAACCTTGGGGTGCTGACGGACAGCAAACTCACCTACTCCCAACAAACTAACGCCACAGTCTCAGCCTCATTCTATTTGATAAGGAAACTTAAGAAGGTAATGCCTTATATTCCCACAGATCTCAGGAGAACGGTTGTAACGACTTTAGTGCTATCAAAATTAGATTACTGTAATGGCCTATACCTCGGGTTACAGAAACAACATCTGAAAAAACTTCAGATGGTGCAGAATGCTGCAGCCAGGCTTTTACTGAATATACCTAAGTATCAATCAATTGAAGAGGAGATCCAGAAGCTTCATTGGTTGCCTGTGGGGCAACGTATCAAGTTTAAGGCACTCTGCCTAGCCTACAAAGCATTGAATAATATAGGACCCGTACCTTTGAAAAACCTCTTCTCCTGGTACCACCCAGGTAGACAGTTAAGGTCTACCAATGCCAGATTAATGCTGGTACCAAGGATCCGAACCTCGAGTTGGAGAGGCCGAAGTATTGGCTACTGTGTGGCCAAGCTATGGAATACACTCCCTGCACACATGAGAGAGGCTAACTCCCTCATCTCCTTCAGAAAAGAATTGAAAACTTGGTTATTTTTAAATTAATTCCACCTCCTTCCTACCTTCTCAGGGTTTACATTCCGGTTCAGCGCCAAGACACTCCAGGGTATTCGCGCGCTTTAGAAATCATATTAACATTAACATTAACTATAGCTAGTCGGTCCTGGGCTTGTGGGTACTAAGGCGGTAGGAAGGCTTAGCCCCTAGACGCCAAGGTCCCATAATCCTGCGCATAGTTCTGTGTATGTGCAGAATCCCTGCAACATCTTTGAAACAGGGTTAGTTATTTGCTTATTTGTGACTCGTGCAACTTGGATCTTCTTTCACAAGAGGGGCAGGTCTGGGTCTTCCACTGTTCTAACAGTGGAATTGGTAGCGCTTGCGTCGATGAGAAATGACACTTAGTGGCCATTTACCTCTCCTCTACGCAATCATCCTCCCTCCTCAGGGACCGTCATTGTGAATTGATTGTTGGAATTAAAATTCTCATTCTCTATCTAACATGGGAAACTGTTGAAATGGGTTCTGGTTTTGAAACTGATTTGAATTTGTTTTTCATACCGGATTCATACTGAATCTGGAATTATATGTATTTTGTGGGGCCATTGGAGCCTGTGGGCATTCGAGCCTGTGTGACCTGCATCATAGGGACTGGTGACTGTGTTGACATCTGTATTTGCTGAACTGGAACCTGAACTGTAACATTTTGCATTTGCATTTGTTTGACACCTTGCATTGCCCAACAACCTTGGTTAGGATTCTGTCTGCGCTCTCTCTCCCAATGTCTGAGCCTGTTGCAATAGTGAAAAGGAGTTGATTTCTTCAGTGTTGCAATATATGCCACTGAATTTGGATCAACCTGAACACCTCAACCTCTACCCTGGGAAGCACCCAGGCACCCTGGATTATCTGTCCTCCATTCTGGAAAACCCCTGCACCACCAACATTCCCTACATATGACTGAAACCCATTCTGAACCAGCTTAGTCTGGGTCAACATTAATTTTTCTTTAAGCCTTTTCTGCTTCATCACTTGTTCATCAATACAGTATTTCGCATACCTCAGGATGTCAGCTAAGGGTTTTGTCTGCTAACAAATCACATTCTGTTGTATGTGCATGCTGATTTCTGGTAGCAACCCAAGAACGAAATGTGACATAAAACTCCCCATATCTCCCTCTTCAGGATTTTCTTCTCCACTGTGCTGTTTAAACACCTGCAACAATCATTCATTTTTTTGCTTCTTGAGTAGTTCTAAGGATCTTCAACCAATCAATGTACCTTTCTCTAACTTTTCCCTTGAAGAAGATAATCACCTCATTGTGCTTTGTCATCTCTATTGGTGAGGGTGCACCGGTATGCACACCCCTTGGAAGTTCTGCAAGTGGCCATTGCACAGCAATCTCACGTTCAGCCCATAAATCATGTGGTACCATAATATCAAAGAAGGTATTCAAGTCTGTCCACAAAACCTTTGAAATTTTCACGAATCTGTCAACATGTGTATACCACTGGGCATATTTCTCTCTCAATTTTGGAAAGTTATTAGTGAATGTAGCAAGATCACCTCTACTCCATGGTACAGGTACGTACTCTCTACCTGGTATCTCTTATTGAGAAAGTTAGAGCCTCATCTTCATCTGGGGGTGCTGGTGGTGGCTTACCATTAGCTTTTATAATCTATGGTTGTTTCTTTTTCTTTTCTTGTTCCTTTGCCCACTTGTTCTCTAACCTTGTTCTCTAACCTGTCAAACTTGTTCCATTTTCGAATGCACTTCACCAATTCATCAGTGTTTAATCTCATTCCTGAGGACCGCATGGTCATAATTGCCTCCTTATCTAACTGTGCCCTAAAGCTTATCTGTAAAGGGATACTCTTAGTGAGATCTACCTCGTATTTACCTGCCAATTCTGTCAATTTATCATGTTTGGCAGCTGCACAGCCTTGTGAATTCTTTACTCAAGTATATCAGTTAATTTTTGTGATATTGATTCAAACGTGAAATGTCTAAACATCCTCTAATACTTTCTTCCAATTCCACCTTCGATTTTGGTACATCTAACGGTCTAATCCTCTCCTGACTAGTGGTTGGTGTCTATGTATCTCCGGTCCTTTTGTTTTCTTCTTTTCAGGAGTTTCCTCAAACTATGGGAAATAATCCCATCATCAAATGGTCCTGTCTCTCCCTGCACAATTGGTGTTGTATAAACAATCCTTCTCCCTTCTCTCAGTGACTGAACATTCTGGGGTGGGGTCCAGGCAACAATTGTTTTGCGATGCCAGGATACACCCTATTGTAGCTACTCCTCCTACAGCACCTGGAACAACAGAATTCGGAATGATATTGATGGGTGCAGTTGCAACAGGAACTGCTAATGTCTGAGCTACATGACATTCTAAAACTTAAAGCAAGCAGAATAAACAAATAACTTTTGTCTGTTTCTCTAAAGAATTCAAAGCAGTTCATTCACACAAGAAACAATTGAAAGTAAAAATCTTCCGACTTCCTCACACACACACAGATGAAATCTCGACCAGCATGAAAAGACCCTGTGTTAGACCTGGCATCCTTGGCATGGTTTCTCCACAAATTTTGCCTTCAGACCTTCTGTTTTTGGTTACTTCATTTTTGCTGGCCTTAAGACTCTGCCCACTTTACCACTGATAACCACTGATAACCAGTGCTAAAGTGCTTGTACTTCCAGATTAAAACATGGTGACTTTGGCTTATACCCAATTGGCATATTTAATTTACTTGTAAATCCCTAGTAGAGTGGCACTATATGTGCCCAGGGCCTGTAAATTAAATGCTACTAGTGGGCCTGCAGAACTGGTTGGCCCACCCACTTAAGTAGCACTTTAAACATGTTTCATGATTGTCAATGCATAGCCTGTGTGTGCAGTTTGAACTGCCATTTCGATCTGGCAAAATAAAACTTTTACCAGACCCAAACCTTTCTTTTTAATACATATAAGTCACCCCTAGGGTAGGCCCTGGACAGCCCAGAGGGCAGGGTGCATTGTATTTAAAAAGTAGGATATGCACTTTTAAGTTTTACATGTCCTGGTAGCGAAAAACTCTGAAATTTGTTTTTCGCTACAGCAAGACCTAACTCTCCCATAGGATAACATTAGAGTTGCATTATTACATTTTATAAGTGCAATTTCCAAATGGGAATAGCTAATCAGTTCATGTTTGGTGTCTCTGGGATCACAATTTAAAATTCTAACTTATGGTGAAGTTAGATTTTAAAGTGCAATTCTGAAAATGCCACTTTTAGAAAGTTGACATTTTCTTGCCTTAGCCATTTAGCCTGCCTTTGCGTCACATGACTGGGTGTAGCTGACAGTTGAGCTTTGTGTATTCATCCTAGACAGCCACACACAATGAGTAGCTTAGGTGTAACTGTATGGCCCATTGCCGGCAGGATGGACAGGAGGAGCTGGGCACAGCCCTACTTACACTTGAATATGCTGTGTCCTGCCTTCACACAAAGGGCTGCATACCCCCTGTAGTCAGTCTGGAGCCAGGGCCAGAAAGGCAGGGCATCTGTGCACTTCAAATGCCTGCCTCTAGAAGCATCTCACCACTTCAAAGGCACAACTGTGTATAAATAATGGACCTCAGACACTAACTCTTCAGTACACTTCAGGACCTGTGTATACTCTGCCCGGAAGAAGGATTGCTGTGCTGCTTGGAGGTCTGCCACTCTGCTGGACTTCTGCTCTAAAGGAACTGCTGCCCTGCTGCCCTTTTACCTGGGGAAGAAGAACTGACCCTGCAACTTCATCTTACACCGAGGACTCCAGATGACTCCAAGGTCTAGTCTGCTGGCCTCCTCATCTGAGCCTCAGGGACACAAAAGGCTCCCCGGCCAGCTTCTGGATCCAGCTGCAGTGAGTTCCTGACCCCTAAGCCGTATCCCTCAGGTCCTAGACCCCTGTGTGGCTCACTGAGCTTAGATCAAGCTTTTGGGCTCTTCTCAACCTTGAATGGGCTCATTTGCACGGAGGCCATGCAACTCACCCCCAAAATCAGTGCAGAGCACCATCAGCCTGTCTCTTCGCACTGCAGCATCGACTGCTCAAGGGGGAAATTCACTGCAGCAGGAGGGAATTGCTAAAGTGTGATGACCCATTGCCCCATACTGTATGCTGCGGCAGGCAGACTCTAGAACAAATGACAGCTGCACAGACCATTGGATAATTAGGGTTGATAGTATAAAGCCTCTAAATCAGGATTCTCCAAAGTTGGTCTTGGCGGGCCAGATTCATGCCAGATTTTTAGCATATCCACATTTAGATAAATGTAGTTATCTTCAAAATCTGGCATGAATCCGACCTCCACGACCAACTTTAGAGAGCACTGCTCTAAATGTATGTATGATATATAATACATTTTCTTCAAAGCAAAAGTCTGGTGTCAAAGGCCAGATCTAAAAAGGAGCCAATGCTGTTGAGGTTCTGTCATATTGTGACATACAACCACCTTATCATCCTTTGGCATGATAAATCCAAAATAAACACAGAATCATTCTCATCAATCCACTCTGCTCACTGTCAAACAAACAGAAAACCAGCACTCTAAGGGTCACAATTAATCTATTTATGCTTGAATGGTGCAAAAGAATGTCAAGACGATGCGGTTCAGCTGAATCCACAGCCTTGCTCACTGTGGACACCATGGGGCATATGTACAAGGAGTTAACGCCGCCTTAGCGGCACTTTTCCAACGGTTTTGCAGCGAGATTTTTACAGTGCTTAATTTGTAAAAAAACTTAGTGCCGGGGCTCTCGACAGGAGGACACTAGAGCTTACACCATCCATTGCCCCTGGCAGCACTGCCAATGACAGCACCAACACACTACTAATCATCACACTCTTAAAAGTGTGACAATTCATACTATTACAGGCCCCCAAAGCTATAAGAATGGCTTTGGAGGCAAATACTAATAATTGGAAATTGAAATTGAAATAATAAACAGAAGTTGTTGTGCTCGTACCTAAATTGGGAGACACCACTACCATGTGGCAGACAGTCATAAGCCCCGGTGCTGGCAATTAAGTGCCGGTGCTGAGCACCAGAAAGCACCGGCACAAATTAAGCACTGGATTTTTATCACCGTATGTACAAGCTGTCGCTAACCTCTGTTAGCGGCAGTTTTCCGGTGAAAACGTCCATTCTAAAGATCGCCACTTCTGTTAGCAATAATGACATGCAAGGGAGGCGTTCCCGTGCAAAAACGGCCTCTAACCCCACTTCGCGATATTTTACAAGGGGATTCCTGAAGTTTGGAGGACCAAAAAAACTGCTCACTGCAGTTAGAGGCAATTTTTTAAGACCATAAAATAGCTGGTCTTAAAAATGGAGATAACACTTGGGACATCTTTTCAGAAGGTTTTGGTGCTGGACAGCGCTGCAAGCAATGTTGCTGCGCTGCCCTGCGACAAAACTGCAGGGCAGGAATGCGCACCATCAATAAAATAGTGCGCATTCCTGGGCCTCAGTCATGAAAAGTATTGCAGCTCTGCCACAAGACGGCGTTGCAACACTTTTCACTATGCCCTTCTTGCGACACCACGGATGCACTGTATTCACTGGACAGCGCTCCATGACGCAAGTAATGACAGATACATCTGGAATCCTGACGCATCTGTCTGCTCCAAAGTCACGCATTGCTGCAGTCGTGTCACAAGCATGACGCAACTCCAGCAATGCATGGGGCCAGCCTATCCCTGTGGCACTGCGTCACCCTTACGCCTGCCATCAGGAAGGCGTAAGGTACTGATGCAGTGCCATCCTACAATTGTCGCAGTGAAATCTGAGGGATTTCACTGTGCCACTCCTACGAGGCCTTATCGCGGGGGAACGCACACCCTGCGTACATCATACCTGATGCAGGTATGATGTGACACAGGGCTTCAAAAGGTCACGCATATGCCTAGATGCGTCACTTTGCAAATAGGGTGCAACGTGGTGCTAGTTTTGCCTGGTCCATTCTTGAGGGGTGCCAGGGTGTCGGTGCAGTTGGAGATTCATTGGTGGCGGTTGCACGCTGCGGTGTCATCATCTGTAAGTGTTGGCGGAGTGGTGGTGCTAAGGGAGTTGACAAGATGTTCTTTGGTGGCCTTGATCCAGCTGCGAGGGGGGACGATGATGGCTGTGGTGTACGGTGGACATGGTGAAGACGTGATGTATACAATGATGGTTGGTCCAGGAGAGTCCGGTGGTGTGGCTGTAGTTGAAGTTCCCGCTGGTGGAGGAAACGTGCTCGACCGTGTGTCCTGCTATGTGGCTTGTTGCGGTGACTAGCTGCTTGAGTCTGATGTTGGGGAGCTTCCCCAGGAGGGGGTGGTGTTCTGGCCACTGGGGTTGTCCAGGTGGAACTTGAGTTCACTGAGTAGGATGTCGTCGGTGGATGGGAGAGCCTGGGGTGCAATGAGGTCTACAATGGTATCGGAGAATGGGGGTCCATGGCCCAGGGGGCCTGCAGATGAGGGTGCCGCAGAGGATGGGGTTGGTCCAGATCTGAAAGTTGAGGTGTTCCATGGTTACCGTTGGGTCATTAGAGTGCGTGGTCAGTCGGAGTGTGCTTCTGAAGGTGATGGCAATGCCTCCTCCTGGACGGTCGGGGTGGTCCTTGCGAGTGATTTAGTAGATGTCAGTCATGGTGATGGCGATGTCCGGTCCGGAGCAGAGGTTGGTCCTGGCAGGTGATGTGGCATCCAGGGTTGATGGCGAGGAGGGTGCTGGCGTCGTAGCGGTGGAGTGTCCGAGAGAAAGGGTCCTTGATGCTGAGCGCGGTCCAGGGGCAGACAGACGCAGACGGGCTTCCCTGTGGCTTGCCTTTGGCACAGGAGACCTCCATTACAACGCAGGCATTACATCGCAATGCCTTTACAACGCAACTCCAACAACGCAGGTGCCTTTACATCGCATTCCATTACAAAGCATTGTGAGGTCAGAAATGGGGTATTTTTAAGTTTTGGGTGGGTATGGGTTTCGGGTGTCGGAGATTAAATTTGGGGTGTATTATGGGGTAAAATTTGAAATTTGGGGTGTGTGTTGGGGTCAATTATGAAATTTGCGGTGTGCATATGGGTCAAATAGAAAATTGGGGTGTGCATTTGGGTCAAATAGGAAAATTGGGGTGTGCATTTGGGTCAAATATGATTTTTAGGGTGTGTTTTGGGGGCTCAAAGATGAATTTTAGGGTTCAGGATGTGCTTTGGGGTGCAAGGGTTAGTTTTAGGGTTGCACTCACTGAAGTGGGAATAGTAATTTTTACATCTCCGCTATCCAACACCTGCCCCACTGTTGCAATATGCCTAGTATTAGTATGCATTGTAATTGAATTCGATGTAATGGTATGCGTTGTAACTTCATATATACCTTTGGCGGGGGCGCTAGGTGGCGCACATCCAAGATGGCCGCACACCTGTGAGGCTCTGGAGGCTTGGCGAATAAATCCGCTATTTATCCTCGTTCCTACCGCACAAAACTGCACTACGCTGCGGCGAACCTGCTCCCCTGACCTTCGGGCAACTATGGGAAAAAAATCGTGCCTCTCGCACTCATGGAAGCGCCTTTGGTGCGAGCTCTCGGCTGCGGGCGCCTGCTGAGACGTGGCCCTGGGTGACCTGGGCGGCAGAAGCTGTTACCGGAGCCCTGGGGATCCCATGTGGCTGCAGGCCTGACACGGAATACACTGCTCCCCGGCCTCCCACCGCGGACATTGTTCTCTGATGGCCTGGCGCATGCTGTGAGCATTTCTCTGGAGGTAAGCGGGCACCCGACTGGATCTGCCGGAGACACGGTGATTTTCGCATTTCTGGCGCCATTTCTTTTCTGCTGATGGTTCGCGCGGCAGAAGCCGCGCAATACTATCTCGGATTCAGACCCACCCTGTGGCCCTACCGCTGCCCACTGCCGTGAATGCTGATGGTCTGCCGATGAGGAGAGACTTCCATGCTGCTCTCTGCGGGCGAATGACGCCAATACAAACAGTAGAGACCCCTGCCCGTGCCGCCGCCATTTCACCTGTCTCGTGGTGACATGGATGATGTGGCTGCAAGGCACCTACAGCAACCGGTAGGATAGCACATATCTTCACCTTACCTGCGTTCCCTACGGCGCCAACAGCCTGGATTTGCCTGCCTCTCCCTGCTTGCCGGGCAGCTGGGGATCGCTGCTTGTGGGCTAGGCCTCTGGTGGGATTGTTTATGCCTATATTGCGGGACCTCAATGTGCCCAGCTAGAACTTGCTACTAGTGGTGTACCCTCCCACGTCTTGCGCTCACCGACAGTTGCCTGGGCCCCCTCCCGGTACTGCACGGAAGATCTGGTTATGCAGAGGGGACTGTGAGACTCCACTGCGACCTCTGACGTGGACACCCACCGCCACACTGAAGAGGTTGGGCGCCACTCTACACCAACCCTGTTCCTACTCTCGAAACTCCACTCTGCGATCCTGGGAACTACTGCCTGTCTCCATTGACGCAGATCCTCCAGCTTAGACGGCATTGATGAGCAAACGTTACCTACTTAACAAGCTCCCCTGCTATATATATGCTCGTGCCCGCTGCTACTGCCTGCCCACTCGCTGAGGGGGCCTGCTTTCCGCCTAAAGCTTTGCTCGCCCTACATACAGGTGATCACGTGCAAAAATGGGGAACCTGATGGCCGCCAACCCAGACTTACCTTCGAAAACAAAAAAACGCCTACAAGATCCACTTCTGCTGATTCAGGACAAGCCAGCACTGACCAGTCGCAGGTACCCGCACCGACCCCGGAAGATGATGTAAAAACACTTCTCCTGGCTATGAAGCACAGTCTAGCCGACCTGTCGGGGAAAATGGACACGATGAACAACCGACTGGATTTCCTTGTCCAGAAAGTCGACAAACACGATGGCCAGTTGAAGGAGGCTGAACGACGCATCTCGGAGACGGAAGATACTACCTCCCAGATGCAACAGCATGTGTCGCAAATGGACAAGTTGCTAAAAATCATTGCGGCAAAAAATGAAGATTTGGAGGCCCAAAGCCGCCGGAACAACATTCGAGTTATTGGCATACCAGAGTGCACAAACACTGGGCGTATGGAGGACTTCATTGAGCGCCTTCTGACTGGTACCTTCGGAGCGGACTCTTTCTCATCGCAACTGGTGGTTGAGCGCGCACATCGCTCCTTGGGTCCCCGACCTCCGCCGGGAGGAACTCCACGACCCATAGTTGCACGTCTTCTAAACTACCCGGATCGAGATGCTGCACTCAAGAAAGCTCGTGAACAGAAGACACTACACTTCGAAGGTAACTAATTCACCATTTACCCAGACTTTACTATGGCGGTTCAAGAGGCGCGCCGCAAGTTCTTGCCTGTCAAGCTCAAGCTACGCAAGGCTCAAATCGAATATCCCCTCATGTACCCTGCACGACTCCGGATTACGCACCATGGCAAGCACACATTCTGCAATAACCCGCAGCAAGTGGAAGATTTCCTGAAGACTATTCAACGAAGATCGCCGCGACAGGACCATGCTTCCAGATCTCCTTCTCCATCCTTGGACTAAACTGGGCCATAACTGTCCTCACTACAGGCCCCCAGCTTTAGCCTCCTCCCCGCCTCTCGAGGAGTAGGCTGTGTGTTATTGCTGTATTGAAAAACTCCACGCGGCTTGTCTTTCCAATTGGATGCCGAGATCGCCCTTCGCGATGAGTCGCCGCATCTGCAGAATGGACACAGACAGCTAAGTGCCCACTGGGCTTAATACCCTGTATAAGATTTATGACTACACAGATAAGTTCTCCTTGGTAGGTTTGTAATAGATTTCGCCAGGCACCCTTCCCTTACCACTCTAATCCCCCCCCTCTCACCGGGACATCTGGGGACTGCAATGCAGTAGAGTTTGGGACATGGGAAGGTTTCGTGGCCCACTGGCGCCCCCCCTTATGGGAGATCCCCCTGACTGCTTCTACTCTCACCTTCTCTTGTTGTTTCTTTCCTACTGAGTTGGCCTTCCTTGACCAAGACAGTATAGTTAAATTATTCGGGGTTTATGGGTGGGCACCTTAGTACCGGCACGATTGGGGTGCTGTTGTGGGTGGGGGCGGGATGGCTGTTAGCTAGTTGGCCCATTGCTGGCATACTAGGGGGACTGATGGGGGAGGGTTAGGGATGGGAATGTTACAAATTGCATTGATGTATATGAGACAGCAGCTAATGGACAGGCTCACTGTTTCTGGACCATACACTTACCTTATGACCACGGATACATGCACCACACCACTGCGCTACATTTTTATACACAATCGCCTTTGGAATGTCGCTACACACTGAACCACTGCGAATTAAAATGATCACATGGAATGTCTGGGGCCTTGGGGACCCCCGCAAACGTCGACAAATACTGGCGTACCTTGACAGACATCACATTCAAGTTGCAATGCTTCAGGAAAAGCACACAGACCCCGACGTCCTAATTGTTTTGGAAGCAAGTGGGCCTCTGCCCGGGTGTTCTCCTCATACTCCATGTACTCACGAGGCACGCTAATACTAGTAAAGAAAAATACACCCTTTATACTCAGAGGCACTTTTAGTGACCCCTCAAGTCGCAGCTGCTTGCTTTGGGGTACACTGGGCACACAATCGGTTACCCTGGCTTGCTGTTATGGTCCAAATACGGATGACCCAGACTATTTCACTACACTGTGGGGACAAATAATTAAGGTAGGATCCATTCACGTTCTATGGGGCGGAGATTTTAACACGGCCCTGTGTCCCTCCATGGATAGATCCAACCCTCTTCCGCATCACTACACTAACACGCAAGATGTTCTTTCTCAATTATTTTTAGATCAGGGGCTCATAGATGCGTGGCACTATGTCCATCTAGCGGTCAGAGAGGGCACTTTTTACACGGCTGGACACTTGACTTGGTCGCGCCTAGATTACTGGGTCTGCTCCCGTGGTGTTAGCACTTGGATTCACTCGGTAGAGCATATGGCCAGAACATATTCGGATCATGGGCCTGTGTGCCTCGAGATAATGCCACCTAATTCAATTGCCTCCCCACGATGTTGGAGACTTGTGCCAGACGCACTTCTGGATGCGGTCTTCCAGGCGGAGATTGCTGAAGAAATAGCTGATTTTTTTGCTAGGAATAAAGGCTCCGTTACACATGTGGGCACGATATGGGAAGCTTTTAAAGTTACTATACGGGGCACGTGTATGGCAAAAAGTTTTGGGGTATTACGAGATATTCGTAGAAATTTGCGGCGTCTTGAAAAAGAGCTGAAACAACTTGAATTAGACATGGGGGGCACGACATCAGGCGCCCACAGAGCATTACTCCGAGAAAAACTAACAGACTATACTACCACTGCAGACCGGGAAGTCAAATTCAGAGGCAAGTATTTCATTGCCTGTAGGTACGGGGAGGGCAAGAGACCCGGAAGGGCATTGGCGACTGAAATTCGACAACCCCGCTTTTCCAATTATATATTGGACGTGGTGGATAGCAATGGGGGGCATCATAGAGATAGCTTGGACATCCTGCATATATTCTCTGACTTCTATGCAGATCTGTATAGATCACGTCATATTGCTCCCCCGGACCTTTCACACTATCTTGAAGATATAGCGCTGGGATGGCTGGGCGATCATCAGCGGGACTTTTTGGCGGCGCCTTTCGAGGATGATGAGCTCCGTGAAGCTATCATGCAAATGAAATCGGGAAAGGCACCTGGGTCCGATGGACTCCCCATAGATTTTTACAATATGTACCTCGATCAACTTCTCCCAGTGCTCAAAGAGTCTTCCTGGAAGCCCAGGAAACTCAGAATCTACCTGCGTCGATGAGGGAGGCGCTCATTATTTCACTATTAAAGCCCAGTAAGCCTGCAGATCACTGCGAGTCTTATCGTCCCCTCTCCCTAATCAATACCGACGCCAAAATACTCGCCAACCTACTGGCAAATCGTCTTAAACTCCCCATGGAGAACCTAGTCTTACCGGATCAGGCCGGATTCATCCCTGGTAGAGCAACATCCCACAATCTTAGGATGCTTTTCTCCATACTACAAACTGTAGACCCACAGTTGGCACTAGTGGCGGTCTTCCTTGACGCCACGAAGGCCTTTGACTCATTAGAATGGGACTACCTGTTTACTATACTCCAATGTATGGGACTCCCCAAGGGCTTCCTGGCCTGGATCCGACTCCTATACGCGTCACCGACAGCGAAAGTCTTGATCAATGGCCATATCTCTCCCTCGATCTCTCTCTCGCGTGGCACACGGCAGGGATGCCCGCTTTCTCCCCTCTTATTCGCCCTCGCCATGGAGCCACTGGCAGCTAAGATCCGGCACCACCATCAGGATAAAGGACTCTGCTGCCTTTTATGCCCAATTCTCATATCTTTAAATGTCAGACGATGTTACCCTCTATATAAAAGAACCGCACCAAAACCTTAACCCACTTCTCCGGGAATTTGTTAAGTTTGGTGGCCACTCCGGTATTCATATTAACTGGGCCAAATCCCAAATTTTCCCATTGACGGCTGCAGCTACACCCTTCGATACAGACTTTCCCATTGCATGGTGCTCTGATGAGGTGAAATACCTAGGGATAAATCTCACGACAGATCGCGAAGAACTGATGAGATTAAACTATGGCCGTGCATTAGATCACATTACAGGCTGCATCACCCGATGGAATGCTTTCCCCCTCACCATGGCGGGCCGCATCTCCCTTATTAAAATGGTGGTGCTCCCGAAATTTTTGTATTTATTCTTAAACATTCCATACGACCCTGGACGCCATTTCTTCTCTGCCCTCCGAGCGGAGCTGATCCGACTGGTCTGGGGAGGCAAACAGCCACGAATAAAATGGGACACACTTATGCGCCCATACTCACAGGGGGGCTTTGATATCCCTGATTTTGAATTGTATTATATATGCGCCCAAGCACACTATGCCCACTTCTGGTTCCACCCACCTCGGTATACACCTCATGTTGCTACCGAACACTGGCTTGCAGACCCTATTCCATTAGAAGGAGTCATGTTATCACCGATCAAACCTCGTGAGCCTCGACCCACTTCAGTAGAGTGCACGATCCAAGCCTGGCGCTGCATTGCTGACCGCCTGAAGGCACCCTGCCTATACCCTATGCCCTCTGCTCCCACTTGCATACCACCCACAGATGCCTTTACTGCAGGAAGGGATATTCAGGAAGGTTGTTAATGCACGAAAACTCCACTCCTGGGGGGATCTATACTTAAATGGCAAATTCCGCACCCTCCAACAGCTCTTTCCAAGCCCCCCCCTTCTACTATGGAAATGTTCTTATATGCCCGCCTACGACATGGGCTCAAAGACTGCACCCCTTCGTACCCATTGGAGCCCGTAGTGGTAGCCCCGCTGCATCATGTACTTCGCGCACCCACCGCCTCTCACTTAGTGTCCACATTATATCACAGCTTATACACTGACACTGAATACCCTCAATGCGCTGCCCGGGACAAGTGGTCGGCTGAACTGGAACTCCCCATCTCTGACACACAGTGGGTTTTTTGTTGCAAACAAACTGAATAAATCTCTTCTAGTAGCCGCCTACTCATCACTCATTACAAATTCCTCCATCGCAGCTACTATACCCCGGCGAAATTACATAGGTTTGGGTTGCGAGACACGAGCAGATGTGATAGATGTAAGGCAGAGAATGCCGACTTCCTCCACCTCGCTTGGGGTTGCCCAGCCGTGCATACATACTGGCAACAGGTCTTCACAGCATTAGACTGCATGGTATCTCTATCTCTCTCTAGATCCCCCCTAGTGGCTTTACTCGGCTATACTGAGCAGATTCCGGCAAAACACCGTAAATTTGTGTCCTTTTGCCTCGTCCTAGCCAAACGACGGGTGGCCTGTAGATGGGGACGTGGAAGGGCACCTAAGTTTAAGGAATGGATTGGAGACATGACATTATGGCAGGAACAAACATGTATGTATGCTGAACTTCTCCCAGTCTCCTCACGACCTCGGGACATCTGGGGCCCATTTCAGACATACCTGCTGGAACATCCAACTACCATTACCACGGAGTCCTGAGACTCACCCGCATAACTGTGTGATCCGGCCTTACCAATACATGCTCCGCTTTTTGTATTTGTTGCTCCCCCTTGTATATGACACCCCTATCATCTATTACTACAATGTGATATGACACTCCTCACATGTGATATTACTGAATAAGAACATGGTGGCGTACCACAGGGTAGCGAATTACCAAAATGCATGTACAGATTTGAATAACGTTGGTCTACCTATCATGTAATATGCTATGGTCTTGTGTAAAACTTTCTGATTGTCTCTTGTATATGCTGTACTCTGCTTCTATACACCATCAATAAAATAAAAAATAAAAAAAATATATACCTTTGGCACACCAGTGGTACACCCGCTGCGCATGGGCGCACAGCGGCCGCCATTGAGAACGGGGGACTGGACAGCTGGGAGGTGGGAAATGCCAGAAAAGAACACTGGATGGGGCGGGGACGCGGGGGTGTGTGTGTGAGCGGGTGTTGTGAATATTTAAATGAGAGAAATCTTATCTCGAGGCCGGGTCCCGTGTCTTCAATACTTCTGTTCTCCTGAGTCTGCTTCCAGGAACAGGAAGTAGGCAGCCAGGCTCCCTCCCCTAAGCCAATCACAACGCTGCAATGTGGCGTTGGGATTGGTCATTAGCGCCGGGACAAGGCGTCAGCCAGGGGCTGGAGGGGTGGGCATGTTCTCCATGCAGGCTGTAATGCAGTCTGCATTGCGAACAGGATAGTGCACATGACTGCTTTGGGCAGCCTGAGCGGGCCGACCAAACAGTCATTGCGCACTTGAGTGAGCATGCCACTCCGCCCCTGCCCTGCTCTGTGAGTGGAGCAGCCCTACCCACCCTCCCGCCCGCAAAGGAAACATAGCACGATTACATCGGGAAGTCATCATCATGTGATGATTTTTCCTCTTCATGCACTGCTTGAAAGCAGTGGGGCGACACTCTTCCGCCATAGCGGATGAGCCGCCACTGGGGGTGCGTCATCTACAGGTGCTAGGCCTAGGCAACTCGACCCCCGGACCTCCTCCGCTACGCGTCCCACCTTCTCCTTACCTGGACATTTGACACCGTGGCACAATCCGCTGCACTCTCTCCAAATCTGTGACTCAGCCAACAGATGTCTCAGCCAGGTGGGATGCCTGGGTACAGCAGTCGCCGCCAAGTCCGCTGGTGAACCTCCCGATGCAGTTGATGCAGCATGGCCCCCTTAGGCGCAGCTCAGGGGCCTCACCCTACACAGCGTCCGGCCAGCGCAACATCATCCGTCCTGTGATGCAGAGAGTCGCCGCCCACCGTTGGTAATCCCCTCCGGTCACCCCGGTGTAGTGGTGGATCGTAGTATGCGATCCAGACCTCCCTATGTTGGTGCGCAGGAGCGCCTCTACCATTCACAGCTCCAAGGGGCTCAAGGCAGTCGTCTCACACAGGTCAGCAACGTGTCTCCATGCGACCTGCCAGACTTCACCACCAGGTACGGGCGATCGCCGCGCCTCAATGTCTACCGCCACGGCTCATCAACTCCACAGCACCTCCACATCACACTCCAGGCTCCAGACGCAGGTCCAGCAAGGCATCCAGGCTCCAGACGCAGGTCCAGCGAGGCATCCAGGCTCCAGACGCAGGTCCAGCGAGGCATCCTGGCTCTCATCCTGGTCATCCTGGATATTGGATGGCTTGAGGGGGTTGTTGATCTCTGCTGCACTTGGCCCTGGTTGCTCCATTCTGCATTTCATTGTTTTTTTGCCTATTTTCCTATTGGAGCTCGACTGATAGGCTATTTTTTCCAATAGAGGCAAAAAAAACTCACGGTGAGCTGACTAACGTGCGGTTTTTTGCCGCTAATGGGCCTTTCGTTGGTTTTTGCCCGCTAACGCCGGAATTCCTATCACCATCCCGCTAATGTTAGCGGCAGTTTTTGCCGCCAATCCCTGAAGCTATCGCCATGTAGCGACGTCTTGTAAATACGTTGCTAACATGGCGATAGTTTTCAGCAGTACGCGGCGGTAAGAAAACTGCCGCTAACTACTATCGCCAGTCCTTGTACATATGGCCCCATGTTTTTTAGATAGCATTTTATACATAGTTTTGTTTTCACAAAAGGAAAATTACCACCCACTTGCAATCCTTCCACTTTCCACAAAGGTTGCGGCGGCCATCTTGGACTAATCTTTATAATACAGTTCTTAGTGCTTAACCATTTCAAAAGCTATTTTTTCATAGTGGTAAATATTCTTATTGTATTTTAAACTGAACAGTGTACATTAATTCAATCATCACATTCCTCTATCTATTGATTTTACGATTATATAAACTAAAAAATGTCACTTGTTTCTTCTGTGGCCATCTTAGATAGCTATAGTTGACGTAAGAACAAATTAATAAACATTAATAAATTAATTTAAACAATTTATGTCTCTTTACGTGATTTCACTCTCCTCCCCATGATACATACTGTGTTGGAATTTGCCCAAAAAAATCAATGGTCAGTTTCAAAAGAAAAAAACTCTTCCTTGCAAATTGCGTCCAAATCTACTAATGATAGTTCTCAATCAGTGAAAATATTTGTATGATGACAACAGTTATCTGTTGGCCGCAGAAAAACAAGAGGAAGTTTTGGTTTATATCATTTGTAAAATCAATGGACAGAGGAATGTGATGATTGAATTACTGAACACTCTTCGATTTAAGACATAATAAGATTACTTCTATGAAATAACAGTTTTTGAAATGGTTAAGCACAAAAAACTGTATGATAAAGATTAATACAAGAAGTCTCTGCAATCTTTATGGAAAGTGGCTGAATTGCAAATGGGTGGTGATTTTCCTTTTGTGAGGGCAAGATGAAACTATGGGGCATATTTACAAAAGAAGTGACTGAGCACGGCGTTTGCCTTGTTGGCTTAACGCAGCGATCCACCACTTCCGAAACACAGGCCTGCACCATTTTCCCTGGTCTTAATTTTGGCGCTGCCCCATATTTACGCCTGTTAGACCTGGCCCTTTTGACATGTTTATCCCCAAACTTTTTGCCTCCTATTTTTCTGACCCTATTTTTGTTGGCTATAGGGCTCGGGGCACTTTACCACTGCTGATCAGTGCTAAAGTGCATATGCTCTCTGTATAAATTATGACAATGATTGGTTATCAACGATTGGCATATTTTATTTACTGGTAAGTCCCTAGTAAAGTGCACAGTGTGTGCCAGGGCCTGTAAATCAAATGCTAATAGTGGGCTTGCAGCACTGGTTGTGCCACCCACATGAGTAGCCCTGTAAATGTATCTCAAACCTACCACTGTAGTGTCTGCGCACGCAGTTGTAAACTGCCATGTTGTCCTGGCAAGTGTGCCCACTTGCCAGGCCCAAACCTTCTATTTCCTTACATGTAAGGCACCCCTAAGGTAGGTCCAAGGTACCCTCATGGGCAGGGTGCAGTGTATGTGAAAGGTAGGACATGTATTAGTGTGTGTGACATGTCCTGATAGTGAAATACTGTGCATTTCATTTTTCACTGTTGAAAGGCAACCTGTCCCATAGGCTTATCATTGGGGTTGCACTGTACCATATTTACATGTGTACCTTTCCATAGGGACAAGATAAGAAAATGAAGTTTGGACTCTCTGAACTAAGAATTTATTAATGCACCTTTTGGCAAAGGTGGTTTTTAAATCCTGTGTTTGAAAATGCCACTTTTTCAGAAAGAAAGCATTTTCTTACTTCACCATTCTGTGTGCCTCTGGCTGTTTGTGTATTCAGTGTCTGGTATGTGAGTGACAGGAGCTGAGATGTGCATTCACTCTAGACAATCACTGAGTGGGGTTTAGGTGTGCCCTGCCTTGCCTGGGTGACTCAGCATAGGGCTGAATAGGCCTGGTCTGCATTTAGAGTGGTGGGAGGAGTTGTGCTTACACCTGCATAGGCTGTGTCTCCTTTTGCACAATGCTGTCTCCGCCCCTGTGGTTATGCTGCACCAGTGAGGACAGAACCGGTTTGGACTGGGTACAGAGACCCTTGCCACAAAGAGAACAAAGACATTTTGGGGTATAAGTATTACACCTAAAACCCCAGGACTTTAGATTACTTCCAGGAACAAGAGAACCCTACCAAGAAGAAGAGCCGAAGGACTGTGTGAGGAGTGCTGCCTTTTCTGAGTGAGGGGTGGTTTGGCCTGCAGTTGCTGCTTCTGTCTATGGTGGAGGAAAAGGACTGACTCTTTTTGCCTTGCTGTGGTATCCAGCTTGTGAAGAATCTCCAAGGGCTTGTGTGTGCTGGCCTCCTTTTAAAAGTCTCAGGGATACAAAAGACTTACAGAAGGACTGGACTGTTCTTCACCTTTTTTTTCTCTTCCTTCCAACTAAAGCCTGTAGAGGTGCTGGACCTGCGATCCACAGCTGAGGAAGTGCTGAAGTAATTAACTAGCGCATGGTAAGCGCTTTATTTGGCTGAGATTCACTTTGGGGCACTGTCTGCTACAGAAAGCGCCTGGTGAGTGCTGTACCTTGCAACTTCGCTTCCCACCTGCAAACTTGTGTGGCGCTATGAGAGGCAGGGGGTGTGAGGCAAAGTCATGGGAGGGGAGAGTTTGAGCGTGGAGATACTCTCCCCCCTCCCTAGTCTCCAGTGTGTGTGGCCGCTGGGGTTGAGAAGGGCATGACCAGCGCAGCCGCCCGTCAACCCATCAGCTCCGCAGGAGTGGCAAGCATTGCCTAGCAACGGTCCCAGGAACTCCCAGCCAGAGCGTCATCATCGGCAACCGGTTCCGCCTCTGAAAAGTGAGCCTGCTGCCTCAAGAAAGATGGAGAGGAGCGTCCCTGCAAGGACGGGTTGCCGTAGCAACGCCAGGAAGTATTACGACGGCTGCAGCCCGAGGGAGAAGCGGCCTCCACCCTAGCCCCGCCCAGCACCGGATGGAGCACCATGGTTGAAGGGAATCCTGCTGCCCAGAGGAGAGGCACCGGAGAATCTGGCCGGGAGCCTCTGAAGCCCGAGGGAGACTGAAGAAACACAGCAAGAGGGCGTGCAAGGAGCGTAGTTGGCGCAGCTCCATTTGCCAGGTAGAGCAGCTGCCCCGTGTGGTAGTGGGAAGCTGCCTTGACAACCAGGGTGATTCGGCCCATACGCAGGGGACCCTGTGAGGTCGCCCCGCCGATGGAGGTGGTCCGCCCCTCCCCCTTACTGACACATACCTCCAGAGGGCTCGAAATACGGTACCAGATGGTATGGGAGACTGAAGGGGGCTGCAGCTGTCCCGCGCATTCCCGGGCAGCGGCCTTGTTGGTGCCTACCCTCTTTCTCTGGTGTCACAGTTCGGGGGCATTCTTTTCTAGGGATTGCAGGGGGCATCCTCGACAGAGGATTCCCCCATTTGTAGGGTGAGGTGTTGGGTAACCGCAGAGAGTTACCAGAGTAACAGCAGTGGGTGTGCAGGAGCTCCTGTGCCCTGCAGTTGGCCTAGAATTACCATATTACCTGTGCAAGAAATGCAGAAACGCTGGAGCCATGTATTTGAAGCCACAAAATGGTGATTTGTGCAGAACGATGTCAGGGTGCTATGATGGGCACCAGGATAATGGTCTCACAAGGTTCTTAGGATAAGTACAGCCTAGGAGCATATACTTTAGTGCTTTGTGATGTTAGGCATAATGTTGTCATAATGTGTTTGTGACTTATGCAGCTCAGAAGTATTTACCCCAGTGCACTACTTGTGTGTATGACAGTCACCTTATGGCAAAGGAATTCATGATCCACGCATTATTATGACTATTTCACAGTTGGCAAGGTGAATATTGGGTTATGTGATTTGTGATTTATGTGCACATGGTCTCCCCTGATTTACATGAGCTGCACAGTGATTTATGGTTTATATGTGTCTTTGTGACAAGCGCCTAGTGGCGCAGTGATTTATGTGATTGTGGTCTAATGTTTTTTATGTACAATACAAAGGATATTTTTGATATAATCTTTTGTGGAGTCTCCTTTGTGATGTGCTAGTGTGTCACTGGTGTGAGTGTGTGTTGTGCAAATGCTTTACACATTGCCTCTGGGATACGCCTGACTGCTCTACCAAGCTACCAAGGGAGTGAGCAGGGATTATCTTGTGTATGTAACTCTCTCATCCTGACTAGAGTGGTGGGTTCTGCCTGGCTTAGGTGTATACCGTAGCCAAGTAGAAACCCCATTTCTAACAACGCCACACTTGTAAATATGAGGCAGCGTCAAAATCAATGGGTGTTACGGTGGAATGCCCACCACACCACCCATTGCCCGCCCCTTTCACACTAAGTATAGCGTGAAAGGGGGCCTTATTTACAAGGCAGCGTTAAGCCACATTAAGTGGCTTCACGCTGCCTTGTAAATGAGGCGAAGCCCCTATCGCCACAGGAACGTCACTAAAAGTGACATTTCTGTGGCAATAGGGGCTTGTAAATATGCCCCTATGTATAAAACATTATCTAGAAAACATGGCAACCACTGTGAGAAAGGCTGAGGAAATAGCCGAAACATGTCTTCTTGACGTTATTTTGCTCCAATGAAGAATAAATAGATGAATTTTGAGTCCTGGAGTCCTGTTTTTTTGTTAGGTCAAGCCTAGCAGCAGCGAGCATGCGCTGCTCGCTCTGCGAGGCATGCTGTAGTAGAGTATGCACTGGAAGCCCCGCCCACTCTCCACCCATATTTTTAATTGGCTTGTGTCATTGTCCTTCGTAAACGCTGGCTTCTCATTTATTATTAGGCTTGTTAGTCCCTCCTTGGTACCACCTTGTCTGCATATGTTACCTCCTATAACGACTGGACCTTTTACTTGGCTCATTACATGGTCTGCTTTATCTAGTGGGTAAGCACTATTTTGTTTATTGACACTGATGGGGACAATGGCGGCTGCTTTTTTGTATTTGCAGCGCTGCTAAGCGCGGCACGAGTTATAGGGACACCGCGCTCAGTCTCAAATTTTATTTTTAATTAAACTTTCATGTTGAGCGCGGCGACCGCTTCAGGGACATCGCGCTCTGTTTCATTTTTTTTTTTTTTACTTTCATACTGAGCGCGTTGCCCGCTTCAGGGACACGGCACTCTGTTTGTTTATTTTTTTTTACTTTAAAACTGAGCGTGGCGCCCGCTTCAGGGACATCGCGCTCTGTCTCTTTTTTAAAAAAATGTTTTACTTTCATAGTGAGTACGGCGCCTGCTTAACGGACACCACACTCTGCAATAGGTATCGCTTTCGCAAACGTTTAAACTATTGATATTGTAAATGACAATGCCTTTTAATATTATAAAAGGCATTGCCATTTACAATGTCAATACCTCAAAAGAAAGCAATTGCGAGATCTATTGCATTGTAAATGCTTGTTTGTTTGAGCAGTGTGGATTGACTTTGGTACACTGGACAGAACACCTGTGCCTCCGAGCACCAGCTGTGGTGTTGCTGCTTGCTGAGAGTCGCCAAGTTCGTTGGATTTGTTCAGAATTATTCTCATGTTTAACTTTTCGAAAAAGGGTGAAAAAACAATCACTTAGCACTGTATCCGAAAAAAAGGTCTATTGAGCCAGTGGCTAATGTCCAAAATGGGGTTTATTGACAATATTTGCAGTTAAAAACATAAATTAGCAGCTCAATAAATAACCCTTTGTGTATACAAACAGTTCCCTAGGATAACTGTGAAATGTCATTCCAGAAAAAAATTGAAAGTGCAAGAGGAACTGCATAAATAAGGATATAAATATATAAATATAAATATCTATAAATATATAAACAGATTCACTACATATATAAATATATATTACTTCGTTTTTTTTAAATGGCTTGTGCATGAACCTGCAAATTGATGCATTTAGTAGAATTGTAAAAATAGAATAAATAAATATTTAAATAAATAACACATGTTGAGGAATGAGTCCAGTATGAATGCCTTGTCAAGTGGAGGAAGGTGTCTTTGAAATGGTCAGTTTCCTCATAAGCGTGCTGAGGTTTACGCTGCGTTGTAGGTGGTTGTTCACCACAATCCTGATAACTTCCCATGCACAAAGACTGTTGACCTGCAGGAAGAAAGGAAAATGAATTCACATGGCTGAAGTTTTACAAAGAGCTAAGCCAGAAATTCTGCAGCTGCTACTATTACCACTCTGAAATATACTCCTTTTACTGAAGTTGAGTGGTTCCTGATGGCATTTCAGGCTCTCATCTGGAGTCTGCACATAATTCTCTGCTGCGGGCACACTAACCCGCTGAGTTAGCTTACCAGTTGTCTAGGACACATTTCTAACTTTATAATCTAAAATATATGCAGATTCAAAAATGAAAGAGAAGAGGGCGAGGCTGTCAGGTAGAATAGAGAACGTTTTACTCCTTTCATTTGGTTCAAGTTTCTGGTTCATGATTGTTACAGTCGTGTTAAGTTCTATGAAGTATTGCTTAGGCAGCACCAAGTATAACGGAATATGTAAGTATTGCTTCCATGCACTAAACTCACTGTGAGGTCCGATATGAGCTAAGCATATGTTGAGATCCGATATAAATAAAGCACACCTAGAGATCAGATATGAGTTAAGCACACAAGGAACTGAGATATGAACTAAACTTTTCTTGATGTCATATATGAGCGTAGCACCCAGATGTGAACTAAGTGGCTGAGAACTAAGGGCCACATGTACGTACGTTTGAAACTGCGAGTTCCTAATTGCGATTCCATGAAAATTGCAATTAGGAAATCACAATTTCAAATGTATGAAATTCTTTAGAGCTTAATTTACGAAACCCAGTGGGTCGCAAATAGACTGATCTCATTCCTATTCATGAGGTAGGTCACAATTTGCGACCCACTGGGAATCGCTAAAAACACTGGAATGGTGGCCTGCTGGGGACAGCGGACCACCATGTCTGTGTTTGCTTTTAACTAAAGCAGCATTTTTTTTTAATGCAGCCCGTTTTCCTTAAGGGGAAACGGGATACGTTTCAAAAAGAAAAATGAAACGTTTTAGTTTCATTTTCATTTCTGAAGAGTAGGCAGTGGTCCTCTTAAACAATGCTGTTGCATTCATTCACAAAGAGGAAGGGGTCCCCTGCAGACCTCATCCCATTTGTGAATGGGTTGCCACCAAATTGAATTTGGTGGTAAAAAGCAAATGTTTTGCGACCCTTTTCTGATCACAAAACATTCATACATACCCTTGCGACTCGGTATTAGAGAGGGATGCCCTTAACACACCCCTTCCTAATACTGAATCACAAAAACTAAATTGTGATTTGATAACAAGTTACTGAATCGCAGTTTTGGCTATGTACATCCCAAGATGCATTTTTTGTGTCGCACACGGATGGATTCTGCGATTGGGGCTGTTTGGGACAGGAAAATTGCTTTGTACATGTGGCCCTAAGTGACGGTAGGAACTAAACCATAGTGAGGTCAGATATGAAGTATTCACATAGTGAAGACAGATGTGTAGTAAGCACACACTGATATCAGACATGTGTTAATCAAACAAATGAGGCAATAAGCACACGCGGGTATCAGTATGAACTAAGGACATAAATGAAGTCAGAGATCAGCAAAACATACAATTGTGTTAGATAGCAACTGAATACACTGAGAGATCAGATATGAGCTAGGCATGCCAAGCACACAGAAATCAGGTACAGTTGGAGCACAAATCAGCTCAGAAATTGGCTATGCACCTACTGAGATCAGATAAGGGCTAAGCACAAAAATTACTTAAAATATTCATTAAGCACATACAGACATCAGCAAAAGCAAACCACACAAATGAAGATCAGATATGAACTTATGGCACAAATTAAGTCAAATTTGAACTACGTACATGCGGAGATTCGATATGAGCTTAAAGCTCAAATTAGTTCAGATATGACCTAAGCACGCAGACGAAGTCATATATGAGCTAAGCACACAATGAGACCAGATATGAGTTCAACATTGAGACCAGATATGAACTACTCCACATGATTATATCAGATATCAATCAATCAGTGGATTTGTATAGCATGACTAATCACCGGGAAGGGTATCCAGGTACTTGAGGGTCATGTGGGTTCAGGTGACTCAGTTGAACAGCCAGTTCTTGAGTGCTCTCAGGAATTCCAGTGGTATGATATGAGCTAATTACACATTGAGGTCAGATCTGAATTAAGCAGAAACTGGGATTTGCTATGAGCTAATGATATCATATATGAGCTAAGTACTTTGAGATCAGCTATGAATTAATCACACACTGATGGTAGATTGGAGCTAGGCACACACTGACATCAGATATGAGATATACTTAGAATGATCCCTGATGCGCTTGTTGCAGCAATTTATTTCAATGTATCTGCAGTTTTCATAAACAACATAAAAGTTACCTTTTCTGATGAAATTTCCTCCAGTTTTAGAAAATGTGTCTCTATCGCTTTCCTCGTTTTTCCTTGTAAGGTTATATTTAATGTATTCATAGCGACCTGTAAAGTACAAGAAACATATTTATTCAACTGCGTATGTGATCCCAGAGCCAGAATAACTTCTATTCCCAGATTGCTGCTTACACAGTCTCTCAGGTCGCTGGTCTGCTGGTCAAGAGATGCCAGGAATGGTTCTAGTGTCTTCTTTTCGAATGAAAGATGGGGCTTGCTGTAAAGCTTGTTGATTTGATGGATTACATTGGAGAGGGTAAGGACAGCAATTTCTACCTGAAAAATAAAAAGAACATTTGTTATCAAATATTAGAATATTTTATATAGATATGTGATTATTTATGCTATTACCCAGAATTAAAATTAAAATATGAACAGTGGGTATGGAATGAAAGCATAAATATTATGATTACTTGCTTTTACCAGTGCCTTGACAGTTCAGCTGTCTGCAATGCCCATGGTTACCAATTCTTTCAACTATATAGAGCTTAGGCTCCACCCAGAGTATTTCCTTTTTACCTGATGCTATTGGCTTTTTGATGTGTCTTACCAACTGCTGTGGAGTGCTTGCATTGCAATGCATGAGGGTCCATTTTACATCTCAAACATACACTGAGTCATTAAAAAGGACATTTTTGTGTCATACCTTCACAATTGTTATGCCCAGAAAGCATTCCTTTTTGTTTTTGTTTTTTTCATTGTAGCAGGCTTTTGTCAATGCTTTATTAGGAATTGTGTACCAGTCTCACATACATGTAGATAAACATATATGTTTATCCACATACAGATCCACACAAGCATAAGGGCACACAATCCGACAGCTTAAAATAAAAACAAGAAGTAACAAGGAAAATAGGTCTGGCTTTAATGTGGTAACACATAGTAGCACGGGCATGTACGCATAGAGTTTGCATGCATTCGCACAACAATTGCAGACCAAATGTCACTATTACTCAAGTCTATGCTACACTTTTTTTCAGCCTTAGCAGAATGAATACCGTGTCAACCCTGATAGGATGCAACCTGTGGTCTCTAGGCCTCATGCTGATCTCAGTCCAGGAAGATAAATACATTGAGTGCCCAAAAGCTGTAGATTTACTAGGATAATTGGTTTTGCTGTATGTGCAAGTCAGAGACCAGTTGATACACATAAAGTCAGTGGAAGAGCAGAGTCCACAATAATTGACTTTCATTTTTTTGCTATTATGATAAAGAAGGTATTGGATGCTGATTCGAAAATCACATGACTTTTCAGGAACTTTTTGTGAATTCCAAAACGTAGGTAATCTAGACTCAGATATAGATGTAAATCTACATGGCCTATTTAAAAAAGTACATAAAGTACTACTGCTCGCAATCTTTTCTGTATGGAGATGACCACCGCGGTGGTGGAGATCATCGTACATGTAGGTGTAGGATCTATTGTGGCAGCAACAAGAGGAAGTGGTTGGAAAATGGAAACTAATTATTACAAAATGTGTGAGGTTAAGAGAAATTGAAAATAAGAGTAAACAGCTGCAATTAAAAAAATACACATTTAAATCTTCTACAGTAGTACTACTGACAGAGCAGCTCAAATGTACTCAAGCCCAGCCTTGCAGTAAGTCATGAACCACAAATGGCCAACCACTGGTACTGCATCCCACTCCTACAGAAATCAGTGGTAGGAATAAATAACACTAACACATAGGGAAACACATACAAAAACTTAAATTAAATAACAATTTTAATGTAACTTTATTTAAATCATTTTAAAGTTTAAATGCCAATGTTTAATGTGCATTAAAACATTTTAATCAAATCTTTTCCTAATAATGTATCATTTTACATTTAAATCACAACTAAAATAAAGCATAATTTGAAACCAAGCTTGTGGCACCTTCACCACAAGTTAATACTGTGTGGGTTGGGGTAGGAAAGGTTAACACTTGAAATAATTTTGTTTTAGAAACAAATTTAAATAAAATTTTACAAAATGTATGAATATAAAATGTATAAATATGTTAGGTTATAGTACAAGTGTGTTGACCTTTGTTATTGCAGTAGCCCTCGGTGACTAGGAGTTAGGGAAATGCATTTTAATTATATTTAATTTTTAAAAATGTATTTTTATTAATTTTCTACAAATGTCCTATTACTTTCTGTAGGAAAATCTCCGGTGGAAATCTCCGTAAACAGACAGGAATTTACTAAAGTAACTTTTCAGTCATAAATGTAGTTGTGGGAGTCTCTGCCCCATCTTTGAGGGTGTGGAAACTCTTAAATCTACACATGGAAATGGTGACAATCGCTACAAAGTATGTCATTTAGTTGAGTTGCTTCAGCTGCATGGGACACCCTCAGACAACAGCATGCGCGCTCTTTGATTTTACCTGTTCGGTGTCATAGATGAAATCGATGTTTGGAGGAAACGTGCTCAGCAGGCATTGTGTGGGGAAAATCTTTCCGTTTCTCTGTGAATAAAAAGCCGGAGCAGCGTTACAATTGGTAGTCAGCACAGGCGCCACCAAGGGCAGAAAGCGTCAAGGTGGCGAATGGAACAAACAAACATTGGCCAGACTGCTGGACTTTTCTAGGGCAAAATTACACTAAATGCTGCAAAAAGAAATCAAGAAAAATAGCTTATCTTGAGAACCATTATGGAACTTGGCAATGTCACCTCACATACAGTGCTTAGAAACGACAGAGTTGTATGAAGAACTGCGTAAAACTCATAATTATTATTAGTACCACCGGAAATGATTACGTCATGCAGACACAGAAGTCTGTAGAAAAAGATTCTGTAAATATTAACACAATCTCGATTTTTATTTCCTTAACGGTGCTTTGTTCTTTTTCCACATTTTCATTAAATTGCTATTACTTTCACAGAACACGATAACTTCTCTTTAATTTTTCGCTACACTTCAAAAGTCTATATACAATATCTGTTAGCAGCCGCCAGGCGCCCTCTCTTCAGTATTTATTGTCCTTGAAGGGGGAAATGATAAGAAGGCGCTCCCAGGATCTGAACCGGCGCCCAGATGACCACATGCAGAAGTGAGCTGTAGGAGGGAGGCATGTGCTATCTGTGATGTGAGGAAGGGCGGGGCACAACCCCATACACTGGATTCAAACAGAATATTTAATGAGCGCCCCGGGCGCGCCCCCGCGGCTTGCAGCTGTGAGGCGTGACCTTGACAATACGCTCCACTTGGAAAGGGCTCTAAGGGATACTGTCGACAGCACAGCTGAATGTTGTAAAGAGACAGACAGACAGAGTGCATTGAATTGTTGCTGCAGACAGGGGGAGGTGGTTATCCGAGGCCACCTATCACTCTAACACCGAGTGAGAAACAAAAACTCACGTGCCCGTGGTCGCTGCACTCCTCCACCCGAACACGCCGCTTGCAGTTCAGGAAGTGATAGTGTGAGGCATAAACTGTTGTCTGCGAAAGGGGGGAGACTGCAGTTTTCATCCTGGTTTCCATCAAGGGCTGGATTGCTCAGATGTTAATAGTGCCCGGTTCAAGTTCACCAACATTTCGGAAGTCTGTGCAGTGCACCTGTGCCACGCCACAGTGATATGTCTGCGTTTGCCCAGGTGATCAGTGCGAAAGCAACATTCAAATACAAAGTGACCTAACAATACATAACGGCCCTCCTTATGTAAATATTACTACTAGTTGTCAGTCGCGGTCGGTGTAGGTGTGCCGGCCGGGCGGTGACGTGGGCGGGGGAGGGCCCGGGTGGGGGGTAGCAAAGTATGGATTACGGACCTATACAGGTAAGTAAACATTTAAATCAATAAAACGAATTTCGTTGCGCGCACTGCATCGCATTTGGCGATGCAGTGCGCCCAACGAAATTCGTTTTATTGATTTAAATGTTTACTTACCTGTATAGGTCCGTAATCCATACTTTGCTACCCCCCACCGCGCCCCTCCCCCGCCCCACGTCACCGCCCGGCCGGCACACCTACACCGACCGCGACTGCTAGTTGTGAATTGTCGCCTAGTACGAGCTTCGCATTGAAATGGAGAAGAGCATGTGGAAGTTGAGCCTTGTTACGCCAAATCTTGGTTTTTTACGGGGCATGTTTCAGCAGGCAAATTTTGGTGGATTTGACCTGTTGACATTTATTGGGTGAAACGTCAGATTCTTAGTTTTAGACGACAAACTCATAATCCCAACACCATGGACAGCAGTACTGTGCACAGGGGTCGACATTTTAAGGCGAAAGCTAAAAAAGAAAATTGTGCCTGTTTTACTTTTTATTTTTAGTTAATAATTAAACATTTTATATGCTACATTTGTAAATTGAGTTTTACTTTATTTTTATGTATTTTATTTAATGTGACGGGTTGTGGGGTTCATTGGGGGATTTTGTGGATAGCGTGGGGCAGATTTACAAGAAGGTGCCGCAGCGTGGCACCGCAAGCCCTTTGGCTGCGCCACGCTGCGGCACTTTCAGAGCACAGAAATGCGTCATATTTACAATGAAATGTCGCATTCCTGGGCTCTCTCATGCGCTGGCGCACAAACAGCTGCCATGCGCTGGCGCAGGCACCCTTGCACCATGGTGCAAGGATGACTACGTCACGGGGAGATTGTTTTTGTGCAGGAAGGGGCACCGTCCTGCACAAAAACAAACACTATAGGCATTTTCCTCTTTCAATGCGTGCTATAGAATGCAGCACGCATTGAAAGAGGAAACAAACAAGGAGAAATTAAAACATTTCTCCTCGTTGCGCCTCGCTACTCCACCCCTAGGGTGGCGTAGCATACTGACGCATTTCCAGGTTTACGAATCCACGTAAATCTGGAAATGTGTCTGGTTCCATGGGTGTTGCGTGGGAACACCCACAGCAACACCCATGGAACGCCCCTTTCACGCAAAGTGCTGCGTGTAAAGGGGCCGTATTTACAAGGACAGGATAAGCCATGCAGGTTGGCTTTTCCTGTCCTTGTAAATATGGGGCAGAGAAATGCGCTGCCGGTGCGTCACAAAAAAGTGACGTACTGGCAGCGCAAGGGGCTTGTAAATCTGCCCCCGTATTTTTAAATTATTTTAATTCATTTGAAATTATTCTTTTTAAAGTTTGATTTATGGGGAAATTATTTATATTGAGGAGAATCGGTTTACACATACTCCCAACTGCATCTACAGTCAGGCAGGGAAGCAGTAGCATGATCATTGAACCTTTACCAAAATAGTAAACTCATCCCCACTCCTCCCTCTCATTCGATTTGTGGGTCATCTCCACTCTCTAAACACACTAGTATTGAGGGATGGAAGGACACCTCCCCATGTCATGTCACTTCCTGTGTCCAGACCACCCTGGCCCTTGCATGCCTGCCTTGCACGCCCCCAGCTAGCAGCTTTACCTTCCGATGCTCTGTGGTATTATTTGTTGGATTCGGGTACCTGGAGCAATAGAGCTCCTTAAATTCGTCCAACGGGAAATCAAAGAACGAACAGCAAAGCTCTCTGTGGCCCATACTCCACTGGTCTAGTGCCATTGATATCTTTTCCATGGCCAAGAATTCCATAGTCGATAAACCCCTGGGGGGGCCAATTTACAATCCCTTGCGCCGCCGGTACGTCACTTTCTTATCACATAAAAGGGGCAGTTTCTATGCTCAGGTCTATCCACCCCTCAGAGTGCAGTGATGGCCTGTTTTCGGGCACAAGTAATGTCAGTTCATCCTTTACAGAATGGAGTGGGGATGTCTGTTATGCGGAAAGTCTGGGTATTTCTCCTCCCAATAGAGCTTGAGTTGCGGGTAAAGGCACTTTAAATTTAGTAGCATGCCCGTACCTCCGCATGTTGGCCAGCAGAGTTTTAGTTTGTGTGTGTCCCATTTGTGGAGCTTTATTGGAATATAACACCAGACTGTGGCCACCTTCGCTACCCTCCCTCTACCTCTTGTGCTTCTAAATATGGTACTAATTCTGTGGTCTGCTTCCTCCACTCTTTCTCCCTTAAGGATTTGCATAATTTTGCTTCTCGCCTTCTCTGGCCCAGGGTATTCGCTACGCTGGTGTGCGCACAGGAGGTGGTATATGTCTGAAAGGATGTCTGTTGAGGCCTTTCTTCACTGCCACCTTATCCCAGACCACCAGTTTTACCCTCACCACCAGGGAGTAGGGCCCCACCCCATGTTCCTCTACAGCGCAACGCACTTTCCATATGTGGGTGCCAGCAATCGTTTGATCTGTGAAGCACCAACTTTTCTCAGGCTCAGCTCTACCCCATTCCACCATATATCACGGTTGGGCTTCTTGGTATTATTAAATTTTATTCCAGAGACCGAGTCTTCCCTCTTCCAGGTAGTATTGTGTGATCTGCCTGGCAAGTCTGGGCCTCTTCCCGGACCAGATGAAGTTCTCAGTTGTTCCATGTAGCCCTTTGATTGTTGAATGTGGTGCTTGCGGAAGAAGCATTTGAAACAGAAATAGTACCCTGAGTAGCATTGCCATTTTTACTGCTGCTAGTCTGCGTGGCAGGGAAAAGACACCCATGTGCCATGTCTGTATGTCCTGTTGCACTGCATCATATTCATGGAAGAAGCGGGCATGACCCCTAGATAAGAGATAGGAATTTTGTCCCACTGAACATGCATTAGCCTCTGCAATAGTCTCTGCTGTTCTTGTGGGACAGAATTTTTCAAAGTTTGGGATTTCTGAAAATTTATACTCAATCCTGAGAACTTTGCAAAGTCCCAGAACTCCTCCAGCAAAGCCTGGAGGGAGCACAATGGGTTCGGGCATTGATACAAAGATGTCGCCTGCATGCATAATAAACGCCTTGCGGCTTTTTATGTACACATAGCTGTGGTGAAGAGACCTTTAGGCACTGAACACCCGCGTTCAAAATATAAGACCCAAACCAAAGACCTTGAGTGCTTTCCAAAAGACTAGTGGACCTAATCAAGCACATTCTCAGCATCAATTCTCAGTATATGGCATTCTTCTGAGCCCTGTTAATGGTGCCTATAATGTGGAGGATTTGTTTGGTGCTGTTGTCACAACCTTTCCGGGGTCTGAGCCCAGACTGGCCTGGTTCTATTAGTCTGGGCATCAGTGGCCCTAGTCTGTATGCAGAGATTCCATTAAACATCTTTGCGTCCATGTTTAGTTGAAATATTGGTCTGTGGGATGCATGTAAACCTAGGTATGTAGATGTCGTTTTAAGAATAGTAAATTTATACGTAACTTGATGATATAGTGGTAGTCAATATTCTGAAGTTGATATTTTTAGAGGATGATATTTCTGTCCTCGATATTTTGGTAAATAACTCTGAAGGGGATATCACTACAGATGCAGCAATACTCTAGACCTGCTGGTGCAATGAATGTACAATGTCCATGAAAGTAAGCCTCTGAATCGACTTGTGCCCGTGCCTACGATGGGGTGACTGTGATTGGTCGGTATGAGTAAGCTGTGTCAGTGAGCTGCATGAAGAAGGACACTGATACTTTGGAGCTGCCTACTTGAGTGATGCCTGTGGCCGGTCTTTGTAAGGGCTGGCAATGCTGTGAACTGTGCCAGCGGTGCAGTAAGAAGGCTTACCTGTGCAATGCTTGCGGTAGGTTCACGTGAGTGAGTCTGTGCAAGAACCTACGACAGTAGCAGCAATAATGATCATTCACTGCATCCTCCCTGGCTTCCCACTTGTCTCTCCACTCCTAGTAAAAGAAAGCTGTGGATGGTATAGGACTATTGCTTAATGCATTGCCAAGTCTGTACGTGAAATCTGTTAGCCTCCATAGAAGGACTGATGAACCGGGCTGTCATACCCTTAGAGCAAGTGCTTTGCTCCTGGCTCTCGAGCTCACTGTAGCCTCTTCGGCTGCCTACCTGCCCCTATGCAATAAGCAGCATAAAAGACTTTGGAAGCTAATGTGGCACTTCTGCGAGAAAGAGTGCTAGGTGCATTGTCAACAAGCAAACTGCATGGTGGGGGAGATCTAGGAGCCTGGACAAACTTTGACAAGTGAGAGCTATTGAGAACAACTTCCCTTTCTGTTATGTGAGAAAGTGTGCTACGAAAGCTATGGTAACAAGCATTGGGAAAGCCAATAGGTCTCGCCTTTTGGATCTATTATCTGTGCCAGTGCAGTTTGGCAAAATGGCACGATGGCTTGTGACCACACATGGGCGTGCCCACAGAATGATGTGGGTACCAGATGTCATTAGATCGGATATTACAAAAATTTAATTTTGTTTTAGCACAAAAGCACGAAATAAAAATAAAAATCACTGGGGCATGGGGGCAACAGAGAATCAGGTGGTGAGAGCAGGAGAAAAGCAGCAAATGAGTCCAAGAGCAACATGGGGTAAGGATAAGCACCCAAGGGCGAGACCAAAATGAAGCACCTGGGAGATGGAGAGTTTGCAAGGGAGAAGCACACAAGAGAGAGAAAGCAGCACATGAGGGAGACAGCAACATGGATAGGGGGTAGGTAGTTGGAGGGGGAAAAGCATGCAAGGCTGAGAGCTGCAAAGCCCATGCACTCTCACGGAGTGCTTAAGCAAAAAGAAAAAAAGTAATTCCCTAAAAGTGAGCAGTGGAAGGATACAAATCAAACAATTAAAAGGATGGTAAAGTGGCTATGCTCCAGGGGAGAGAAAAATGAAGAGCAAGACAAGCCATCACATAAGCAAGCAAATGAAAGTGACAATAAAGGCAATAAATTGTAAGTAACGGGCAGCTTTTAAGTGGGCTGTAAGTCCACTGTAAGTTCACAACAGGCCTCAGAGAGCTCAAATTAGACAAATTGAACAGATTTTTACCCACTGAAATATCAAGCCAAACCTGTGTCTTATTCCTGAAGATACTAATGGAGTTTTACCTAATTTGTGTCATTGCTCGACTATTTTTTTATGAAATGTTTTTATTGTACATTAGAGTCCTTGTTTTTTTAGAATTGTAAGACAATTCAGGTTTTTAAATGAACATTGTGGTACCTATAATAGGAATTGTTTTTTAAGATTTTATAAATAAAGACTCTCCCACTACATTCTTGGGCTTGGTGGTGTTTCAGTTGAGTGTTCATAGTATATGTGCACTCCCCGCTGTTTGTGGCCTTGAATGTGATTGAAGTTTTGCTTGTGTGAATCTGAGTTTGTT
Source organism: Calotriton arnoldi (assembly GCA_963921515.1). Lineage (NCBI taxonomy): Eukaryota > Metazoa > Chordata > Amphibia > Caudata > Salamandridae > Calotriton > Calotriton arnoldi. Next base: position 552,779 of record CAWUFW010010290.1, read on the forward strand.
CTTCTCCCCAAGGGACATACATTTCTTTCTCACTATTAAGTAGTGCCTTGGTCCCTCTGGCTGGTGGGGCCTCCTCTCTTTCTTACTCAGTAAGAGAAAGAGAACCTTCTTCTCATCCTACTAATTTTCTCCTACTAGCAGCCAATATAATAATATCTTTGTTGCTGAGGTGAGTGATATGAAATATCAATGCAGAACCTCTTCCATTCCTCTGCTCTATATCCATCATTTTCTACCAGATTCCATGGTATTTATCAGCATTGAGGGGGTCATCCACCTGATTTAGCTTCAGATTCTCAATGATGCTAATCACAATGACATAAGTAGGATTTTCTTCCTTTTATGCCGTGGGGAAACCCAAACCCTTAAATGGTGCTGCTAGACTATGATTTCTAGTAGCACTGCTTTTGTGCATATTGCTGCTTCTCCCAATGTTCGTAAGGTCGTTTATTTCTGTTGTCTACTAATTTCTTAAATGTTCCCCTCTAGATTCTTTGTTTTATTTTGGAGGAGTTCGAGTCTAGCAAACATATATTCTACTCTGGAGATCAAGTTCTCATTGCTAAGACAGCAGGACCCAAATAACTTGCTGTGGGTGAGATTCTTATGATGCTAAATTTCATCTTGTTCACCAGTGTGAGATCTAAAAACATCTTCCCTCGCCACCTGTGCTCTTTCCTTATTTTTGATATTTCCTTTGTCTCAATCAACCCCTTGTAGGTGATTCCGTCTTTTTAGAAGTTAGCATTGCATGGCTAACGTTAATACTAGCTGGGTGAAGGGTCCACTGTGGTTTGCTTCCTCCACTTTCTGCTAGACTGTGTTTTCATTACTTGACCTTGAAATGGCTAGTATTGCTAACCTCTACTCTTTGTAATCTCAAATGACATTGTTTTCTTTGACAAAGTTGGTATTTACGTTCTCCTATTTAGTCGAAGCCAGACCCTAGCACAGACTCTTCAGTGGTTGAGAAGCACAGCCCTCACTCCATCCACTTCAGGTTCTGCGCTATCACTCTACAGTCATAGCGTGTTTGCCACCATGATTGCTGCTCACTGCCAAAAGAACTGTGTTCTTTCTTTGCAGTTCAGGTTGCTTGGCCGGACTCTTCTCCATGAGGGCTCCTCACCTGAAAGTAACCCTGCCACTGATCACATCTCCGCGTAGCGTTCAGGGGCTCTTTCACATTGTGCATGCTGCTTCCAGAGCTGCTCTACTTCTAGTTTTTGACCAACACTAGATAACAAGAGATGGTAGGGGAAGCATTTACAAAAGAATTTGATCTGCAAGTTTCTTTCGTGTCCCTTGGATTTACACCATTTGGTGCTGCTTGTTCCCCAGTTGAAGAGAATTCTCCCCCCCACATCCATTGTCACTACCCAGGGCAGCGTTGAGGATTGAAACAAAGGTATTATCCCATCAAGAAGCAATTGTTGTGCATGTTGATGTAATAAACGATATATTATATGCTGTAAACATTGCTAACAAGGCAACTAATCCACCTATTTTAACCAATCATTGCAGCTGATTAATAGTACCAGAGTCCTCTATCTGGTAGAATGTGAGGGGTTAGAAGCTACCCCTTTGATGCTTAAAGATGTTCAGTAAGGACATGCAGTTGTACGACCAAAAATGAAAAATAAAGATGAAATTGGAGAAGGGAAAACTCCAGATTCTAAGAACGCTCTATCCCTTTGATAAGATAAATATATTGAAAACATAACCATGTGAAAGAAAGAGACCGGTATTGTGAATAAGACAAAGCGGAAGGGGGTGCTTTTCCACCATATAAACATAAATGTAGACATAGGGTCAAAATCAGTGCAATGTATGAAAAACCAAAATTTGTAGACCAGCCATCCTGTCCACCCATTGATGTTCAGATAAAGCTCTAGACATGTTTGGCCATAACGTGTCAAGACCCCTCGGTTACAACTTAATGAAGTGGCCACTCATACTGAAGAGCTACTCTAAAACATGTAGCACCCATACATGTAAATCAGCAGTATTAACAAGTGGCACGTCTAGCTGAAGAGTGTAAGAATTGTGCTGATGCAATTGCTTTTGAAATTGTGGTGTCATTAACAGCTGTTTTCTACTTATTTTGTTACAGTGCGTTTAGCAACAATTTAAAAGGCATCCAATCATTTTTCTGTGGCAGATACTTGACAAAGGATGCAAAGCTTTATGGCTCTACAATGCATAATGTAGTGCTAGTCCATGTTTAGAGCATGCCCAGAATATGCCGGCTGTAATCAGGATATAAATAATGAATGGCTGGGTCTCTACTCAACTGAATACCTAAAATCAGTGGTCTGAGCGCTGCATCGCCAAATGCGATGCAGTGCGCGCAACGAAATTCGTTTTATTTATTTAAATGTTCACTTACCTGTATTCGGCCTTAATCCGTAGTTTACTACCCCCCACCCTGCCCCTCCCCCGCCCCACCGGCACTCCTACCACGGGCCGTGCCTGGCAGAAAGTGTGAGTAAATGGGGCCCTTAGTGTTACTCCAGAGCTGTCTGCATGCAGGAAGCCTCTTTCAGGGGACTATGAAAGCACCTGTTCTATACCCTGCACCAGGAGATGAACAACATCACTGGGATCAATAGTAATAGATTTATACAGAGCACTTTAGAAAGAGCCTCGCCTCTAGGCACTGATAGCAGGTATGAATTATTAGCCACTATGACAGAAGCGCCTCGAAGCCCACTCACCAGTCTGTCGAAGTTGAGGAGGATCCTTTTGCTCAGCAGCTCCTGCCCCGGCTGCAGCCACCTGCAGCTCATGCCGAGGGCCGAGTAGCAGCAGCAGAGCAGCAGCCACGCACCCTTCACGCTCCTTTGGGACACCGTCATCATCATCCTTACAAGTAGCGCTGTGGGAAGCAATGAGAGAAGGCGCTCATTCCACATCCTCCGGACACATGGACATCTGTCTCTCCGGCAAACCCTGGAGCAGACACTCACCTGTCTCCGACTCTCTCCTTCTTCCCTTGGTTCCTCTTCTCGGACATCTTCTCGGCTTCGCGGCGCATTTATACCGCAAAAGAAATGTGTTCGAAAAGTGAAAACCGGGCCGTTCAAACTTCCCTCCCTGGATGCCAGTTTCGGTTTCAGGCTCTGATTGTCGGAACTTCCCGTAGAGCGGGTTCCCTTGAAAAAAATCTGAGGCCGAAGAACATTGCAGAGACTTTCCTCATGCGAGCCCTGAGGAGACAAAACATCTTTGCATCCCTGAAGGCCGGCGGACGGTCTCCTCTCTCTAGGAATGCAGTGTACTGACAGTGAGGTCAGAGTACGTCTCACGGACACGGTACTCACAGTGATGGCAGAGTACGGCTCACGGTACTCACGGTGATGGCAGAATAAGCCTCACGGTACTCAGAGTGATGGCAGAGTACGGCTCACGGTACTCACAGTGATGGCAGGGTACGGCTCACAGTACTCACAGTGATGGCAGAGTATGGCTCACGGTACTCACAGTGATGGCAGAGTACGGCTCACGGTACTGACAGTGATGGCAGAGTACGGCTCACGGTACTCACAGTGATGGCAGAGTACGGCTCACGGTACTCACAGTGATGGCAGAGAATGGCTCACGGTACTGACAGTGATGGCAGAGTACGGCTCACGGTACTCACAGTGATGGCAGAGTACGGCTCACGGTACTCACGGTGATGGCAGAATAAGCCTCACGGTACTCAGAGTGATGGCAGAGTACGGCTCGCTGTATTCACAGTGATGGCAGGGTATGGCTCACGGTACTCACAGTGATGGCAGGGTACGGCTCACGGTACTCACAGTTATGGCAGGGTACAGCTCACGGTACACACAGTGATGGCAGAGTGCGGCTCATGGTACTCACAGTGATGGCAGAGTACAGCTCACGGTACTCACAGTGATGGCAGGGTACGGCTCACGGGACTCACAGTGATGGCAGAGTATGGCTGATGGCAGGGTACGGGTCACGGTACTCACAGTGACGGCAGGGTACGGCTCACGGTACTCACAGTGATGGCAGGGTACGGCTCACGGTACTCACAGTGATGGCAGGGTACGGCTCACGGTACTCACAGTTATGGCAGGGTACAGCTCACGGTACACACAGTGATGGCAGGGTACGGCTCACGGTAATCACAGTGATGGGAGGGTACAGCTCACAGTACTCACAGTGATGGCAGAGTACGGATCATGGTACTCACAGTGATGGCAGAGTACGGCTCACGGTACTCACGGTGATGGCAGAATACGCCTCATGGTACTCACAGTGATGGCAGAGTACGGCTCACAGTACTCGCAGTGATGGCAGGGTACGGCTCACGGTACTCACAGTGATGGCAGGGTACGGCTCACGGTACTCACTGTGATGGCAGGGTACGGCTCACGGTACTCACAGTGATGGCAGAGTACGGCTCACGGTACTCACAGTGATGGCAGGGTATGGCTCACAGTACTCACAGTGATGGCAGGGTACGGCTCACGGTACTCACAGTGATGGCAGGGTACTGCTGACGGTACTCACAGTGATGGAGGAGTACGGCTCACGGTACTCACAGTGATGGCAGAGTACGGCTGACGGTACTCACAGTGATGGCAGAGTACGGCTCACGGTACTCACAGTGATGGCAGAGTACGGCTGACGGTACTCACAGTGATGGCAGAGTACGGCTCGCGGTACTCACAGTGATGGCAGGGTACGGCCCACGGTACTCACAGTGATGGCAGGGTACGGCCCACGGTACTCACAGTGATGGCAGAGTACGGCTCACGGGACTCGCATGTATACAAAGCACTGTGACTGCTACCAATACTTGTAATAATAATGCCAAAGCTAACATTCGTAATACAGCTAACTGATGTGATATTAATACAAATAACTACAATAACAATAGTAATAATAATAACAACAATAATAATAACTATTGTTATTATTAACCCCTTCGCTGCTAGGCCTCCCCCCCGCCCCCCCTCCCCCACCCTTGCTAAGCCTTTTTTTGGCTATTTGTGGTAGTTCGCGCTTAGGCCCCTGTAACTTTTTGTCCACATAAGGTATGCACGCCAAATTTGCGTACTTTTTTCCAACATCCTGAGGATTCAAAAGGTACCCAGGCTTTGTTGATTCTCCTGGAGGGGACCCAGCAATTAGCCAAAATACAGCAACATTTTGTTTTTTTGGAAACAAATGGGACAAAAGTGCTGCAGAAGAAAGCGTCTGTTTTTTCCCCTGCAAATGGTATCAACAAAGGGTTTGTGGTGCTGAAATCACCATCTTCTCAGCTTTCAGGGACAGGCAGACTTTTGTCAGAAAAAGAACATTTCTAGACAGTTTTGGCATTTTTCTGGGACATAGCCAATTTTTGCTATTTTTATGCTTTCAACCTCCTTCCAGTTAGTGGTAGAAATGGGAATGAAAGCAATAATGGATCCTGGAAAGCTACACATTTCTGAAAAATTCAGCAAGGGGTCATTTGTGTAGATCCTTCAAGGTTTTTTTTTTTATAGAATCTAACAGTTAAAAATAAGAAATATTGAAATTGAGTTGAAAAAAATAGAAATTTCTGCCAATGTTTTCACTTGTAACTTCTTCTAAGTATGACAGATTTTTTAAAGCTATATACAGTTACATCTGGTGGACCCTTCTGGTTGCGGGGATATATAGGACCTGTAGGTTCACCAAGAACATGAGGAACCCAGAGCCAATAACTGAGCTGCACCTTCAATTGTTTTTCATTGTGTACCGGGTATATAGCAATTAATTTGGTAAAATATAAAGAGTGAAAAATAGGTACCAAGGAAACCTATATATTTCTGAAATTGGAACAAAATATAGAGTTTAGAAGCAGTGGTTATTTGCACAACTCCAAAATTGTGGGTACCCATAAAAGCATATGAATTAGAGGTCATTTTTCAAAATGACTCCCTTTTTACAAATTGTCTTACATTTGGAAGGCAGAAATGCAAAGAAAGGCAATTGGTAATAACAATTGTTCTACCATTCTGTCTTCCCCTAAGTCTCCCGATAAAAATGCTACCTCATTTGTGTGGGTAGGCCTAGTGCCTGCGACAGGAAATGGCTCAACACGCAATGTGGACATATCACATTTTTCCAGTGAAAACGTACCCTTTTTTTGCAATGTGCCTAGCTGTGGATTTTGGACCCTAGCTCAGCCGGCACCTAGGGAAACCTAGCAAACCTATACATTTTTTAAAACTAGACACCCAGGGGAATCCAGGATGGGGTGACTTGTGTGGCTCTCACCAGGTCCTGTTACCCAGAATCCTTTTCAAATCTCAAACTTTGTCAAAAATACTACATTTTCCTCACATTTTTGTGATAGAAAGTTCTACAATCTGCGAGGAGCCACAAACTTCCAGCCCCAGCGTCCCCCAAAGACTTCTGATAAAAATGGTACCTCACTTGTGTGGGTAGGCCTAGTACCCGCGATAGGAAACGGCCCAAAACAAATTTGGACAAATCACATTTTTCCAGTGATAACTGACCCTTTCTTCGCAATGTGCCTTGTTGTGAATTTTGGACCCTAGCTCTGCCGTCACCTAAGGAAACCTAGAAAACCTATACATTTTTGATAACTAGACATTCAGGGAAATCCAGGATGGGGTGACTTGTGTGGCTCTCACCAGGTTCTGTTACCCAGAATCCCTTGCAAACCTCAAACTTTGTTAAAAAAAACAAATTTTCCTCACATTTCTGCGATGGAAAGTTCTGGAATATGATGGGAGCCACAAAATTCATTCCAGCCATCCAGCATTCCCCAAAGTCTCCAGATAAAAATGGTACCTTACTTGTGTGGGTAGGCCTAGTACCCACAACAGGAAATGTTGTGTAGTTCCTATAAACCTATATAGGATCTGCGCATTTAGACAACATAGACTGTAGGATTGGTGTCCAGACTGATTCTAGACACCCCCACCGGGTATGTTTGCCTGTATACCAGCTAGCTCACAGTGCCACTAGAAACCTCTCTTACCAAGGAGAGAATAGTTCTTGGCAGCTATCGAACATGACAACTCTGTCCCATCAGGGATCGTGGAAACAGTACAATACTTTTCGCTCAGTCACTCGTGCTCACTTTGTCTCAGAGAGATAAACAGAATAAACTGTGGGGACGTTTTCCAATAAGCATTTATTGAACCAGTGTCATTCTAGTGTAAAATAGGTGTGCTGAAACAACCATAAGACAGAAACAGATATAAATGATTATAAGCACAAACAGAGTAAAAGGATGGTAGATTTCTACCATAGTGCTAAAACAATGAATACAGGCAGGTATTAAAATACATGACAGTAAGAATGCGTACTCCTACGATGCGACTCTAACTAGATGTACCTAAGTGTACCTAGCATGTATGTGGGTGTATGGCCAAGAATACCTCTAGGATAAAGTCAACCCCATTACCTGAAGTGAGAGACTGTGGGACCCCGTCTTGGTCTCGAGATGGACACCCTGCAAGGGATGTCAGACCACTGCGAGCTGGAGTGTCTCCGTGCAGGAACCTCAGCGTCTCGTGTCAGTGTGTCAGCATGGAAATCCTTTTCTCCTCTGTCTACCTCAGCAAGATATGGTGTTTATATACCCAAAGTGGTACCGTCAGGGGTTTTACCTTGCTGTGTCATGTCGGACTTAGGATGACGGAAGGAATGACCCTTATACATAGTTTTTATGCAGGAGATGGTAGTCCTGCTGAGTTTCCAAGAATCCTCATGCATAATGGATGAGGCTAGTTTTCAGGGAAAACCCTACGTCCTGTAAGCAGTACCGTAACTAGGTAAAAGGTCAGTCCCAAGAACCGTTATGTAGTGTAATGGTAGGGGAGAATATTGGTGAAAGGTTAGGTAACTACCTGAGCCTATATTGGGGTACCTATATGAAACACAACAGAAATGGCCCAAAACAAAATATGGACACATCAAAATTTTCCAGTAAAAACGGACCCTTTTTTTGCAAGTGCCTAGCTGTGGATTCTGGACCCTAGCTCTGCCGGCACCTAAGGAAACCTAGCAAACCTATACATTTTTGAAAACTAGACATCTAGGGGAATAAAGGATGAAGTGAATTGTGTGGCTCTCACCAGGTTCTGTTACCCAGAATCCTTTGCAAACCTCAAACTTTATAAAAAAAAAAAAAATCCTCACATTTCTGTGATGTAAAGTTCTGGAATCTGTGTGGATCCACAAACTTCCACGCACCCAGCATTCCCCAAAGTCTCTTGATCAAAATGGCACCTCACTTGTGTGGGTAGGCCTAGTGCCCGCGACAGGGAATGGCCCAAAACGTACTGTGGAGACTTCAAAGTTATCGATTACAAAAAGACCTTGTTTTGCGAGCGAGTCACCTGCGTTTTTGGTCCCGGGCTCAGCGGCCATCTAGGGAAACCTACCAAAACCACACATTTATGAAACCTAGACACCCGGGGGAGTCCAGGGATGGGTGGCTTGTGTGGATCCCCCAATATTTTCCTACTCAGAATCCCCTGCAAACCTAAAATTTAGCTAAATAAATCACATTTTCCTTTCATTTCTGTATGGGATCAAAGTGCCGGCACAAATGTCCTACCACACAGCATTTCTTTTCGTCTCCCGATAAAAATGATACCTCGCTTGTGGGGGCGTCCGATGCAGAATCGCCTAAAAATGTATTTAAAAAAAAAAAAAAGCGCTTAGAGTTCGCTGTGCCATCCACTCAATCCAAATGTTTTTGGCCCTTCCCAGACACAGGCCCTTGGCCCTCCCACACAAGTGAGGTATCATTTTACTCGGGAAACTGAGGGGAACACTGAGTGGTAGGAAATTTGTGCTGGTGCGGTGATTCCAGTCATGAATGTGAGGGAAATTGAATTTTTTTAGATAAATTTGAGGCTTGCAGGGGATTATGGGTAGAAAAACATTGGGGGATTCACACAAGCCATACCTCCCTGAACTCCCCTGGATGTCTAGTGTTCAGAAATGTGTAGGTTTGGTAGGTTTCCCTAGATGGCCACCGAGCCCTGGGACCAAAAACATAGGTGCCCCCCTTGCAAAACAAGGTCGTTTTGTGATAGATAATTTTGATGTCTCCACAATATGTTTTGGGCCCTTCCCTGCTGTGGGTTCTTGGCCCACCCACACAAGTGAGCTACCATTTTTATCGGGAGACCTGGGGGAATGCTGGGTTGTTGGAAGTTTGTTGCTTCCCTTAGATTCCAGAACTTTCCATCACAGACATGTGAGGAAAATGTGTTTTTTTCCCTAAAGTTTGAGATTCTGGGTAACGGAACCTGGTGAGAGCCACACAAGTCACCACATACTAGTCTCCCCAGGGTGTCCAGTGTTCAAAAATGTACAGGTTTGCTAGGTTTCACTCAGTGCCGACTGAGCTAGAGTCCAAAATCCACATCTAGGCACATTGCAAAAAAGGGACAGTTTTCTGTGGAAAAAAGTGATGTGTCCACGTTGCGTTTTGGGCTATTTCCTGTCACGGGCACTAAGCCTACCCACAAAAGTGAGGTACCATTTTTATCGGGAGACTTGGGGGAATGCTGGGTGGGTAGAAGTTTGTGGATCTGCGCAGATTGCAGAACTTTCCATCGCAGAAATATGAGGAAAATTTGGTTTATTTTACAAAGTTTCAGGTTTGCAAGGAATTCTGGGTAAGAGAACCTGATGGGAGCCACACAAGTCACCACATCCTGGATTCCCCTGGGTGTCTAGTTTTAAAAAAATGTATAGGTTTGCTAGCTTTCCTTAGGTGCTGGCAGAGCTAGGGTCCAAAATCCACAGCTAGGCACATTGCACAAAGGGTCAGTTTTCACTGGAAAAATGTGATGTGTCCACGTTGCGCTTTGGGCCATTTCCTGTCGCAGGTACTAGGCCTTCCCACACAAGTGAGGTACCATTTTTATCGGGAGACTTCAGGAAATGCTGGGTGGGTGCAAGTTTGTGGATCCACGCAGATTCCAGAACTTTCCATCACAGAAATGTGAGGAAAATAGGTTGTTTTTGTCAAAGTTTGAGGTTTTCAAGGGATTCTGGGTAACATAACCTGGTAAGAGCCACACGTCACCCCATCCTGGCTTCCCCTGGGTGTCTAGTTTGCAAAAAGGTACAGGTTTACTAGGTTTCTCTAGGTTCCGGCTGAGCTGGGGTGCAAAATCCACAGCTAGACACATTGCAAAAAAGGGTCAGTTTTCAGTGGAAAAATGTGATGTGTCCACGATGTGTTTTGGCCCATTTCCTGGCACGGGCACTAAGCCTACCCACACAAGTGAGGTACCATTTTTATCGGGAGACTTGGGGGAATGCTGGGTGAGTGGAAGTTTATGGATCTGTGCAGCCAGATTCCAGAACTTTCCATCACAGATATTTGAGGAAAATGTTTTTTTTTTACAAGGTTTGAGGTTTGCAAGGGATTCTGAGTAACAGAACCTGGTGAGAGCCACACAAGTCACCCCATCCTGGCTTCCCCTGGATGTCTAGTTTTCCAAAATGTATAGGTTTGCTAGGTTTCCTTAGGTGCCGGCAGAGTTAGGGTCCTAAATCCATAGCTAGGCACATTGGGAAGAAAGGGTCCGTTTTCACTGGAACAATGTGATGTCCACGTTGCGTTTTGGGCCGTTTCCTGTCGCGGGTACTAGGCCTACCCACACAAGTGAGGTACCATTTTTATCAGGAGACTTGGGGGAATGCTGGAAGTTTTTTGCTCCCCTTAGATTCCAGAACTTTCCATCACAAAAATGTGAGGAAAATCTGTTTTTTGTTTACTAAGTTTGAGGTTTGCAAGGAATTCTGGGCAACAGAACCGGGTGGAAGGCACACAAGTCACCCCATCCTGGATTCCCCTGAGTGTCTAGTTTTAAAAAATGTACAGGTTTGCTAGGTTTCCCTAGGCACAGGTCAGTGCCCAGTGGGCTTTCTGCCGCCCTGGGAGGGGTCAGAGAGGGGGTATTGACCTGATATGCCCCCAAGGGGGACAGAAAGACTGAGGCTAATATTTTGGGGGGTGGGGACATTGGTATGCCCATTCTGGGCAGCCCCCACCCCTACGTATAAAAAAGCCAGCGTAATCCCTGGCGCCTAGTGGGCTATTGCCCCCATCTGCCTCCTGGGGGGTAGAAAGTCTGTGGCATTTTTTGGGGGGTGGAGGCATTGGCATGCCCATTCTGGGCAGCCCTCATCCCTACATATTAAAAACAAAAAATCCCTTGTGCCTAGTGGGCTTTCTGCCCCATCTACCTCCCGGGTGGGGCAGAAAGGGTGTGGCAATTTTTTCTGGAGTGGGGGCATTGGCATGCCCATTCTGGGCAGCCCTCATCCCTACATATTAAAAAAAAAGAATGCCTAGTGGGCTTTATGCCCATCCCGGGGGCAGATTAGGGGCCACTGCCCCCTCTGCCTTCTGGGGGAGGGGGGGCAGAAAGACTGTGGCATTTTTGGGGGGGTGAAGGCATTGGCATGCCCATTCCGGGCAGCCCCACCCCTGAACTTTGAAAACAAATAATCCCTGGTGCCTAGTGGGTTTCTGTCCCCACAGGGGGGGGCAGATAAGGGGCTATTGCCCTCATCTGCCTCCTGGGGGGGCGGCAAAAAGATGTTTGCATTTTTTTAGGGGGAAAGGGTGGGGGCATTGGCATGCCCATTTTGGACAGCCCCCACCCCTGGCCTATAAAAAAATAATCCCTGGTGTCTAGGGTGCTTTATGCCCCCCCGGGGGAGCAGATTGGGGGCTACTGGCTAAAGGAAATCCCTCTGCTGTTTGCAGCAGAGGGATTTAGTGTGCCTGTGCACATGACGGAATGGTTCCGTCATGAGCACAGGAGCACTGGTGCTCATGCACCAAAGGGGTTAATATTATTATTGTTAGCATCATCATCATCATTTAAAAGAATAGCTATTGTTATAAAATTATTAGTAGTAGTAATAATAACAATGGTAATAAAAATAATAATATTAATGTGTATTATTATTATTATTTTCGTTATTGTTATTGTTATTAATGATAGTAATTATACTGTTAACAAAAATAGTAATACAAATTCAAACAATACTAATACAGATAGATGAATTTATAATAATATAATTACAATTATCAGAATAATTATTATTATAGTATTCTTATTATTGTTATTATTACTAATAATAATATTAATAATAATAGTATAACAATAATTCTTAATGATGATAATGCTAATATTATTAATAAGAATTATTATTATTGTTATTAATTAATTATATTAATAATACTATTAAAAAGGTAATAATAAGACAATGCTAACATTAATAATACACATAGCTGATGTGATAATAATTTCAATTATAATAATACTAATTATTATTTTTATTAATATATTATTCTTACTATTGGTATTATTACTACTATTACTACTATTACTACTATTACTACTATTACTAATAATAATAATAATATTGCAATAATGATTCTTCTTAATGGTGAAGATGATTATGCCAATAATAATGATAATAATACTACTAATAATAATGATAATTAATATTATTATTATTATCACCATTATTATTATTATCATCACCATCATCCTTATTATTATTGTTATTAATTAACGATGATAATAATTCTATTAATACAAATACAAATAATAATAGTATGAATACTAACATTAATAATACAGATAGCTGATGTGATAATAATAATTACAATTAATAGTATTATTTTATTATTTTTATTTGTGTTATTATTAATACTTTTATTATTAATAACAGTAATGTCATCTCAATAATTGTTCTTCTTGATGATGCCAATAATAATAATGATAATGATAACTATTACTATTGTTATTGTTATTATTATTGTTATTGTTATTATCATCATTAGCGGTAGTAGTAGTAGTAGTATATCTAGTGTTACTGGAAATAATATTAGCATTGCTAATGCCAGAACTACTAGTATTACTTCTCCTAGTAGGAAGAATACAAAGGAACGCAAAGAAGAAAAAGAAAAATAATAAGTATCCTGAACTATACATTCTAGGATACTGAAGTAACTTTCGACTTGTGCATCTTATAAAACGGTGCAGTTTACGCAGGCTCACAGTTCTGTTGTGTAGTTCCTAGGACCCCCCCCAGGACCTGCGCGTTTTGGATGACCTAAACTGAGGGCTTGGTGTGCAGACAGACTCTGGACACCCCCACAGGATGAGTCAGCCGTTAGACCAGCTAGCTCTACGGTGCCACTACCACTCCCCTGTATTCGACAGTGGTGTGTGTAGTTTCTGGCAACCACTGAACATGACAACCCTGATTCCTCAGGTTTCGTGGAAAACAATACGGTATCTTTTGATTAGTCACTCATGCTTACTTTTCTCAGAATATACATAGAATGACGATTGGAACGATTTCAATAATTATTTATTGGTCAAGAGTCAGTCTAGTGTGAAACATATTTGCTGCAACAATCAAAAAAGACAGGAGCAGACAAATGTGATCCCTAGCACCAGTATCGTAAATAGTAAATACATTTTTACCATAGTGCTAATAAGATTAATATAAACAGATTATATAAAACAATAGCATTGGCGTACTCCCACGATGCGTAGCCTACCTAAATGTACCTAACCTAGATATGTAGGTGAAGCATGTGTATGTAAATGTCAGGATAGATCCTAATAGAGCCAAGAATCCCCTGGGGAAGTACTAATCCCGCACCTGATGGTTTAGAATGAAGGACACCGTCTCTGCGTCGAGGATGGCACCCCTAAAGGGATATCAGGTCTCTGCCTGTCGAAGGATCAGCCTGCAGAGTCTCAGTCCAGCCTGGAAGGAATTCTCCTCTGTTTTGTATGGGGGAGTGAGGATCTTTTATACTAAAGTGGTCACTCCAGGTTTTCTTCTAGAATCGATATGTTTTGAAAACATTCACTAATCCTTTTCTAAAAAAAACACTCATGCACAGCTGCCTGTTGGCCATGTTTATGTATGTCAGGTACAGGGAATAAGATAGGGTACCGAGAGCCTGGCATCGAAGAGACAGAAGTAAGCTACTAGGTAAAAGGTCACCTGTGTAGAACCGTTATGTTGTGTGGATGGGACAAAATGTAACCATAATGCTAAGGGGCAAACTGTGCTGGGAGGTGAAGCAGTGTGCTCCCACCCCTTTCTGTGTGAAAAGGCTCCCTTGAGCCATTGAGCTGACGAGCTTGTGGAGATGCACCTGTGCACCTGTGAGAGGTACTGAGACCTGAAAGGATTGTGACAGCCTGCTCAGCAACCCCAGATTAAATTTGTTTTTTTTGTCAAACATCTATTTATTGAACACATTTTCCAGCTTCATACAAACAGGCACTCAGCCTCACCTTTTATTCCGCTTGCCCCCCCCCGGCTAACAAATACACAGTTTCTGAAGGTGCAAGACAAACGGTATACACTCGCTTTTGCCGGCCTTAGTGTGCCAAAAAATACATCAACATAACTTGAAACTCCCATCCCCCCTTCCCTCCCCCCCTCCCCTGTGGTGGAGAAGCAGTATTCTAACATGTCCTTGCTCGCTACTGGATCCTTACGCAAAATGAGACCTCCCTCCGTGTGCCTCCTCCAAGGAACCCCCCTTGCCAATGCTGGCCTATAGCTCCACGGGGGACCCCCATGGGTGCCCTAAAACTGAAACAGGTGTAAGCCTCTCAGCGTGTGAGGGCAGACCGCCATCGGGAGATCCTTCGTGAGGTATGTCACCAAGGGACCCCATTTATACTCAAAGTTTTTATAGTCATCCCTAAAGATGTCTGCCATTCGTTCCATCATGATTATTCTCCACAGTGGTGTGTGCCGTTAGCTGCAATGGCCTTTTTGGCCACCCCCAACCCCGCCCACATGATTGCCTTATCCGCCCTCGTTTGGTGTTCCAAAGCGCCGTCTCTTAATCCTAAAAGGGTTGTTTCTATTGTGTTCGGTAACGGATACCCCAGAATCTCTTTCATCTGTGCCAGGATCTCCTCCCAGAAAGATGTGGCGAAAGTCTCCCAGTAGGCCACAACCCCTCCAACAAAGGTCTGAGGGAAGGGGAAAGATCTTTTTGAGTTTAGTAGGATACAGATACCAGTCGCACATTGTCTTGTAGTATGCCTCCCGTAAGTCTATCGAATGATTGTGCTTCGTGAGATCCGTCCATAAATGTTTCCAGTCCCCAGGTGTAACTTCTCTCCCCAGGGTCTGTTCCCTGAAGTACGTGTAACGTGGGCTCGGAGTAATCGTTGTGGAGACCAGAAGGCCATATAGGTAAGAAATTACCCCTTTTGTGGTGCCTGCCTTCCTCACGAAGGATTCTAACGGGGACTTCTCCCGGGTAGCTGCCTCCCTTACAGGTGGATGAAGTACCCAGTACTTCAACTGCAGGTAGTGGAAGCGTTCCGTTGGTAAAACATTAAAGTCACGCTGACAATTTTCGAAAGTGAGAATATCAAAATTATGGAACAGGTCAGAAATCACAAGGCACCCCCGCCCCCTCCCTCCAAGCATCTAACGGGCCTGCCTTCAGTGCTGGTGGAAACTCCGGGTTGAAGTGTATGGGGGTGTATGGGGAAGGGAAAGAGTTCCATCCCTGGCTACGACTCACCTCATCCCAGATCCTGAGTGGGGTTCGAGTGGGGGTGCTTAAGTAGGCATTGAGAGGTCTGTCTTTTTTGGGCTTCCAGAGGATGTCCCAGATTGTTCTACCAACTATTGCTCGGTCCATGTGGAGCCAGTGCTTATCCGATTCCCTCATGGACCATTCCGATATCACTCTCAGCTGTGCCGCCTTATAGTAAAGTCCGAAGTCCGGTAGTGCCATCCCTCTCTCGGCTCTTGGTTTCCTTAGAACTCGGAAGGGAAGACGGGCCCTCCCCCCCCTGCCAAATATACCATAGGATCAAGGAGCGCACCCCCGGTAAAAAGTCCTTTTTCAGTTCTACAGGGAGCGCTTGAAACAGGTACAGCAGTTTGGGAAGTTTTGTCATCTTGACTGCAAGAAATAAACAGCGGTTTCCACCTCTTCAGTTCCTGCTGTACCTGGGCCAGCAAAGGCGGAAAATTCAATTTGAACAGGCCTTCTACGCGAGGAGTGATCTGGATCCCTAAATATGTTAGTGTATGTTTGGCCCATGCAAATGGGGACTCACCCTGAATCAATGCCATTTCCCCCTCAGACAAGGTCAAATTCAGCACGGAAGATTTGGTCATCTTAACCCTAAAGTCTGAGGCCTTCTCAGAATCCTTCAGTTCCCCCTGAGGGGCTCACAATGAGGAGCAGGGGGATGTAAGCGTCAGGAGAACGTCATCAGCAAACAACAAAACTTTATGCTCATCTCCCCCAAACTTAATCCCCTGGATCTCCGCTGCTGCCCTGAGCCGGGCCGTCAGCGGCTCGATGCTCAGGGCAAACAGCAATGGGGAAAGGGGGTACCCCGAGCGCGTGCCACAGCCCAGTCCAAAGGGGCTCGAGCTCACTCCATTCACCTGGACTCTAGAACACGGAGTCCCATAGTTAGCTCTGACCATTTTAGTGAACCTTTCCCCAAATCCAAAACGCTCCACCGTGAGAAACAGGAAATGCCAATCAACCCTGTTGAAGGCTTTCTCTGCATCAAGCCCTACCAACACTGCTGGGATCCTAAATTTGGACACCTTTTCTATGAGGTGCACAGTCCTCCGAATTTTATCGTGTGTTTGTCTTCCTTTTATGAATCCGGATTGGTCCAGGTGGATAATGTCAGGCCTTAGGTCTTCTAGTCGGGCCGCCATGATTGCTGAATAAAGGTTAGCGTCCAAATTGAGTAACGCTATTGGTCTATAGGATGCGCATTGCTCGGGGTTCTTTCCTGGTTATGGTATCACCGTAATCAGCGCCTCTGCCATGGACGGAGTCACTCCCTGCCCTTTCGCTATGTCGTTAAATAGAGTTGTGAGGTGTGGAGTCAGCTCAGTTACATATGTTTTATAGAAGTGGGTTGTTAGATCATCAGTCCCTGGTGACTTATGGGGCTTTAGGGCCAGGATGGCTTGTCTCACCTCCTCCCCCGTTATTGGTTCCTCTAACTGTGCTCTCCAGGTAGCCGAAATCTGGGAAGTGCCAGAGGGGCCAAGTAATCTGACTGGGCTTCCGTGTCTAGGGGGTAGCTCTGTAGAGGGCTTGGTAGAAATCACCAAAAGTATTAGCCTTAGTCTGGTCGTCGTGGACTAGCTCCCCGTCGCCTTTATCAATGCCCCCAATATATTCCCGTTCCCGTTTTTCCCAGAGCTGTCGCGACAGCTGTGTTCCCACCTTGTTACCCTGAGCATATGCATTGCGTCGAAGCCGCAGAAGGGTAAATTCGGCTCTGTTAGTGTACATTGCGCCTAGCTTCCCTTTCAGAGCCCTTAATTAGCGCTTCAGGACCCGGGTGGGGGTCCTTTTGAAATCACTTTCTGTTCGGGCCAGGGACACCTCTAGCTCTAACCGCTCCTTTGTCCTCTGCTTGTTCAGGGCAAACATCATTGCAATGCATTTGCCCCTTAAGACAGCTTTGAAGGCATCCCAGTTGATTTGGGGAGATGTCTCCCTTGGGTCGTTCATTAAAAAATATTCCCTAATCGCTACCCTCAACTCGTCCCTGAGCACTCTGTCTCGTGTCAGAGAGGTCAGAAAGTACCACCTAGAGGGACCCTGTCCCCCCCCCCCCAACGTAGGATCACCGTGACAAGGCTATGATCTGACAGAGCAATAGGGAGAATCCTGGCTTCCTGAAGGAGGCCCCGCAACCCCTGGGACAGGAAAATATAGTCCAGCCGGGAGTAGGATTGATGAGCGTGTGAGAAATATATATAATCTTTTGTGGTCGGATGGAGAACTCTCCACGCGTCCTCGAGTCCCAAATCTTGGAATGTGTGTTTTAAAGTGTTAGGAAAGCTACCTCCTGGCGCTCTATGGGGGTGAGTGCTGTCATCTGGTGGGTGCCATGTCAAGTTGAAATCCCCCATCATAACTATCTTGCCCTCTGCGAACCCTCCCACCATGTCTAGTAATGTACGACCAAACTCTGCTTGGCCGGTGTTTGGGACGTAAGCCGAAATGAAGGTAACCTTCCTACCTCTGAGTGCCCCTTTTACCATGACCACTCGACCCTCCCTGTCCATCTTTATCCCCTTCAGTTGAAATTGGGTACTATTATGGAACATTAATGCCACCCCATTATGTTTTGTTTTGGCAGATGACCGATATATCAGCGAGTAGCTTTTATGCTTGAGTCTCATTTCTTCCGTCCTTTTAATCTGTGTCTCTTGAAAAGCCACAACCTCAAATCTCCTGCTTTCCCCGCGAGCGCTGGCCTCGGATCCTCCCCTTTCCCATCAAGCTCCTCACGTTGCAGCAAGGCATGTCCACCTGTATTCTGCCCCCTCTGTTTCTCCACCACCCCCCTAAAGAAACCCCCCAATTAGAGCAGTTAACCAACGGTTTAGAAATAACTAGGCCTGGAACAATGGGCCTCCTGGGACCCTACTGTAACATAGTTCAAGGCTATGGGCGATCAACTGTGGACTAGGCCTTAGCCCGTCGCCCCGTTGACATTGTGAATTATGTAACGTTGCTGTCCTTATGTCTAGTTCAGTGATAAAGTGGCGGAGCAGCTGGGTATCGCGCCTCCATCTCAGGTGTCCCGCACAGCTCTCACCTGTCGCCAGATACCTCTCACCTCCTTGCCCCTCCGAGTCCAGGGCCATGACATCAAACCCGACTTATAGCTGGATAGTCGACTCTCTCCTTCGCGGATCAGGTCTTGGTTTGGCGTCCTCTGGAGACCTCCCTCCAGGATGTCGCTCCTGGTCGCGCCGCCTCTCCTGTTCTTCTCGCCTTGCTTGATGTGTCTTCTTCCGGGATCGGGAGGCCGAGGATCTCTAGTCCTTCCCTGAACTCTGTGATGTGACATTGTTTGTTCTGGTATTCAAAGGCCAGCCCAAAGGGGTAAGTCCATCGGTATCTCACCTGTTCGCCCCTTAGTTTGTCTGTGAGTGCCCTGAAGGTTTGTCGTCTTTGTAGGGTCGCCTGTGCCAAATCTTGGTAGAGTGAACATTGAAACCCCTAGAAGGAGATTGCTTCTTTCTTTCTGGCCTCCTTTAGTATGGCTTCCTTTACCTTGAATGAATGGAGCATCACTAAAATATCTCTGGTGCGCCTTTTCTCCCCAGGGGAAGCGGGCCCAACCCTGTGTACTCTTTCAATCTTAATCTTCATTTGCTTGGCGCCGAGGATATCCACAAAGAGCCCTTCCACGAAAGCCTCCAAGTCAGACCCTTCCGCCCCCTCCTCCAGGTCTCTAATACGGATATTGTCCCTTCTTGACCTGTTTTCCAGGTCCTCGTTTTTCAATAGGGCCATTTGCAGTTGGGTGTGCAAGCGCTGTACCTTATTGTGTGTGTCCGTCACTCTTTTTTCCAGATCATGCGAGCGCTCCTCTGTCTCCAGCAGCCACGTCCCAATAGAGTCCACATTTTGCTGTAGGGATGTCATCTTTTCCGACAGATCCGACTTCAATTGGTCCATTAAGGCCTGAAGATCCCCCTTTAGCTCATTGCACAGTTCCATCTTGAAGTCCTTCAGGGATGCCAGCAGGTCTTCCTTGGTCAACGCCATACCTGAGTCAACGCTCCCCTGTTCGCCCGTCTGTTTTTTCTCTGCCGGTGTAAAGTAATTTGACACCTTGGAAACTGCTTTTTTAGGTGGCATAGATGCGCTCACTGTCCACTACCAGGTGATCTCGGTCCCCTCCGATCGCCAGGGGATCCCTTTTCGTGTTGGTGGGGGGCAGACATGCTTGTAAAGATGTGACCCCGATGTGCAGCCCGGACCTTCCTAGTGCCTGAACTGGTGGGACTTCCTGAGGCGAGAGCAGCTCATGTTGGCCATCTTAGGGTCAGGCATAGGCTGTGTGCTCTATTGATTCATTGAACTTGGAGTGTCCTCAAGTCCTCCCAGGACCTTTCAGAGTGCCTCAATATTCTTCCCATGTCCCTTCAATAGCCTAGAGGGCCTCCCCTCCGTTTCCTCACCTCCCGGACTCCCGGCTCCTGGTTAATGTCGGGGCACTTGGCAAGCCGGCGCCATCTTGGATCGCGTCGCGCGATTAGCCGACCGGTGATTGTAGCGGGATTGCGCGATCATCGGAAGTCCGCTGTTATACCTCCTCCTCTCCCGGTTGATGCGCCCTCGTTCCAGCGAAAAGCAGCTTTGTTGCTCCTTAGGAAGTGCTAGATGTCAGGGGGCGGCCGACGAAGCTTGGACGGCTCACATCTGTTTGGCCATCTTGCTTGGCCATGCCCCCTAGATTCGTTTGTATCTCTACTGATGACTGATGATATCCAGAAACACGTGTCTAGAGATTTACAGCACTAACCTGCACCAACTTTGCTGGAATACTCCAGTAAATATTCAAGTAAGCATGTACCATGAACTGCATTTACCATAATGCTAAGGGGCGAACTGTGCTGGGAGGTGAAGCAGTGTGCTCCGACCCCTTTCTGTTTGAAAAGGCTCCCTTGAGCCATTGAGCTGACGAGCTTGTGGAGATGCACCTGTGAGAGGTACTGAGACCTGAAAGGATTGTGACAGCCTGCTCAGCAACCCCAGATTAAATTCGTTTTTATCTCTACTGATGAAGGATGATATCCAGAAACACGTGTCTAGAGATTTACAGCACTAACCTGCACCAACTTTGGTGGAATACTCCAGTAAATATTCAAGTAAGCATGTACCATGAACTGCATTTACCATAATGCTAAGGGGCGAACTGTGCTGGGAGGTGAAGCACTGTGCTCCCACCCCTTTCTGTTTGAAAAGGCTCCCTTGAGCCATTGAGCTGACGAGCTTGTGGAGGTGCACCTTTGCGCCTGTGAGCGGTACTGAGACCTGAAAGGATTGTGGCAGCCTGCTCAGCAACCCCAGATTAAATTCGTTTTTATCTCTACTGATGACGGATGATATCCAGAAACACGTGCCTAGAGATTTACAGCACTAACCTGCACCAACTTTGGTGGAATACTCCAGTAAATATTCAAGGAGCATGTACCATGAATTGCATTTACCATAATGCTAAGGGGCAAACTGTGCTGGGAGGTGAAGCAGTGTGCTCCCACCCCTTTCTGTTTGAAAAGGCTCCCTTGAGCCATTGAGCTGACGAGCTTGTGGAGATGCACCTGTGTGCCTGTGAGAGGTACTGAGACCTGAAAGGATTGTGGCAGCCTGCTCAGCAACCCCAGATTAAATTCGTTTTTAGCTCTACTGATGATGGATGATATCCAGAAACACGTGTCTAGAGATTTACAGCACTAACCTGCACCAACTTTGGTGGAATACTCCAGTAAATATTCAAGTAGGCATGTACCATGAACTGCATTTACCATAATGCTAAGGGGTGAGCTGTGCTGGGAGGTAATGCAGTGTGCTCCCATACCTTTCTATCTCTTGCAAATGGTTATTTTAGGATTGTGGATTATCTAATCAAGACCCAGGCAAAGAATGCAGCTTTTAAAGCAAAAAGCCTACAAAGTGTTCACCTTGTAGCTGAGTCAGGATGACGTGCGTATAGAAGGCATGTCAGCCTCACAGGTCTCCTTTGCTTTTAGTCCTGGAGTTCGATACGCCAAGCTGCCATTGGAAAAGCCAGAGATATACTCTCCAGTGTTTGAAGTAGATATCCAAATTCTACGTACTCTTGGAAATACATGAGATTCTTACATTTCCAATAGTGCTTCAAGTAAGTGGAAATCTAAACAAGTAATAATTTTTTCTTTTATCTACAATGGACAATATTTGTGCCTGGATGCACATGGAGGCGGTAAGTAGACATAATATCGAGTTTAAAATATCGTTGTATCATAATATCGTGTTTTTAAAGTTCACAGTAAAAAATATCGTTGTGTGTAATATCGATGTCAAGAATATCGATTTAGTATGTTGTTTAAAATATCGTTGTTAAAAATATAGATGTAGGAAATATTGTTGAAAAAAATATCGATTTTTTAAATGTTATGTTGTTTTTTATAAATAGTATATATTTCTAAATATAGTGATATTTTTTAATAAATTGGTTATGTTTTATTGAAAAATTGTTTTAGGAGCGGGATGTTGGGCTTATAGGGGATAAGGGTGGGGAGTGTTTTAAAATGTTTTTTTAATATTAGGAAAAATTGAAGTAATACTTAAGGTATTTAAAAATATTTTTTAGGAGCTTTATAGGGGATAAGGGTGGGAGTGTTTTAAAATATTAATAAAAATAATTGAAATTTATATAAAAAAAAAATCAAAAATTATAAATAATTTCTTTAAGAATAGTGGGATGTTGCGTTTATAGATGATGGGCGTTGGGACATTTTTGAAAAGTTTAATAAAATGTAAAAAAAATGTACATTAATAGTGGTATTTTGTGGTTATTGCAGATAACTTTGGGGCCCATTACGATGGCGGGCGGAGGCACGACCGCGGTGGCGGCGGTGCGGAAAAATGCCTTTTTCCGCACGCCAGCAGCGGTCTTCACGCCCGCCATATTAGGATGGGAAAACATAGGCATTTACCGTTCGCCGCGGTGTGACGCTGACCGCCATCGAACAGCGCCCGCCACCGCGGCGGAGTGAGCCAATCACCACACACCGCCGTGCGGAATGACGTCCCGTACGCCAAAGATATCACGATGCCGGAAACAGGGCAGCGCACCGCGGCGGAGAAACCGCACAGCGAAAGACGGCGGAGACATCACAGCGGAGACAGAAAAGAAACACCCGGAACACACCGCAATGGATCCTGCCCTACACGCTTTCCCGGTGCTGTACATGATCCACCACCTGCAAGTCATCCACCGCCACGGACGCCTCCGCAGGTACGTACAGACACAACAGTGCAAGTAACACAATACACAGCTCCAGGGGGAAAAACATCGCATGGGAACACCACACACCCCTGTGGGGACAGGCACACAGCCATCACTGCACACACACATGTCCCACCTGTCACAAAAACATCGCGCCACATACTGCCCACCCATGTACCGCATTCATGAACAAATGTCCCGGTCACGTCACCGCCGCGGTCAGTGTGCATGAAACCATGCACACAACGCAGAGCACAGGGCCAGCGCATGCCAAGGGAACCGTACAAATTGCACAGAGCCACAACTCCATCCACAACACACCAGCTACCTCCCTGAAGGGACACAACATGTGTCTCACAAGTGCCACTCCTGCACAACAACAACACAACTACAGCCACACCATGCCCCACGTCCCAACAACTGCATATACAGCCACAGCAGGACCCTTTGCAAAGGAACACATAGCACAGAAGCCCAGGCCCCAGCCAACACACACACACCACAACAACATCACACACAAGCCAAGAACACTGAGGCCAGGCACAAAATGTCACACACACACAGATGAGGACCAAACACTTCACTGCACACACTACCTGACAAGTCACACACACACACACCACCCTGACTCACAGCTACATACACACACCACATGCCAGCAGTAATGGAGGACAACATATAGGAAAGCCAAAGTGAGGTGCCCACAAATGGAAGGGCAGTGACACAACCA
Source organism: Calotriton arnoldi (assembly GCA_963921515.1). Taxonomy (NCBI): domain Eukaryota; kingdom Metazoa; phylum Chordata; class Amphibia; order Caudata; family Salamandridae; genus Calotriton; species Calotriton arnoldi. The sequence goes on from CAWUFW010010290.1 coordinate 576,350, forward strand.
TCAAGCATGTGTGAAGCACATGAAAGACAAGACACATGTGAGAACACACACAGCCCATCTCAGCACACATGGCTGACACAGTCAGTCAACACAAACCACGGTCACCCCAATGCTACAACTCCTGTAGACAGCAAGGACACCCATGTATAGGCACAGGGATGTAAGGAAGGCCCTGAACACAAACACTGACCAGCCACACATAGGCATCCAAACACTGGACAAGACAACGTCTGCTGCACAACACACAGGGCCCAGTGACACACTACATGACAGCCAAGCACAAGTAGGATATGTCACACATACCTCCTCCCACAACAGCAACACACAATACTGCCATGTGCACAAAACACAACCACAGGGCTAAACAAGTACACATACAGGCACACCACACCAGGGTCACACATGGCAGTAGTTGACAATGCATGTGCACACACATCCACAGTCACAACAAAGTCACCCCCTTCACACCATACACTTCTCCACCACCCAAGTGCACACAATGGAAGTAAGCCATGGGACCTGGATAACTCATCACCACAAGATGTCCATACACCGACACTGATTGGCACACAGAAAGGAAGCTCACACAGACCCCATGACCCTGGCCTGCCTGCCTGTAAGCCTGTGCCCAAACTCCCACCCTGTGCTGCCATTGCCCACAAACCTGACATGTGTTCACCATAGATAACATGAGCCAAGAAGGAAGATGACTACAAGACCTCATTGCCAACCACCTGCACTGCACCCATAAGTATCACAGTCATGTAGAAATGAAGTGCCTCCCACCCCTGCAAAAAAATGAAATGTGACACAACCCATTGGCAATTTTGAAGTGGCATACAGAGCCTGTGACACAGTAAACCATGCACACACAGAAACAACTTTATTCAGGAAGGACACTGACACAACTCACTGCAGGACCAACTGTGTTTATTCACAATTTGCATATTGACACAACAAATTTGGGCAACAGCAAAGCCAGTGGGCATTTCAATATGCACAGTATTTACATGAAAAGCTGCACAGGCAGGGGGCACACAGCAGTGAACAGCAAGGCCAGTGGGCAGGACAAAGTGCAGAGTGAGTCCATGAGAAGCTGCACAGGCAAGTGGCAAACAGCAGTGAACAACAAGGCCAGTGGCCAGTACAATGTGCAGATGAAGTCCATTAGATCCTGCACAGGCAAGGGGCAAACAGCAGTGAACAGCAATGCCAGTGGCCAGTCCAATGTGCAGATTAAGTCCATGAGAAGCTGCACAGGCAGGGGGCACACAGCAGTGAACAACAAGGCCAGTGGGCAGGACAAAGTGCAGAGTGAGTCCATGAGAAGCTGCACAGGCAGGGGGCACACAGCAGTGAACAACAAGGCCAGTGGGCAGGACAAAGTGCAGAGTGAGGTACATGAGAAGCTGCACAGGCAGGGGGCACACAGCAGTGAACAGCAAGGCCAGTGGCCAGTCCAATGTGCAGAGTGAGTCCATGAGAAGCTGCACAGGCAAGGGGCACACAGCAGTGAACAGCAAGGCCAGTGGGCAGGACAAAGTGCAGAGTGAGTCCATGAGAAGCTGCACAGGCAGGGGGCACACAGCAGTGAACAACAAGGCCAGTGGCCAGGACACAGTGCAGGTGAAGTACATTAGATCCTGCACAGGCAAGGGGCAAACAGCAGTGAACAACAAGGCCAGTGGGCAGGACAAAGTGCAGAGTGAGTCCATGAGAAGCTGCACAGGCAGGGGGCACACAGCAGTGAACAACAAGGCCAGTGGGCAGGACAAAGTGCAGAGTGAGGTACATGAGAAGCTGCACAGGCAGGGGGCACACAGCAGTGAACAGCAAGGCCAGTGGCCAGTCCAATGTGCAGAGTGAGTCCATGAGAAGCTGCACAGGCAGGGGGCACACAGCAGTGAACAGCAAGGCCAGTGGGCAGGACAAAGTGCAGAGTGAGTCCATGAGAAGCTGCACAGGCAGGGGGCACACAGCAGTGAACAACAAGGCCAGTGGCCAGGACACAGTGCAGGTGAGGTACATGAGAAGCTGCGCAGGCAGGGGACATCTGAGGTCTGGAATTGCACGCATTCATTGAAACGCATTCACAGTTGGCACACTGGCATTACCATCCATCAGAATTCACACACTACCCCACAGCAGAAGGTACCTGAAGGCCACAACTCCAAATGTAAGAGAGATGCACAGTGCTAAAACTCAATTCATGAAGCGCCGTTTGTGCAAAAGCATGGCACATACACCCAGCACAGAGGCCACTCACAAAACATTGCACCACACAACCAACGTCACACAGCTGACAATTTGCACACTCTGTAGACACATGCACCCACTCCCAGCCAAAGGCAGCCTGCAACACATACTCACCCCTGGCTCGTTGCTGATGCTCCCTCAGTCGTCTGTCCAGCTCAGGTTGTGTGACAGCCAGGATGCGGGCCACTAGTGGTGTCATGCTGCGCCTAGCCAACCTGCCAGTCCGAGGGAGCAGCCCCAGCGTCATCTCGGCCACGTTCTTGCTCAGCCGGCAGTTGTCGTCCCACCTTTTATGACAGTGGGTGCGCCTTCGGTTTGACACACCCAGATCCCGGACTCTGGAGGCAATGGCCCTCCACACGGCTTTACGCTGGTGCACCTTCAGCTGCAGGCATGGGAGACAAGAGGGGTGATGTTCCAGTGACACAGTGCACAATAACAACACAACGAAAATGCAGTAGCACGACAGTGACTCATCCAAAACTCCAGCTACAACTGTCACATAGCCAACAATTGCTCTGAACATGATGCAATGTCATTGGTCAATCAGACGTACAGGCATGCATGTTCGATGGTGGACACAGTACCTCCACATCCCATTCACATGCAGGATACCAACACAGCAAGCAACGTGTAGTCTGCCTGCAGCTACTGTCTGCAGTTACCTACAACTACACATAGAGAAGATAGCAAAACATGTGTCATGTTGTTGGACTCACTGTGTCCAACACTGCGCAGACCTAAGTGTCCTAGCCCTGTGAAAGCCTCACTGTGTCTTGGAACTGACATAGAGTGACAACAACTGTCATACACACACCCTTCCCCCACGCCTGCTCCTGTGCAATCTACATGGCAATGATGGGACTTAGATGAAGAGGCGTGAGCCAAACACACATGGTACACACTGTACATGCAGTGATGTGGACATGTGGCATTCGGTGGGGACTGTGCAGGGCAGGTCGACTGACACTGAGTGGGTTAATTGGGAGCAACACAGCCATTCACACAAACGCTAACTGGCCAGACTCCTGCATCACCAAAATGCAGCTGCACTGTATGGCTGACACTACAGGACATGTCCCTCTACTCAGGATAGGCATGCAGGGTAACGTGTGAAAGAGCCCACCATGCCCTTCCCGCTGTAGTAAACATGATAGGCAGTGCATGTCAGAGCCCCACAACCACTGACACATACCGAAGCACCTCCACCCCACGTGTGCACACCCTGCACTCTCACTCACAGTCTGGGAGACTTACCACAACATTAGGGCCGCCATAAAGCCTTGGGTACTGTGCAAGCACCCCGTCTACCTGGACCCCAAGCTCCTCACTGGTGAAGGGACTGGCACGGATCTTCTGAGTCCTCAACATCACAATGGACATGTGGCAGCAGCAGCACGTTGAGGGTGGCAGTCAGCAGTCCCTTGAGGCAGCAGCAGCAGGTGCAGGGTGGCAGCCAGCAGTCCCTTGAGGCAGCAGGTGCAGGGTGGCAGCCAGCAGTCCCTTGAGGCAGCAGGTGGAGGGTGGCAGCCAGCAGTCCCTTGAGGCAGCAGGTGGAGGGTGGCAGCCAGCAGTCCCTTGAGGCAGCAGCAGCAGGTGCAGGGTGGCAGCCAGCAGTCCCTTGAGGCAGCAGCAGCAGGTGGAGGGTTGTCAGTCAGCAGTCCCTGGTAGCTGTGGGAATGTGGTGCGCCCTCCCACACATATATAGGCCCCTGGGGCTGTGTCAGTGGTCCCAGGGTGCTGCAATTGGTGTACCAGGTCTGCCTCATTCAAATACATCCAATGTCCGCCTCCGCGGTGGCGGTGCACGCCTACCGCGATTTTCAAACTCGCATCAGGCTACCGCGAGTCTGCTTCCCATTGGCTGCAGGGGCATGGTCCATGCCGGTGACACACCACAGGGGCAGGCGGTAGGCACCGCCATATGTCTGCCAGACAGTGCCTGGAGTGACCGTGATTTGGGTAGCGGTGCATGTTGACCGTTATTGTCACATACATATCTGGCGGTGTCTCCCGCGATCGTGCATGGGTTATGGGCGGTGCCACACCTCAGTGGCCAGGTGGTAGGCACCGCCATATGTCTGCCAGACAGTGCCTGGAGTGACCGTGATTTGGGTAGCGGTGCATGGTGACCGCTATTGTCACATACATATCTGGCGGTGTCTCCCGCGATCGTGCATGGGTTATGGGCGGTGCCAGACCTCAGTGGCCAGGCGGTAGGCACCGCCATATGTCTGCCAGACAGTGCCTGGAGTGACCGTGATTTGGGTAGCGGTGCATGGTGACCGCTATTGTCACATACATATCTGGCGGTGTCTCCCGCGATCGTGCATGGGTTATGGGCGGTGCCACACCTCAGTGGCCAGGCGGTAGGCACCGCCATATGTCTGCCAGACAGAGCCTGGAGTGACCGTGATTTGGGTAGCGGTGCATGGTGACCGCTATTGTCACATACATATCTGGCGGTGTCTCCCGCGATCGTGCATGGGTTATGGGCGGTGCCACACCTCCGTGGCCAGGCGGTAGGCACCGCCATATGTCTGCCAGACAGAGCCTGGAGTGACCGTGATTTGGGTAGCGGTGCATGCTGACCGCTATTGTCACATACATATCTGGCGGTGTCTCCCGCGATCATGCATGGGTTATGGGCGGTGCCACACCTCAGTGGCCAGGCAGTAGGCACCGCCATATGTCTGCCAGACAGTGCCTGGAGTGAGCATTAATGGAGTTGTGGAGTAGCTGTGCTGCACCTAACGTGTCCTCCAGCTCTCTGCATAGGCCAACATGTACAGTGCCCAGGGTCTCAACAATTGAAGGGTCCTCATGAGGGCAAATGCACAAAAGGGACATGTCACTCCACGTCACCAACACATACCATATATGGGTCGCCAATACATTGCATGGGCACATACACTCGCACATGTCACATGTGCTGTGTAATGAAATGTAGACTGTCCAGTAAATGTGTTGCATAGCATATGGAGATAATGGACACTGTCTGTGTGTGCAATGTAACGCACAATGTCGTCTCATTGACTGGACTAGGGGCATCAGCAACTGGCACATTGTCCAATGCACATACGTGTCCCCCACGCTCAGCCGGTGGTCAGTGTGTAGTTGATGTGTGCCATGTGCAACCTGTGTTGGGAGGTGTATCAGGGCCAGCAACATGGTGTTTTCGGGTAGTATTGCAATTATTAACATATGCTGGGGGTCATACACACAGGTATGCACCCGTATCTGTTAGTATATCACACTGTGCATGCGAATGAGCCGGAGGGCTGCACAGATAATTGCTGCTGGTAAGGGGACAGGTGTACGAGTAGTGTGCCTGATGTGAACCTACTTGTGAAGTGCCCTGTCGGTTAATGGTGCATGTTGTAAGACTTGGGAATGTGTCTGTAGAAGAAATTGATGTGATGCACATTTCATGGTCTTCTGCATTGACATCTGTGCTCTGTGATCTGTCCTAGGAGGAGGAGGCCCAATATCCATCGTCCGTTCACAGTCCTGGCAGACATGGAGAATGAGGAGATAATCCGCAAATTCAGGCTGGACCGACAAAGCCTGCAGAACCTATGTGCCATGTTGGAGCCCCACCTGCAGCCGCGTCGGACATATCCAACAGCTTTCACCGCAACATCTAAGGTGATGGCATGCCTGCATTTCTTTGCAACGGGCTCATTCCAGCACACGGTCGCAAGTGCAGGCGGGATGTCACAGCCGATGTTCAGCATGGTGCTGAGGGATGTCCTGTCGGCCATGATGCTGTACAAAGACAGATATATCCATTTTCCCAGGGGGCCTGAGTTGGTGGCTGTGAAGGGCGATTACTATGCCCTTGGACATATCCCCCATGTCATTGGTGCAATTGATTGCACACATGTTGGGCTTGTGCCACCACAGGCACGTGAACAGGTTTACCGCAATAGGAAGCATTCACACTCGGTAAATGTTCAAGTGGTGTGCCTGGCGGACATGATCATCTCACACGTGTGTGCCAAGTTTCCTGGTTCAGCCCATGATGCCCACATCCTGCGCAGCAGCATCGTTCCTCAGTTGATGGCCAATCTGCTTCCTGAGCGTGCATGGCTTGTGGGTGAGTATGCATGGTGGATTAGAGTGGTGTGTGTGTGACATGCTGTTGTGTTGCATTTTGGGACTGCAAGGTTAATCTGTGTCTCTCACACCCAGGTGACTCGGCATATCCAAACCGCCCGTGGTTGCTGAGCCCATTGCGGAACCCCGTCACGCCAGCTGATGTGCGATACAATGATGCCCATGGGAGGACACGGCGTGTGATAGAACGGACATTTGGTCTCCTAAAATCAAGATTTCGGTGCCTGGACCGTACTGGGGGGGCCCTTATGTACTCGCCAGGGAAGGTGTATCAGATAGTGGTGGCATGCTGCATGCTCCACAACCTGGCCATTCGCAAGGCAATACCCCTGATCCTGGATGACGATGATGAGCAGCCAAGGCCGCCGCCTGCAAATCAAGCCGGATCCAGTGACGAGGGCAGTGGAGAGGAGGAAGGGGTCGACATGCGTCGACAGTTCATCACCCGCTACTTCACTTGAAGGTGAGTGACGATGTAGGAGGGACGAAATGGTCTGATGGTGTTGCTGTTGCTGTGTGGGTGTATGTGAGCTTGCTGACTGCAGCTTGGTGTTGACTCATTGCTGCCTGCCAATGTATGTGTGATTGGTTAGTGTGATACAGATTGCCTCTATGGTGACTGTTGCTCTGTGTAAAGTTTTTAGATCTGAGTACCTTGTTGACAAGTGTTGTGTGATGTGTGCAATGCCACACCCATACAAGTGACTCTTGTTCTGCGGTTTTCCCTAGGTCCCTTCAGCATCTCACTTGTTACCTACAGTCCATTCCCCTGGACCATGTCCTACACGGTGAAGGTTGCACATCCTGTATTAAAGATGGAGCAGACACAACAACATGTGTGTAAGGTATATTTATTTACAACTGTGACATGCAAGGGTGGAGAAAATGTGAAGGGGGAATTGAAGAAGTGAGTTGACAGTCATGGTAAATGTGATACTTGAGTAGTCCCCACAATGATGTGGAGACCCAGTCCAACAGATGGATGCCATTCACATGGCAGTGTGGTGAAGGATAGTCCAAAAGGTCAATGCAGTGGTGCAGTGGTCTGCCATCATGGCTGGTTCGGGGACTAGCGTTTGGCATGTGCTTGGGCACGTGAGTCCCCCTGGCCTTTCCTTGGACGGCCCCTCTTGCGCTTCACTGGAGGGGCCACTGCTGCAGGGGCAGTGGTGTCTGAGGACTCACCCCCTCTGTGGACGCAGGGGAGGATGATGTAGTGTCATCCTGCTGCCCAACGGGGGGAGGCAGAGGGGTAGAATGTTGCGCTTGCCTGTCCCTCAGAACCGCCACTAGCTGCCCCAAGAGGTCCACAATCTGTCCCATGCGTGTGTCCATGGAACTCAGCAGCAGGAGGTGCTCCCGAGATTCTTCCTCTAACCGGCCCATTCGTCCCTGGGCCTGTTGGTATGCCTCAAGGACTCTGTCGATGTGGCCCAGGGCTTCCGTCCCAGGATCTGTCCCCCTCTGCATGAGCCTGTCCCGACCAGCTGCACTGCTGCCACGGTCCTGTCCGGTCCTCACATTGGCCCGCTGCATCCTCTCCCTGGCCTCCGCAGTCGATGTTGTGGGCTTCTCAACCCCTGGGGCAGGGAGGGTGTTGCGGACAGCTGTGGTGGTGGTGGTAGTGGTGGTTGACACACAGGCCATGACAGCAGCTGTCAGAGGATGGTCAGGGGCTGCAGCTGATGTGGTTGGGGGACAATGGGTGCCTGGGACTGGTTGAGGCCTGCCACACCAGATGGGCCAGCGTGGAGCTCCTCATCCAATGTATCCAGGGAGTCCTCATCCAGTTGTCTCTGTTCCGGGGGGACTGGCTCTGCAGGGTGGTGTCATCCTCTGCAGTGAGTTCTTGATCACCTGTGGGTCAGATGAGAAATGGTCATTGTGTTGCACCCATCAAAGTTTGTGTTAGCAGTGTTACATCAACTGTTTGTACATCCAGCAGTTGTTCACTGTACAAATTAGCATTGACCGACATCCAGTGATGCATTACAAGCTGTTGTGGTACATACATTACTTGTCCATATTGGGAGTTGTCAAGACATGACATGCACAATATAATTTTTTGACACTGACAGTCTCATGTTGGCATCCTGTTATTGATCAATCATATGTCATCCATTTACGCGTATGTGTCACTTGTAGAGCCCTTGTAGCGGTTCTCTCTGCACAGTGAGTGAGCATTGTAGTTTCATGCATACCTTTTCAATGTGGTGTAGATATCTGTATTTGCAATTCCAGACATGCTTAAGTTTGCTTTAATTAGATCCTAGGTGGTCTGGTCCACTGCTACTGTCAGATGGCATGTAGTGGTGTGCATGGTTGTGCTCGGAGTTCCATCGACATGTGTTTCAGTCATTCACACTTTGGTTGCTGTCACAGTTTCATTTTCTTAGGTGTGTGCACACTATAGTTGCCAATGCTATCTGGGTGTGCAGTTGTGCATTGAGAGGCCTGGTGTCCTATGCCAACATGTTATTTTAAATGCATATCTGGCTGTATGTTGTGGCTGTAGATATGTTGTGTTTGCTGTGTTTTCCTTGTATTTGTGAGACCTCTCCGTGTGTGTAGGATGAGGGCTTCCATCTTGGTCCAGTGTGGGACAAGTAAGCATGATATGTCCACATGCCAGTTCTTTTGCAGTGTACATTGCAATGACTGACACATGCATGTTGGTGCCAGGAAGTGATGGGTCTTGTGTGCTGGCGGTCAGGTGGGCCCGTGTGAGTTGTTGTGCAAGCTTCTCAGCCCCACACACCCCGACCTGTGAGATGCGGTTACCTACCTGTGAGTTGGGTGGGTAGCATACATTGCCTGCCACATGCTTCTTATTGGGGGTGTAGTGTCCCATCCTCCATAGTGGTGGGACAGCATGCATGTTGCATTTTGTGGGACGGATAGCCAAACACACTGCACCGTCTCACTGTGAAGATGGCTAACTACCGTTTGAGGCGAAGGTGAGCAATGACATGGCTATGTGACTTGGTAGAAATCTTTGGATGGAATGTGCGTGTGGTGAACATGATGTGTGTGTGGCTTTTTGTACCCATTGATTTCAGATTACATTTGGTCATGGGGTATAGCCCCCATCACTGTTGTCCCAGCTATCTGGCTGTGGGGTTCACTCCCCCGACATTTGAAGGCACAATTGGGCAAGGGGTATGGTCTTGTAGCACAGTGGTGACATACAGCAGGGTGTAGATCTCACCCAGCATACATTTCCACACTGTCATGGTTTCATGGTATTTGTGGACCTGAGAACATGAGCCCAGTACTGGTGTAGCAGTTGTTCCAGAGCATCCATACACTGACATGTTGTGGTCAACAGTGGTGTGTGTGTGAGATGTACTCAGCCCTGTGCAGACAATGTATGGTTTTGGGGCCAGACTATACCAGCACTGTTCAGACAGACAGTGTGAGATGTGAACATTGTCAATGCATACACACATTGGTGGTCCAAACAAGACACCTTTGACAATTTAATTCAGACAAGGTGCTGTTCTGCAATTCAGTGCAGCACTGTGGTAGCTGGGTGTGTTGCAGGACATTTGGGTTCTGCTTAGTTTAGCATTGTGAGTCCCAGCTGCAGTGTAGTTTTTGGGTGCACTGCACTTCCACTGTTTACATTGCAACACTATGGTATGACATGGGTGATTTGCACTTTGCCATACAAACGGCCAGACACTGCTGCAGGGCAGCGTGATCGTTGTTAGTGTTGCAGTGTGTGATGCCTGGCACAGTGTACACAATGTGGGTCAATTTTGTACAGAGACTTGTGCATGGTGACTACAACACAACTGTTTTGCATTATTTGTGTTGGTGACTGTGGACTAAGTGGCATGGTGTCATGTGCGGCTGCACAGACGTCACATGCCTATGAGTGGGACTAGTGCTCCATCCTGCTCAGCTGTGGGCCAAGGGGGCCTGGTGGGAGTTGTAGTGCAGGCCTCCCAAACACCCCCCCACCTCCCGGTAAAGATGGCTACCTACCTGTTAGGTGAGGGTGCAGCACACAATGGCTGAGGCATGCTTCTGGGTGGGGGCAGTGCTCCATCCTGCTCAGCTGTGGGCCAAGGGGGCCTGGTGGGAGTTGTAGTGCAGGCCTCCCAAACACCCACCCACCTCCCAGTGAAGATGGCTACCTACCTGTTAGGTGAGGGTGCAGCACACAATGGCTGAGGCATGCTTCTGGGTGGGGGCAGTGCTCCATCCTGCTCAGCTGTGGGCCAAGGGGGCCTGGTGGGAGTTGTAGTGCAGGCCTCCCAAACACCCACCCACCTCCCGGTGAAGATGGCTACCTACCTGTTAGGTGAGGGTGTAGCACACAATGGCTGAGGCTTGCTTCTGGGTGGGGGAGGGCTACATCCTGCTCAGCTGTGGGACAAGGGGGCCTGGTGGGAGTTGTAGTGCTGGCAGCATGTACACATGTACCCATGGTGATGTTGCTAACTTCCTTTGGGGGGGCTTCAGGGGGAGTGTCTGTTGTATCTGTGAGAGATGTGTTGGGGGAGTGTTGTGCACATGAATGAATTTGTACCTAGGAGGTATTATTTTGTAATAGGGCAAGACAGTACATTTGTGTGATGTTAGGCATTTGTTTGTACTTACCAGCCTCCACTCCCCGGGTATTCCTGAGAGACTCTCTGGATGTAGAATGCCAAGCACCTTCTCCTCCCATTCAGTGAATGTTTTGAGTGGAACGGGAGGGCCACTGCCTGTCCTCTGAGCCAGCTCATGGTTCTTGGCTCTCCTCTTTTTGACCACTGCCTTCAGATCGTGCCACCTCTTCATGATTTCATCTCTATTGCGTGGCACGGTCCCTACTGCATTGATCTTCTCTACTATCCTTCTCCACATTTGCGTCCTTGTTGCTAGTGGTGTCTGTTGGACCTGGTTACCAAACAATTGTGGTTCTACCCTGATTATCTCATCGACCATGACCCTCAACTCACTCTCAGTGAATTTGGGCATTCTCTGTGGTGACATGGTGTGTGATGTGTCAAGGTGTTTAGGGTGCAGGTTTGGGTGTGGTAGTGGTGGTTGTGATGTGTATGGTGTGTGCTGTGCAAAGGTGTTAGAGGTGCAGGTGTGGAAGTGGTGGTGGTGGTGGTGATGTGTGTGTGTTGTGCAGATTTGCCTCTCCTGTCATCTGTGGTGGATGTCCCCTCAGTTGTGGAGTTTTGCAAAGGATTGTGGTCTGTTGGGGGCTGGATTTATACTGGTGTCTGTGGGTGTGTCAGGATGGGGTATTGGTTGCAGGTGTGGTGTGTGTGTGTACCTGGGATTTGTAGTTTTAGAGTTTCCCATGGGGTGTGTCTTTGGGCTGTGTTAGCTATTTTTGGGTGCATGCCTTGTATGGTTGGTGCACTTTGTGGCCATGTTGTGTGTTTTTCTAGCGACCGCCATTTTTTTGACGGAGCGTCCGCAGTGGTGGCTCGGCTATGGCGCTTCCGCCGTCTCACTGATTCTTCACTGTTGTCGACCGCGGCGGTCGGAAACAGCGCACTGCACCGCGGGGATGTCGGGAATATCATAATTTTGATGGCGGTGTCTCCGCTGTGGTTGTGGGCATTTGGCCTGTTTCCGCTGCGACACCGACCGCCGCGGACGGGTTTGGGCCCTTTCCGCAGGCGTACGGCGGATTCTCGGGTCTCCTTTCCGCCGCGGTTGGGATTTTACCGCTGGGGATCCTAATTTAGCCGTCGGTTTTCCCGCGGTAGCGGCGGGCGGTGTTTTCCCGCTACCATGGCGGTCGTTTTTTTTTCGTCCGCCATTGTAATGACCTCCTTTGTGTAGTAGTTTTTAAAAATTAAACAAAATTTTTAAAAAAAAATTAAAATTGAAATTTAGTGGTTTGATGTTGTTTTTATAGGGGATAAGAGTAGTGATTTTTAACCCAAAAAAATATTTTATAAAAAAAAAAAGTTTAGATACATTTTTGGGGAGAGGTGTGTTTTGTTTAGATAGGATAAGTGTGGTGTTTTTTAAGGAAAATGTGTAATAATAATAATGTTTTTTTCAGAAATGTTATTAAAAAAAGGTGGAATGTTTGTGTTTATAATTATTAATGTTATCAAAAATATTTTTACATTTTTGGGGGAATTGTTATTTATTAATAAACAATTTTGTAATTAAAATATTACATTTAAAAACATATTACATTTGGTATTTTGTATTATATTATATTTAAAAAAATATTTATAAATATTATAAAAAATTGGTCATAAATCTTTTTTATATCTTTTTTGAAGTGGAAATAGTATAGTATATATGTGTAGTGTGTAGAATTTTTGTATGTGTTAATGTAGTTTGCAGTGGGAATATTGCATTTTATGCGTTAATTGTCCAGCCCCTTCTATGTGTTAATGTTGTTTGAAGTTGGAATAATACATTATATATGTTTAGTGACCAGCACCTTCCCTGTGTTATTGTAGTTTGGAGTGTTAATAGTATATTATATTTGTTTAGTGTCCAGCACCTTTCCTGTTTTTATGCAGTTTGGAGTGGGAATAGTAAATTATATATGTTTATTTTCCTGCACCTTCCCTGTTTTAATGTAGTATGGAGAAGGAATAGTTAATTATATATGTTTAGTGTCCAGAATGTTCCCTCAGTAAATGTAGTTTGGAGTGGGAATATTAAATTATATATGTTTACTGTCCAGCACCTTCCCTGAGTTATTGTAGTTTGGAGTGGGAATAGTATATTTTATATGTTTATTGTCCAGCACCTTCCCTGAGTTAATATAGTTTGGAGGTGGAATATATTTTTTATATCTTTAGTGACCAGTGCTTTTCCTGAGTTAATGTAGTTTGGAATGAGAATAGTAAAATATATGTTTTTTATTTTGGAGTAAGATCATGAAAATAATGTATGTTTAAGTGGTAATAGTATGTAATATTTGTTTATTAAAATTTCAATTTATAACAGCTATTAAATGTAAGATAATTATTTTATTGCAAATATACTATAAAAAAATAACATTGTAAGTAAATAAATAACCATATTTATATTATTTTTATATATTTATTTTTATTGAAAGATTCAAGCAAGCAAATTTAGTGATTTTTATTTTAATTAAACGTTTTCATATATGTTGTTATAAAGCAAAATAATAATAATTTTTTTTATTTTTGTATATGTTACATATTTGGTAAATATTTAAACATAAAAAATAAAAATTTTAAGCATAGTACGTATGAAACAATTTTAGGTTTTATATAATGTAGAAGTTGGAAAATATGTATATTTTTTACAAACATAAGATGCAGTTATTCACTGTTTTGTATACATTTATTTAATATATATTCATTTTGTAACAGTTAAACAATGGGGCCGATTCCGATTCGGGCCGGAAATCTCTCCGACCGAGCCGGACCCGGAGAGATTTCCGACCGAATCGGACCCTAGCAGCCCGACTGAACGAGTACGATGCGCACGTATGATATCGGACTCGAGTCGGTCGGACTCCCATTGAAGTCAATGGGAGCCGGTCGTACAACGCGTACGCGGGCTCCCATTGACTCAATGGGTGCGAGGCGAACAAGGGCGCCCCCTACAGCGACTCGCGCCATACACGCACAGGTAGGGGGGACCCATGGGTCCCCCCTGTGTGCGACTCGCGCGGCTACGCGTACACGGGGGTCCGACACGGACCCCCAAAGTGCGGCTCCGACTGCTTCTTCGAGCCGGACGGCGCGGGTCGGTCGAACTGCTCGCGGCGCGCATCGTACTTGCCCGGCTGGGGAACGTCTCCATTGCGCGGTGCGAGGCGCATCCGTGCGAGTCGGTCGGAGCGGTCGGGACCCGCGAACGAGTCGGTCGGTGAATTCGCACACGCTCGCATCGTACTCGTTCGCCCGGACGCACGTACGAGTCGGTCAGGAAAAAGGGCTCCGAATCGGATCCGGTTCAGCCGAATCCGATTCGGTGCCCTATTGGCCGAGATCGGAATCAACCCCAATGTCTTTTATATTGTCAATATGTATTACATAATTATATACAGGTTACATTATTGTTAATATATATTTTGAAAACATTTTTTCATTGTTTTTAAAAAACATTTTATCCACAGAATTGATACTAAATAATATTATATTTTGTAGAATATTATTTAATTTGTATCAGAAAATAATTTTGTAAAAAAAAAAAAAAGAATTAACATTAATATAATTTTTCCCATTTTTGGCAAGCAGTAAAAAATTCTTCTTATAAGAATAAGTTTTTACAATTTTTTTAATGTATAGTAAAACATATTATCTGTGTTGTAATATTCATTATTATGCATTGTACAATTTTTAACCAAATACAAAAATATTTTTTACATTAGTAATATTCATTAATATTTTTGAAACATTTTTTTGTTTAACATTTCTAATTTACATTGTATTTAATCTGGAAAAGTATCGTTTTTACTTTAATTAGACGGCCATTTTTTTAACTAAGTTATATTTTCTGGGCTATCTGTGTTTGTTTTTTGGTCATTTCTGAAGGGAGAAGCTCGCGGTTGGAAGCTGCGTCGCATCGGTTAAGGTAAGTGTATTTTAATTACTTTTAGACTTCATTTAGGAGTAGGGCAAAGGTAATTAGGTAGTTTATAGTGTATATAAGGTTTGTATTTTATGTTTGTTGTGAGGTTCCGTTTGTAGTTTAGCGAATGTGTAATGCTGTTAGTGCTTTGGTAGTTTAGTGTTATATTTTCGTTTATATATTTAATTATATTTAGAGGACTGTGTTAACTAATTATTAGTATGTTTATGTGTGTTTTGAGAAAATATTACTGCATGTTTGTGCGGGAGGGATTGTGTGTTTTTTTTCACAGGTTTTCTATGTTTCCAAATTTGCGTTGGGAGAAGGATGTTGTTTTTTGTTTTTTAAAGGAAATTAGTTTCTAGTAAACTAATATTTATTTTACATTTCCTTTCTTTTTCGGGTTTTCTTGGAGCGTTTCTTCTTTTAAATCTATTTTTTTTATGGTTCTACACTACGAATATTTGGTCAGTGGAGTTTTCTTTTTACACAGTTGTATTTTTCCGTTTTGTTTTGTGTGTTTTAACTAAGTTTTGGAATATCTATACGCTAAGATTTATTTTGGCTGTCTGGATGATATTCTTCAGCTACAAAAACGTACGTTTTTTAAAATTATTTACAGTGGGAGGGAAATGTTATTTATATAATTGTTAATGATATTTTTTAACATATAAAATATATTTATTATTTCAAATATTTTTATTAAAAGGGCAAAATTATTTGACATTATATTTATATTTTAGATGTTAGAAAAAAAATGTTTAGTTAAGAGCTTGGGGGCTCGTTACGATGGCGGACGGAAGTGCCTCCGCAGTGCTGGCGATGACGGAAAACGTCAATTTAGTCACTCCGGAAGCAATCTCTGCGCCCGCCATATTACAATGGGCCTCGATAGCCCATTTCCCGACCGCAGCGGTGTTTTCGGCTCTACCAGATTTTACGTTATGCAAGGGTGCCTGACGGAGCCAATAGAGCAAGGCCGCCGTGCGGAATGACGTTCCGTCCGCCAACCAGATTACGATGTATCAAACAGCCCATCACACCGCGGCGGAAAAACCACCCCATCTCGGATGGCGGAAGCACAACTACAGAGAGGGAAAGTCGAGCCTGAAGCACCTCCATATGATTCGAGTCATCATGGATCCTGCTCTACAGGCCTTTCCACTGCTCTACCTGATCCACTACCAGCAGATAAGATGATGACGCAGTCAACAGCAGAGGTACATCCAAAACATCGCCACGCATGCAACTCCTGTACAACAACAACACCCAGGTATCGTGCAGGCAGGGCCGGCTCTCGAATTCATGGGACACCGGGCTAATTTACATGAGTGACACCTTCAGAGCTCCAGAAGCTGCCTTGTGCAGACTCCTCCTGGGCCGCAGCTCCCCTCTCTGCCACCTACAAGCACCACTCACATAGCTCCGATCGGACTGAAGGTGGCAGACTAGCTTGGGCGTTGAGAGTCAATACACTGCAGCCTGTAAAGTGATGACAATGCGTGTCCCGCTGTGGCTCTCAATGGGCAGCCAGGCAGGAGGCCCAACTGCAGGACACAACTCCGAGATGCATCTCCTTGCAACTGGCACAAGACGACGTCTCACCCTCCCCTAGGCCTCCCCACACCATCCATGAGAGGTCCGGGGAGGGGGTGCCCCCCTGTAAGCCCAATTGAAAACAGACACCTTTCTCCAATGGGATCAGCAGGGGCACAAGAGGCTTGGTGGTGCCATGCACTGTTGCGGTCCCCATGCTGGTGGGCTTAGAGCAAGGCCCTGGGCAGCTGCCCATACTGCCCATGCCTAGCACCGGCCCTGCGTGCAGGCATATATTACTGTGAACATCGAACACACGGATGGACACAGGAACATATACCACAGTCAAAGTACCCATTGCTTGCACGACGGTACATTGTCACTCTTGGCCGAGGGGAGGGGGCCCCCCCATTACCAGTTGCAAGAGCACAGATTCCTCAGGTTTGACCAGCAATCAGGACTCCACTCCCCACCCACGCAGAGGCACAGCAGGATGGCAAATGCCCTGCTGTTTTGCTCCCTGCCAGTCTGAACCCTCTCTGGAGACAATCAACCCTCACACCTTCACCCCTTGACGAGCTGTTAAGAGGTGCCTGTGGGTGGCTCAGAGGGAGGGGCTGCAGCTACAGGAGCAGGGACATCTATACAGATGCAAACAGCACTGAGTGTGTCACGTCTATGCACTTAAGAGGGGCCCCGCACATTCACTTTCTGCCCAGGGACCCACAAATCCTCGACCCGGCCATGTCAATGTCACCTCAGCATCTGTGGCCCCCATCTCCATTGAAATGATGGACACTAGCCCGGCCGTGGCGGTCCCGTCACAGCAGCGGCGAAGCAGCGGAAAAAGTTGGCCACATTGTCGAACAAGTACATCACAGTCTCCGAGGTTAGCAAGATCCTCATACCATTGTACACCCCACAAAACATATAAAATAGCTTCTAGTTAGCCAAACATAGCTGCTGCAAGGAGTCATGTGCAGGCACAGTGTCCATAGTGACATGTCAATAGCACCAGAAACAAATGTATACCAACAGGAGTCACTTTAAAGGGACAATAGTCCTCATTGCAGATAAATCTGTGTTAGTCCACATCCAAGGTGGAACAGAGGAGCCCAGAACAAACAGGGTGTGCATGGGGAGTTCACAGTAGTACAACAAGGTGTTGGATGAGTCAGAGAGAGCAAAGTTAGAGGACATATAAAGATAGCCAACACTGCCACATAAAAACCGTTCAGCACACACCCTAAGCAGACACTGGTAGGCTCATCACATACAATGGCAGACCATACCAAATAATGACAGCCCATATCATGCAACACTGTAGACGTTTTCTGACTCAAACTGCTAACTCTAAGTAAGCACCAGTGTGCATTTGTCCCACTTGTGTACTGATGCACTAAATGACCCCATGTGAGTATGTCCTGTACATTAACAACACTGACTACACTGCCACTTCACTGAACACCTCCACCCTATCACTCCACCTCTCTAGAGGTAGCATCAACTCCTAAATATTGAATCAATGCCAACGTTTCAGGAACAGTACATCTTGATTGCAGTAAAATGTGTGATAACAAGTGAACTATTCAAAAGTGGAGGGTACAGTGCACAGTGCAGAAAATGTATGGAGAAATGACTGGTACCATATGGCCATGGAATTTAGGAGGTACCACATATGACACTACACTTATGTCATCAATCAACACATTTGTGGCACAGAGATCATATTTGACTTAAAGTCAATAAACTAAGCAGACTCAAAGCGCTATTGTTTCAACAAGAAGTCGCTTTCACATCTGCCCGTGTGACCTTCGAATTGCAGGTGACTCCAACATCAAGTGAGATTCATTCACTGCTAAACACGAATCTCCCCCTTCACTTTGGAGAATTAATTTACCAAGAGGCAGATTTGCAAGCCCCCTGCGCCACCAGTACGTCACTTTTTGTACTGCACTGCACAAAAACAATGTCCCCATGACGCAGGCATCCTTGCACCGTGGTGCAAGGGTGCCTGCGCCGGCGCATGGCAGCTGTTTGTGCACCAGCGCAGGGGAGAGCACAGGAATGCGACATATCCTTGTAAATATGTTGCATTCCTGTGCTTTGGAAGGGCCGCAGCGTGGCGCAGCAAAAGGGCTTGCTGTGCCACGCTGCAGCACTTCCTTGTAAATCTGCCCCCCAATATTTATGCTTCTGACACAGAAGGCCTTACACACATTTTGAAAAATGTGGGCTCCGGCCTCATGATGTCGTTTCAGACATATTTTGGAGTAATACAGGCTTTGATACATTCTATTTTTCCCAGTGCCTTTGGCAGTTTTCCTCTCATACTATTGCTGATTTGCGGAGTGCTGGTTTTACTACTTCTACTACGCAATGGCTGCCCATCCTGTGGTCCTGCCCCACCCAGACCAGTTGCGGCTCTACCGTGACAGACTGCAGCAACTCTTTGGATGCTTGCTGTTGGCAATTCCTGGCAGCAGTTATAGGCTGACCTTCCGCTATGCCTACTTCACCTGCGTGCAACCTGTGTTCCACTCTCGCCGGTGCCCATTTGATTGGGCCCTGGATGTCTGCCTCTCCAATACATCTCGCGCTGATCTGTATTATGACCTGTTGGTGGGTCCTTTGTTGGCCCATGACCAGAGCTGTTCTGGGGACAGTCGCTTAAGGGATGCGTTTCTTCTTGGCAGACGGGCTGACTGATTGCCTGTGCACATGTGCAGCGCCTCCTGCAGCGCAGCATCATCGAATATCACGCAGGTTGCCCGGAAATGCTCCTGGTGGCACACAATTATGAGGAGCATGCCTGTTTGTTCACCTTGCTCAATTGGATGGCAAATCTATTTGCGGGGGATGGCACTGATGGCATTTTGGAGCTGATTGCATTCTACGGTGCATGTGATTTCATTGAGTTTCATCACCATGAGGGTCTAAGGACCTGGATCCTTTCCTAACTTTTGTGTTTACTATTTATTTTCTTCTTTTTCCACCCTGTGATTTGACTCTTTCTCATCGTTCTATGAACCTTATGGAGATTTCATCATTCGATGTTCCTAAAAATTTCTTACATTTATTCTCTCTCAAATAACAATTTGGCCTTTTGACATTCGCTTTGGCTCAGATTTTTTTTCCGTTCTGTTTTCCTAGGTACTACAGACCTTGCCAAGGGGAGGGTGTCACCTGGACATTGTCGACATCACTAATTTAGCCTGAGCCCTTTAGCCATTATGCTGCTTATGTGTACGTTACTACATGGTATTATTTTTTTGCAACACTTTTCGTTTAAGCTCTTCACATGAGAACTGTCTGCTGTGCACATTCTCTGCATGATCCTGGAGTTTAGTCTGAGCATTTTGTACAAGGTCGAATAACAATGCCCCGTGTTGTTCTGTTCTGGTCAGGCCCTAGCACCTAGACACAACATACCATTGCAGCTGCTGTTGAACACCTGTACTTTTGATATCATGGGAACACGTGCATATTAGCACACTCTTGGAGAGGGACCTTTCCAGGGAGAAGAGCGAGACAGCTCCTGTGATGTAGACTTACCATCTACAGGCTGAGGTGTGGGGTCTGCTGAAAAAGCCCAGAGATCTTCTAATACATAATAACATTTTTACCTAGCAAGGGGAGGGTGGATAGGCTCTATAGTCCATTCCCTTATTGTCCTGTTAGTATGACATCTCCCTTTATGATATCTGGACTAGTTTCTATGCTGACTGTTTTTGTTCTACGCATTTTCCTGCTTGTTGTGGCAAGTATACTGCATGTTAGGACACGTTAGTTAAAAATAAACATTTTAAAACGTTTTCGTGTCTCTGTCAGATTGGATTGTGGACAAGTATAAGAGTGAGGGCAAAAGGGTGTGTCTTGGTACTGCCATTCCTGAGAGATCTGGGAGTGTTGTGTTCTGGGGTGTCTAATCACCTGTTTCTCTGTGAGTGAGAAGGAGAGCGAGTGAGGCACTATAGCTAGTCATTCCTGGGCTTATGGGTACCCAGGTGGTAGGATGACTCAGTACCTGCACAACAAAGTCCTATAATCCTACCCATATTTCTGTTCAGTGGCAGAATCCCTGCAACAAATCCATGTATCACAGACCACATCAGATGAAGTCCAACAAGCATGGCCATGTGCAGCAAAACAGTGGATAGCCAATGTGATCCCATTCCTCCCTGGAACCGATATAATTTCACCTCTGGCCAAATGCACAGACTGCAAAATCCTAAGTAATGTAAGTCAACATCCAATAATTACACATATATACCCAAAAGTGTGTGCATCTACACAAATCTGCCAAGACAGCCATAGACACTACACCGGTTACAAAGTGACCATGGTGTCAGTGTGCCACACTAGCATTCCCATGCACAATCCTGACAAGGGACTGTTCAAATATAGGGGGACATAGTCCAATTGTGCACACAAAACCATCTGATTATCAAGACTCAACAAATCCGTATATGCCATGCACACAAGAAATGCACAGTACAAATACAACACCCAGCTGAATGCATTCAAATACACACACTTCTTACACACAATGTTCTGCCAAGACAACATAACACACACATGGACTTGCCAGTAGAAAGAGCCAAAACAGGCCAAACACTTCATCTCTCTTTTTTTTTTTTTTATTAATCCACAGTATCAGCATATTACATCATACTTCAAACATTCATATGGTCATAAAAAGCCCCCAAATATAAATACCAATCTTTCGTTTCCTTAAACCTTTTGCGGAATACAAACTAAATTCTAAATTAAATACATTATACATTCTGGCTCGCCAACTTTCAAAAGAGGGGGCCTCAGGCTGAAGCCAAGAGGCAGCAACACAAAGACGAGCAACTGCCATAGCCATAAACAATAAATAACGAAATTTATACATGGGTTTCCCAAACTCTAAATCCTGCCCAATTCCTAATAACATCATAGCAGCAGTAATTTTTATTGATATCCCAGTAATCTCTGACAAAAACTTTTCAATACCCATGATATAACAAAATAATTTGTCACAAGCATAAAAAACATGTAAGCTATCAGCTTTATCACTCCCACAGCGAAAACATTTACCATCCTGTCTCCCCCCATTTCATCATCTTTGCGGGAGTATAATATAAATTGAAAGCAGTTTTAAAAAATTGGGTCTTCAAATTTGCAGATAGAAGGGCTTCCCCAGACATTGTAATAGCTTTCTCTAAAGATAGTTCATGATCTCCCAAAATATTACTCCATTTAGCGTTATGTTTCTCCAAATCGTCTGCCCTCGAAGATAAAAGAGTTTTATAAAGAGCCCCTATTTTCTCCTGTCGCCTAATGGCTTCAATAAGTGCGTGCGATGCAGGCACTAAGTTTTTCCTACCCAAAAAATCCAGAATTTGAAGAAACTTAAAAAATTGCGTCCTAGGTAAATTATATTGTCTTGCAAAATCTAAAAACGTGGGGAAGAGCCCCCCAGCCTCATAAAAATTGCCAATTTGTAGAATACCCTTACTTCTCCAACTACTAGCTACATAATCCCAAAAAATAGGTGGAAGAATCTTTGAGGCATTTGTTGGTGTATAATATGTAATCCCCTCTAGAGAAAGTTTTGTCCGAATAGCTTTCCACACTTTAAAAACAGCATCAATAACTTTGAAACGTGTCCTCTTGTAATAGCTGCCGTCAATTTCTTTAAACAAACAATTATTCACCTCTGCCCCAAGCAACATTTGAAAAATTGAAGGAGTTTCTGCTATATTACTAGCCTCTTCTCCAGTCAGTAATATCCGCATTTTAGACAAAAAACAAGCATAATAATAAAATGTAAAGTCAGGTATCGACCAACCACCCCTTTCTCTAGGAAGAGTCATGAACCGTGTGGCACGTCTAGGTTTACCCGGAGCCCAAAGAAATTTAGCACAAAGAGATTGTAGTTGTTGAAGTTGAACCCGGGTGACCTCTAATGGAATAGATCTAAACAAATATAAAACCCTAGGGAGTATGTTCATTTTTAAAATGTTACCCCTACCCACCAACGTAAGATGAAGACGCCCCCATCTTTCCAAGGATTCCTTAACCCGAGTCATTATATCCGCCCAGTTAGCTCCAACTAGCTCTTTCATGGATACCCGAATTTTAATCCCTAAGTACGTCACTTCGTTGACAACTCTTAAATCATCGGGCATAATGTTGTTAGTACATAATATTTGCATTTTAGGTATATTAAGCCTATAACCTGATATCTGGCCAAATTCTTGCGCTAAACATTCCACCTCTCCAATAGCAGCAGCGGGGTCTGACGTAATAATCGCAATATCATCCGCATAAGCAAAAACAGAATACGGAATCTCCCGGACAATAAACGGTTTAATTAAAGGACTTTTCCCCAACATCTCAACAAAAGGATTGATATAAAGAGCAAATAATAGGGGGGAACAGGGGCACCCTTGCCGGGTTCCTCTAGTTATTTTAACCGGTTCCGACACTATACCCATTGCATATATCCTAGCAACCGGTGCCTTATATAAAACTTGTAAGGCCTGAGTAAACCCATGTCCAAATCCCGCCCAATCCATGATGTTCCACAAATAATCCCAAGCAACACGATCGAACGCTTTCTCAGCGTCTAACAATATTAACCCCAAATCTCTCCCTCCGGCCTGGGCAATATCGAATAGTGTCACGATTTTATTAACATGGGCCACCGTCCCTCGGCCAGGAATGAAGCCATGCTGGTGCAGGGAAACTAACAAAACAATAACCTTAGCCAATCGATTTGCCAATATTTTAGCATAAATTTTTCCATCACAATTGACCAATGAAATCGGTCGATAAGATCCCGGCATTTCTGGTGGTTTCCCTTTTCTTAAAAACCACAATAGTGGCCTCATCCCACGACTTAGGTGCACAGCCATTTTGTGCAGCTCGAATAGTAGCCAACATCTCCATCTTAATATCATGAAAAAAACCCTATAAACCTCCCTGGAAGTTTATCCGGGCCAGCAGCTTTTCCAGTCGGCAAATTATTAATAACCATCTCTAACTCCTCCATTGTAATTAAGCTATCTAATACCTCTGCCTCCTCCCGATCTACCTGCGTTAAGTCCCCAAAGACAGAAATCTTGTTTAATGCATCATATGATTTCTGCTGGGTGTATAGATCTGTATAAAACTGATGCAAAATTGCAAGTATGCCTCGAGGGTCATGAGTCATTACTCCTGCATTATCTCTGAGACCAGCAATTCTCTGGGAAGCTTCCTTCATCCTTAACCTTAGCGCTAAGCAGCGACCCACCGCTTCACCATATTCATGGCACTCCCTTTTATATATCAAATACCTCCTAGCATTTTCCTTATTCCAAAGAGTATTAATATTTGCCCGACATCTTGCTGCAATAATTTCGAAATCTGCAATATCTTTACTTTGTGAAATTGCCTGTGTCAATTTTTCCTCAGCCAATCTTAATTTAGAATATAGTTCCTGTAATTCTATTTTAGCTATCTTTTGATAATATAAACCTAAACTCAACACTTCCCCTCTAAAACAGGCTTTAAAAGTATCCCAAAGAACTGCTACATGAACTGATTGTCTGTTATGATCAAAAAATCCTTAATCCATCTCCGCATATGCTCTTTAAAGTTGTTATCAAAAAGTAATTTCCTATCAAATGTAAAAGTTCTAGGGGAATACCCTACAGAAAATGCGGGAATTTCTACAGCTATAGGGGCATGATCAGAAGTAATCCTAGGGAATATATACGCCTGCGCCCCCATAAGAAATGTAGAAGATACTTCATCTCTCACCACCAAAATAAAAAAATATGCACATCAAAACACATTACATACCAATATCAGCTGGACATCAGGGGGACTAAAACCTGCCAAGGCCAATGCATCATCCACTGAGAGCAGTGCATGCACAGTAAGCAGTGTGTGAACACCAGGAAAACCAGTATCAGACATATCTGAATACACCACCTTGAACTTGAACATCACAGCACACACATCACTTCACACTCAGGAGGGGTAGCAGTGCCGCAACAAACGGGTACACACTTTTGCTATCGCCTACTGCAACACAACTCAGGCAAACACATATGGATGGAACAAGACAAGAGGACTTGCTGGAAACCCATCTGTACTGTACATGAGCAACAATGACTGCAATCAAGTAGACTCAAATAGCACATGTGATGGGCACAATGGTTCTGGACACAAATCAGTCTTCCATAGTAGGGTGTCACACTATGGAGTGGTGGTGAGGGTCAAACCTTCGCATGGCATGAAGTGGCACATGTTTTGACTGAAGTGGTGTATACAGGAGTATTGTACAGGTGAGGAGTGTACAGAGCAAAAAGCCATAGTGGAGTATCTCACAATGTGTAGGCCTCAAACGGTCTTCTTGGGACTGGTATGAATCAGAAGAATGCATAGTGGAGCACATGAAGTGTGAAGTGACAGCAATGTATGTGAAAAGTCACATATAATGTTTGTTTCTCAGAGTCAGTCAGCACAGTGAGAACAATGGTCAGCAAGAGCTAGGCCTGATCCCAAAACTCACAACACAGACATTGCAGTGACACACTCTGCATACTCACAAATTATGTGGACAAGATGTAGGTGTAACCTAGGACTGCGAGGTCACAATGACACACTGCACATTGCTCCAGGACCAACGCCAACATGTGCACAAACCCCCCAGCAGGTGTCTGATCATGGAAGCAAACAGGCACTCATCAACTGGATTATACATGTGTGAAAGGGTCATGCTCAAGGGCATATGCACATCAAGACTTCAGCTAATGACAGGACAATCACACTGTATGATAACTCAAGTGTATACATGTACATTTACCCATGTGACTATGAAGCCATACCTATCCAAGATGACAACACACCTACACTGGTGTGTACACATCAAGATTGATCCCACACACATGATGTACCCTGTCCACCCCTCAAGTCATCATGGAAATCTAAATAGCTGCTCTTGATGGAGAGCATACAAATATGACATGTGGAAAAAAGTAGAGGCCCCCCAACATAATGAACAGGACAAGAGTAGACTATCACAGACAAGCATCTTGGCCCCATTAAGCCTCAGAGTCAAAAAGAACATTAGTTGCCGGAACCTCTGGGAACACCTGCAATAGCCAATAAGGAACATGCCAATGGGAATGTTGCATGCAGAGCATGGAACCGATGAACATATACACATACATTGTACTGCAACATTAGCAAGGCCAGCGACTAAGCTCAGAACGTAAACATAGTTTTATTACATGAACTCGGTCTCTGCATCCAAAGTGCAAAACATAAAGGGCAACGGCCAGTCCAAACTAGAGTCTGCACATGTGTGCATGGCAATATGCCAGAAAAAATAGCAACACAGTCCACTGCCATGGAAGTCTCACCAGGATAGGGCCATCAAATGGGCAGGTCAGGCACCTCTCAGGGAGGAATGGGGTGGGAAGGGGGAGTCTGCTTCAATTTTGGAATGAACTGGAACTGGGAGGGGGATGACTGTCTGGGGCAGTCGGAGGACTGGACCTAGGAGGGGGAGAAATTGCTGAGGTAGAGGGATCCCCGGATGTGTGAGCCTGAGGGCTGGCTGGACCTGGTGGAGTCGTCGCACAGGGAGGTGGAGAAATGCAGTGGGGAGGCTCAGTGGCTGATGTTTCATGTGGAGGGCTGGGTCTCACTTGCTTGGGGATACAATATCCACCAAGTGTCTTGGGCCAAGGGAGAAAAGAGGTGGCCACAACAGCCTCTTTCTTCCCAGATAGTGGAGCAGGTGGTCGTGGATCTTTCCGGGTAAATGTTTCCGATCTGGTGGTAGGCTTGGGGGGGTGGCCTTTTACTCTGCCTCCCCTGTTTTGTAGGTACTACTACCTCTCTGGTTTTCTGTCCATGCTTCCTAGGGGTGGGTGGGGTGTGAGTGGAAGCCTGGGGCACCACAGCCCTCTGAATGGGGAGGGGGGCATTTGTGGCAGGCACCAGGTCAACGGCTGCCAGGGCAAGTTTCTGTGCGGATTTGGGATCAGGTGTGGGGATGGGAGGGCTCTTGGAGGGTGAGGAATGTGAGGAATGCAATGTGGATGCATGTTTTTGGGATTTCTGCTTCTCAGTGTCCTGTGATGGGCTTGTTGTTGTGCTGTCATGTGTGCTTTGTGTGTGCTTTGTGGATGATGTCTGGTGTCTCTGCCACTTGGAGTGCTGTTGTTGTGTGCTGCGTGTGGATGATTGGTGCCTGAATGCTCTGGTGTGTGTGTGCTCTGGTCAGGTGGGGTCACTGGCAGGGTGGTTGCAGAAGGGACGAGAGCTGGACTGGGAGCTTGTGACTGCCGAATGGCTGCCGTCAGTGTGGAGGCTAAAGACTGGACAGTTCTGTGCAGGCCACCTACGTCCAAATGAATGCCCTCAATGAACACAACAACCTGATGGCAACTTGTTGCCATCATCCTGGAGGGCATTCAGGAGCAAAGTCTGCCCCACAGACAGCTGCCGCAGGATGTCTGTGGCCTCCCACTGAGGGCAGCAGGGGAGACAGGGGCAGGGGCAGCGGTGCCTGGGGGGGAAAGTGACTCTACCCTTCTTGGGGCAGTGTGCCCAGATACCAGTTGGGGGAGCATCAGGGAGGGTGGACACAGGACAGGGTGTGGCGGACGAAGAAGCAGAGGTAGAACTTCCTTTCCCCGACAACACCGAGGAGTCACCACTGGAGTCTGAAGATGTGGAGGTAGGTGTTTCTGGAGTGGACTCCTCCAGGGCACTCCTGCCCCCCTCCGATGCACTGGTCCCCTCAGTGTCGCTGTACCCCCGGGGAGCAGTGATGCCAGTAGCTTCCCCAAAGGTGTCCGGCCCCTCTCCTTCCCTGCCCTCGGTAGATGCTGTTAGAGACAGAGACACGGTTCATTGAAGTGTCCGGCTCACAAACATGATATGCAATACAAACATAAATGCTTGGACTGAAGTCACACATTTAACTCTCCATGTACTGTCTGCATAAGTCCAATTTTTGTAAGGATCACCTGATGCATGGAAACATGCTTATTGGACAGTCATGCTCCATGTTGCGTTCACACTGCCAAATTGATGGGCATGTGTCTACATCTCAACATCACATCCTATTGTCTGCAGGCACACCTACATGCCTTCAGCTAAGTGATCTACACCGTGAAATATGCTGTGTTTCACACTTGCAGTATGGGAACATACAGAGCCACACAGATACAAACTAAAAGGAAAGAATTGTTAAGTGACATAACATCCTTACATCCACTAATTTAGGTACTGCAGCACAACTGCTGTTGAACATTGTTAAACAATCTGCAGATGTAACAATTACATGGAAGTGCACAACACAAATCTGTAAATGCACCCTGACGTGATGCTCAATGATGCTCACTGCCAGTTGATGTCTCAGAGACTGACACTTATACATATGCTACCTGGCCAGATGACAATCCAAACGTTGTACAGATGCTGAACATCTGCACTCACCACTTAGGCTACTTAGAAGCGATTGCACCACACTAGTGACATCTCAGAGGTTCCTGCCTTGCTCAGGGCTGGGATTAATGCAGTCTGTCATGCGCAACATCACACTTTTTACAATACTCACCGCCAACTTGCTGCTGTTGGGCCCTCAAGCATCCATCCAGCTATGGCTGTGTCACTGCCAGGATACGGCCAATAGTGGGGTCATGCTCCGGCGCGCCAACCGGCCACTTCGAGGAACCAGCCCCAGCGTCATTTCGGCTACGTTTTTGCTGAGGCGGCAGTTGTCATCCCACCTCTTGTGGCAGTGGTTATGTCGTTGGTTAGAGACCCCAGTGCCTGCACCTTGCGGGCAATGGCCCTCCATATTGCCTTCTGCTGATGGACCTTGAGCTGTAGGCATGGGAGACAAGATGAGACCTTCTTAACACTGTGTTGTGGACCATTGTGTGTGAGTACAGAAGCATGTATACACATACCAAACACATAGATCAATGGGCAGCAGAGTCCATTGACCTTGTCACATAGTACACTCTGAGCAAGCTTGCTGATTCCATTTTATACATCTATGATGATGGACCGACTCCCTCCCTCCCCATCTCATACACATGCAGAGTGCCTGCAGGGAAATCAAGGTGAAACAGGCCGCCATCTGTGATGCACGATGAGTGTCAGCATGCCTGGAAATACACTGTAAATGATGTATAGTGGTCAGATCCACTGGGTCCAACACTACTCACCCCTTAATGTCCATGACCATTGCATAGCTCCACGTGTAATGTAGGTCACAATTAGGTCCTGATTGGACAATCACTCACGCATTTCACAAGGTGTAGGCCTGTCCTGCGTACTCCTCAGACCTCTAAATGCTGCTTCATATGTAGCAGGGTTTACTACTCATATGTCTTACAAAGTCCTTTTAGTGAAGTGGCTTGGAGACATTGTGCATTTTCAGGAAATGCCTGAGTGATTTCCACTGACGCCAAAAGTGTTACATCACAGGATTGACATGCATGTACAACGTCAATGATGACACAGTGCATACACATGGGTGACTCAACACATAATGGCACCAAAAGAATGATGACATTACCACTATACATATATCAGATGTGTGAGAGGTGGTTTGCCACTGGTCTAGACAGATACAGGCCTTGTACTCTTGTGCATGCTGGGCTCATCTCCATAGTATCACTGTCGAATCAGTACACCCCTTAATCAGTACCCTCTGCCCACTCGACAGGTACCATCTCACTAATGTTCATATGTACACTTAATGAACGTTTACAGGACATGTCACAGAGAATGTGTGTACAAAGTGAGATTTCATGAAGTCATCAGTGTAACTGTACTACTGCTAAACCACGTAATGGCAAAATCATCAATAGAATGCAGTCAGGGATCAGGGTGAATAAGGCTCTATACCATCAACTTGAAATCTTCTGCTAGACAGAGTCTCATACATGTACATTTCCCATACGGAGATTGACATGTGTGATGTTGGGCATCAATGGAGCTGCAACATTGTCGATGGTGCCATCCTCCCCACATACTCAAGTGCATCTACTTGTACGTCATGTATGGGCCATGCAGATGTCAAAATCTGAATGCATGAACAGTGGCTTGCAGTCTGAGGCACATACCACTGTACAGTTACATATTGTGAGCATAATGAACATTCAAAGTAAGTTTCACAATCACTTACCAGTACCTCTGGAGCACCATAGAGCCGGCAGTACTGGCCAAGGACCTCGTCCACAAGGACTTCCAGCTCCTCTGTGGTGAAGGGACGTGCCCTCAGGTTCTCAGTACGAGCCATAACTGGTTCCAGAGATGATGTACAGCAGCAGTTGCTGGTGATGAATGGCAGGCAGCAGTGTCTCTGGGAAAGTGACAGGGGTGGACATTTCACAGACATATATATAGGCCCCTTGGGTTGTTCCAGTGTTACTCTGCTGATACCATTGGTCTGCCTCGTTCGCATCATTCAATTAGGGCCAATGCCGGGCCCCGCAGTGGCGGAGCACGCCTACCGCAGCGTTAACAATTGTTAGCCACTACCGCGCTGGCGGATCCCATTGGCTGATGGCTCATTGGCATAGGCGGTGTCACACCGCGGCGCTCAGGATGGCGCGACCGCTATCCTGCATTTTACAATTGGGGCCAATGCCGGGCCCCGCAGTGGCGGAGCACGCCTACCACGACATTCAAAATTGTTAGCCACTACCGCGCTGGCAGATCCCATTGGCTGATGGCTCATTCACATAGGCGGTGTCACACCGCGGCGCTCAGGATGGCTCGACCACTATCCTGCATCTTACAATTGGGGCCAATGCCGGGCCCCGCAGTGGCAGAGCACGCCCACCGCGACGTTCAAAATTGTTAGCCACTACCATGCTGGTGGATCCCATTGGTTGATGGCTCATTCGCATAGGCGGTGTCACACCGCGGCACTCAGGAAGCACGACCGCTATCCTGCATCTTTCAATTGGGGCCAATGTGTGTGACCGCAGTGGATTACAGCTACCGCTCATGTAAACACATTGGGCATTTGCATTCTCGCTTTGCTAATTGTATCACTGATCCCAACACATTTAACAAAAGTACTGTATGCACCCGGGAAAGGGTTTGGAGAGTGGGACCTTTGACTTAAGTCTTCACACACATGTCATATACAAGAAAAAAAGAGGCAAATGACTCAAATTGTCATGTCTTGTGGCTAGTAAAGAATATGAGAATTTAATAATTACAAAAGAACAAAGGCCTCTCGCATCGTATTCCTGTTGTCTATTGTAACATTCCAAGTGTGAACACTGTCTGAATATCTCCTGTTATTTGCCTCTCTATTTCTTGCATATGTGTTGTCTTATGAAGGGCCACTGATGGTGGCTGGCCTTTAGAGGTGGGCATTGTATGGAGATCAGACATACTTGGTATTTCTTGTACTTTAAACACACGTAGTGGTGTGGCATACAATGTCCCTTGCTGCCATTGCCTGTGTAGTTTTCACACACATGTTATAGGAGTGCACATGTGAGAAGATGCATCGGTCTGTCCATCATCACCTGTCATTTTCATCCATGTGTGCATGTATATACATTCCTTGTGCATTTGTGTTTCATTTTTCTAAACATGGCAATGTGTGTAATGCAAACTCCTCCCACAGTCATGATGGACTGACCCCGCAATGTGCATATATGTCTGTCCACTATGCTGTGTACTTATGTTATGTTGTCCAGCTTAAACTCACTGGCCTCATTTTATGATGATGTTGTGTTTTGTGTGACTGAAGTTTGAGGTCGTGCAAAGACAGCAGTGACATACAAGTCAGCATTGTTGCTGATAGACACATATGCTGTGTCATCTACCCACAGGGCTGGGTACACATGATGTAGCAGTGTACCATATGCCATACACATTGACTTATTTAGATCTTGTGGTAGTTATTATGTACACCCTGGCTACCTGAATGACTACAGGAGATCAAGGTGTTCATGCATGTCACCTGTGCATTACACATGTTCACCAGTCCTGTCAATGTTGTGGTTGTGTGAGTCATTCTGTAAGCTGTTACCCACAACTCATCTTTAACTCATTTTTACATGTGTCCCCTGCCAGAGTATGTAGGAGAAGACCACATGTCTATCGCCCTTTCCCAGACCTGGCGATGATGGAGGATATCGATATCATCCGGAAATTCCGTCTGAATCGCCTTACCCTGCGAGACGTATGTACTCAGTTGGAGCCCCATTTGAGGCCTAACCGTACCTATCCAACAGCTTTGACACCAACAGTAAAGGTGATGGCCGCACTGCATTACTTTGCCTCTAGGTCTTTTCAGTACACAGTGGCCATCGCCGGTGGGATGTCTCAGTCTAAGTTCAGCATGGTGTTGCATGATGTCCTGTCTGCATTGATGACCTACAAGGACAGCTACATACACTTTCCAAAAAGAAATGAATTGGCCGATGTGAAGGTGGAATTTTATGACCTCTGACACATCCCAAATGTTGTTGGAGCCATTGACGGGACACACATTGGCCTTGTTCCACCACAGGCATGTGAGCACATCTACCGTAACCGGAAGCATTATCACTCCATAAATTTGCAAGTGGTATGCCAAGCTGATCAGATTATATCACATGTGTCTGCACAATTTCCTGGTTCTGCACATGACTCATACATACTGCGGAACAGCATCATCCCACAATTGATGGCCAATCTTCATCCAGAGCGGGCCTGGCTTGTTGATGTGTGAGCTGTGTCAATAAGTGTGGTGTATGCGTGACATGCTGATCTCCTCAACTATTTCTATTACTTTGTTGGTCTGTGTTTCTCACAACTAGGTGACTCAGGGTATCTCAACCGGCCTTGGTTGCTGACCCCACTGAGGAATCGGAGTACGCCCGGGGAAGTCAGCTTCAATGATGCCCATGGGAGGAAACGTCGTGTAGTGGAGCGAACGTTTGGACTTCTGAAGGCTAGATTTCGGTGTCTGGACAAGAGTGGTGGTGCACTACTCTACTCTCCACAGAAGGTGTGTCAGATCATAGTCGCCTGCTGCATGCTACACAACCTGGCCTTGCGCAAAGCGATCGCCCTGATTCAGAACGATGATGACCAGCAAGAGCCCCCCGCTGCAAACCCACACATGCCCAGTGACGATGATAGTGGTGAGGAGGAAGGTCTTGACCTGCGTCAACAGCTCATCACCAACTACTTCCATCGAGTGTGAGTTATCATTGAGCAACTATGACTGTGTCTGTTCGCTTTTCTGTTCTGGCCAAAAGATTGATAATGTGTTGGGATGCTGGCTGTTGTTGGCACACTGCTAAGGGCTACTTTGTGCAGCGCTGTGTTTGTTTTTCCACTTACCTAATGTCCATGTTGATGGTGTTGGTCATTGTTATCTGGAATGCATCTTGTACAGTGTTGACTAGTGGTGTGTTGTTTCTGTTATGCATCTTCTGACAACTCAATGTTATCTTCTTGTGTCGTTCTAGGTTCCTCCGCCATGTCAATGGATTGTCGCATTCAAAGCTTGTGGTACATTGGAATCTGAGTTTACATACTACTTACTGTGATAAACATGGTACTGACACAAAGGCATAAGGGTGTGAATTGTGTTTATTTGAACGTGAGTGAGATGTGAGTGTTCCAGTTGTCAGTGATGGTACAGAGATAATTAGGGTAGACAACACAATGGTGGAATACCAGAGTCCAACAGACAAGTGCCATCAATGTGGCAATGTGGTTTCGGATGTACAACAAAGTCAATGTTCAGTGCAACACTGGTGACATCATGGGTGGCTCGTAGAACAGGCTTTTCGAGGTGCTTTGCTACGTGATCCTCCTGCGGTCTTTCTCGGACGTCCCCTCTGCTGTTTGGCAGGGGGGGACCCTGCTGCATGCTCAGAGGTGTCTGAGGAGTCAGTGTCTTGAGACTCACCCCTCCCTGTGGCCGCTGCTGAGGTGGTGCGAGTATCAGCAGGCTGCCCACCTCAGGCATCTACCTTGAACTTTAAAATACTAATAAAAGAAGCTAAATTCCCCACTGTTGTCCATCTCCGTCCTTTCGGTGCCTCACAACTTGTCATGTAGTTCCTCCAAAACTATATAGGATCTGCGCGTTTAGACAGCATAAACTAAGGGATCGGAGTCCAGACTGATTCCAGACACCCCCAAAGGATATGTTAGTCTGTAGACCAGCTAGCTCACAGTGCCACTACAAGCCCCACAACCTCACCAAGGAGCAAATAATTTCTGTAAACTATTAACATGACAACCCTGACTCCTCAGGGATCGTGGAAACAGTACAGTACTCTTCGCTCAGTCACTTGTGCTTACTTGCTCTC
The DNA here is from genome assembly GCA_963921515.1 of Calotriton arnoldi. Taxonomy (NCBI): domain Eukaryota; kingdom Metazoa; phylum Chordata; class Amphibia; order Caudata; family Salamandridae; genus Calotriton; species Calotriton arnoldi. Next base: position 610,135 of record CAWUFW010010290.1, read on the forward strand.
AGAGAGATATATAGAATAAACCATGGGGACGTTTTCCAATAAGTATTTATTGAACCAGCGTCATTCTAGTATAAAATACGTGTGCTGCAACAACCATTAGACAGAAACAGATATATAAGTTTATAAGCACCAACAGAGCAAATAAAAGGTAGAATTCTACCATAGTGCTAAAACAATGGATATATGCAGGCATATGTATACATGACAATAATATAGCATACTCCTACGATGCAACCCCTAACTAGATGTATCTAACTGTACCTAGCATGTATATAGGTGTATAGCCAAGAATCCCCTTGGGAAAGAGCCAACCCCAGTACCTGATGTGAGAGAATGAAGGACACCGTCTTGGTCTCGAGTTGGACACCCCGCAAGGGTTGACAGACCACTGCGTGCTGGAGTGTCTGCATGCAGGGACCTCAGCGTCTCGTGTCAGCATGGAAGCTTCTTCTCCTCTGGTTTACCCAGCAAAGATGTGGTACTTATATACCCAAAAGGTACCCTCAGGGCTTCTACCTAGATGTGTCATGGTACTGTGGGCACGTCGGCCAAAGAAGACGATAGTGGTGACCCTTACACAGAGTTATTATGCAGAAGATGGTAATCCTGCTGTGATACTGAGAATCCTCATGCATAATAAATTAGGCTAGTTTTCGGAGAAAACCACAAGACATTTATGCGGCACCTAACTAGGTAAAAGGTCAGCGCCAGAACCATTATGTAGGACAATGGTAGGATAAATGTAGGTAAAAGATTGTGCAACTACCTAAGACTATATTGGGCAACATTGGGGTTCATAACAGACTCCCTAGCTCCTCTAGAGAACTGGGTAACAAACCTTGTAGACTTTATGTCTGTTACCAAAGCAATTGAGAGTGCTGCCATTGGGAAAGCCCCAGGCCCAGATGGGGTGCCAATTGATTTATTTAAGCATAATGTGGAGGTTTGGGCACCTCTTGTTGCTAACGTATTGAGGGCAGCAGAGAAGGGAGAAGTGATTGATACCAGGAGAGAAGCCATTATAGGGCCCATCTGTAAAAACGGAGATGGAAACTTACCTGCATGATACCACCTAATCTCACTGCTTGACTCCACAGTAAAGAGTTTGGGCCGCGTAATACTAAATAAATTAGAGGACTGGGCAGATGTAAATTCCTTTTTTCACCAACACCATAGGGTTTTCGACCTGGCCTAGGAACTGTGTAACAAACATTAAACCTTATACTCATCACACGTAAATATGTCAAAGCCAGGGGAGGTGCCTTACACTTGGCTTTTATGGACTTCTCCTGTGTGTTCGACTTAGTTGATAGGGACCTGCTGTGGGACTTGATGGCTAAAGAGGGCAAAGAGGCTCCCCTTCTCCCCTTTTAGATCTCTGAAAACGCTTACACTGGGATTCTACAACAAGAGTTCACTTTACATAGAATAGGGACTGCACTGCACCGATTAAAGTTACAAGAGGGGTCAGGCAAGGCTGCATTTTAGCCCCTTTTCTCTTGTTATTTTACATCAACTCTCTGGATGAAGCCCTAAGCGTGTACAGTAAGGATGTCCCCGGAATCGGCTCACAACTAGTCCCGGCACTTCTCTATCCCGATGACGCGGTCCTTTTAGCTTTAACCGCAAATGGTCTTCATAAGCTATTAAATGGACTTTATGATTTTATGACCAACCTTAATATCAAAGTGAACCAACAAAAAATTTTTGTCATGATATGTGGGCTGAAAACACTAAGGGGCCAATTCCGATCTCGGCCGGTAGGGCTCCGAATTGGATTCGGCATAACGGGATCCGATTCGGAGCCCTATTTCCCGACCGATTCGTACGCGCGTCCGGACGAGCGAGTACCATGCGAAATCGCCGACCGACTCGTTCGGGCGTCCCAACCGCTCCGACCGACTCGTTCCCGGGTCTAACCGCACCGACCGACTCGCTCGGACACGACTCGCACCGCGCAATGGAGACGTTCCCCGGCCGGGTAAGTACGATGCGCGCCGCGAGCAGTCCGACCGACACCGCCGTCTGGCTCGAAAGAGCAGTCGGAGCCGTACTTCGGGGTCCGTGTCGGACCCCCTGTACGCGTAGCCACGTGAGTCACACACAGGGGGACCCATGGGTCCCCCTACCTGTGCGTGTACGGCGCGAGTCGCTCGCCGCGTACCCGCTGTAGGGGCGCCCTTGTTCGCCTCGCACCCATTGAGGCAATGGGAGCCCGCGTACGCGTTGTACGACCGGCTCCCATTGACTTCAATGGAAGTCCGACCGACTCGAGTACGATAGCATACGGACGCATCGTACTCGTTCGGTCGGGCTGCACGGGTCCGATTCGGTCGGAAATCTCTCCGGGTCCGGCTCGGTCGGAGAGATTTCCGGCCCGAATCGGAATCGGCCCCTAAATCTAAAAGCTTTTTTATTGAAAAGGTACCCATTTTTAATTACCTTGGGATTTTTCTGGAGGCGAATGGTACATGGGATAAATTAACAGAATGGGGGCGATCTGTGATTCAATTTTTAGATTTACCAAAAGATTGGGCCACAAACCCATTTAGGAGATGACCCAGCTGTATAAAAGTAAATGCCTCTCAGTTGGTGCATATGGAGCTGGAGTCTGAGGCCAGCTGCCCTTGGAAAGTTACAGGTAGCCGAAAATAATTTCCTGCGTAGGCTCTCATCTATCCTAAAAACCACCTCAAGTTTCATTTCCCATCTAGAACTGGGCATGGGCTTCGCCGAAGACCAAATTAACATGGCCCCGTTATTATTGTGACCAAAGGCAGGTGTTAATGGATTGTCTTACTTTAGACAATATGTTTGCCAGCCCATGGCTGACTCATGTCAAAAATACCCTTTATACCCTGGGATTCAGCTATCTATTTGACACACCTGAAAGCATTACCCCAACGCCTAAAGAAATAAGTAAACAGAGTTGTGAATCGCATAGAGAGGAAATGATACTAGGAAGATCACTTGACATGAGCTCAGTTACCAGGTATTTGAAAATTGTCACCACCATAGGCTTGAAACCTTACTTATCCTGGAACATTAGCACAGATTTTACCTGACTAGGTTGAGACTCAATACGATTCACTGTCTAGTAGCCTTCCCTTTAGCCGGTTCGACTCTCTTCCACATCGCCCATGTGATGGTACATCTGCCCAATCCACTGTACATTTTTTCATAATTTTAGAAGGCGTTTTTTATGACCTATACTTATGCACAAGCACTTTATTTCATACAAAGAGGGATTAGTATATCTACAATGCCAGTCTTCACCTGAAAATTGCACTGCTGTCAAGAGCTATAACGTTGCTGCTATTAAGTTGAGGAAAAATATGCATTTTAACTTTCTAGAGGGCAATTTTTTTAAACATTTTTTTTTGTGTGATGATCATTTTTTTAATTCGATTGGGACTGTATATGTTTTAAACTTGCACTTGAACTGTTTTTAATTTGGTGCTTTTATGGCTTTTTTAATTGGCCGAATAATGATTTATGACTTGGCTTGAGTGCAGCAGTGTGGCCGTCGATCTAGAATGGTGCGAACGTCATCTGAAGGTGAGATGAGGGCTGTCTCGGTGCTGTGGTTGCTGAGGAAACGTGAATGCAAGCTGTTCAGGAGTTCGTGGTGTTCAAGGGAGTGACAGAGCTGACGGTTGATGGCCTTTTCTATGACTTTGGCTGGGAAGGGGAGAAGGGAGATGGGTCTGTAGTTGCTGAGGACTTTGGGATCCATGGATGGTTTCTTGAGGAGCAGGTTGACGTCTGCGTGTTTCCAGGCATCTGGGAAAGTGGCTGTGTGACGGTTGTGAGTGCTGTGCTTATCGTGGGTCTCCCTAGGTTGAAGAAGTGGTGGGGATATGGTTGCCTATTACTTAGACTTATCACAGTATAAGGGTAACTCACTTTTTATTCACGGTATTCAAACCCTTCTGCACACTTTTAAAAAAAACAATTTCAGTTGTTTGTTTTTTGAGCATCATATCTACTGAGACCCATGTGCAGAGATAGATCAGTACTGATACAGTTTCTATTTGAACCATTACGTGTGCTCCTTGTATTTATACCTTTTAGTTGAATTCTGAAAATGGGCATACGCCAATTAGTGAACTATAAAACACTTTAACTTTTGTGATTTACTTACACTACCCTTTTGAGAACTATTTCAAATTAATATATACAGTGGGAACAGTAGGACTTATACAGTGTCTTATATGCTGTTGTAAATATATATTGCAATTTGAGCACTGCATCGTCCGCACTATAATCACATTCACACATCATTGTAGATAAATTTTTATAATACGTTTTGACTGAAAACTGTCATTTTTCCTGTGTTTCCTCTTTTTTCTTTTTGATTTACATAAATTCATGAACATTGAAACTGGTTATTATATTGTGGATTCCTCCAAATGATTCTAGATGTCTCCAACTTCAAATGAGTCCCACAGGATAATTGTTTACATAGTATATACTGATTCTGAGTGGGTCAGAGATTTCTGATCCCTGCACAAATCCCTGGCTATATGGAATTTGCCACACCCGGTAATTACCTGGTGTGATAACATTAAATAAAAACTACAATTTGGCAGGTAAAACTGCCAGAATTTAAAAGGGGAAAAGAGTACATGATTTACTATGGCATAGTGATTTTGGTGTTGTAAGCATCAACCGCCTCATCTTTTTCTGGGAATAGGTGCAATTTTTCATATGTGATAAATTCCAATCTCCAAGAACTTGGATTTAACAGGGTGCGATAAATTGAATTTTACCCCCGACCAACTCTTAATTATGGTCTTACGTCTAGAATGACATTTTGGTTCTACACAAATACCACACCATGGATACTACCAATGCAAATACCACTAATACCAAGCATTACCAGCACCACTGCCCGTACCATAACCATCCCCAGCACCACCACCAATTCCACCACCACAAATAACAACTATTGCCACCAATATTACCACAACCAATACTACTAATACAAATGACACCAATTTAAATAGTACCAATATTACCACCATCAATACCACCTGTACTACCACCACCATCAATATCATCACCAGTACCATACCACCAATACCTCACACCATAAATATCACTGATACCTCTATCCTCAATATCCCCTACCAATATCGATACCAATTCCATCACCACCAGTACTTCCTGAAATACCATGAACACCACCTATACAAGCATCACTAATAAGAACACCAATACCACCATTAAGACCACATCACTAACACCACCACTGCGATCAATACGTCAATACAATATCAACTCCAATTCCACACCATCACCAATGCCACACAACCAGTAATACCAGAAGCACTAATAACACACCCCTACTAATGACACACCACAACAAATACCAGTATTACCAATACTAGTACCAACAATACCACAGCGTCAACAATATCACACTAGTAGTACCATTACCGCCAGTATTGCTATTCACCAATATCATCTCCATTATTTACAATATTAAAGCAACCAATGACACCACCACAAATACCAACATAAGAAATGCGACTAAAAACCACCACCACTAAAACCACCATCTTCAATGCCACCACTAATACTACCAAAACCACAATACCAATGACAATCCCAATATTACCACCACAGGCAATAAATAGCACATTACCACCACCACTACTACCACCACAACTGCCACTACCACCACCACTACCAAGCACTGGCAAAGCCAGTAGGTCTGGCTTTAATATGCTATTTCATTGAAATAAGTGACTGCATGCTTGTGTTTTCAAGTATTGCTACATTAAGGCCAAGTCTATAGGCTTTGCCAGTGCTTGTTTATTTTGTTTGAGATAACTCTAGACCGCCTAATTCATACTAGCTGTTTTACCATTTGGATGTCTTACTGAAAATATAATATTGACTGGATTACTGCAGAGTTGAGTTTAGGGAACAGTTGATAGAACACTTCCTATTTTTCTTCGTTTTTCACATACACTGTGAAACTTCACTTTCTGATTACAAAATATATTTGGAAAGTGTGAGACCGGCGGAAGTCATTGATTATGACTTCATTTAGTCAAACGTGGGCGACGGAAAGTGAAATTACCTTTGCCTTCATCTTGCAAGTAAATGTATCTTTTGCCTCTCAAAAAAATATGTCCTATGAGAAATGCACTTCATGTGCGGTGGACTTTCGAGACAGGATTCTTGCCACAAATTCATAACACTGCTTCCGCAGGTTTTGGTCCTCATGGGTGCAGCTTTACGGCTTTCGCTTAATTCACAAATCTCCAGAAGAGCCTGGAAATTAGAGCTAGGTCCAGGTTTACAGGTGTATTCCTAGAAAGGTTTAGTGTATTCCTTTTGAAAATATACAAACGTATATTTCCATATATGATAAAAAACAATTACAAATACCCTTGCTAACTTTTTTCTATTTCTTCTAAAATACCTTCCCCCACGCGTGTGCTTAACTTTCCCTTTCTACCCTGGAAAGGTCAGTTTCCAAAGCCATAAGGCCAAGAGAGGAGCTTTTGCATACCTACAAAATTGAAAGGCAATCCCGTTGAGGAATGGCTACCCCCCACCAGCAAGAGGAGAGGTACTTACACGGAATCCCTTTACGAGTGCATAAACACCGTTTGTGGATGCAAAACAGTGGTTTGCACGTGCATATTAAGCTATTTGGCAGTGTACGTCAAAAGTATAAGCACAAATACCTGTGTACAAGAGGACCCTGAACTGTAACTCCATCTCCTGAGGTATAGCGAAAGAAGAATATTTGTAGTGCACACATTCACTCTTCTCCCCCAAGGGATTACTTGGTGCTATTGTCAGATTCAATTTGGGGTAATTCTCACCCTTCCTAGTCTCACTGTCCTCGTTCCATTTCTTGCCAATCAGACCAAAACACACCACTGTAGTGTCTTGTAAATAAAGAAACGCTGGAACACTTTTGGTTCCCACTGTACACCGAAGGCCAGTGACGTAAGCGTTGGAGGGATGAGTTGAAGACAGGCATAGAATGATGAGCTTTGACTTACACACAGCAGAATAAAGACGTGTACAACTACTCTCCATGTGTGGCTTGGTTACTGGCAAGTACCGGGGCTCGTAGGACGCTACAAATGGCGACAAGCTAGGAGATGTGAAGCCCATACACTGAAAGCGGTCTTCTAGACAGTTTGCTGTGGTCCAACAAACTGCTCGTGTGTGCCACGTGTGCTGCAGTCGAAGTGCAAAATGACCCTGGCCCTGGTGGAGGTTCAGCGCAATGCCAGCCTGTGTAAACACTTTAAGATAAAGAAAGCGGCATTCAAAGTCTACATGTCGGTACTGGGAACTGAAATGGCCGCACACCAAAGCTGCTACATAGGGGCCCAGAGCAACTCCCTAGACCACCCTCAAGCAAGGAGCTCCGATGGAGAGACAGGGCGAGATCCAAGCTCCAAAAGTCATTAAAGCTGACCCTGAAGATAGCACGTCACATGGCGCTAGAGAAGCTCTGTCTGATCGAGTCCCACAAGAAGCGCATGAGAGACCACTACTGCACACTAATGTGTGTATTGCAGCTGCATTCTTAAAACTGCCATCTGCATTTGATACTGCCAAGAAACACAATATTGGCAATAGATGGACTGCACGGATAAAGACTTTTGAAGATTTCAGAGATGCAATAGATGAAAAAGATAATAAAAAGACCATAAAGTATCTGAGGAACATGGCTGGTGAATGAGTAAATGAAGCCATGAGAAGATACCATAAGAAGGTGAAGTGACATATGATCAAATTAAAACAGGTTTGAATGTAAAATTGAATCTAGTGCCAAATGTGGTTTATGAAAGATGCATATTCAGTCAAGAACGCCAAAGCCAAGGTGAAACCATCAATGCGTTTGTTGAGAGACTGGATGTTCTGGTGAAGCACTGCAGCTTCAATGAGTTTAACAATGAGGAAGCTACTCGCCTCAGAGTAAAAGATGTTTCTCTGTTAAATTCCTTTCATCGACGAATGCTGAAGGAAACTCTGAGCGTAGAACATGTCCTCAAGACTGCTCGTGCTGAAGAGTGTGCTGATCTTCAAGTGACTGATATGGAGGCCAGAGATGCACAAAGTGCGTCAGTCATGAACATGAAGAGTAAGCTAAAGTATAAGGCTGAGGGACACAAGGTGATGTCTATACTGAAGAAGAAAATGTGTTACAGATGTGCACTGTCATTTCCACATGAAGGCAAATGTTCTACAATTGGAAAAATATGCATTGGTTGAGGTAAAGCAAATCATTTAATTATGACTTGAAAGGTGAAGAGAAAAGTAAGTGTGTCACAGTGTGAGGACAAATGGACAAGGTTCGTTCGTAGCTACGATGAAACATAAGAAAACCGGTATAAGCACCTATTGATGTACGTCAGAGAACAGCCTCAAGTGCCTATTTTCTGAGTTTTCACACTGCTGCTGATATGGAGCTGATATCAGTAAACTACAACATGAACGCCCATCAAAAGTTAAATGGCATCAGTGTGACGTGGAGTGTACTTGCAATGGCAAAGTCTGTCAACGGCCCATCTTTTAATTGTCAAGAATTCAAGGAGTTTCTAAATCACCTCAATATAAAGCATCAAAAAAGCACTCGTCTTTGGCCCCAGGCCAATGGACTGGTTGAACGGTTCATTGGTACTGTTCAGCATGCTGCGTTGAAGAAGCTCAACCTCAAAGTGGTTTGAACACTACTCTTCAAGCTTACCATTTGACCCCCTCACTCAAAGATAGGGGAAAGTCCTTCAACTCTCATGTTTTGAAGAGGCATGATGACCAAGCTGTACAACGGACCAACCTCAGAACCAAGAATGAAGGAGACATTAATGCTATGGACTTTGGTCTCAAATGGAAAATGAAAATATATGCTGACAGACAATGTCATGCAAGAGACTGGGGGGCAGATTTACAAGGAACTGACGCATCTGCATAGATCCGTCAGTTTCCTTGCACCAGCGTCAAATGTCCTTGCACCGCCATGGATGCGCTTTATTTACAATACAGTGCTCCATGGCGCAAGGATTAACAGATGCGTCAGAAATTCTGACGCATCTGTTGGCCGAAAAGTCACGCATTGCTGGAGCTGTGTAGCAAGCACGACACAACTCCAGCAATGTATTTTGAGGCCTATACTTACTGTACTGCGTCACTCCTTACGCCTGCTTCAAGCAGGCCTAAGGTTTTGACGCAGTGGCGTTCTAAAAGTGGCGCAGTGAAATCTTGTAGATTTCACTGCATCACTTTTACGAGGCCTTCCTGCGTGGGAACGTCCCCCCTGCATACATTATACCTGACGCAGGTATAATGTGAAGCAGGGCTTTACAACGTGACGCATCTCCCTAGATGCGTCACGTTGTAAATAGGCCGCATAGTTTGCGCCGTCGTTGCGTCAAAAAAAGTGACGCTGGCGACCAAGGAGGCGCAAGGGGCTTGTAAATCAGCCCCGTCATCTTTACAAGAGGAGTTCAAGTGCTTGTAAAACAATACAGAAATAGAAAGTCTGATGCTCCTTTTGAGGCAGAACCATTTATCACTAATACCAAAGGACACACGGTGACTTCCCAGCATCCTGGGAAGTCCCTCATGAAAGACTCCTCTCTCTTTCGACATGTGGTCCGTCACTCCCCAAACATCGATGTCAATGTAGGGACTGGGGCCAGACAGACTGTTGATGACTCTATGTCTGCTGATGATTCCACCTCACCTGTGCAGATCACTGACACTTCTACTGCCAGTTCCCGGTGACCCAATCAGGACGTGTGATTGAGGCGCCACAAAGATAATTGAAGAATTATAATTGCCTGTTTATCTATAATCATCTGTGTATTTATTTATGTTTTTATTCATCTATTTAGTTATTTATCCATTTTTAAAAGTTATAACTTTTTATTTAACAAAGCGGTAGATGTAGTGTCTTGTAAATAAAGAAATGCTGAAACTCTTTTGGTTTCCACTGTACACCATAGGCCTGTGACGTAAGCGTTGGAGGGATGAGTTGAAGACTGGCTTAGAATGTTGAGTTCTGACTTACATGCAGCAGAATAAACACATGTGCAACTACTCTTTATGTGTGGCTTTGTTGCCGGCGAGTACCAGGGCTGGTAGGATGCTACAACCACCACTCCAAAAATGATGAGAGGGGTAAAGCACTGTGAATATTCCCCAACCCCAAGGAATTATCAAACTATTTGAAGGTGAATTAAAAAATGAATGTAGCAGCTGCCACCACCAGAGCAATGCAGCTCAGTGACCCCCCCCTCCCCCCAAGGCCAAGCAGTATCTGGCTTTGGAGGTTGTGTACCGATGCAGAAGAGCAGACAAAGACATATGACAGAAAAGAACAGACACTAACAGTGTAAGATACAGGAACAAGACAGAGAACACAAGGCAACCCATGTACAAACAGGTAAAGAAACCAATAATGGATACAGTCACCGGGTTACTACTAGTCTTGTATGCAGGTAAGAGTCAGAACAGGACAGTTGCCACAGGGTCCGGCGTGGAGAGGGGGGATGGGAAAGGGTGGTGGGCCAGGCACTTCCATAATAATCCCTCCCCCTTCAAATGCAACTGGCAGTAGGCATGACTCACAGGTCAAGAGTTACTTTTCAAAATAAAAGGTTAGCTCATATTGCAGCTTCCTTAAAATTGATACAAGGACACAAACACGGAAGCACTAACACTTACATAGGTAGATTGACTTGGAATTGGCAACTCTAAAACACAGACCGGGGTCACAGGCATTAATACTCTGACAATGGAAAAGGGCAGTCACACTGGCAGATTGAAAAGGGAAAAATGGGATACTCATACTAAAATACTGATGCTTGGACACAACACCCCAGGACAGTGTAATGGCATAGGGACACTAACCCAAGGGCACTGACTGCAGGGACTTAACACTTGGGTACTGACCTGTTGTTGATGACATGGTTCACTGACATTTGGATACTGACACAAGGACACTGACAAAGGGGGACAGGCATTGATACTTATACTTGGACAATAATATGAACACTGGGCACCTGAAAACTTCTAATGAGTGCTTCTACAGTTGCACTGCCTGGGAACACAAATACTGGGACATGATGACATTGTCACAGAGACACTGATACTGGGATGCTGATATTTATCGTGAACATTTAGACCATGGGCATAAGAGCAAACAAGACTATGGTCCCAACTAAACAACAATGCTCTTTCATAGCCCTGAGCGCCAAGATGCTGGTCATCTGCAATACTTCCTAATCTGCATCCTTGAGACTGATCCAGCGCTTACAATAAAAATATTTTCTCCTACTATGTTTTTTGGTCATCCAGGGGCAATTATTTCTCTAACACACACACACTATATCCATATGACGGTGGGGCCCATAACACCGCATATACATTCACTTACTCATTTATTTCCCTTGATTTTCCTCCGACATGAAACCTAGGAGAAAAACGATTTGCTGGAAGGAGACGGGATACCTCTTTTATAAAGACACAATAATTCTCATTTGCTTTTAAGGTATTCCGCTCATTGGTCGATGGACCAACTAGTAGGAATCAGTTGATGGTGATTAAGACCAGCTCAATCACAATGAACTCTTTTACCAAATCATTATTAATCATTATGCTAAAGAAAATCACTGAGTCATTTGTTTAAAGAATAATAAAGTTTATATAAAGTTTTGAATGCAGAATATTCGAGATTAATTTATTATTCAGATCATTGCGTTTATCATCATTATAAGAATAATTGTAAATTGCATGACACTTTTATTAGACCAAAAATGAGGTTATCATACTAAAGACTCTATAGATCAACCTATCTATCTCTCGAGGAAATCCTAATAATTCTAATATAAATCTTGTCAATTGCTAGTTCTCCTAAAATGGCATTTCATTCTCAACTGGAAAAGGAAAATAACAGCAGCAGCATCAGCTCGTCAGCATCAGCAACCGCAAACTCTCCCATCTACAGCATCTAACTTCTTCAGCATCTCCCGCAGCATCACGCAGCATTCTAACCCCCTCCCACCAAGAGTAGGTCTTCTTATACCCTAATTCTAGCTTACAGCATAAAATGTTTCTTCTTACATGGCGCGATTCATTCTCATTGGTCCAAAACTCAGGTCCCTATACATTCTAATCAAACTTCCTGGTCTTAACTAGTTCCGTGAGGAATGTCCATGCAAGCATCGTTTCCCACAGTTCATGCACTTGCTCATCCGTTTCGATCAGTCCAAATTGTTTCTTTTTCTGCAACAAATTGTATAATAGAGTTCTTTCTATTGATTCAACCAGGCTTCTCACGCTTCTTGCTGATCATCTTGGCACACATCTGCTCAGAAGGGTCACAGCAGCCTTGACCATACTTTCATCTTAGCCTCTCGGCATCAGCACGTGATCATCCCTTTGCAACAGCCTCTCTCCTCTATCACATGGTCGCATCCGCTCCTGCGCACTCTAGTAACTCGCGGCCATTTTATATTACTGCTCGGCAGGCCTAAGCGCACTTATTTCTAAAGAAAACAAAATGTTATTAAAACAATGAAATATAAATCCTTTCGTTTCCCTCCCGTCTTTCTACGTACCCCAATTAGGTATTACCTAGCAGAAGCAACATATAAAGCTGTCCCTTACTTACGATCGCTTTATTTTGCAACCACACGTTTTATCCAAAGCACAAAATCATACATTTTATTATCATTTCAGTACGCAAAATATTATGTTATATTAGAAACGTAAACAATTATTAGTCCATTACTTTGCACATTAAACTGCGTGTTATCCTTTCCCCAAACATACATTGTTGGTTATTTACTTGAACGAACATGTTTATTATTATTATACGAAAATATTAGGAGGTTAAAATTTTTATATTTACCCTGCTCCATCAACTCCCCCCTTTGGTGATTTTTAACATCACCACACAAAACCCAAGTTATACAATTTTCTCAGACAGCATATATCTTTTATCCATTTGCTGTTGTTAGTTTTATACTTCTGTATCGCTTTCAACTTGTCTTTTTGTTTTCTTGTACAGGTTCTCTTTTATTTCTTCTAACTCTATTTCACCTATTTCTCTCTCTCTCTCTTTGTTTATCATATTTTCTTTTTCTAACTTATTCTGCTTTCTTCGTCTCTTTATACATGTTACTGCAAGCTTCAATACTAATATTATTATTATTATCATGGTTGCTATTATTATAACTTTCCCTATTATTAATCCACTCATTCTTGTTAACCAATTTGTTACAGAAGAAAACCCTTTACCAAGTTTTCCCCAAACACTTTCAACCTCCAGTGGTACTAGTTCTTTGTGCAAATTTGTAATATTTGTTATATACTTCTGTATATTTTCGCTTTTATCAGGAATGTAAGTGCAACAATGTTGGACTTTCAGCATTCCACAGACTCCGCCCTCTTTTGCCAAAAGAATGTCAAGGGCAAGACGATTTTGCATCACCATAGCTCTCATGGCAACCATCTCGGTATTTACCATTAAGAACCCTCCAGCAGTATTTGTAGATAAACGATCTACTACTGTGGATAATTTCCGAATTCTGAATGCATTCAAAGATATTCCCACTGCTGGTATCAATGCACCAAAAATATCACCTACTATTTCTGAAAAACTTTCACTTTTTCTACGTGTAAAGGTATTTATCATTTTGTGTGTTCCTTTTTCTTTTCTATCCACATGAAAATTTTTGGGAAAGACCAGGCCTAAATAACATGATCCATACCAATGGTCCGGCAACCTATAATAAGCCCTATTCCCACAAACGTAATAAATCCCTGGAAATATTGGATCTTTTCCCCCTTTGAATCCCCATCCACCTATAATTTGGTAATTGTCATGGCAATTACTGGAACCCACAAAATAATTGTCATATCTTGTCTTATTTCTTCTAATGCACAACCTTCCCTGTTGGGGCCAATCCAGAGTCATAGCTGCATTTATCTTTTTCTTGTCATGATGGTCTTCCTCAAACGCCCAAAGAGGTGTTTTTGTCTCTTCTATTACTTTTCTTTCAAATTTCACTCTTCTCTCCTCAACCATTTCTAGAAATACTTTTTCTTCTTTCTTTAACTCACAGGTAAGGTTGTACCTAAATATATTATCTAATGTTAAAATCTTATCTTCTAAGAAATATTCACCAAAAATCTTTCCCTCTTTTATCTTATTAAGCTCAGGAACTACAGAAACCTTTGCAAAAATTCTATCTACATCAGTGTAATAATATTCTAATCTGCCTGTTTTATAAAATAAGCTTGCTAATACACTACATGTTATTCCATATGTCAAAGGGAGGTGATGATAAGTCACACCCTCTGCTACAGATGCAGGCAACTGCATACAAACATAACAATCCCTTACATCCATTGTTTCTACGTACTCATACAGTAATTTAGTAAACACATTCTTTGAAAAATCTGTTATTGATTTGTCCTTATGTAATTCTGCACTACTCCTTAAAATAATTGGCTCTTGAGTGTAAGCTCCTTTTTCTTTCTCAGTGTTATTATACTTTTCCATTACAGCTAAACTAATTGGAATAGTTATTGCTAAAACTACCCATACTGTTATTAATAATCCTGTACAAAAACAGCACATTTTGCACCATCTTTGTAAAAACTCACATCTACATTTTCTATTTCTAATATTCTCCATTTTGTACTTGTTTTCTAGAAAATTGTGTCACTACACCTCAGAAATGACTTGCTTGCCACTCTGTACTTTCAGAATTTTGTCTTTGCTTGGTTCTTTCTTTTAATTCTTTTTCAGAATTCTTTCCTTGTCACATCCGGTATTTTGTCAGTTCAGTGTTTTGTCAAATCCGGTAAACTATCTACAGAAACCACTTCAGGTTTGTTGCTTCAGGTTTGTTGCACTTCACTTTCTCCCATCAGGTTTCTTTGTTCTGGGTTTTCGTGAGTGTTCAATTCTTCTTTGTAACTAGTCAGAGCACGATACAACCATTCAGGTGATCTGTACTTCTGATTCACTTTCTTTATTCTTTTTGTTTTCTGCAAGTGTTTACCACCTTGTTTTCCTTGCTCCTTTTGACTTGTTATTTCATTCACTTGTTCAGCACTTTTTCCATCCAATTTTACTATTCTGTATCTTAATTTTCTTACTTCGTTGGGCCAATTGTCTCCTTTTCTTGGCCTTTTTGCTTCACTTCCTTTTTCCTCTCTTTCTGTTTTCCAATTTCTTTTTCTTGTCTCTAGTTTTTCATTTCTCTCTTCTCCACTTTCTTCTGATTCTGTTTCAATCTTTTCTTTATTTCCTCTTATTTTGAAACTAATTATTTCGCTTTCAGCTACTTGTGGTTCTTTTCTTATCTTCCTTCGTTCACCTACTTCTGTCCCTCCTCGAGGTTCTTCCGGTTTTGTGTTAATTTCTCTACCTACTTCTAAATTTCCCTGTTCTTGTGTTTGACTATCTGTCCCTACTGCTCCTCGGGGTTTTTCCGATTTTTCTAACTTTTGGTCTGAAACTCTCCCTTCTTCATCTATTAATATTATCTTCGAAGGAATTTTACCACAACTTGTACTTGGTTGTTCACTGTCACTGTTTTCTGGCTCAGTTTCTTCTCTTATGCTTTCAAAATTCCACTTTGTCTTTGAAATTTCTTCTCCTTCTGACTGTTCTGTATCAGATTCTGAACTAGTATCAGATATTTCCAGATGTCGACTTACAGGTCGATCTTCAAATTCTGGAACTTCAGCTATTTCCTCTATTTCTTCTTCTTCTTCTATCGTTTCACTTGTAGTTGGGTCTTCCAGATGTCGACTTACAGGTCGATCTTCAAGTTCTGGCACCCTGTTTGTCTCCTCTTCTCTTTCTGAGGCTGAACTGTTGTCTAATATTTCCAGATGTCGACTCACAGGTCGATCTTTAGGTTCTGGAACTCTGATGGTGTGGCTGGCATGTACCCAGTGTTTCACTCCTGCACACTTAACTGCGGTGGTCGTCACTAGGATCACTTGTCGTGGTTCATCCCAGCGAGGAACCAAACAATTTCTTCTCCGGTGGACTTTTATTCGAACCCAATCTCCTGGATTCAAGTCGTGAGCTGGTTTTCTTTCAAGAGTGGTCGCATCCGGTCCAACCTGATGAAACACAGAACGCACCACATCAGCCAATCCTTTGCAATAATCCAGTACTAGATCATCAGTTATAGTCAGTAGCTTGTTGACAGGTACTTGTGCTTGTCTCATTGCTCGTCCCATGATTATTTCATGTGGACTGAGTCCAGTCTTCCTTTCCGGAATACTTCTGATTGTCATCAGAACCAATGGCAAAGCATCTGGCCATTTCAGTCCTGCAGCTTGACACATTTTTCCTAACCTGTTCTTGATTGTTCCATTCACTTGCTCTACTATTCCAGAAGCCTCTGGTCTGTATGCACAATGCAGTTTCTGTTTAATACTAAGGGCTTCACAAATCAGTTTAACTAATTCGTTTTGGAAATGTGTTCCTCTATCTGTTTCAATCGTGACTGGAAAACCATACCTCGGAATGAATTCTTGCAGCAAAAGTTTTGCTACTGTGATATTGTCATTCCTTCTTGTTGGATATGCTTCCACCCAACGGGAAAACAAACAGACGACCACTAAAACATACCTCAATCTGCTGCAAGGTGGCATTTCTATGAAATCCATCTGCATTCTGGTGAAAGGACCCCCTTCTCGTCCTATTCTCCCTAGACTCACTACTGTCTTCCTTCCTGGATTTAACTGTTGACAAATCAGACATCTTTGACAAAGACTCTCAGCTATGGCTCTGAATTTTGGATTGTACCATGTTTGTCTAAAAAGTCTGATCATTGAATCTCTCCCAATATGGGCTTGTCCATGGTACATCCGTGCCATGTCAGAAATCATGCTATCAGGCATAACTGGTCTCTCATCCCTGTAAACCCATACACCAGTTTCTTCATGTTTCCTACATCCTGCTTTTAGCCAAGTATCTTTCTCTTCATCTTCTACAGCCTCTTGTAACTGTCTCACCTCATCCCATGTTTCAATTGAGTTAGTAAAAAGCAATGGACAAGAAATATGCTCTCTCTCGCGGCATTTGTTTAAAGAAACCACATTCTCTGCACAGTACTGTGCCATTTCGTCAGCATATTTGTTGCCAACAGTAATGTAGTCTTCCCCATTTTTATGTGCATTGCACTTCACTACAGCGATCTCTTTAGGCAGCTGTATCACCTCAAGCAACTTTTTCACAAAATCTCCATTCCTTATGGGTGTCCCTGCAGACGTCAAGAAACCCCTTTGTGACCAAATCTGACCAAAATCATGCACGACCCCAAAGCCGTACTGGCTGTCAGTCATAATCGTAACCCGTACATTTCTTCCCAACTTACATGCTTGAATCAGAGCTACTAATTCTGCAACTTGGGAGACCGTACACCTTTCAAACAAGATGCTTCCAATACAGTTGCTACTGTGCAAACTGCATATGCTGCACTTAGAACTCCATCACTCGTTCTCAAACATGAGCCATCCACAAACAGAATATAATCTGATTCTTTCAAAGGCTCATCTCGTATATCAGCTCTTGGTTTAGTACAGTATTCGAGCACATTCAGACAATCGTGATCTACTTCATCCATTTCAATCACATTCTCTTCATCTGGCAATGATGTTGAAGGATTTACATTCATACATCTGTCAATGGTCACATTATCTGCACTCAAAATTACCTTTTCATACCTAGTCAGCCGACTATGTGTCATGTATTGTGTTTTTGTTCTTGTTAAAAGAATTTCCACAGAATGGGGAACGTACACTCTCAATGGATACCCCATCACTATGCCTTCACTCTGTTCCAGACTCACACATGTAGCAGCAACTGCTTTCAAACATCCAGGCAACGCTTTTGCTACAGGGTGTAAAACAGCTGAAAAATATGCAATTGGTCTTTTCATAGTTCCATGTCTCTGCACCAAAACTAAAAATGCACATCCATCTCTTTCACTGCAAAACAGCTCAAAATCTTTCTCATAATCAGGCATTCCCAATGCTGGAGCCTCACACAATTTCTTTTTCAGCTCTTTGAATGCTTTCATTTCTTCATCATTCATTTCAAAAGGGTCTTTAACATCCTTCTTTGTCAGTTTCTGCAATGGTTTAGCAATTAGTGAAAAACCGCTTATCCATTGTCGACAATAGCCAACCATTCCCAAAAACATTCTTACCTCTCTTTGTGTCATTGGAGCTCTCATTCCTTGAATCATTTTTATTCTCTCTGTCGTTACCTTTCGTACTCCTTTCTCAATTTTATGCCCTAAATACTGGACTTCTTGTTTACAAAAGTGCAATTTTGAAGGGGACACTTTATGTCCTCTTTTTGCTAAATGATTCAGCAAAGCAATCGTGTCATTAACACAGGCTTCTTTTGTTTTTGATGCCACCAGTAGGTCATCAATATACTGAACCATTACTGACTTTTCTGGCATTTTTAAGTCTTCCAATGATTTCTTTAGAATCTGATTAAAGATTGAGGGACTCTCTGTATACCCCTGAGGAATTCGGCACCATGCCAAAATACGCTCTCCAAACCTAAACGCAAATATTGGCTGGCTATCTGGATGTAATGGAATAGAGAAAAATGCATGACATAAATCAATCACAGTGTACCACTCTGCTTCGCGTGGAATCTGGTATAGAATCACGGCAGGGTTTGGTACTATTGGGCAACAAGGTACAACAATTTTGTTTACCTTTCTTAAATCCTGTACGATTCTATATGTTCCATTTGGCTTTTTCAGTCCCATTATTGGCGAATTACATGGACTGCTCATGATTTCTTTTAGAATCCCTTGTTCAATCATTTTATTTATTACTGGCGTTATTCCTTCAATTATTTCTGGAGTCAATTTATACTGGGGTGTATTTGGGTAACTCGTTCCTTCTTTTACTGAAATTTTTACGGGATCTACTCCTTTCATTAATCCCACATCTTCTCCTGTCAAGTCCCACACTTCTTCTTTTACTGTCCCTTTCAACTCAATTGGGATTTTCTCTGCATCAAATACAGGAAACAAATGATTTACTTCTGGTTCCAAATTTACCATTGTCATTTTGTACAGTACATCCTCATCTGGAGTTTGAAATGCAATTCCGTCTGGAGTACAATAAATTGTGCAGTTCATCTTACACAATAAATCGCGTCCTAAAAGGTTAACGGGACTACAATCACACACCACAAATCGGTGCATTTCACTAAATGGACCAATTCTTACCTTTACTAATCTAGTAAGAGGCATTTCAATTTGCTGATTGGAAACTCCAACCACTTGTATATGTTCACCTGAGAGAGGAAGATTTGGAATTTCCACTGACCTAACAGTAGAACGGGTAGCTCCAGTGTCAACAAGGAATGTTATATTTGCACCATTCACTTCTCCATCCACAAATGGACCTGACTGGTCTACCTCTAGAGTTGCGCCAAGCACGCACTCTCCCTCTCTTTCAGACACCGTCATGAGCTTTCATACGACTCATCCTCACTCTGTCGTAACCAATATTGTGAGATTTCAGCTGCACGTGACAACTGTTTTAGCTGTTCTCCTCCGTATAATCCTGTTTCTGCACTGTACTTCTGTTGATTAGCACTCTTGGGAAGTGGTGGTTGTGGCACTTGACCTTGTTGAGTAACTACCTCACTCTGCACCTGTGAATTTAATGTTTGATTTTCTACATTAGGTTTAGGAGGAAATTTACACTCGTTTCTCCAATGCCCTAGCTTTCCGCAATTGTGGCATGGCCACTTTTTCTTCGCCTCATCTATGCTCATTTGTCCTTTTCCTTTACCTATATTAGGTCGGGATTTAAACTGTCCTGTTTCACTGCTAGTATTATTCAATTGAGCTTCTTGCTTCTCTGCAACTTTCACCTGTGCCCACATGGCTTTTTCTTTCAATTTACGCTGTTTACTCTCAATTTCATCACTGCAATACTTAGCATATCTCAAAACATCATCCACTGTACTATTCTGCCACCCTATCAAATGCTGCTTAATCCTTTCACTTATCTCCGGTGTTAATCGATACACAAACCTACATACAAAATGACTCATGTCCTTCTCACTTAGCGTCTCATAACCACTATACTGTTTGAAAACCAACAACAATCTCTCATAGTACGCATGCACTGATTCTTTGCTTTCCTGTGTTGTTCTGTCTATTTTCACCCAATCTGTTTCTTTTGGTGGAATTTTATTCTTCAAAAAGGTAACTACCTGATCATATTTCCGCATCACTTCTGGACCTGGCGCTCCTGTTTTGGCATCCCTTGGATATTCTACAGTTGGCCAATCAATTGTAATCTTACATTCCGTCCATAAATCAGCAGGCACTACTATGTCAAACAATCCATCTAGATCTATCCACAGCACTTTTGACACCTTAACAAATCTCTCCACTTGTCTGTACCATTCTACTGGTTTCTCTCTCAATTTTGGAAGTCATTTGTAAATGACAGTATATCCTGTCTGGTCCACGGAACATGCACATAACTACCACCTGGTGTTTCTCTCATTGGGTACTCTCTGGTAACTGGTTCCTTATCTGTCATTGCAAAAGCCAAAGATGCTTTATCTGTTGTTTTCTCATTCCTCTTTGTCCATCTATTTCTCCATCTATCTACATCACCCCATTTTCTCAATAAAACAATCAGTTCTTTTATCTGGGTCAGTCTTCCTGATGTGTTCAAATTTTCTATGTCTTTCTCACAAAAATCTACTCTGTACGGTTTCTGCAATGTCCTCACTTTCACAAATTCCACTCCTAGTTCACCTGCAATCTCTTCCAATTTGTCATGTAAATTTCTAGCTCTCCATGTAAGACTCTTACACAAAAACATAATCTCATCATCCTGATAATTCTTTAGTTTTTCCGCTCCAATTGTTCCCAAGATCAACTCTTCCATGTCTATTTTTAACCTAATTACATCTAATGGTTTTTCTTCTGGTTCTTTTGCTTTTAGTGCTTTCATCCATTCATTTAACTCTTCTGGAGTCGGACCTACAGGTGTACTATTTAACTCTATCCAATCACTGGTTCTTTCTGTTGTTCCTGATGCGGACTCTGTCACCATAGGCATTCTTCTAACCTCACTCTCATTTATCGTCAAATTTGTAGGTGGACTTGGTTTACACGTACTCGCCGAGTTGTGTGCATCTTCCTTATTCAGTTCCATCCCTTCTCTTTTTCTTTGCACATGTGAATTCATGGGAATCACCAAAGAATGTTCATTTATTTTCTGATTTTCAAAAATTGGCATTACTGGACCTATCGTTACTGGTACAGTTACAGCTTCCATATTCTTTGTCAATTCTCTTATTTTCTCAGTCAATTCTTTTGTCGTTTTTGCTAGTTCAGTTGCATTGTCACTTTCTGTCTCATCATTTTGTGAAATTTTAAATGTTTCTTGTGACCTATTTATTTCATTTCTTCGTTCGGGTTTTTTATTCC
This sequence comes from Calotriton arnoldi, assembly GCA_963921515.1. NCBI lineage: Eukaryota > Metazoa > Chordata > Amphibia > Caudata > Salamandridae > Calotriton > Calotriton arnoldi. The sequence continues at coordinate 631,641 of CAWUFW010010290.1, forward strand.
TCCCAGTTTCCATTTGCGGTGCATTAGGTGTCACCACTACAGAAGTCTGTTGGTATGGAGGTGGATTTCTGTTTAAAATATCTTCCAGCAATTCGTCATCCGTTTCACTACCACCATACACATACTTTTCTACCACTACATGTTTCTTTTTCTCAGTACACTTTCTCTTTGCTTCTTCCTCAACCGCAAAAGCTGGAAACAAACCTCCTGCCATGTTAGCGTATCTCCAACGCTTTACTCTGTCCTCTTGATTTATTCCCCACAACCTTCCTGGTATAAACTCATGGTTCTTCAATCCTCTGGATCTCTCTCGTTCATACATCTCATCTTCCCATTCCGCTAAAGCTTCAAACTGTGTTGGTCTAGGTCTAGGTTCTAACATTACCATCTTTTCTCGCAAGTTCCGTAATACAGCTACATTAAATGAACCATTTTCAGGAAAAGCCAATGCTCCATCATTCTTTGTGTATTTTGTCCAATTTTCTAACCAAATGCATGTATGATATCCATATTTCAGCATCATATGTGAAGCTGGTGATTTCGACGGAGGAATTATTTGTCCCTCTCTAGTCACTACCTTTTTGTCCTTCTTAAAGAAGTTCTTAACTTTCGACATCCAAGACGTTTTCTCTTTTCCATACTCATAGTACGACATGATTCACAACCTTTCTCTCCTACAACAATCGGCAAAAACAACTCTGTTCCCTATGCATTTATTCCAACCAATGCTAGCGCGACTCACACCAACACTCCAATCACAACGATTTCTGTCTACGGCGCACTGTCCAATCCCAGCGCGGCTTTTGTCTACGTCACTTCGCTCCTGTTCTCATGTGACTAGCGCACTGTCCAATCCCAGCGCGGCTGTTGTCTACGTCACTTCTGCTCTTGACCCCGCCTTTACAAAATTTATCGGCAATTTCTTTTTCAACAATTCTTGTTAGTTACAACATTTTATCCACATTTCCATTGTCTGTTTCACTAAACCGAAAAGATAGCTTCAACCATTCACACAAGAATTCTGTATTTTCCAGTAGGCAGCGCTTACCTCTACCCTACCACAGAACTTTCAGTTACGTCGATAAAGTAGCACTTCCCTCTACCTTACCCTTCTTTCAAGCAAACGATAAACCCGTTTCTCTGGGGATAAAACACATGTGGAGACTATACTGCTCCTGAGAATTAAGGCCAGAGTTTCACAAGAAAACCGATCACTATTTCACTTACACACCTTTTATACGCAAAATGTCCCTAAATAACACAACCTGTGTTATTACCAAATTGAACTCAGACAGTGTAAAATTCCATGCGACTTCTCTTGCCACACGTGTTCCACTTCCTACTTCCCGGAAGCGTGAAAACTTACATATAACATAACGCGACTCAACAAAAAGTGTTAGACATAAAACTTATCAATAATCTATAATCAAAAATCAATAATCACCAAACTAATCTATAGTAACCATAACTCTGCTACCAAGAAATCTGATCCAGCGCTTACAATAAAAATATTTTCTCCTACTATGTTTTTGGGTCATCCAGGGGCAATTATTTCTCTAACACACACACACTATATCCATATGACGGTGGGGCCCATAACACCGCATATACATTCACTTACTCATTTATTTCCCTGGATTTTCCTCCGACATGAAACCTAGGAGAAAAACGATTTGCTGGAAGGAGACGGGATACCTCTTTTATAAAGACACAATAATTCTCATTTGCTTTTAAGGTATTCCGCTCATTGGTCGATGGACCAACTAGTAGGAATCAGTTGATGGTGATTAAGACCAGCTCAATCACAATGAACTCTTTTACCAAATCATTATTAATCATTATGCTAAAGAAAATCACTGAGTCATTTGTTTAAAGAATAATAAAGTTTATATAAAGTTTTGAATGCAGAAAATTCGAGATTAATTTATTATTCAGATCATTGCGTTTATCATCATTATAAGAATAATTGTAAATTGCATGACACTTTTATTAGACCAAAAATGAGGTTATCATACTAAAGACTCTATAGATCAACCTATCTATCTCTCGAGGAAATCCTAATAATTCTAATATAAATCTTGTCAATTGCTAGTTCTCCTAAAGCGGCATTTCATACTCAACTGGAAAAGGAAAATAACAGCAGCAGCATCAGCTCGTCAGCATCAGCAACCGCAAACTCTCCCATCTACAGCATCTAACTTCTTCAGCATCTCCCGCAGCATCACGCAGCATTCTAACCCCCTCCCACCAAGAGTAGGTCTTCTTATACCCTAATTCTAGCTTACAGCATAAAATGTTTCTTCTTACATGGCGCGATTCATTCTCATTGGTCCAAAACTCAGGTCCCTATACATTCTAATCAAACTTCCTGGTCTTAACTAGTTCCGTGAGGAATGTCCATGCAAGCATCGTTTCCCACAGTTCATGCACTTGCTCATCCGTTTCGATCAGTCCAAATTGTTTCTTTTTCTGCAACAAATTGTATAATAGAGTTCTTTCTATTGATTCAACCAGGCTTCTCACGCTTCTTGCTGATCATCTTGGCACACATCTGCTCAGAAGGGTCACAGCAGCCTTGACCATACTTTCATCTTAGCCTCTCGGCATCAGCACGTGATCATCCCTTTGCAACAGCCTCTCTCCTCTATCACATGGTCGCATCCGCTCCTGCGCACTCTAGTAACTCGCGGCCATTTTATATTACTGCTCGGCAGGCCTAAGCGCACTTATTTCTAAAGAAAACAAAATGTTATTAAAACAATGAAATATAAACCCTTTTGTTTCCCTCCCGCCTTTCTACGTACCCCAATTAGGTATTACCTAGCAGAAGCAACATATAAAGCTGTCCCTTACTTACCATCGCTTTATTTTGCAACCACACGTTTTATCCAAAGCACAAAATCATGCATTTTATTATCATTTCAGTACGCAAAATATTATGTTATATTAGAAACGTAAACAATTATTAGTCCATTACTTTGCACATTAAACTGCGTGTTATCCTTTCCCCAAACATACATTGTTGGTTATTTACTTGAACGAACATGTTTATTATTATTATACGAAAATATTAGGTTAAAATTTTTATATTTACCCTGCTCTATCAAGACAATAGGCCAACCTATCAGCAGCCAAACACAATAGGCCCTATTCACAAAGTACATTGTGTATTACTTTTAGTAGTAGCACATTTGTACTAGTAACGTACTACAAAATGCTATTTATATATCATATGTCACCGCCTCTCATAACCTTTCTGTGCAGAGATCTCCCCTTGACTGCAGAGATCTCTGCACACGTTTTAGTAGCAAATGTGTGAGGGATAGAGAGGGGCTGGAAAATGAAGAAAATCTACTACTAATTAGGGGGAGTAAGGATTTAGGGAGAATTAGGGAGGGGTTTTGGGAGAGACAAACACAGACCCACATAACATTAAGCCCACTGCTATTCACAAATTGCCCTTCTCTAGCGACTATAGCCAAAAAGGACCCAAAAGTGTCACAAATGTACTCCAGCTCAGAGATGGAGTAAGTCCAGAACCACACGTGGCCAACCACTGGTACTGCAATGCCCTCCCATAGAAAATAGCGCTGCTAGGGTCTTAAATTAAAACTCCATAGTAACTAATGTTAAAATTAATTCAGTTATCTACACGATTTAGAAATATAAGTACATTTGATTTATTGTCAAACATTGTCTATAAATAAAACATAATTATTGTTTCATTTTAAGATATTGCATTAACCTATTTGAAATTTAAAAAAATGAATGTAGCATGTACATTTATTAAAATATTTGAATTACTGTTAATTTATAGATTACTTTGAATAATTTTTAAAATCATCATTTTTTTAAACTTTTGGTGGGAATGAATTTTAAGCTTAAACTTCAGAAAACTGTTGATATTTTTAACATATGCAAAAAGCACATTTTTAATTTAACATTACGTTATTAATGCTGTAACATGTTTTATATCGTTCTGAAAATTTTATGAAATTAATTATTAGTGGTATTTAAAAGGAAAAATATATTTAAAAAAAAAAATTTAATAAACATTTATAATTTTCTTTGAACTATAGCTGTCCCCCAAATATGTGGAATACCGAATACAGTCGTAAAGGTATTACTGAGTAGTAATTTTACAGTCATATTTGATGTTTTTTTATGCTCAACCCCTGTTTCAGGGTTGGGAACATGTAAGTCTAAACTTTTCAGTTACTTTACACTCGTAAATGGTGCCAAAAGTAGTAAAATTACTCAAAAGTGTAACAGTAAATTTACGTGTAGTAAATCTACACATCTAGATTTACTTTGTGAATATGCCCCAAAGACTCCTTAGCCCTGCCCAAAATAACCATAACCATGCCACAGCCAATGTAAGTTCCCGGAAAGATTTTACACATGCTTTTCCACACGGAGCAGGCAAGGAGAAGAAACTGCCAGCTCCTGCGCCGGCAAGGACAGTTCAGGTTGTGTGGGGACCTGGCCCAGGTGCATGGAGTTGGCTCACCTGCGAGACCCCAATGAATTAGAGGATTGGGATGTCCAGGTGGGATCGGTCAGCCCCCCTTAAAAAAAATAAAAACTGAAGAAAAAGACCTGAGGTCCTCAGCCGCACAAGAACAAGGAAGTGGCTGGGCCACTAATTAAATAGTCACTGCTCCTCTGCAGGAGCATACCATGATGTCCCGGTAGCAGCCATTTGAGTATGTTTTCTCCCCTTGTAGTGGCCCCAAGAGGACAGGGCACCACCAACACTATCAAGAAGGTGCCTAGGGACTGCAGGAGCGCAGCAGTCCCCTTCCTTTACCTTTTTAAACCGCCCCCACCATTTTCACAATTATTACAAACCTGTTGCTCATTGGCTTGGAATGTAGCGCCCTCTAGGGGGTAGATCTATGGATGCATTTTATGTAGCCTGAAGGTGCATAAAAAAAGACACAGACGTGCTGTTCATTTCACACTTTAATGATAATATAATGCTGACTGTGATTTTTGATAAATGTTGAAATGCTTTAATGATTATGATCGTATTGAAACATGGTTATTGATTATGGTGACATAATGGTGGTTTTTAATTTGTGGATTATTTGACTTCTAATATGGTGAACCTTTGACAAAGCCAATTGTCCTGCCTTATATTAATGTGGTGAACTTTGACAAAGCCAGTAGGCGTGCCTTAAATGTTGTCACGCTGACCCCTTGACAAAGCTAATACGCTTGCTTTATTTAAAATTATACCTCCCTTATATTGTGATGTTCTATCTGGTATAGGTGGGGGTCTGTGATTTTGGGGTTCATGACCCTTTAGTTGTCAAATGTAATTTCATAGTGTTACCAGGGTATTTTAAACTGCTTGATGTATGTATTTGTAAATTAATGTAGTGTGTGTGTAATAAATGTCTTTTCCTTCTCTACAGAAAAAGGACTTACTGAACAATAATTTATTGGGTGTCCCAGTGAATGGTGATTACTATATCATACTACCTCCCCTGAGTAGGCCTTGACTGCTCTGCTTTGTACCCTGAGAGAGTCAAGCATTACAATGGAGTGCTTGGTTCCCTGTACAGGGAAATTGTGGACCTAATACTTGCAGAGGCCTTACATCCTGCACAACTAGTAACCCACTTTCTTACAATATCTTTGTGTTGGACTTGGCCCTTTTTGCAGGGTCATCCCTGAACTTTTTGCCTTCCTCCTAGCCTTTTTTCTGACAGGGTGTTGGTGGTTTTAGGACTCTGGGCACTTTAGCACTGCTGTCCAGTGTAAAGTGCGTGTGCTCTCTGTGGTAAACATGGTAAGGCTGGTCTACACCTGTTTGGCGTATTTAATTTCACTGCCACTCTCTTGTACAGTAGCATCTCAGATACCCAGGGCCAGTAAATTAAATGCTACTGGTGGGCTTGCAGCGCTGATTGCGCCACCCACCAAAGTAGCCTTTCAAACCTGTCTCAGGCCTCTGCCACTGCAGGGCCTGTGCGCGCAGTGTTACTGCCACTGTGACGTGACACCTAAAGTGTGTGCCACGTCTGTGACCCCCCTTTTACTGCATGCCAGTCACCCCTAAGGTAGGCCCTAGCTAGCCCTATGGGCAGGGTGCATTGTAGGTAAAAGGCAGGACATGTACCTTAAGTGTGTGACATGTCCTGGTAGTGACAAACAGCTATTTTGGTTTCTCACTGCTGTGAGGCTGCCCTCTCATAGGAATGCATTGGGGATTCCCTGATAAGTGTTTCAGTGGTAATTCCTGCTATGAGAGGGGCAGCGTGGTCAAGTTTGATATGTTTGGAATAGTAATTATAAATGCTGCGCAATGGTGTGCCCAGATTTATTATCACTATTTTAAGAAATGCCACTTTTAGAAGTTGGCATTTCTGTGTGCTATATGTCTGCCTGCCTGATGTGTATTGCATGTCTGGCTCTGGAGTGACAGGGGCTGGTGAGGTGTGTGTGGCTCCAGTGTGGGCAAGGTGAGTCAGCGCTAGGCTGAATAGGAGATCTGCATTTGGAGTAGTGGGAGGAGTAGTCCCCTGACCCTGAACAGGTCTGTGCCTGCCTGGGTGAATGCTGGCTCCGCCCCCTGTGGTGTGTCTGATGACCGAGCCCCCACCTGACAAAGGGGAAGAGGAGTACGGTAAACAGAGTGCTCCATTACCCCCCAGAACCAGTTGAGACTGGTTCCCCCCAAGCCCTGTGCCAGGGTAGAACAAAGAAGAAATGCTGTATAAATATTGGAGCTGTGACCCCATGTGTGTTGTGCTTCCTTGTGATTTGGGACTTGCTGCTGCTGGGCCCCAGGAGGAACCGGATCCACAATAAATATTCCCCTTATACTCTAACCGTGTAGTTCGGTTATTAGAATACAAACAGATACTGATTAATCAATGGTGGAATGTCCTTAAATGAAGCTGATGATATTACACCCCTCTAAAATGGCGAAGGAGGCAACTCCTTTTGTTTTATATTCCCTCACACACCCTAGTGGTGTCATGCTTCATCATCGGGACACCCCGACGCCTATAATTCGGGGTGGGCTCGACCGTATTGTAGGGAGCTCTTAAAGAAATGTTTGGCCAGGGGGTTAAAGATTAAAAATCCACTGGCAGATCCCGGTTTCCCTTTATTTTTGGATCTGTCAAGGATATTAAAATAAAGAAGAATAAGGTCATTGGGATATTATGGTCCTAAGACCCTAAAGCCAACATGTTTCAGTCCAATTCAAGCCCAAAATATGGTGCAGGACTTTCTTCAGGGCGATAACGTTGTCCCCCCTGGAAGGGTAGTAATAAGGAAGCTCCCTATACTAATTTTATTAAAGGGCAGAAAGCTGCTCCTTTGTTTGTCACAATCTTGGGTATTTTTAGATCGCTCAATCTGTAAAAAGACAAAGATAACGACAAAACAAACAACACACCATTGTTATAGGCATGTATACAGTATCTGAAATCACAAGTAGTGAAGATTGACGTCACCCTCTGTACCAATTATGCCCGAGGGTGATAAAGCACAGCAACAAGCATGCTAATACAGTATGCGTAACGTATGCTCATTCGTAGGTCTATATCACACTCTAGAATGTGCGCATAATTGTGGTGTAGCGGCTAATAGTCGCATACTAACAATCTCCAAACCAATTTGCGTGCATTGAATGTTTGTGAAAAAACGAATCATACACTCTCATTCATACCGCTATTAAAATTGCCGTAAAAATACATACAGGACACATAAAATACCGAGTCTTACCCCATATAGGGAGAGGTTAAACTCCTCGTGGGACCTCCCTTAGAAATGGGGTAGCCCTGTAGTCAGACACTGGTGCCGTGAAAATGGATCGAAAAATACACGGTCAGAATTATCCAAACGATGTGATTAAAGGTAGGAGACAAAATGAAACAAACAAAAAACAAAAAACATGCGTCAGTAAATGCGGAAGACGGAACCTCCATGTTGGAGATGCATGCACTCATACCTGTTTCCGGCGTTTTTTCATTCATTTTACTCACGTCATCAAGGGTCCTGCCCCGTAGTGTGACCTGTTTGGTGTGGGTCCCAGCGGCTTGTGGCAACCGGGAGCCTACACTAGCTGTTTCTTAAAGGAACGCTCCGATGGCCGCGCCTACTTCCGCAGTCAGGTTCTATCCTGACCACCCCATGGACTCTGGGAAATGTAGTTTACAAATACCCCGAGTGAAGCTACTGAAGCAGCCACTTCAGCACACTCGTACGGAAAACCCGATGTTTTTACAACTATTTTATAAAATTCTATATATTAGTACAGGACCACGGTGAGGTTAATATTCACACTGTTTGCGAAACAAGGAGTCCCAAACCAATCGCTAATGCAAGGGCGCGTGAAATAAACGTCATGTCCACCATATAAACTTTGGGATTCTCGCGTTGTGCGTGCGTCATAAACACGTGTGCCCTGCAAATTGGGGGAACAGTAGTTCCCTCGTTATACAGATGTATAAACAATCATATGATAGTGTTGTCGCGCATCAGCGTTACACTATAGTTTTTCTTATAGAAATTTTAATCCCTTGTTAAACAATAACTAGTGTGAATTAAACGCTTGTGATGCCGGTTAGTTGATGTAAATATAGTGAAATAATTATTCTCAGCGAATTTACCATACTGAAAATTCAATAATTAAGTTAAGAAACCTAAGTTAAAAAACCTAATGCTCAGTAGGGTGTGTCAGTATAGTGTCATAGATAGGGAATTACAATCCATACTAATGCTAAGTAAGTGTCAGATTCAGTTTCAGTACAACATTTTTTGATTCATCTGGTCTTATTAAGTTGGTGCCAGGGAATAGAATCATTCAACCCGTGGATGTGTGTTTTTAATCGATGCACCCAACGTTGCTCCCTCTCCAAAAGTCTTCTGGTTACATCGCCTTCTCCTGTGACTTTTTCAATTATTGTCCACCACAAATCCTTGTCAGAGTGTTTTATCTCCACATAATGGGATGTTAATCTTGTTGCTGTGATCGACCTTCTGATGGTGCTTCTATGTTCGCTTATGCGCACCTTTATTTTTCTCCCTGTCATGCCGATGTACATTAGTTGGCATGGGCATTTAATCATGTATATAACCTTATCACTGTTACAATTAGTATGGGTCCGCTGTTCCCATGCGTAATGCATGCCCAAGTCAATTTCCTTTGTATGTTTCGTGAACTCACATACAACACATGACCCACATGGATAGTGTCCAGTGACCGGAGGTTGATCCCAGAGAGTCAATTGGTGAATTGTTTTTGATCTCTTCAGGTCTGTGTGTATCAAGGAGTCTCTAAGGCTTTTGTTTCTTCGAAATGAAAACATAGGTTTTTCATATTTAAGTTTGTTAGATGTAAGGATTTCCCACTTTTTGTTGATGATTTTTTTAATATCGTTGGATGATGCATTGTATGTTGTAACACAAATAATTGTATCTTTCACCTCCTTTGAGTTTGTATCCAGTAACGCATCCCTCGGGGTATTGCGAGATCTTTTCATTGCTTTCTCAATAATTCTTTTGGGATATGCTCTTTGTTCTAATTTCTTCGACAATATTTCAGCTTCCATCTTATAATCTTGAAGATCCTGGCAGTTCCTGCGAATGCGCAGGAATTGGCCTATGGGTAGATTTTCCCTGAGAGAGCGTGGATGTGCGCTTTCAAAGTGTAACAGACTGTTTTTGTCCGTTGGTTTTGTATACAAAGAACTGACCAGGCTGTTGTTACTAGCCCGGATCTTTACATCCAAAAACGAGACCTCCTCATGGTTGTAGGTCATGGTGAACTTTAAATGTGGATTCAGTTGGTTCAGCCATTTATGGAAATTAGCCAAAGTTGTTAAATTGCCATTCCATATCATCAGGACGTCATCGATGTATCGCCACCACTTACTGATGTTATTAGAGTAAGGGTTAGTGGGCCAAATATGTTGTTCTTCCATTTGGCCCACATACAGACACGCTATGCTAGGCGCAAAGGTGCTGCCCATTGAAGTGCCATGGACCTGGAGATATAGCTGTTCTTCGAACTTAAAGAAATTCTCCATGAGTGCTATGCGCATCAGTGTAATAACCCAATCTACGGGGGCATCCCAGGTCCAATTTTCTTGTTTCAGGAGGTTCTCAATAACCCGGATACTCTCCTCTTGTGGGATGCTCGTATAGAGCGCTTCAACATCTAAACACACCATTATATTATGCCTGGGATCATAATCAATGTCTGATATTAGGTTGAGAAGATGTTTTGTATCCTGAACATATGACCTGATGCGTGTGACTAATGGGCGTAGAAACCAATCGGTAAATTTAGAAAGAGGTTCTAGAAGTGACCCTAACCCAGACACGATGGGTCTACCGGGAGGAGGTATTTTTCCTTTGTGTATTTTAGGTATCGTGTAAAATATGGGTATTCTTGGGTCGTCAGGATTGAGGAATTCATGTTCTTTCTTAGTAATCCAGTCTCGTTCCAGGGCATCAGCGGTCAGTGTATTTATGGTTTTCTTTAACCGTGTGGTGGGATCCTTGTTGATTTTCTTGTAGTATTTTATATCTGCCAGGAGGTTCATACAGGCGGTTCTATAAGCCGTAGTGCTCTGAATGACAGTAGCCCCACCTTTATCCGCTGGTTTTATAACAATGTCAGTTCTTGTACCCAGGGTTTTCAATGCGTCTCTTTCTTTTTTGTTCAGGAGGAACCACCACGAGGAACTGCCTCCCTGCTGGAGGGCCCTGTGTGCTGGCCTGCCTGGGCCCAGCTCTGCCTTGCTGGAAATTCCTGGCTCTAGCACCTCGTGGGCGCTATATCCTCCTCCCAGCTGCTCCAGGAGGAGAGGAGCGCTGGTGTCCTAAAAGCGCGGTGCTGTGAGGTCTTCAGGGGGAATCCCGGCGTGGGGACTCCCCCGTGCTGCTGGGAAGTGCAGCGGGAGCCTACCCCGCATTGAAGTGCAGCGGGAGCCTACCCCGTGTTGAAGTGCAGCGGGAGCCTACCCCGCATTGAGGGGGAGCGGGAGACCACCCTGCCTTGGGGTGGTCTCCGGAGAAGCGGGAGCCTACCCCACATTTTTGTGGTGCTAGAGAAGAGCCACGGGCCGTTGCGGCCGCCGCCGAAGGTCAGGCAGGGATTGCCTGGATGTGGGCCGGCCGGCCGGCAGTGGAGACGGAGCCTCGTGGGCTCTTCCTGCCTCCCAGAGGAAGTCAGGCAACACGGTGCCTGATGTGAGGCGGGGCTCCCGTACCGGTGAGGGAAGCCCCGCGTGCCACCAAAGAGTCGGGAGCCTTGCGGGCTCCATTTCCGACTCAAGAAGAGAGAGAGGCAAGTCCCCGTGGGGAGACCGGAGCAGATCCAGAGAGGTCCTGTGAGCGGGGCCTGCAGGGCACATCGTGGTGCCTAAACGCCGGCCTGAGGAGAAGCCCGGAGGTGTCTACAAGGAGCCCCGGTGAGTGGGGGCTGAACGGAGAGCATTGTTGGTGCCAAAGCTAAACTTCACAGCTGCACCACAAAAGCGCGGGCAGCTGCACCGTGGGGCAACTTTGTTGGAGGAGTCCCAGAGTGGGGCTCCAGAGGCACGGTAGTGCCAGTGCTTGTTTCTGTGCCACAGCTGCACCGCGAGAGCGCGGGCAGCTGCAACGTGGGGCCATTTCTTTTCTTGATGAGGAAGGGGTGAGACACACCCCCATGCCCCAGGGCATGGTGCACATTGTCTCTGCTGCGTTGGCAGCCAAAGGGTCAGTGGAAGGCCCCAGTTAGAGCCCTGACCTTAGAGGACAAAGGGCATTTGAGCCCCACAGAAGGCCAGTTGGCCTGGGGTCATTTTGGTGATATTAGTAGAGCGCAAGGCTCTACAAAACTGCATAATGTGTTTATGCCTAATATGATTGTTGTTAAATGCGATTTATGCACCATGTGTTGATGCCTAATGTTATGCTATGATGTTTATGCATAATGTGTTTCCAGAGTACAGTATTTTACCAGTAGTTACTGGTGGTGTTATTTTTACTACTTGTGCTTTGTGATGGTTCTGACAGTGGCCCGATTGGCCCTGTCCTGTATATAATTCCCTGTAAATTATTACCTGGTGCCAGTTGGCACAGTGTATATGTGTGATTATGATTCTAATGTGTTTTGGATAATACAAAGGCTATTTTTTATATAACCTTATGTGGAGTTTCTTTTGTAGTGTGCCTAGTGTGTCGCTGCTGCTGTGTGTGTGTGTTGCGCAAACGCTTTACACATTTCCTCTGGGATAAGCCTGACTGCTCATGCCAAGCTACCAAGGGGGTGAGCAGGGGTTATCTTCAGCGTGTAACTCCCTTGCCCTGACTAGAGTGGTGGTTTCTGCCTGACTTAGGCGCAAGCCCTAGCCAACCAGAAATCCCATTTCTAACACTTTGTATGTACCATGTCTGTGTACTCAAAACCGTGGCTTGGAGCTGCATTTAAACCTCATTCAAATTATTAGTGGTGCTTGTTATTAAAATGTGCATAGAAATGCATAATTTGACATATATTTCCCCATAGGTGCCTTGATGGAGAATACAAAAATCCATTTATAATGGTATCTATAAACTCTAAACAACAGATATAAGGCCTACCTAGTAAAACACACATGATTGAATCTGTTAGGATGCTGGCCTAGTCCTAGAAAATTAATAAAGCATTTAGAAGTACCAAAACACTTTAAAAATTGAAAACGCAACACATTAAATATCTCACTCCAATTTATAACAATATAGAATATGCTAATGGAAAAAAGCACCAAGATGACAAAATTCCAATAAGAAGAACTAGAGATATGAATTTTTTAAGTTTTAAATAAAAATAGCACCAAAAAGTGCAAAGCTCCAACTGCAGACATCTGATTGCTCTAGACTGCGACAAGTGTAAGGTTGAAGGCTGACCGCGATGGAGTGCGGGTCAGATACACAGGTCGGAGTGGTCACGGTCAGAAATTTATGTTCACATTTAGAAAATTTCCAAGAAGGTAGAGTTCTCAGCGAGGCAAGGCTGCAAGCTGGATCTGAAAATGGGCTTGATGAAGGTTGGGAAACGTCTGGAGTTCGAGCTCAGTAGGTTGTTGTAGTCAATTGGTGCTGTTTAGCGTTGGGCCCAGTGCAGATTTCAACCTTTGGACTTTTTTGCAGGTAGGATTCCTTAATCAGGGACAGGCTGCAGGCTGTGGCCAAAGAGGGTTCAACGTCATCAGATGCCGGTCGGCATCAGGTCAGGTGAAACAGATTTGCTACTGCAGAGAAGAATGTAGCAGTAGGTGCAGCTACATCTGCCAGTGACAGGGTAGGCATCCTTTGAAGTTATGCAAGGGGATGGACACATACCCCAGGCCATCCTGTCAAGCGAAGGTCAACCTTTCTCTTCACCCAAGAACTTTTGCCTCAGCTCTGGGAGCCAAGTCACACCTCATCAATGAGATATTCAGCTCCTGGGTGACTGTTGGAAGCTCAGACAAATGGGATATGGAGGCTTTCAGTAGGTTAAAGATGACTTTTTAAAAGTATCCATTGTAAAATATTTGTTACAAATCAGATGTTAGAAATACATTGAATTTTTAATAAATATTTTAAAGAAGGAGATTTAATTCTGGTTCTTAGGCAGAAATAACATTGTTAACTTTAATAATGTATCCAAATACTTTCTTATGGAACAGCTAACCCAGCTACAGTGAAAATAGGTTTTTGGGCATTGTCACTATGAGGACATGTTAAACATTAAGGGCCATCTTTACAAGGAAGTAACGCAGCATGGTGCCACAAGCCATTTGCCTGCGCTGCCTTACTTCCAAAGTAAACAACAATATGACGTATCCCTGAGCTCTGCGCTGGCACGCAATTGGCTGTCATGCGCCAATGCAGGCACCCTTGCACCATGATGCAAGGGTGCCCGCATTGCGGGGATGATTGTTTTTGTGCAGGAAGGTAGTCCTTCCTGAACAAAATGAATCACGAGAGGTGCTTTCCTCCTTCTATGCATGCTGCAGAATGCAGCACGCATAGAAAGAGGAAAAAACAAGGAGAAAAAAAGTATTTCTCCTCGGTGCGCCTCCTTACACCTCCACTAGGGTGGCGTAGGATTGTGACGCATTCCCAGGTTTACCAAACGCTGTAAATGTGAGAATGCAGCAGAATCCATAGGTGTTACGTGGGGACACCCACAGCAACACCCATGGAACGCCCCTTTCACGCAAAGTGCTGAGTGAAAAGGGGCCGTATTTACAAGGACACAAAAAGCCACGCAGGGTGGCTTTACGTGTCCTTGTAAACATGGAGCACCACCCTGCGCCGCCGGTGCATCACAAAAAGAGACGCACCGGTGGTACAAGGGGCTTGTAAATATGCCCCTAAATTCATACATGTCCTACATTTAAATATCATGCACCCTGCCTTATGGGCATTTAAGGTCTACTTAAAATATTTACTATTAATATTTAAAAAGAGGGTTTAGGCCTCTCAAAAGGAGTTATTGTGACAAGCTTACTGGTGGCAGGCTTGTAGTCAGGTCTTGCATTGTCACATTAGTAGTGGCACAAAATGTGCTGCAGTCCACTAGGGACATTTAACATACAATCCCTGGGTAAGCTTTGTACCATAAACTTATAGGTATGTTAAATATAGCAATTAGAAATGTACCCAGTTTCAAAATGTTTTCAGGGTCAGAGTCCCAGTGTGTAGAGTAAAAAAGTACAACAGATCCATCCATAAAAACGGGAGTGGTCATGCAAAAAGAGGCTTTTTCTTACACCAAATGCTTCATATTTTCAAACTCAACTGTAGTTCATTTTATGGAATAGATAAACACACTGTTTAGAGGTGATTTTTCAACTGGTAGATGATATGCTCTTTAATTTTTATGTCTCACCATTTATATAAGATATAATTACTTATTCTATTCAGTTTTCAGCAATTTCACTGCCCACAATGGCTTACAAAACATGACTCACATTTCCTGAAAAATTTCAAATGTTGCTTTCACACTGTGCATAGTAGCATTATTTAATACTACTTATCAGTAATGGCTGTTAAGGTAGAATACTTTAAAGATACTGCCAAATTTAAAATCTCACTATACCATGCTTCTTAAAGAAAAAAAAAAAAAGATGCTACAGGGGGATCACATCCCTGTCCACCATGAGACCCCTTTTATGCCTTAATCATTCTTTGGGAAGCTCTCCAAAACATCTAAGCTGGGCTACGGGCCTGTCTCAGAACTTCTCACAGTAATAGGAGTAGTCAACTTATGTTCAGGTTACTCTTACAGAAAGTCACCCTAAGAACCCTATGGAAAGAAAGCAGCAGACGTGATTCTGTATCTGACTCTTGGGACACTAACAAGTACTCTACTTATATGCATGTTGCAAAGCACTATTGGTCTAGCTGAAGGCACAGTGGAAATTCATATGAAAATAGCAGTATCAAAGAGTCACAGTTAAGGCATTTAAGACTACATGTAAAACAAGACAAAGGGTGGGGAAGAAATTGCCTTCTGGAACCAAGGAGCCAACCCCCATACAAAAGTAATACACCTATTCATAGGTGAGGACAAAGTGGTATACTTACCCGATACAAATAGCCCAAAAGGTGCCCCTTGTCCCCCCTGCTTTTTGTCCTCATGGTGGAGTCCCTGGCCATCCGCCTTCAACAGGACCTATCTATAGTGGGCATTCCCTGTGGGGGTCAGCAACACAAGGCTCTTCTTTTTGTTGATGACCTGTTGCTGGCACTAACGGAGCCGGTGACTTCTCTCCCCACTGTGGTCCAGTGCCTGACTGTGTTTGAAGTGATCTCGGGTTACAAAATTAATGATGAAATCCTGCATACTTAATCTGACTATCCCGCCGGCCCAGGTCCTGAGCCTGGTGGAGCTCACCCCCTTCCAGTGGGCCTCATGCTCCCTCTTGGTATCACCATTACTCCCTCTTTATAAACCAGGTCCTCAGCCAACTGGACACCGCTTCGCAAGGTCATATTGGAAGATCTGCAGAGATCTCCTGGTTGGGGCGTATTAAAGTGGTGAAGATGAATATGCTTCCACGTTTGCTGTATTTATTCCAGTCTCTTCCTACCCCTATCCCAGTAGACAACATCAAGTCCATGCAGAGGGATCTCCAATCCTTCATCTGGAAGAGAAAACTCTTCTGCATTTCAAACAACTTACTGATGCTGCCGCTGAACCGTGGGGGGCTGGTATGAGCTAATCATCTAGACTAATACTGGGCTGCGCATCTGTGCTTCATCTCTGAGTGGGTGGTCAAGGAAAGCGAAAAACACTGGTTGCCATTGGACCGGCCCGTGACCTGTAGGCCGTTGTGGAACCTGGCTTGGCTCCCGAGGTAACACCACCCCGAACTGCATACTTGGCGACCCCGACCTGCACAGTGCCCGAGATCTGGGACAAAGTGGCAATCGGGAGAGGCCTCAAGCCCTTTCCATCCTTGAATACCCTGATAGCCTATAACCCGGATTTCATGCTAGTCCTCCCCTAGGCTCTTTCTTGGAATGGTAAGCGGGTGAATGCAGAACCTTGTCCCCTCTCGGGTCTACCATCAAGCCCTTTGAGCAGTGTAAACAAATTCTCTGTTCTTGACACATCTCGCCATCAGTAATTCCAATTTCATCACTGTGCCCTCTCCACCCCCCCCCCCAGTGTTGCAGATGCTACCCGGTCTCTCACCCCATTTGAAACCTTAGTGCGAGGCTTTGAGGGTTCTAAGGGTCTCATCTCCAAAACGTGTAGTCCTTTGCAGCAGTCCCACCTACTCCTATGCCACTATGCCAATCCTATCAAACTAAATTGGAACTAGATATCACCCTGGGCATTTGCCAGAAGCAATGGGAACTTCTTTGGCATGAGATCCCAAAGACCCATAGGAATATCGTGCAACAAGAATCGGCATATAAGCTAATGCTTCAATGGTACTACACCCACAAGTGCTTGCACACCTACAACCTCAGCTATGTGTTAATGGTGCGGCACACAGGTTGGGGCCTTTCAACATATATGGTGGAAATGTCCCTTTCTCACTATATACGGGAAAGAAATACTAGGGCATATCAAGAACACACTGGGGTTCCCCATACCCGCAGATTACTGCACCATCGTCCTAGGAGTCAGGCCGGTCACGCTTGAAGCAGCGACCTATGTGGACTGGTACCTTGTACGTCACATGACTGAGGCAGTAAAATAACTCATAGCTGTGGCCTGGAAACCCACTTCCACTTCTTCAGCAGCGGCCTGGATTACCTGGCTATGGCATACCTTGGCTATGGAGCAGATGTCCCACAAGATAGAGATTTCTGAAAAGAAATTCACCTGCTTCTGGCAGCCTCTGATTGACTATATGATTCGCATCGAGTACCTATGCTTCTAGCCTCCAAGGCTTTGAGCTCTCCACTTGTTTGACTAAATGCCTCCCCAGACAATGTGATAGACCCCTGTGCTTGATGGGCGATAGCGTGTAAGGGGCTATCTCTTCATCTATTACTTTCCCTGGTGCTTCTATGCACGCTTACTGATGCTGCGTAGCTGAAGGATCCCCCTTCCTCCCCTCTTGGTTCTGGGTTACCCCCTTTCTCTGTTAGTGGGGCCAGTTGGCCCTCCAGCCCCCTGTCTGGCCATAGCTGGGTGAGACCTGCTTGATCTTCTTGAGACGCTCCCTCCCTAACAACCACTGACCACTGGTCACCTAGGGGATGGTACTGCTCAGTGGGCTGGCCTGTACACTCAGTACCTGGACGATTTTGACATGGGGCTCCCCCCGTATCTTGGTTTGTATACTGCCTGGTGCCCCTTGGCTCTTTCCCTCGCTGAGTCTTTCCCACACTCAACTTCTTTGGCTGATACATTTTAAGCTGCTCCATCTACACCCGGGGAGGGGGGGGAGGTGACTGCTATTCGTGTAATGCGCTTTACGTTTATATTGAAAAAGTTACTGTTTTGTTCTTGTAACGTATTGTTTGTTGAAAATCAAAAAAGAGCCCAAGAGGAGTACACCGTGCAAGCACTAGAAAGGAACTTAAGAACTGTAACAAATATGCATGAGCAAGACATTGAAGAAACAACTGGAGAATCAAAAGGATAGGACAACTACAAGGATACTAGGTGATGTAGCAAGCAAGAGACTGGAACCGCAACGGAACTAGAGCCTGCAAGAGAAACACAGAGAAAGGGCACATAAAGAAGGGGTCAAATCTAGGAGACTTGGGAGAACATACCTGAGCTATTACAGAAACAAAAGGAATAAGCAAAGGGAAATAACAGCAGGCATAGAAGTAACAGACTAGGGACAATTAGAAAGGCGAAATGTAGACAAAAGGAAGACAAGGGAGTAATTAAACAAATAATGTACAGGCCCAGGCAGAAGCCAGGCAGGTATTAATCAGGAAAACAGGCAACAAGAGTTCTGGCACATAGAGGTCCAAAATCAATGCATGAACAAGGAGCTTCAGGCAGTGGCAGCTTATAAGCAGTTCCAGGGGGCAGCAAGCCCAGGGCAGACACAGATGATTGAGCTGCACAAGACAAGTAACAGGTGTGTGCAATTCCCACCTCCTACAAATCCTGAAAGAGAGAATCCAGTGCTGGGGTAGCAGGACTCCTCCCATTGAAATCATTGCACAGTGGATGCTGGGTCTCTGTGAATACTTGGCAGTGCACTCGGAGATCAGTAGTTCATGGAAGCAAACACTGGTTTTCCAACTGAAATGGGAAGCAGGCAGACCTGAAGCTATACAGGGACTTTGGATGAGTCTTAATGGTGATTTTCAGGCCACAGTTGGTCTATGTACAGTGTCACCAGAGGCAGAATGATGGAATCGTAAAATCCTTAAACTATAGAATTAGGTCTCTGGCAAACATTAAATGGGAAATGAAAAATGGAAGTCAAAGCTCTCCCCAGATAGGACCAAGACAAAAGGCTGAGTCCAATATCATTACAGGAGCAGCACCTCTAGGACATTAACAAACCATAGCTAAGCGAGTGGGAAGAAAGATCAGAAGAAAACAACACAGGACGATTAAGCCTCTTCACTCAGGATGCAATTAAAGCTGTCACAATGCCTCTAACTCAGAAATGACTTTTTTCAGAAAAGCAAGGACACATTCTGAGAAATACATTGATTTTGCAGGCCTTTTAACAGATAGGAGCAGCAAAATGTGGAACTCCCTTTCACAAAAATAACCTGGGGAATTCCATTTTCAACCCTTTATTTGTTATTATAATCTACACAGAGAATGGTGTCTAGTGTCAAATGTGTGCAGATGGTTTCCAGTCCTTGCTGGCCCTGTGCCATGCGGACGCCATAATTATCAGAGACAGATCAAGGTCATGCCATAGATTGTAGGAACACAAGGATTATGACAAATAGATGGAGATTTCGTAATGTAAGACACTTCACCAGCAGGCATAACGTTTGACTGACTGGTGCATCTAATAAAGGAAGTATGAACCCCAGGGATTAACTTTGACCACAATGTACTGTTTCTTCAAGCACATAAATGCTACAGATGACTGAGCACAATACCATTTATTTAATATCATGAAAACTGTCAATTCTTTACAAGCCTCAAAGAGTGATACTTGTGAGGGTGTGATATTGTCAGGCTATAGTACTGCAATGCCATGTGTATCCTATGTCACTTACAGCTGGCTTACAGCAGGACTGTTACAGTAGGACTGTTTGTGGACTAAAGAAATCAGATCATATGTCTGAGACAAGGGAGCATATTTACAAGGACATTGCGCCACCAGAACGTCACTTTTTCCGACGTTCCGGTGGCGCAATGCCCTGCTCCATATTTACAAAGCAGCATTAAGCCATTTTGCGTGACTTAACACTGCTTTGTAAATATCGTCCCCTTTCACGCAGGTATCTGTGTGAAAGGGGCACGCGATGGGTTTTGCTGTGGGCATTCCACAGGGAATTATCCCTGCAATGCAGGCACCCTTGCACTATATATATATGGCACAAAGGGTGTCTGTGTTGGCGTTAGGCAGCTTTTTTTAGCGCCAGCTCAAGGGAAAACACAGGGGTGCGCTGTATTCTTGTGAATACGATGCATTCCTGTATTTTTTAAATGACGCAGCATGGCTCTGCTAAATTGCGTGCTGCACCACGCCATTTCCTTGTAAATATCCCAAAAATATCTTGTAGCATTTTTCTGGGGAGTTTTATATAGCGCGAACTATAGACCCGAAGGTATCAGAGCACTTTAGATGAGCACCAATTGCGTTACAGACAGACACATCTTTTTTTAATTATTAGGCACACGGAGATTAAGTGATTTGCCCAGAATCACAGGATGTTAAACGTCCCTGCAGAGACACGAACCCGGTTCCCCAGATCCGAGGTCGACCACTCTTGCCATTAGGCCACATCCTCTCCTCTAAGCGTTGCTAAGAATTCAGCTACAGGTTGAGGATAAATGCCTGAATATCATATTTGAACGCAGTGAATAGTATCTGCCAAACATCTAGTCTGAAATTATCACTTTGGAGAAGCCAGCCTGATCTGTATATCTTTGGAAAGGACGTCAATATTTAGTGCAAAATCCTAATGGAATAAGCTGGCCTGTCTGGGGTTGCTGTTTGTTCCAGCTAAGAGCATAGTCTAACAATTTGGGCTTGAATGGCTCTTCTGCAAAGTGCCCAAAACTGATTCCCATATTGTTTCCCGTTGAACACTGCAACCACTCTGCACTGTAGTAGGTAATGATTCAAAATACATTGTGTGTGATGTCCAAGCTCGGCCTGGAGAAGACACTTTGGACATTTTGTATGCCCTGCACCTGCACTGGGCATACCCATTTCAGGTTGAACGTGTGCCATTGACACGCGACACATGTCAACACACCATCACAAAATACACAAGAGAGGGTCCCTGCGAAGAGAATGAATAAGGGGAGAACCAGGGAAAGGAACAACAATATACACAAATCTACCCCTTATCAAGTTATGTTTACAGTTCTGTAAAGAATCAACAATAAACAGTGTCCCACAGACGAATAGTTTACTTCATTTATTATCGAAAGATTAAAAAAAAAATCTTTTTTTTTTCTTCCACATAAATATACAGTAAACATAACATTCATTAGTTTTATATAGAATTCATATCGTACATGGGAGCCCTAATCTAATGGGGAGAGAACCACACAATTTCAGTACATGTCTCCACAGAAAACAAAAGCAAACCAAAAAAGAACATATAATGAAAACAAACACTGTTACAATAAACTCCAACTAAGAACACAATTACAAACAACACACCATGTACAAAATACAAAAACAACGAAAATGCACCGACGCGCGTTTCGGAAGTACCATGTACTTAAACCATCCTTCATCAGGGCGCTGAATTCATAAGTTGTTCAAAAGTCAAAAAACATTATGTAGTTCATTGCATATAAAAAGACCATAGATTGTAGTGCACCGGGCTCTGTACAATATGCACAGACAACTTTTCCAAGGGAATTCTGGTTCCCAAAGGAAGATAAGGCTCTAAGGGGTTCTTGAGATACCCCCCGAGTTCAAGCAGACTATCACAAAGGTAGAAATCAATTTTTCACAGTGAAACCGCACAGGATCACCTAGAACAGCCAACCCATGGATGTGATCTTTAGGCTGGTGACGTCATGCAAAATACGAACTCGAGATGGTAGTCCCAGTTCATATCCAATGGGTTAAGTAAATAGAAATCATGAGCTTGAATAGAAAAGATTTAAAAACTGCGGGCCGCGTGGGACAAAACTCAAGATAATGGTCCCAGTTCACGTCCTCTTGCTTCTGGCGCTATGGTGGAGTTGGAGGCAATCGTCAACGTGAATAAAAACGTTCCAAGATAAAAACGGTGGGCCGCTTAAACCGGAAAATATGCTATTCAAAACAGACTCCAATCGCCGTGGGTCCAAGGTATCAGGGTCCCAGCCTTAATGGGAAATAGAAAGGGAGCAGAGTTCCAACGGAAAACGAAAAAACGCCATCCAGGTCGTTCACCTTGAAGGTGAACGACCTGGATGGCTGTTTATTGTTGATTCTTTACAGAACGGTAAAAATAACTTGATAAGGGGTAGATTTGTGTATATTGTTGTTTAACACACCATCACAAGCCATTCCAATCAGGGTATAAAGAAGGGTAACCACCCACCTGCAACTCTTATAATGCCCAGCATCTAATATGTCTTCCTCACTTGCTATATCACCATGCATGTCCCTAAATCTGCTGTCAATCCCTCTACCCAACAACCATAGAGTTTCATACATGCTGACCTCTCCCAACACAGAGTCTACAAGTGGCAGATGCAACCGACAAGTCTTCCTTCGGCACATAGAAGGCAGTAGTGGGCACAACAATGGCACCTCAGGATGAGGAACAACAAAGGTAACGGCAATGAATGCCAGCTCCCTTTGTTAACAGCGCAGGTTAGTATGCAGCTCTTTCATTTGTGCAGGGGTCACCCTATTGAGAACTGAAGCAGAAGCGAACATAGACAATAATGATGTCATGAGGATTTGGCGGATATTACTAGCTGTTGGCGCAGGTGGGTGCCAGGCGGAGTGTGAAGTTTTTCAGATGGTCTTAACGAGTGTATAAACTATGGCACAACAACAGACTTCATTCTAATACTAAACCAAGGATCCTCCACAGACCTGACGTGCTCGATTGGTAGAGACATGCAACAGGGCTGCCCGGTATGGTCGGTGCAGTTTACTATGGCGGTGGAGCAGTTGGCTTTGACGATCTGGCGTGGTAATCCTTGTAGAGCACTAGTGAATAATAGATGCCCCTTTTACAGGGCCAGACTGGCCATAGCGGGCATCAGGCGTTTCCCCGGGAGGCTGGAAGGGTGGGGGCCGATTTGGCAGTGGTGGGGGTCGTTTTTGTTACTGGGGGCCGGTTTTGCAGTGGTGCTGCAATATCGGCCCCCAGTAACAAAAGCAGCAATGCTCCACACTTGCCCCCATCATCCCCCCGGGGACTGGTCCTGCAAATTTGCCATGGCTGCTTTGGGTTCCCAGTCCAGCACTGCCCTTGTATTTGTCATTATGACGATATGTTGTAGTATCTTCAGGATGAAAAAGCTGCTGAGGCGTGGGCCTTTGAGGCTCTTGAACAATTTGGTAAACCATCAGGACTAAGGGTGAACTTCGATAAGTTGAGTGCTTACTCCCCTGCGGAGGCCAGAAAACCCCTGTGATAAGAAACACTGGAGCATATTTACAAGCCCCTATCGCCACAGGGACGTTCCTGTGGCGATAGGGTCTTCGCCTTATTTACAAGGTGGTGTTAAGCCACTTAGCGTGGCTTAACTCCACCTTGGAAATAAGGCACCCTTTCACGCTATACATAAATTCATAGATTTGGCATTAATATTGGCCCTTTCCAAGATAAGCAATGAGTTGGAAGACACTGATGGACCTAATCTATAGGTTTGGAATATATAATTGCTTAAGTAGGCGGGGTATGAGGGAGCCATGTTTAAACAAGAAACAAATAAGGGGATACAAAATCAGGATTGGAATGAGGCCTGGGAGATGATAATGCAGTCCTTTCCTACATTGGATGGAATGGGGCAGCTCATATATTCAGCTGATAGCAATATTAGTGGGTAGAGCGGGACCCACAAGACACAGATGCAGCACTGGGTGAAATGAGGGAAAATGTGGCCTTTGATGCCAAAATAGAAGCTCTGATATCAAATTCCCATAGAAGTCTGGATAATAGCATGGAAATTAATGGAAAAGGGGAAGGGTAAAAAAAGGTTGCTGTTGCCATTGTAGCATAACGTGTCCAGACCCCTTGCTCCCACCACTAGGTATGTGGACCAAAACAAATGAACTTGAGCTTTCTCCCGGGAGTCCCAAACCTCCTGAAGACCACCTGAAAAATGGACGATGACCGAGCTAAACCATAAGACAATGGGAGCTTAAAAAAGTTGTCCAGACCCCTTTTATGGACCGCCTTCACAGATAGGAGATAATGTTTCACACAATACCACAGACATTCTGTCAGATTCCCCAGAGTCTTCGATCTTGCCCCATCCCCCCGCCACTGTCAACATATTGTCCATCCTCACCATCACATGTTGGTGAATGTATTTCAGTGCCTTCTGGACTGCTTCAGAGCAGTTCTTTTCATTTAGAAGAGGGATGAAAAAGCACCTTTGACCATGGAGTCTGTATGGACATATTCTCCAAAGTGGCTCCCCAGCCCAGCGAGCTAGCACAATTGTCAGAACCTTTGGAGGATCAGGATTCAAATTCAGGGGAAGCCCTTTTAGAAAGTTTACGAACTTCCATTACCACCAAAGAGATTTTTTAATCTCTGATGATACTGAAATTAGAGCCTTAAAATCTTCGGAGGGCGAAACCCAGAATGTTTGAATATGTCTAAACAGAGGATTAAGATGAAAAAGGGACTAAGGAACTTTGAACATGCATGGCGACATGTGTCCCTGAATCGTTAATCACATCATTGCCAAAACTTGATAAGTTTCAATAGCTCGTTCAGTACTATTCCTTGCTCTGATATCTGGAAATTAAATCATGTCCACATCCATCCTGAAGTTTGCCACTATAAATGTTAAATCCTGGAATGGTATTATCTGGCATTTTAGAACATCGGGTAGAAATCCATGACTCTTGAGGCATGCACAGACTTACTCTAGCCCTTGAACAGTTTCAATCTTTGATGGAGCATAAATGAGCCAGTCGTCCATATGTGGAAAGGCTGGGCATTCGTGTAGATGTAGCTGGGTACGAGTAGCCATCAAGCTGAAGAAGACCATTGGGGCAGATGGGAGCACCTGAAACTGGACCTGGACACAAAATCTCAGACAGCACTATGGTTTCTTTGCTATTGAGATGTGAAAACAGTCGTCCATCCAGTTTATCATCACCATAAAGTCCCCATTTAGTATTAAGGGAATTATCCTTTGAAGGGTTTCCTTTTTTATTACCTTCACCCACTGGTTAACACTGTTCAAGGCTGTGACCATCTTGTATCCTCCAGAAACATTTGGGACCAGGAAGACAAAAGAGTAAACACTCTTCCCTCTCTGCAATGGTGGGACTGAAGTTAACTCCTTCTTTTTTAAGATGTCAGGGATCTCCAGACATAATGCTGCCTTCTATTCATAATGACAAAAGCCCAGGGGTTTTCTTGCGCATCTGTCCAGCGGGAGAGAGGAGAATTTGATTGATAGCCTTTGACAAACTGCAGCACCCACTGGTCAGAAGTAGTCTTCTCCCAGGCTTCCCTGTAGTGCTGACTGCAACCCCCGACTGACAACTCTGGGCCATCTTCGACATATTGAGGTTTTCTCCTGTTTCTCAGATGGACTCTGTTTCTGCTTCTGGGAATCCTGATGCACCTCTGCCCCTGGATCCACTGAAAAATCTGTTTGCCTCTGTTTTCTACATAGCTACTTAAAGGATTTGCCGGCTTGAGCAAGGGAAGAGGACTGAGGCTGCTGTTGTCATCTGAACGATGAAGGATGCTTCCTTTCCTTAAACAAGTGATGTAACCTTTCAGCAAACTCATTTCCAAAGAGATGTGCACCTTCAAAAGGCAATGCAAAGGATAATTTATTTCTGTGCTATGTCTGTGGGACAGTTTTTGAAGAGCAGATTTTCTCTGACTGCTACTGAGGCTCCTGCTAAGCCAGATGTTCTACGAACATCAAGAAGATATCAGAAAGATACTCAGTCTGCCTTTTCATCTCCTCTAATAGAGCAGAACAGTCAGTACCCTTTTCCACTGCCTTGAATAGTCCTTTGAAGTCTGTGATCAAGGACTGGGAGGTATATGCTCGATATCTCACAGCCTCGAAGGCCAGATGAGAACTTAAATATATCTGCTTTAAAGCAGAGTTTATCTTCTTAGCTGTAGGATCATTAATGCTTGTGTTCGCCAACATTGTTGGTGTACCAAACAGGCTTACAGACTTCCACCCATGGAGTCCACAGAAAACACACCTGGAAGTTTAGATTCCATTTCCCATTTGGTTTGAATCCTTCCAATCTAAGAATCACACCTGGGAATCACATCTAGAATGTGAGCTTGGATGGGTTAGCCTGTTTGAGGGAAGTGTTCAGCTGATTGGGTAAGCCTGTTTGAGTGAGACTCTGAGGAGGTGCCAGGCTCATTAGAAATTACAAATCCCATATTATTCTTCATTTGCTTCAAATTTCTTGGCAAAAGATCTTTCCCTATACATTTTCCTCTCTGTTCTTCAGAAGAAATGTTTGTCTCAATTCTTCTCTATGAGGCATCTGAATCTGACCCAAAGCCAATGAATCTGCCTTCTGGACAGACTGATGACTGGGTTTCTTCTTTCATGCAGCAATCACTTCAACAATGATGCACCTTAACCTTTGTTATTTATTATCACTTAATGCAGAATACGTCCTTCTCTTAGCTGGAGAAGAGGACCTGCATCTGGATCCGGAGGATTGTGTGTAGGAGTCATGGTGTCTTCTTTCTCTATTAGTTTTCCTCATGCTATTTAGCAGAAACCTTCAAAAAGTGCTAACGATATATCGCCAACCAATATCCACAAGTACACTTACCTTCCATTTCCTGGGCTTTAAACAGTAAGACACTTCGCTAGCCCAAAAAGAAAGTGCATTCAGAGTTTCAAGCACCATGCTGAGAGCAACGGTTCCTGATGCTTGGCACTCCATTATATTAGGGCTGTACAGGAAACATTCAAGCCACATTTTGACACTGCTTGTTTCTTGCAGAGCCCTTGATGCAGGTACAGGAATGATACATGGTACAATGATTGTGAATCATTTGTGGACTTGTACCATATTGCATTTCCTCTGAGGTCGGGAATCATCAACAATGTTTTGAGTGGGTAGCCGCTAACATTTGTAAGATGGAAGGAGGTTGGGGTGGTGAGCCTGCACGATATGTGGATAGAAGTGTGATTCACTTTGCAGGACATATTTCTAGTATCTATGTGTAGGAAGGTAGGATCTTTCTGCATGGTTACCCCCACTTTTTGCTTGATGTGATGCTGTTTTTGACTAGTCTGACTGGGCTCCTGCTAATCAGGACCCCAGTCTATCTGCTTTCTCCTTAAACTGTTGTGTTCAGTACTTATGTACATCCCAGATTGGATACTGGGGTACCCTTGTCAGTCCCTAGTATATGGTACCCATGTACCCAGCGCATAGGTACCCCAGAGGTCTCCCATGTGCTGAAGCATGTATTATGCCACCCATGTGAGACCATTCAAAATGGAACTACAGGCCTGCCATTCAAGCCTGTGTAAGTTGGTGCTTGCACCACTTACTAAAGATATAGGTTTACTATATCTAAGGGTCACTGCACTTAAAACCTATAAGTCCCCCCATAGCAGGCCTTTACAATCCTGAAGGCAGGGTGCTTGGTTCTAAGTGAGAGGGTGCCCCTGCATGAGCAGGACACCCCTGCAGCCTACGGAGTCCATTCTCCCAGGTTGTCAGTGAAGCAGCCATATACTATATAGAGGAGCACCGCTAAATTACGCAATGACCATAAACGGTGTGGGAGGTATGATTCCAAGCACTGGGAGAGCCCTCTGTTAGGCTCTCAGTGTTCCCGGTACCAGCCTTCTCGACCCGGACAGCACAAAATGGTTGTTGCCGACCGACCAGAGACACATTTCTGCCCTCCTGCTGCTGAGCCAAGCTCGAGCAGAGGAAGGTAGAACAATAGGCATCCTGACACATGGAGGTGTGACCACCTCCCAGACAGGATTTAGTGTATTAGGGCTGGGTGGGTGTGCTTGCCAGCGCCAGAAAGTCTGTATGAGGGGCACATTTGGTGTCCCTGTGCATAGTCCAGTTCAAACCAGTCCTGGGAAGATGGCGATTGATGCCGCCGTAGGAGAACACGTACCTCCGGCTGCTCCTGTTTCTGCTGTATTCCGGCTGTACCCCGGCCACACTCTGGCTAAAAAAAAGCAAAAAAACGGATGGCGATGGTGATTTAGGTGGAAAGAGAAGGGTGGAGAAGATCACTATGTGCTCTCATACTACCGCTGCAAGTACGAGCGGCGTATCGCTTTTCTCAGCTCACCAGTACTGCTAGGTGGTTAGCGGGTCGGAGCCGATCTGCTTTCTACTACATCTGGCTGAACTCAGTCCCGAACGCGGAAGAAATGGCTCCACAGCAAGGAACCCGCAATCTACGTGCTCCTGGAACAGCTCCAGAAGGAGAACTTGCCTGCTCAGGCAGCCCGTGCAGAATCGGTGGGGTGTCGCACGGCGAACACAACTAAAGGGCATAACTCTCAACTTGGGAAGCCGATGCGGAAGCTGCTACACTCAGGAGGAAAAGCAGCGGATACTCTTCAAACTTGCGGATTAGTGGCCCCTCCGCTGGAACAAACTATGGCAGTCGCTTTGCTCGAGACAGTTCGGCTAGAATCCAACCGCGACAATGTTGCTGCTGCCACTTCTGGAAACTGTGGGGGCGAAGACGAGGATGGGGTTTGGCAGGAAGAGAACGCTACAGTGCTACAAGGTAACTTTGTAGATAAACAAACTGTTTCACTATTGGAGAATGTAACCAACACTGCTGATGATTTTAGAGACACTCCCTTACTTGCTGCTGCTGTTGCCAGCTGTACCTTAGCTATACCTCAACCGGACCCTGTAAAAACTGACGCAATTGATGTAACTGATGTAACTACCCTAGTAAGAGGGGAGCATGATTCCGGTCAAGCGGTTTTTGGGGGAAATTCCCTTGGATGTGCGGTCGGTGGGGCCGGTGGGGCCGGCGGGCAAAGAGAGGCCAACTCTGAGAGCTCTGATAAAGAAAGAGCAGGGGTTACAGCAGGGGCGCAGCCAAGTCGCTGGGTGTCTGATTCAAGCACTGACTCTGTATGCAATAAGTCTTTAGACATATCCGTAATCCCACTCTCGCCTACTTTAACTATTGGAAGTTCAACGGATATTTCTAACAAGATACACGACACACAAACGGAGAAGCAAGCAGAAGCTTTGAATACTGCTGGAAAGAAATCAAATATAAAAAAAAACTGTAAGGGGACGGTAAAAGCCAAGGAACACTCTGTAGCCTCACGTAATGTCTCTAGCCACATGCTGGCTGCAAGGGGGGTGACAAGGCGAGCCCCCTCCAAAAATGGGTTACCGCTAGGACGAAAGTGAGAGCCATAATATCAAGGCTATCAGGTCCATCTCTCTGCACTGGCATTTCTACCCCGTCAGTAGCAATCTTAAATAGTGACAATCAAGTATAGGAAATGTCTATCAGCTTCAAATCCGGGGGAGGAGATGCGGGAATAGCAGGAGATCCCTGTGCTACTAATGGAACGGAGACTCTTCCTAATAATGAACCTTCATTATCTACGATCCTCCAGGCACTTCACGATCAGAGAACAGAGACACAAGAGTACTTCAGCCAAACTAGGGCAGACAGCAATTTGATACAGCAAGCCCTGTCTGATGTTTCGGGTAAAGTTGCTGGTTTGACGCAAGAAATAACAGAACTACAACAACGTTTGGCGTACGCAGAAGACCTAACAGCAGCAACAGCCAAGACAACTAAATCACATGATGAACAACTCCTGTTTCTCAAAGACAAAGTTGAAGATTTGGAAAATCGACAGTGAAGGAACAATTTAAGACTTTTTGGCATACCTGAGGAGAAAGAGGGGGGCGACCCACGAGCATTCATAGTACAGCTGTTTCAGAAAACATTTCCTGATCTATCCGACTGGGACTGGCACTCTCAGATACAGCGAGCCCACAGACTCCCATTATTCTTAAGTCATGAATCTCGTGCCAATAGGCAGCATCCACGCCCTATGATTATTTATTTTGGTAACTTTCTGTTACGGCAAGCTGTCTTCTTTCAGGCTTGTCCAGGCACGGCCAACTCATTATTGTTTTTTGTTAGATCAGATCTTTGTAAGGAAACAATGGAAAGGCGGTGGAAACTGCGCCAACTGATCGATCCTATGAAAGCAGCTGGAGCGCAAGTATTCCTTCAGGAGCCGGCACGTTTAAAAGTTATACGGGTAGGTCACACACGGATTTTTCATACAGTTAGTGAGGCCCAACAGACTCTTAGCTCTTGGGGGTCCCCGGTAAGGTAGGGTCCCTGAGGGTCTTTGAGAAACCACAGTGTATTATGTTGATCCATCGGCTCAGCTTTATTTCCGCTACTTATTTCTTTAAAAGCTAGAAGCTAGGAGGGGTAACTATGTGTAAAATGGGAGCTTAAAAAAAAAAAAAGCAGTAGCGTGGAGAAAAAGGAAAAAAAAATAGGTATTGCCTAATTATCTGGCAGGGGCGAAAGCAGTTTGCGCATGAGGATATACATCTTTTTGTGCTTCTCTCTTTTCTTTCTCTTTCTCCTTTTAAGTTAGGAAGCGGGACTTTTCTCCCCTCTCTCTCTTCTCTTTCCTTTTTTTCTTCATGTTTTCATGCTTTGATTCCAATTAAGCTTTGGGGGTAATTTCTATAGTAAGAGCAGCACCTGGAGGTACTTCTGCTCTCTTTTGGCTGTCAATGTTATCGACATCCTGTGTGGGGTGATTCCTTTTCCAGGAAACTGGGGTGGGTGGGTGGGCTCTCCAAGGTTGGTTGGGGGGCTAGCAGTTAGGGTTTGAGGTGGGAAGATAGTGGTGATAATAAAGAAAATATCAAAGGGAATAAACTCAAGTGCAAATATTGGAATGTATGACATTGTTTTCAGTAGAGTATCTAGGTCTAGATTGTTAATGTTGCTTGCTTTTCCAGGTACTAATGAAGGCAGGGGAGTTAGGTACATTTTATTGTTTTTTTTCTTTTTTTTATATACAATGGAGATAATTAAATGTCTTTGCTGGAATGTTGCCGTCTTAAACTCTGCTAACAAATGCCAGATGATCCGGGAGGAGCTGCGAATATATAAACCTCATATAGTTGCTCTTACCGAGACTCACCTGGCCTATAAAGACAGACACCTGCTTAGACAACTAGGCTATAAGATAATTGACTGCACATCTCAGACTGTCTCTATTAGAGGAGGTGCTATTTTAACTGATAAATCATTTGATTGCACCCTTCTTAAAGCCTCCCGTGATATACGAGCAAGGTGGATAATTGCTCAGGTTCTGATAAAGATCAAAAATATGTGCTATGCACTATTTACGGACCAAACCCTGATGAGCCCCAAATGTTTGATACTTTAGCATTAGAACTATTAGAATGGCAGGGGGAGCTAATTGTTATGGGTGATTTCAACTGTATCATCAATCCTAAAATAGATTCTACTAACCGGGGTGCTGCAGGGAGGATGAGGAAAGTAAGAGTCGCAATATTGGAACTGGTTCGATTACATAGCCTCAGAGATGCATGGCGAGTATTATTCCCATCGAAGCCCGGCTACACTTACAACAGGGCACCACATAAGCAGTACTCTAGGATTGACATGATTTTTGTGAATAATAAAATTCTGAATATGGCAAAGTGTGAGGTATGTCCCAAGATCATATCGGACCACAACCCTATTTTACTTTCATTCCAGATAGGTCCAGCCAACAGGAAAGCACGTTTGTTTTCTTTTCCACAATATCTTTTGGCAGATGCTGAATATGTAGCACTAATTAAGAACAACATTAGGAATTTTCTATTGGACAATGAAGGCTCTGCTTCCCCTTTCATAGTCTGGGACGCACTTAAAGCTTTTATAAGGGGCATTACTCAGCAATATGTTTTCCGGCAAAATAGAAGTAAAAATACTGCTCTTAGATTAGCTTGCGTTGCAATTTTACAATTAGAAATAGCTCATGCCGAAGAAGCCAGGCAGGGGGTTCTTTCGCAATGAGCGACGCAAATACACTCACAAACATATTCGTCTCTGATTGAAAAACGGACCATGTTGGAGATGGTGCTAAAAGATAAGACTGCGGCTATATATAATAAAAACCGGGCCTTGCAATATGAATATGGAGAGCAGGTTGGGAAGGTATTGGCACATCAGCTTACTGATAAAAATTCAAGGCGGGAGATAAAAGTTATTAAAGGGGAGAGTGGCCTATTGTATACACAACCGGAGTTAATAGTCAAACAATTTGCCCAGTTTTAAAAAAAATTATATGGAAGCTCTAGTTTGTTTGACGCATGCAAATATTCTGAATACCTAGAAAGGTGTAATTTACCAAGCCTTAAGGAAGAACAAATGCATTCCTTCAACCAAGAAACTATGCATGAGGAAATATTTGATGCAATAGCGGCCCTTAATTCTGGCAAAGCAGCAGGCAATGACGCAATACCAGTCGAGTTTTATAAAATGTTAAAGGATTGCATGATCTCCCTAATGAGTAAGATTATACAACATATAAGTGAGAGTGGAGATCAACGCATGTCGTAGGATATGACAAATATTGTTTTTTTTCTAAAAAAGAATAAACCACCAGAGGAGTGCGGTTCATACCACCCCATATCACTCATTAATACGGATGCTAAATTATTTTCAAAAGTACTGGCAACACGCTTGCCACCTTTTATGTCACAAATAGTCTCTAGCCAACAACATGGCTTCATACCGGGCAGAGACACTACAACACATGTGAATGCTGCCATAGTGGCTTTTGATGTAGCGAAAAAACTAAAGTTAGAAATGGGAATGGTCATGCTCAATGCCGAAAAAGCATTCGACCGTGTTACTTGGGAATGCCTCTGGACCACGCTTGTGGAGTTTAATATTCACGGCCGATTTTACACATGGGTTAGGGCCTTATATAAACAGCCAAGAGCTAAATTTATCTATTTACAGTCACAATCCACTCCTTTTCCGTTATTGAGGGGTACCCGACAGGGCTGTGCCCTTTCCCCCTTACTTTTTGTCCCATACATAGAACCCTTTATAAGATCACTCCTTTCTAATGCATATACACTCCTGGCTCAATTAGGGTCTGGCAAATTAAAAATAATGGCATATGTGGATGATATAGCTGTCTTCTCTGCAGACCCAATTAACGCTGTAGAAGCAATTCAAACGGAGGCTAAAACATTCGGCACTTTCTCTGGCTATAAACTAAACATAAATAAGACGCAGGTCCTTCTTAACTATCAAACTAATAGGGCAATATTGGGGGCCTGCTCGGTAGCTACTTATTTGGGAGGGGTGCAGATTACTCCGAATACGGAACGGGTTATTAGACTGAATTATGATCCTCTGCTACAGTCTGTGGTCCAAAAAATGAAGGTTTGGCATAAACTACCAATTAGTATTATGGGCGATGCAACATTATTAAAATGAATGTTTCACCCAAATTTCTTTATTTGTTCCGAGCAATACCACTACGAGTTCCGATTTTTTTTTTTTAAGAAACTCGAAGGGGCAATCAGTAGCTTTATTTGGAGCTACAAACAGCTGCGCCGTGCAATAAAGTATTTAAAACTTCTATATAAACATGGAGCGCCTCAACTACATGATTTTAAATTATACTTTTGGGCTTCCTTTGCAGGACGACTCCGTAGTCTACTTTCTGCTGGCAGTCAAAACTACTTTTCTAGCTTTGCAAAATGTTTCTATATCAACAGCAGAATGTTTCTTTCACTGAACCCAGGGCGGTGAGGGCTTGACACATGTGCGCCCAAGTCGTTGTTCTTGGATAATATTGTTCTCAATTCAAATAGCAACGCTCAACTCCCTGTGGCCCACCGCTCACAGGCCAAAATCCTCAATGAAACAATACCAATAGGAAAGGAGCGTATCCCCTTCTTTCAATGTTATCAATCAAATATCGAATCTCTCAAAGAAAGTCCAGTCCACAGGCCATTTTTTTCAGTTCCAAAGAATTTTTGTTCCAAATTTATTAAAGAAAGAACATCATATAATGTCATTCATTCAATTTCATCAAATCTTTTCAGACAATATTCATCAAATCTTTTCAGCCTACGCGTTTCGTCCTAACCCGGACTTCATCAGGGCTGAATTTCTGAATAGCAATGATTTCAATGTTACTTTCACTTTGTGTCACCATAAAGAAAAGATTGAATTTTTGGATGTGGAACTGTTTATAGTTGAGAATAGAGTGCAAAGCAAGATATTCCGTAAAAAAACAGCTACGAATTCTATTTTAAGAGCTGATAGTTCACACCCACCTGCAGTTATAAAAGGCATCCCATTTTGAGAGATGATACGGATAAGGCGTAACTGCAGTCAGGAAAAAGATTTTGATAGAGGACTAGAAGAATTACAGACTAGACTATTAGGAAGAGGATATTCACGTGATTGTTTGGAGAAAGCAAAAAGAAGGGTGAAGTTGGTGAAGAGAGAGTCTACTTTAGTGCAGAAAGAGAGAAATCAAGCGAAGGAAAGAGTAGCTTTCATTTCAACATATAGTATGCATCAAAATCTAATATATAAGATTTTGAATAAGAATTGGAATTTGTTAAAAGGTGTACCAGGACTATTGGATGTAATTTCGGATAAGCCTAAGGTCACTTACAGGAAATGTCCTACTATTGGTAGTTTAATCACTAGGAACTATCTGGAACCTCCATGCATACAGGGAGGAAACTGGCTCCCCGCTCCACCGAAAGGGTTTTTCACATGTGGTGCATGTAATATGTGCGACTTAGGTATTAATCGCATTAAGGAATTTAGCTACAATACAAAGAAAAAATACCATATAAATGAATTCATTAATTGTAATAGTTGCGGAGTAGAGTATGTAATTCAGTGTGAATGTTTGAAGATCTATATAGGAGCACAAAGCGCACCTTGAAACTTAGGATACAAGAACATAGGAGAGCAATAGTTAATAAAGACGTGAGATCCCCTATATATCAACATATTAGGGAGAATCATGAGGATAGAGCGAGGATCAAGTTTCATGGTATTCAAAGAATTGTTCCGAAAACAAGGGGAGGTGATTGGGAGTTACAATTAAGGCAGCAAGAAGCCATATGGATCAGTAGATGTAGGTCGGTGACTCAGGGCCTAAACAGTGATAATGAATTACATAATTTCTTGAATTAATCATTTCCTGAGCCACTATCTAAGTATTTGAGTCAGTGGAAATAGTAGTTGTCATCATACTGTAGTAGATTGTTGACGTTAGTGCTCTATTAATATAACTACAACCCAAGAGATGAGCGCGGCTAGCAGGTAGCATAAGCAAACCTATAAAATTACTGGGGCACAAACAGGATAGGAATTGGGCGCAATCACTGAGAAGAGGAAGTTGGAACATGGAGATGGGTGTTGGGAGTAAATTTAGAGAAAGGAGATTTGAGTATGAGATGAGCGCGTGGGCAGGTTGCGCAAGTTAACCAATAATATTACTTGATTATAAACAGGAAATGAATCACGTAGAAAGAGGATGTTGTTATATGCGTAAGCTAACCAATAAAATAGCTTGGTTGTAAACAGGAAATGAATCGGGTGAAACT
Organism: Calotriton arnoldi; assembly: GCA_963921515.1. Lineage (NCBI taxonomy): Eukaryota > Metazoa > Chordata > Amphibia > Caudata > Salamandridae > Calotriton > Calotriton arnoldi. The sequence continues at coordinate 667,052 of CAWUFW010010290.1, forward strand.
TTGTGGAAAGAGGAAGTTGTTACATGGAGGTGGGTGTTAGTAGCAATCGATATGATTGGTTAAGAAAGGTGGTGGACCACAGAGGAAACCATATGAATAGTTAATATGGAGGTTTGAAAAGAAATGAATTTGATTGGTTGTGAACATGGAGATGGGTGTTGGGAGTAAATTTAGAGAAAGGAGATTTGAGTATGAGATGAGCGCGTGGGCAGGTTGCGCAAGTTAACCAATAATATTACTTGATTACAAACAGGAAATGAATCACGTAGAAAGAGGATGTTGTTATATGCGTAAGCTAACCAATAAAATAGCTCGGTTGTAAACAGGAAATGAATCGGGTGAAACTACGTGGAAAGAGGAAGTTATTACATGGAGGTGGGTGCTAGTAGCAATCGATTTGATTGGTTAAGAAAGGTGGTGGACCACAGAGGAAACCATATGAATAGTTAATATGGAGGTTTGAAAAGAAATTAATTTGATTGGTTGTGAGGACGAACATAGCTGGAATTTGATTGGTTAAGAACGGTAGTGGACCACAGAGGAAACCATATGAATAGTTAATATGGAGGCTTGAAAAGAAATGAATTTGATTGGTTGTGAGGACGAACATGGCTGGAATTTGATTGGTTAAGAACGGTAGCGGACCACAGAGGAAGCCATATGAATAGTTAATATGGAGGCTTGAAAAGAAATGAATTTGATTGGTTGTGAGGATGAACATGGCTGGAATTTGATTGGTGGAGACTTCCTTTAAAAGAAAGTGTTAGCGGGAGCTTCTGAGATGGTGGGATTTATTGGACTGGCTGTTCATGGGAATGACTTACAGAAGTAGAGAAGGTGAGAAAAATATGTGTTGGGGGCCTGATTTTGGTTAACTGAGGAAGGAAAAGGAGAAATATAGATTTGGATTGAGGTTTAACTGATTATGGCTTAATCTATAGTGGGGATATGAGTTGATGGTGGATATTAATTGTGTTTATACTTAAGAATTCTGACTTTAGACCACCATGTTGGGTATACGTATGTAGGGTGGGGCAGAGGTAGTTCCCTGATTAGGACAATAATGCATTAATTATGCCTATTGTCAGCAGATTGTCATAACAGGATGACATTGGTGTAAATATATTTTTATGCAGAATGCAGCACTTGTGATTGTGAAAGAGAGGACTACAGAATATGGAATAAGGAAGATCGTGAGGACTGAGCAAAAACTGTTGATGTGAAACAAGGTACGGTGTATCTATAAATATAAACTAAAATAGATAACAGTTGGAGGGGGAGTTTAAATATAGGCAGCGTTAACTGTAGGGGTAGCACCCTGATTGCGAAATAAGCATTATCTATGCTTTTTGTCAGTTAATTGGTACTAGAGTATGATATGGGTGTAAATATATTTTTATACAGAACACAGTATTCGTGAATGAGAGTGTGAAAATCAGGACGTCGATTACGGATTGATCGTGAAGAATGTATAAGAAATTGGTTACATGAAATAAAGGTATGTTTTTCTAAAAAAATAGCAATAGTTGAAGGGATACATTTTATAATCAAAGTGGTAATTGCAGATGTTGTTTGAACTTTCACAGAGGTTATTCATGGGAGCGCTTAAAAAAGATGCACGTTTGACTTGTGATATGAATAAAGGTCCAACAAGAATTGAACAAGGTACTTTTTTCAAAGATTATTTAAGGGTAATAGGAAGGTGCATAAATAGGCTTTAAATTTTAAAAAATTACACAGTAGGCCTCTGGGTAAATTTAGAACATTTTTGGAGAATTTCTGATTTTTCCTTAATGAGCAGTGAACAATAGTTAATAAGGGCTTATAATAATGCAAAGTAAGAGAACAGGGATTTCCCTGGTATTTAGGAGAGAAACGATGAGGCAATGGAGGTTTTCCTTAGGTAAATAACCTGGGTATTGGAATGCCATCATGTCGAATGCGCAAGAATGTAAAAATGAGGTTAACAATGTCAATGAATATGAAGAGTCTTTTGATAATTTTAAAGATTTACTAATGAAGTGTATTATTAATGACAATTGGACTAATTGAAATCCCGTCCTGGGTGTATGTGTGTTAGAATGGAGATAGGCAGGCATCTAAAAGTTTATGTAGTATTGTGGGTTTGAATTGATTTTTGTGAGTAGTGCTTTTGTATCAGTATAATGTATAACATAATAATGAATCACATTGTATGGAATTGATTGGTGTATATATTCTTTTTTTCAGCCCTGATGAAGTCCGGGTTAGGACGAAACGCGTAGGCTGAAAAGATTTGATGAATATTGTCTGAAAAGATTTGATGAAATTGAATGAATGACATTATAAGATGTTCTTTCATAAATTTGGAACAAAAATTCTTTGGAACTGAAAAAAATGGCCTGTGGACTGGACTTTCTTTGAGAGATTCGATAATTGATTGATAACATTGAAATAAGGGGATACGCTCCTTTCCTATTGGTATAGCAGAATGTTTCTATATCAATGATCCCAACTATTTCAAAAGAGTACGGTTCAAGACTCTCCGAGATATAGCCTACATCTGGCGAGAAATAGTATCTAATTGCTCCCTGCCCACAATGCATAGTAGTGTCCCGTTGTGAGGCAATCCTCTGTTTCCGGATATATTCCACGATACTCAAGCTAAATTGTGGGCCAGCTATGGGGTTAGTCAACTTGGGCATTTATATGATACTAATGGGTTTCGGACCTTTGAAGATCTACAGAGGGTATTCGGCCTCCCTAAGCAGATGTTTTACAAATATCTACAGGTCGGAGACTGTTTATGGGGATGTAGAGGAATAAAAATACCTGTAGAATCTTACATAATGACCTACTTACATTCCACCACAAAGCTAACTATTAGTAAGGTCTACCAGTTACACTCCCAATTTTGGAATAATGATATTTCAAAGCTAGCATCCAAATGGAGTGAGTTACTGGGCAAGGAGATTACTTCTGTAGATATTGTGGATGCACTAGGCACTTTGGATGAGGCCATATATTCCACTAATTTAAAACTGCAGCAATTCAAAACTATATGCATGTTATACTATACCCCGGACCGAATAGCTCGGTGGTCAGAGAACAGGGGGGGAAACGTAGGTGATAAGGGCATATGTTCCAAATGCGGATTAGCTGCTGCAGATAGCCTACATATATTTGCCATTTGTCCTGGTCTGACAATTTTTTGGAAAGATGTTGGCCAAATAGTAGCAGACCACCTAGGCATCGATTTACAATTAACGGAGGTGGAGAGTATGTTGGCATATAAATCAACACCGAATTCTGGCTTAAGACTTCTCTTTTCTATTATCATAGTGACTGCCCCACTGTGTATTGCGCGGGCATGGGTATCTAAAACATCGCCCAGGGCAATGCTAAGAGAAATATATGAAAGGGAAATGGCTATAGCCAAGACTAGGGGAATTCGTTCTGGGAAGAAATGTTATCGAATTTGGGGGCCTGTGGTCAATGCAGGGTAGCTAGAATGTCAGGAGTCATTATCTTACCCATGTATTTACCCATGTATCTGTTTTTGTATCTCAGACCATTTTTTTCTCTTCTCTTTTGTTTCTCTCCCTCTGCCTTGTACTTGTATAAGAAATACAAAATTCATAATTACTTTGTATTTGTATATGTCTGTATATATTTTTCTACTGGTATGTCTCTTGTTTATTCCCTGGGATAAATAAATAAATATTTAAAAAAAAAAACCAGTCCTGGGAGCCGTTGGCTCCCACTTTGGCGCGAAACTGGACAAAGGACATGGGAGTAAACTTCCCCCCTGTCCAGACCCTCCCCTGGGAGGGTCCCCTGAATCATCCCAACCCTTTCCCTAGGGTACTTAAGGGCTTACCTGGGTGTAGGTCCTCAGATTCATTGTGGGATAAGATTCAGATCAGACACTACTTCTACTTCTACCGTCTGGGCACTCTGGACTTCGCTGGACTTCGTTTGGGCCTGACTTCGTCTCCCTTCCAGTCTGCTGCATCGTCTGTGCCTGTGCATCATACAGGAACCTTCCAAGGCCTGTGAAGCATCAAAGACACCTGAAGAAATCTCCCTTGGAGTGAAGGAGTCACTCCCCTGCATTTGCAGGCACCGCAACTAAGTCTGCAGATCCTGAGCTCCTCCGGACTCTGTGGGCTCTGCAACACAGGCGGTGGTTTTCCACAGCTCCCGAGGACTGCCCTGCCCTCTCACCAAGTTTGAGGCCAGTATCCCTCGTGGGGGTTGCAATAACCGAACCCCTGTGCACAGTGTCCATCTTGCAGTTACAAAGGCTTGTTAGCTTCCTTCCAAGAAGATCTTTGGGCTCCAAGTAGCCCCAACCTTGAGTATCTCCTGTGACCAGAATCTTCAGCCACACCACACCGTGTGCATCGTGGCCTGCATCTTTTGGTGAGCTGCTTGAGGTCCTCTCGTGACCCCAGTGCCTCTGGCCTGTGGGCCCATTTGAGGGTCACACTTATTATTTTTGGGCTCCCCTGATTGCTCGGGGCCTGCCCTGACTCCCCTGCTTGTGGTGAGTCCCCTGGACCTTGCTGGTCCCAACTTTGCACCTTCTCAACTTCCTGCGTGGCTTGCATTTTACAAGGCTTGTTGGTGCTCCCGCCGGACACCGACACCTCAGCACTCGACATCCTTCGTGCGACAGCTCGTTCCTGGGTCCTCTTCTTCCTCAGCGTCGCCTGGGCCTCACAGCTGCAGAGTCAAGGTCATCGTCATCTTCCCTGAAGCATCCGACATTTGGGGGCATTCGTCTTCCAAGTCTCCTGGTCACTCCTGAGTGACATAGACTCTGTCCCCTCTGCTTTCATGTACTCCTCTTCTTGAATCCACGTTTGGATTCCCACGGACACTGTCTCCTCTTCCAGCAGCGGCACTTTCCTGAAGTCCTCCATTGGGTTCGACGGCGGTTTCCGACACCACTTCACACGTATGCACCCGGCTTCCCTGGTGTAGGTAACGTGGGTACTAGGGTATCCACAGGTGGGGTGGCTCTCCAACCTTCTGCCTTCCAAGGGGTTCCTCCAGGGTCCACTGGGAAGGGTCCTTAATCTTTAAAAATCCACCCCCTACTTGCACATAGACTTGTACTGGGCACGCGGTCGTGTTCACACACTGCACACGCTCACCGTGGGGTCCCTAACTACTTACCTTGGGTGGTTCTGTGGGTCCCCAGCAATTCTACGTCCTCTCGACATTGTCCTGACTCGCGTCGTGGTTCTTATACCACTTTCGTAATATATGGTTTGGTCCCCCCCCTGTGGCCTTCTGTGTATTTCGTGCTATTTACTGTATTTCTTGCTAAAGTATTGTGTGCATTGTGTTCATCTCCGTGTAGGAGAGACTTGAACATATTAGAGAGTCTTATATAATAAGTACATATTTTTTATAAATACTTGGTGTGGTTCTTTTCCTTTAATCTATACTATAATATTGCATACTGGTAAAACAAGCTGCTTTACACTCCTTCTGGATTAAGCCTCAAGGCTGGTCTCCATAGCTACAACTTAGAGAGCTTTCTAAGGTTGTCTAAGACCTCTTAAATCACCATAAGGATTGTCTGTACTGGTGCAAGGTGTCCACTTACATAAGTGGACATCATATACCAGGCCAGCTTCTCACATTGGTGTGCAGTGGTTGGGATTCAAGCCTGCATTGTTTTACCAGATAAATCTTTGTGTTGATTAATTAAAAAACCATAACTGTACTAGGCACATATAATGCAAGCTTAGAATAAGTAAGTTCTACTGAACTTAGGGTTGGGTAAGTCAAGGGTCTAGCACACCCTTTATCCAACCTAAGAGTTTAGTTCCCACTCGGTTAGGTAGGTGCAACAAAGGGGCCGATTCCGATTCGGGCCGGAAATCTCTCCGACCGAGCCGGACCCGGAGAGCTTTCCGACCGAATCGGACCCGTGCAGCCCGACCGAACGAGTACGATGCGCACGTATGCCATCGGACTCGATTCGGTCGGACTCCCATTGAAGTCAATGGGAGCCTGTCGTACAACGCGTACGCGGGCTCCCATTGACTCAATGGGTGCGAGGCGGACAAGGGCGCCCCCTACAGCGTGTACGCGGCGAAGCGACTCGCGCCGTACACGCACAGGTAGGGGGGACCCATGGGTCCCCCCTGTGTGCGACTCGCGCGGCTACGCGTACAGGGGGGTCCGACACGGACCCCCAAAGTACGGCTCCGACTGCTCTTTCGAGCCGGAGTGCGCGGCTCGGTCGGACTGCTCGCGGCGCGCATCGTACTTACCCGGCCGGGGAACGTCTCCATTGCGCGGTGCGAGTCGGGTCCGTGTGAGTCGGTCGGAGCGTGTTGAAGCCGCGTACGAGTCGGTCGGTGATTTTGCGGGCGCTTGCATCGTACTCGCTCGGCCGGTCCCGCGAACGATTCGGTCGGGAAACAGGGCTCCGAATCGGATCCGGTAAAGCCGAATCCGATTCGGAGCACTACCGGCCGAGATCGGAATCGGCCCCTTAGTATGTCTTCCAAAGGAGATGCCAGTGGCTCTCTGACTGTTAGATACAGTGAGCTTTCGTTCCAAGAACTGAAAGCCCTGTGTACCTCTAGAAAGTTGAAGACAGGGAAAGGTGCCATCACCCAACGCCTCTTAGAGGCCTTACTGTTAGATGACCTCCAGAAAACTAGTGGGTCAGATGAGCAGGAGAAGATAGGTGGGCATGGGGCAGAGGAGAGGCCAGAAGAGGATCACCCCTATGACCTTGACTCTAACCATGACCAGGTGGAACCTGATGGCTCCCACCTGGACAACACAGACCTCCCAAAGGATACTGCAGGTGGCCAATCAGTTGGTACCTCCATATCTAGCAAGAGGGACCACTCTTTTGATAGGGAGTACCAACTTCTTGAGCTTGAGAAAGCTAGGCTTAGGCTCAAGCAAGGGCAGTTAGCCCTTGACAAAGAGTCCCTGGAAGTCCAGAGAGCTAGGAAAAATTTGGCACTAGAGTCCCATGGTGGCAGCAACAAGTTCCCTAGAGTTAGAGAAACTTCTTTTGACCATAGGAACCTGAACAAGATAGTCCCTCCCTGCCATGTTGGGGATGACATCCACAAATGGATAACTGCTTTGGAAAGGGCCTGTAAAGTTCAGAGGGTCCCCCAAGAGCAGTGGGCAGCTATCTTGTGGCTCTCCTGGCTGACAAAGGTAGAGATAAGCTCCTCACTGTTAGAGAAGAGGATGCAGATAATTACTCCGTTTTGAAAAGTGCTCTCATTGATGGGTTTGGCTTAACCACTGAACAATACAGGATTAAGTTCAGAGACACCCAGAAAGCACAGACCCAGGAATGGGTAGATTTTATGGATAATGCCACAAAGTCTCTGGAAGGTTGGTTACATGGCAGCAAAGTGCATGACTACTTAGGATTGTACAATTTGATTATGAGGGAGCAGATCCTTAATAATTGTCAAAACCAGCTTTTGCACCAGTATCTGGTGGATTCAGATCTGACATCTCCCCAAGAATTGGGAAAGAAGGCAGATAAATGGATCAGAACCAGAGTTAAACAAAAGAACCAGGGTGGTGGTGACCAGAAGAAAGATAATTCAAAACCCAAGAGACAGGTGAAGATAAATCTAAAGAGAAGTCCTCTGAAGGTCCCTAAAAGTCCTCTGGGGGTGGGTCACAAACTCCTTCCTCCCCTGACAAGAAACCCTATTGCTTTGTTTGTAAAAAGCAAGGCCACAGGAAAAATGATGCAAATTGCCCCAAAGCCAGAAATAAGAAAAATGTTCCTTCTACTACTACAACACCCCATACTACCACAAGTAGTAGCCCCCCCAGGTAGTAGTAGCACCCGCAAAAATATAGTTAGGTTCTCATGAGGTAGTAAGGTGGATACTGGCCGAGCCAGGTCCCCTACACAGGCCACCTTAGTCTGTGATGGTGGCATGGGGTTTGCCATATTTACTGTCAGTCCCACTACCTTGGGCAAGTACAGACAGGAGCCTCCGATTAATGGTCAGAAGGCTGTAGCCTATAGGGACACAGGGGCTAGTGTCACTATGGTGACAGGAAAACTAGTGCCCCCACTTCAGCTTTTACCTGAGTACAAGTAGCAGGTGACCAACACTGATGGTGTGAGAATAGATCGCATGGCCATAGTCCATCTCAGCTGAGGAGGGGTCACTGGGCCTAAACGAGTTGCAGTGTCCCCAAACGTGCCTGTGTATTGCCTCCTGGGCAATGATTTGGAAACTTCAGCCTGGGCTGAATTAGAACTGAAGGCCCATCTAGAAATGTTAGGCCTCTCTCAGAGGGTTGGTCTGACCCTGAGGGCCCCATTCCAACCACAGAGCAATTCAGGAGCAGTGGAGCCTGAAAGAATGGCCCACTCTGCTCCACCTGAGCGCACAGGGAGAAAAGAAAAGTATTTTTCCCCCCAGACTTTAGGTGAGGGTCAGCCTCCCTAGGGAACTGATCCTACCCCTTTGGAAGAAACTGCCCCAGAGGAGGTCAGGCCTGTCCTGGCAGAGCCACTGAGGGCAGGGGAATCCAAGGAGGTACCCAGTCTGGATTAGGTATCCTGCCCCTCTCTACCCAGCCTTGGTCAGCATAGGGCTGCAGAGGTCAGGGATGCCAGTGGACCCCATAGGGCCCACTACCAAGAGGTACCCCCTAATCTACAGATTAGGGACCCCCCGCTTAGTAGTACTAGCAAGGGGTTGACCCCTAGGGATAGATACAGGACAGTCATGGAGAGAAATGTCTTAATATTGGCCAGTGCTCTGAGGAAGATGAGACCCACCCTGTTAGGTCCTCACTTCCCTACTCAGACACCCCACCAGCCTCTTTCTTGGCTCAAACAGATGGCGGGTAAACACCCCAAACTTTTGAGAGGATCCAAGATCCTACAGGGGAGTAACTTCTCAGTGGACCATAGGATAGGGAGTATCCATGCAAATGCAGGACCTTCCTTATATGGCCACTTAGGAAATAAAGTCTCAACTTGGCAAGGTTAGCCTTATCTCCTTTCGTTTGGGGGGGGGTTATGTAGGAAGGGAGAATCCTTCTGCATGGTTACCCCCACTTCCTGCTTGATGTGATGCTGTATTTGACTAGTCTGACTGGGATCCTGCTAATCAGGACCCCAGTCAATCTGCTTTCTCCTTAAACCGTTATGTTCTGTGCTTAGGTACATCCCAGATTGGATACTGGGGTACCCTTGTCAGTCCCTAGTATATAGTACCCATGTACCCAGGGCATAGTACCCCAGAGGTCTCCCATGGGCTGAAGCATGTATTATGCCACCCATGAAAGACCATTCAAAATGGAACTACAGGCCTGCCATTGCAGCCTGTGTAAGTTGGTACTTGCACCACTTACTAAAGATATAGGTTTACTATATCTAAGGGTCATTGCACTTAAAACCTATAAGCCCCCCCTATAGCAGACCTTTACAATCCTGAAGGCAGGGTGCTTGGTTCTAAGTGAGAGGGTGCCCCTGCATGAGCAGGACACCCGTGCAGCCTATGGAGTCCATTTTCCCAGGTTGTCAGTGAAGCAGCCATATACTATATAGAGGGGCACTGTGTAATTACGCGATGACCATCTCAAACGGCTGCAACGAATACTATCATGTTTGGTATCAAACATGTTGGAATCATACCCCTACACCGTAAACGGTGTGGGAGGTATGATTCCAAGCACTGGGAGAGCCCTCCGTTAGGCTCTCAGTGTTCCCGGTACCAGCCTTCTAGACCCGGACAGCACAAAATGGTTGCTGCCGACCAGAGACACATTTCTGCCCTCCTGCTGCTAAGCCAAGCTCGAGCAGAGAAAAGTAGAACAATAGGCATCTTGTCACAGGGAGGTGTGACCACCTCCCAGACAGGATTTAGTGTATTAGGGCTGGGTGGGGGCGCTTGCCAGCGCCAGAAAGTCTGCATGAGGGACACATTTGGTGTCCCTGTGCATTGTCCAGTTCAAACCAGTCCTGGGAGCCGTTGGCTCCCACTCTGGCACGAAACTGGACAAAGGACATGGGAGTAATCTCCCCCCTGTCCAGACCCTCCCCTGGGAGGGTCCCCTGAATCGTCCCAACCCTTTCCCTAGGGTACTTAAGGGCTTACCTGGGTGTAGGTCCCGAGATTCGTTGTGGGATAAGATTCAGATCAGACACCACTTCTACTTCTACTGTCTGGGCACTCTGGACTTCGTTTGGGCCTGACTTTGTCTCCCTTCCAGGCTGCTGCATCGTCTGTGCCTGTGCATCATACTGGAACCTTCCAAGGCCTGTGAAGCATCAAAGACACCTGAAGAAATCTCCCTTGGAATGAAGGAGTCACTCCCCTGCATTTGCAGGCACCGCAACTAAGTCTCCAGATCCTGAGCTCCCCCAGGCTCTGTGGGCTCTGCAACACAGGTGGTGGTTTTCCACAGCTCCCGAGGCCTGCCCTGCCCTCTCACCAAGTTTGAGGCCAGTATCCCTCGTGGGGGTTGCAATAACCGAACCCCTGTGCACTGTGTCCAACTTGCAGTAGCAAAGGCTTTTTGGCTTTCTTCAAAGAAGATCTTTGGGCTCCACGTAGCCCCAACTTCGAGTATCTCCTGTGACCAGAATCTTCAGCCACACCACAACATGTGCATCGTGGCCTGCATCTTTTGATGAGCTGCTTGTGGTCCTCTCGTGACTCCAGTGCCTCCGGCCTGTGGATCCATTTGAGGGTCACACTTATTACTTTTGGGCTTCCCTGATTGCTCGGGGTCTGCCCTGACTCCCCTGCTTGTGGTGAGTCCCCTGGACCTTGCTGGTCCCAACTTTGCACCTTCTCAACTTTCTGCATGGGTTGCATTTGCCAAGGCTTGTTGGCGCTCCCGCCGGACACCGACCCCTCAGCACTCGACATCCTCTGTGGGACAGCTTGTACCCAGGTCCTGGTCTTCCTCAGCATCGCCTGGTCCTCACAGCTGCAGAGTCAAGGTCATCGTCATCCCTGAAGCACCCGACATCGAGGTCATTCGTCTTCCAAGTCTCCTGGTCACTCCTGAGTGACATAGACTCTGTCCCCTCTGATTTCAGGTAATCCTCTTCAAGAATCCACGTTTGGATTCCCACAGACACTTTCTACCCTTCCAGCAGCGGCCCCTTCCTGAAGTCCTTCATTGGGTTCGACGGCGGTTTCTGACACCACTTCACACGTATGCACCCGGCTTCCTTGGTGTAGGTAACGTGGGTACTAGGGTATCCACAGGTGGGGTGACTCTACAACCTTCTGTCTTCCGAAGGGTTCCTCCAGGGTCCACTGGGAAGGGTCCTTAATCTTTAAAAATCCAACTGCGACTTGCACATAGACTTGTACGGAGCATGCGGTTGTGTTCACACACTGCACACGCTATCCGTGGGGTCCCTAACTACTTACCTTGGGTGGTTCTGTGGGTCCCCAGCAATTCTACGTCCTCTCAACATTGTCCTGACTCGAGTCGTGGTTCTTATACCACTTTCTTAATATATGGTTTGGTCCCTCCCTGGGGCCCTCTGTGTATTTCGTGCTATTTACTGTATTTCTTGCTAAAGTACTGTGTGCATTGTGTTTATCTACGTGTGGGAGATACTTGAACATATTAGAGAATATTATATAATAAATACATTTTTTTTATAAATACTTTGTGTGGTTCTTTTTCACTTAATCTATACTATAAGATTGCATACTGGTAAAACAAGCTGCTTTACACTCCTTCTGTACTAAGCCTGAAGGCTGCTGTCCACAGCTACCACTTAGAGCTTTTTTTTTTTTATTGAATCCAAAGCAGCGAGATACATATAAATATCCATCTTTTATTACAAGCGCTAACAGAAGACATGATCCTACATACATATAGCATTCCCTCAGAATAACTCAAAAAATGACAAATTTCATATATCTATAACACATTATCCCGCCATATAATCCCTCAAAGCCCCCCAAACCTGTAGGCCCAACTTTCTTTTTCTAGGTCCTTTAACAGAATATAAACTATATTCCATATTAAAAATATTAAGCAGCTTGGCCCGCCACATTTCAAAAGAAGGAACCTCTTGTCGCAGCCAGAAGGAAGCTATTGATATCCGTGCCACCGCCGTGGCCATAAAGATTAAATAACGAAATTTATACATTGGTTTCCCCTGACGCAGTTCTTCCCCAATTCCTAACAACATCATAGATTTAGAGATTTTAATAGGGGCCCCTGTAATCTCTGATAAAAATCTTTCTATAGATCCTACCAAGGAGTTTAGAAAAGTGCATACATAAAAATGAATATCTGCATTATCCGCTCCACACCGAAAACATTTTCCATCACTCTGGCCCCCCACTTCATCATCTTGGCAGGAGTATGGTACAGATTAAATAACGTCTTATAATGTTGACTTTTTAAATTAGCTTCCATTAGGATCCTCCCAGACAAATCAATCGATTTCTCCAATGAGATTGCGGGATTTCCCAGCCAGGTTCCCCATTTAATATTGTACTTCTCTAAATCGTCTATTCTACCCTCTAACAATATTTTGTATATTGAGCCAATATTGCCCTGTCTAATAGCTTCTACAATTTTATAAGTTGTAGTACTAATTGGATGTTTTCCTAAAAAGTCCCTTATTTGCAGAAACTTAAAAAATTGGGTTGTAGATAAATGATATTTATCCACCAACTCTGAAAATGAAAATAATATCCCATCCGCCAAATACAAATCGCTGAGTCGAATAATGCCCTTCGCCCTCCAGATGGCAGCCACATGATCCCAAAAGATTGATGGTAGCAATCCAGTGGCATCCGTAGGTGTATAGACAGAGTACGGGAATCTTAAAACTTCTCCGAACAACGTTCCAAATTTTAAACACAGCATTTAACACTTTAAAACGGGTTCTTTTAAAATAGCTGCCATCCAACCTCTTAAACAAAAAATGCTTCACCTCAGGGCCCAGAATCATCTGGTAGATTGAAGGAGCTTCAGCTGCATTGCTAACCTCTTCCCCAGTCAACAAAATACGTACATTAACCAAAATAGAACCATAATAATAAAAAGCAAAATCAGGTACCGACCACCCTCCTCTTTCTCGAGAGAGGGTCATAAATCGAGCAGCTCTTCGCGGTTTCCCTGGAGCCCACATATACCTGGCACATAATGATTGTAAATGTTGAATTTGTTTACCTGATACCTCCAAAGGCACTGCCCTAAAGAAATACATAACCCTAGGCAGAACATTCATCTTCAGTACATTGGCTCTGCCTACTAATGAAAGGTGCAAATTTTCCCACCTCTCGAGTGACCTTTTTATTCCCGCCATAATATCGCCCCAATTGACCTCTACAATCTTTTACCGAGGTGCGTATCTTAATACCGAAATATGAGGCTTCGCTAACCACTCTAGGATCATTGCCCATTGTTTGACTTGTACATAAAATTTGGGTTTTAGATGTATTCAATTTATACCCTGATGCTACCCCGAATTTCTGCGCTAGATGTTCTATTTCAGGTACTGCAAGGTCTAGATTGGAGGTTACGATTGCAATATCATCAGCGTACGCCAGTACACAAAAATGATCTTGTCGTACAGTAAAGGGTATAATCTTTTTACTCCGTTCTAACATAATAATAAAGGGATTAATATAAAGCGCAAACAAAAGGGGTGAACACGGACATCCTTGTCGTGTGCCTCTAGTAATCACGATAGTCTCAGAAAAACGCCCCATGGAACAAATTTTAGCCGTGGGGAGGTGATATAGGGCCTGCAAAGCTTGAATGTATCCCTGCCCAAACCCCATTTGTTGTAGGCCCCCCCCCATAAAAAGTTCCAAGACACACGGTCAAATGCTTTTTCAGCATCGAGTAAAACCAGCCCTAATTCTCTAGATTGTACCTGTGCTATATCAAAAAGAGTCACTACTCTGCTCACATGGTCTACCGTCCCCCTTCCTGGTATAAAACCATGTTGTTTTAAAGATACTAAGGGTGTTAGAACTTTTGCCAGCCGTGTAGCCAAAATGTTTGCATAAATTTTGCCGTCACAGTTAAGAAGAGAAATTGGGCAGTAGGATCCAGGTAACTCAGACGGCTTCCCCTTTTTCTTAATACAGATATTGGCCTCAGCCCAGGATCGCGGTATCTCCCCTTTTTGTGCTGTTTGAAACACCTTAAGCATATCGGACTTAACATCTTGGAAAAAGGTCTTATAAATTTCCAGCGGAAGTTTATCCGGTCCTGCCGCTTTCCCTATTGTAAGAGTATTGATGGCTTGTTCTAATTCATCTAACGTAATAGGCTCATCTAGCATCTCGGCGTCCGCCTGTTCCAATTGGCCCCACAATGAGGCTGGGAGTCCTAGATCCATCAAAGAACACCCATTATCTTGCCCTGTATACAATTCTGTATAAAAACCAAAAAAGACCTTGAGGATTTCCTGAGGGTCAGACACCATAACCCCAGCCGCATTTTTAATCCCAGTTATTCTTTGTTCAGCCTCCTTTATGCGTAACTTCTGGGCTAAACACCGTCCAGTAGCCTCCCCATATTCATGGCACTCTTTTTTTTTATAGGTTTGATATTTTACGGCAATTTCTTTACTCCATTCCAGATTTATTTTAGCCTTACACCTAGCTAAGTTAGTCTGTAACGCTGCAGTATTATGTCCTGCAGCTAGCCCCTTAGCCAATTCCTCTTCAGCAGTCTTAAGTTCATTATACAATACCTGCAGTGCCTGCTTAGCTAGTTTTTGTTTATAAAACCCATAGCTCTGAGTTTCCCCTCTAAACCCGGCTTTGAATGTGTCCCAAATAACCCCCCAAGACGCAGAGTACCGATTAATCTGAAAGAATTCCTTTATCCAAACCTTCATATGCTCAATAAAAATATCATTCAGCAAATGCTTTCTATCAAAAGTGAAAGCTCTCGGTGCTACACACCCAGCAAGTGCCGGAATTTCTACTACCACTGGTGCATGATCCGATGTAACCCTAGGATACACAGACATTTTAAGCCCTGTAAATAATAGCGAAGATAAAAAAAAATAATCAAGACGTACAAGCCTATTATGTGGGTACGAATAAAACGTATATCCTGGATCTTGCCTATGCAAATTACTTCAGGCATCCATCAACCCGTGATCAGCTAACAGTTGACATAGGGCCTTACATACCCTGGGCTTCCTGCCTTTGTAGTTCTGTCCACAAAATTGGAAATCCCCATAAGTCATATTTATATTGAAGTCACCACAGAGCAATAACGGAGTGGGCCATGTAGCGAGCTCGCCATTTAAATATTCCAATATCGGGGCTTCATCAAAGTTAGAGCCATATACTGTACATAGAGTAAATGTTACTTCCCCTACCCTGCATGCCACAATGGCCCACCGTCCATGCGCATCAACCAATATACGTCCTGTTTGGATGGAGGGTCTCACTAAAATCGCCACCCCTCTGATCATATTTGACTGCCGTGAGGCTGCCAATACTACATACCCTAATTCTGAGAGAATCCTCAGTTTCCCCCATGGGATGTGCGTCTCCTGCAAACACACTACATCTGGCTGGATCACCCGTAGCTCTGTAGCCACCCTCTGCCTCTTATAATAGTTATTTAACCCACACACATTCAGTGTACATATTCGAAGGCCTATCTTAGCCATATATTCCGCATTAATATTATCGCTTGTTCAGAGCCATACATAAATGTTCTCAAACCTCCACACCTTTCTTTGCTGCTATGGATCATTTTCCTTTTTTTACCTTCACCATCCCCCTTCCTCCCGCCCCTACCCCTACCCTTCCCCCCCAACCCCCCACCCTACCCCTACATCGAGGCTTTAGGACTACTAGTCCTAGCGATGACATGCTCCCACCACCCAAAAAAGTGTGCCTCCCACACCCGTGTGATACCCCATGTGTATTAACCAGTCCATAACTTCTCCAATTAAACAAGTGGTATAGGGCTAAAAAAAAAAAAAATCCAAATTCCTTACTTATTTTCCCCCCCTATACACATATAAAACAGTAATACTCATGGGGTATAATACATCATAAGCAGAGAATAATTGAAAACATAAACAGATAGGCTCCATAAAGACTCTGATAGATAAAGCTATTAGGCCCACTATGCAAGCCCAATATCCCCATTGACCACATTATCTACTATGACTCTTTAAGAGACTGCAAAAATTCTTTCGCTAAAATCTCAGACGTAAAAAACCTGGTATTCTCTTTATATATAATTTTCAGCTTAGCTGGATTAAGTAAAAAGGCTTGGGCCCCTTTAACTTGGAATGGTGCAATAAGTTGGCGAAGTTGCCAGCGCTTCTCTACCGTCTGACAGTAATCTGGTCTGACGAAAAACTCCACCCCCTTCCCAGCTCTTTTTCTATCAGGCCGTGCCAAATCAAATACAGCTTCACGTGCCAAAAAGTTATTAAGTGATATCAATATGGCCCTAGGCTTAGTCGCTGCTGCAGTTTGACCAGGCCGGGCCCGAATGGCAAAGGGGAAACGATGTGCCCTCTGCACCTCTCTCTGCCAGTCCCATTGGGAGAGCTCAGGGAACCCCTGTGTAAATAGTTCAATAATGAATTTGCGTGGATCCTGTCCTTCCAGGCCCTCTGGAATTTGAAGGACTCTCAAATTATTTCGCCGAGCCTGATTCTCTAAATCAGTGAGTTTCCACAACATGTCGTCCTTCCCTGTTCACAGAGTCTCAGTCAGCATTTTTTGAGCTGCCAGCTCATCCTCCAGACAAGAGATGCGTGCCTCTGCCTCAGTAATCCTTGTAGTAAACTCTGTACACGTTTTTGCTATGCGTCGAACTGAGTTTTGCATTTTGCAACAGGCATTTTGTGTCCTCTGGCTCTCTGCCCGAGTTTCCTCTCTGAGTCATTATCGTTTGATATATGAGAGCCAAAGATACATCTTCTGTTGGTTCTGCCATTCTCCGTGCCAAAGAATCTGTCCTATCTATCTCATCAGAAGGCCTCGCCCCTATATTTAACTCTGAAGAAAGAGAATAGTCCCATTGCTCCATATTGCTTCCATTATTATTAACTGGGTGCCTCGAATCATCTGTCAGCACCCTATTCTTACGCATTGTCTGAGGGCTGCCCTCCGATGAGTCCCCTCCTGTGTCCTCCGGGGCTGTACTGCTATGTTCACGCATCTCATCCCTTTGCCGATTCATCTGTGTCCTCCCATTACCTAACGCCTCATCACTGGATACATCAGAATGGTCAGAGAACGAAAAGCACTTTTCTACCAAGTCCACCAATTCTACCTCCTTCATAAGAGGCTCACTGCTCTGCTGTTCTGCGCCTTTAACAATACCGGCACAGCCAGTGTCGACTCTTTCCTGAATGCCAGCACTTGCGTTAAGAGTTATATCAGATCTCAAAGGCATCTCGAGCCCCAGCTCACCATTACTCAATACTGTCCGGTCTGGCGGTCCTTCAGCAGGATGTGCTTCGCCATTGCCATTGCCCATATCATTATTAGTACGTGGTATAGAACTAAAATCACTCCCAGCAATATATTGGGCAGGCAAGGATATACCAGAACCCTCCTCCACTGCCACCTGCCCCCCCAGGCAGTCCGCGACATCCTCATCCCCCAATGCCTCAGAGGGAGCTTCCATTTGAGGGGTCTGAGCATCTTTTTTCCTGCCTTTTCCCGCCGAAAATATTTGGGGGATAATTTGCTTACCGGAGCTGTTAATAGTATCTCTTTCGTTTAATACAAGCTCCTTGTCTGCGCCGGTAATGGTGCTGGTAACATACTCCCCCTTATTTGCTTTGCCGCTTACTTTCAAGGCATTCTTGCCTCTTGGTGTCTCTATGGTCTTTGCTGCAGCTGTGGAGTCGGCCTGAAGCCGGGGTTTCCCTCTACCGCCTTTCGGTGGCATCGTTAGCGTGCTCCAAATTCCTCCTCTCGAGCTTCCGATTTTCAAGCTTGCAACTGTTACGACCGGGCGTCTCAGCCTCCACTGCCAGTTCCTTGCAGATACAATGTATCCACCACGAAGACCGCGGAGACGTGCACACCGAGCGAGGAATGCAGCCGCTGCGAATCCCAGCATGCCGGTGAGTCTCAGCTGCACTCAGAACATTCAGAGCCCGCCTTCCTCCTCTTGCTTTCCCCTACGAGCAATCCTCTCACGGGTGTGGGAGCGTAGGAGCAGCCAGCTCACTCGTCAGAGCTGGCAGCCGCCATCTTGCCTCCAGTCTAGAGAGCTTTCTAAGGTTGTCTAAGACCTCTTAAATCACCATAAGGGTTGTCTGGACTGGTGCAATGTGCCCACTTACATAAGTGGACATCATATACCAGGCCAGCTTCTCACACTATGGGCCCGATTCCGATGCGGGCAGGAAGGGCTCCGACCATCGGTCGGAGCCCTCCTGCCCGCATCGGAATGTGCTGTTCAGATTCCTTTCCGACCGAGCCATTCTGATGGGCTCGGACTGAAAGGAATCCGACTCGGTTTTCCGGATGGCTTACGACGGGGTCAGAGAGCCCGTCCGCCATCCAGAAACCCTTCAGTACTCCCCCGGCTGCCTCTTTCCGGCCGAGGTAGTACCATGGCAGTTTCCCACTGCCTTTTTGTGCCGGTCTTTCCGGCACAAAAAGGCAGTGGGAAACTCTTTGGGGTCCCCCAGTAGGGCCCCCATGGGTGCGAGGGCGGCCTAGGGGGCACTTAAGGTGCCCCCCTGTTGATCCCTGCACCCCGTGGCAGGCACCTTGAGGTGCCTGCCACGGGGTGCAGGGATGAGCTGCACCTCTGCAGTTAATGCGAGCATGCATTCCGTTCGGAATGCATGCTCCCATTGTTAAGTATAGGATTGCGTCGCATCCTACTTGCAGGTCTGTAACCAACGACAGGGGGTCAGTCGGTTACAGTTCCTGACCGATGTCGGACGGACTCCGGTCCGTCCGACATCGGAATCTGGCCCTAAATCTCTGCATCACTCCAGAAAATCTATGTTAAGAATCCTAGTAAAGCTTCCGCGCGACCTTAGGGCCCACATAATATGGGGGTCCTAACCACAAGTGTTTTCACAAGTCCTTCCTGGATGAATTGATGGCATCCCGTTTGGTCATGTTCAGTTTCTTCATGTTTCCCATATATTTCACTGATATTTATCTTTGCGAAATAGTGGGGCATGGTGCATCATGACCTATATATTATGCTGTTTGTTTTCTCTGTTACTAACTATGCTCTCATTCAAACATTCCAGGAGGAGTACTGAGGGTTTTGCTGCTTTATTACAGAACTTTGACACTCCCACCACAACGCTTGGCGAAGTCTCCTGAGATTACACAATTCCTGCGGGACGCAGTATTCACTGCAGTCACTGAGGCACACTGCCTATTTAATCTGAGCCCATATGTTTCTCGATGCTTCCTATTGAGTCACCTTTTAGGGCTTTAAGCTCCTTTTAGCCAGGCCCAGTGTTTGCTTGCAGGGCTATACATGTGCGCCCTTCACCCTTCTGACCCAAGGTCAATTTTGAGTGATTAACTGCGCATTTGGCGCCCATTAGCACTCATTCGGGCGCATTCTCGGGCTTGAGGTGAGTTTCAGGTGCACCTGTTGTCGCTAAAGGATGGTTGCTCATGAATGTAGCCTGATATTTTGTCTCGGCTAGTTTCATGATTTTGATTCCTCACTGCTCCAGGTAAGCTTCTTTTTCCTCCATTGCCTTGATGGGGTTGTGGCCTGTGAAGATGATTTCTCCTTTCTTCCTTAGTCGGGGGCAGAAAGGCAACTGATTCTATATCCTTTAAGCTAATCCCTTCTAAGCCCGGCAGAGCTCCGCACAGTTTTAAAATATTCTCCCTGTTTAATATGTCCCATTTGCCCCTTGAGGGGCATTCCGAGTACAAAATGATCTTGTGGCTGCCACTCGGTCCATGGCAGTCCTTGGTGCTCTTATATTTACTGTTATTCGTTTCCCTGGTCATGCTTCCTCCTATGCTGCCCCATTGGAGGCTTGCTCTTTTCCTCTGGTTTCCTTTGATTGCTCGTTTTCTCTGCCTTCCCACGGTTGCTGCTGGGCTTCTCCTGCGATATATCCTAGGCTGGGCCAGTTGCTGCTTCCTTGTGGCAGGTTTCCGTTATTAGGTGATGGTTTTGGCCTGCCAGAGTTCAGATGGGAAGGAGAAAGCTGTAAAGTTGTTTGAACGGATTGGTCCTGGTGGGGCAGGGGCACAGTTAGATCATAGGTGCAAGACAATGCTAGTGCTGTTTGGTTGTTCACTGCCTGATACTTTGTAACTGTCTGTGAGCTAACTTGCTGTGTTGTGATTGGCAGTTCCTTGTTGGGGTCTGAGGGTGGAATCAGTCTCTGCCGCTCTATTATGTTTATCTTCTGCATCTGTACTTGTCTTTGTGCCTGATCAGGCATGGTCCCTGTTGTTAATAGCCTTTTGAAGGCTATGTTGGCCATCCTTTAATGGTTCTTTGACACTTGGCTTAATTTCCCCATCTAAGTTATGCATCTCTGCCCTCGCAGTGTAGTATGACAAACTTTATCTCTTTGCTTTTTTTCAGCTTCTTCAGTGTTTTCTTATTCTTCCTTTTGGCCCAGCCTCTGAGTCTCTTTGGAAGGTGTCTGTGCCTGTTGTGTCTATCCCTGCTGCATGTGCATGCTTTTCCTTCTTTCTGTTTAAATGTATGTTGTGGGTGTGTATTGAATACTGTCATGGGGTTTCCTAACTTCTTAAGGACATTTTGCATCTCCTTGCTCTGTTGCTGTGGGGGGTGCTCTCGCAGGGTTCTTGATTTTGCTGATTTCTTTTAGATCATTGATTAAAGGGGCCATTACACGCAGTAGGATGGAGAGCTCCTCTATTATCCGACTGCATGGGCACTCTCTGTACGCCACAGCTGTCTCCTGAGATCTCACTATTAAATGGTTGAGATGGTCGTATTTTCCGCCAGTATTCGTGATTAGGGCGGCTATGGCATATAGCACTGATATTTGTATATCTAGTTTATCCGCATGCAGTATTGCAGCTTGCCCCTTTGTGGCCATAGAGCTGTGAATCTTGTACAAAGTTTTGGGACCCATCTGTTCTGGTGTTAATTGGCTTGTTTGATCAT
Source organism: Calotriton arnoldi (assembly GCA_963921515.1). Taxonomy (NCBI): domain Eukaryota; kingdom Metazoa; phylum Chordata; class Amphibia; order Caudata; family Salamandridae; genus Calotriton; species Calotriton arnoldi. The sequence goes on from CAWUFW010010290.1 coordinate 688,145, forward strand.
CCGCTGGAGACCCTAGCTGCGATCGAAAGGAGCGATGTGCCTGGTCTTGTGGCTCTGAAGAGAGTTGCGGGTCTGGTTTGATCCTTTGGAAGGGACTGAAGCGCTCAGTTCTGAAATTAGCTCTCTTTCGCTGAATGGACTTGAGGTGGTATGGTGCGTGTCTTGATAGCGATGATCCTTCCGTTCCTTCTGGGCCATTTGGTCTTTTTGAGTTGTTGGCCCGATGGCACTTCATCAGTACAGCAGAAATAAACACCGTAATCCTTGCGCCACAAATTTGTCTTATGGTCTGCCACTGCCACAGTGAGCTTTTGGTCTGTTTGACCTACATATTTCTGTGGGAAAAGTATTTTGTTTGAAAAAATGAATAAAGTTCGCTGTTTCTCTTTTACCAGCTTCTGCTGGGTCCTGAAATGTCAGGTAAATGGTGGTACTGCCCTAGCTGATGAGAACGTCATGCCAGTGGTCAGTTGGAAAGGAGGATATTGCACCTTTTTACTGATGAATTTATCCATATCCATCCACAGATGACCACTGGACCTCACACCACGTCCCAAGGGAACAGTTCTGTGCTGATGGTAGTGCACCAGCTGACAAGGTCCTCAGCGGTAGCGGCGTTGATGCCTGTGGTCATCCATGTGGCATCGCAGCAAAAGCAGCTAAAGTCAGTTAAGAAGAAAAAGTTATTCATTGTCAACCAAAGATCAAAATGGGTCACTAGCAAACTGCTTCTCTTCACAGCATGGGCTGGTGCACCTTGTGTGAAATGGACAATGTAAGCTCCTTGGGTCCAGGGCCCCCAACTCCTGTTTTTTTTTTTTTTTTTTTTTTTTAAACACACTTTATTGGATTTTGAAATTTTTACATCAGTTAGGAAATAAACATGTATACTTGGTGCATCGGGTTATACAGTACAATCAGAATTAAAATACGATTATGTATTTCAAATTGTTCCACTGACCAAGAAAACAGGGGAACGAAAAGAACTACATAGCTTGACCCATACCCCAACTCAGCTGGCCCTTCTCCATCACACTATCGCGCCAACAAGCCCCGACTAATGCCCACATCAGCCTACATATAGGCAGGGCTCATCTATTTGGAACTTTATATTGCATAGCTATGTACAGGGTTACTGTATATACGTGGGGGACTTGACAATTAAGCGCATCTACACATCCTGTGCTGCAGGGACAAGTGCAGGTTCAAGTGTCTTAAAGGCTGTCATGATTATGTCTGAGTCCATTGAGATTACTGTTTTGCGCAGTCCATGGGCTTCCTCACGCCGGATAGCAGCACTCTCCGCACTACCCCACCTCACCACCTCCCTGTGCCATGTGTGAACTGGTAGAGATTTGGCTGATTTCCACCTCATTGTTATGGAGCGTTTAGCCATGAGCAGTGCTAGATCGATAAAACGAAGTTGCACTTTGTGTGTTTTGGAGCGGCGGGTCATACCCAGTAGGCAGCTGCCAACTGTTTTCGGTATTGGGAAACCTGACGCCGCGTTAACGTTTGTGATTACTGTTGTCCAGAATTCAGCGAGCACCGGGCATAGCCATAGCAGGTGTAACATATCTGCTTCCGCTGCCTTACATCTAGGGCAGTGGTGTTGCGTGGCTGGAAACATTCGCTGTAGGCGGTGTGGGGTGAGGTATGCCCTGTGTAATATCATATATTGGATGAATTTAAATTTGGCATTCCGGGGTATTTTTTTGGGGTATTCTATTATCATATTCCATTCTTTGTCAGTTAGATCTTTCTCAAGGTCTGTGGCCCACTTAGTGCGTATATCGGTAAAGGGGGTCCCAGCGTGTGCTCTAATGACTCTATACAGCCATTTCGTGAGGTGGCCGCCTTCCCCCATAAGGTATGTCGCATGTACCAGTTCGTGTTGTGTGGGTTCCACCCTGAGTGGGGCCCAGTGTTTTTGACGTATTGAAGGATTGCAGCGTGTGTAAGGTATAGGGTTTCTGATACCCCGTTTTGTCTGGTAAAATTACCGTGATCCATTAGGGTGCCGTTATCAAACAGTGCTCCCACTGTGGTGACCCCCCCCTCATCAGACCAAGCAAGGATTTTCCATTTAGTGATTAGACCGGCAGGCATGGGGATACCCAATAGTGGTGTGTTATCTGTGTATGAAGGGCAGCGGCGTGTATAATGTAGGGACTTCTTCCAGTAGGTAAGTGCAGTTCGTAGTAGTGTCGGGGCACCCGGGGGTATTGTAGCCCGTGGTAGCTGTAGTGTGTGTAAAACACCTCGGTCGATGTCGGGGGCGTGTATCCGATTTCATGTAGGTTACGTCCCGCAAGCCAGTACGACAGCCATTGAAGTTGGCTCGCATAGCAATAAGCACGTAGATCTGGTGCACCCAGGCCACCCTTGTCTGTCTAATTGTAATTTAGGCAGTCCCACCCTGCGGCGGCCATTACCCCATATCAAATCTGATAGTAACGTATCCAGCGATTTAAGTGTAGGAGTAGGGATGACTACCGGTAGGTTTGTAAAGAAGTATAGCAGCCGCGGGAGGGCCACCATTTTCGAGATTGCCACTCGACCCATCACTGATAGTGGTAGTGAGGTCCAGAATATTATCTGTGAACGGAGTGCCCTTATAGCTTTGTTTAAGTTACCCTCTATGAGGTCCTGTGAGCTTCTGTAAATTTGGATGCCCAAGTATTTGAAGGTGTGCGGAGCTACCGATAGGGAAAGCTGCCCAAACCGGATCGCAGTGGATCGTTCCCCAGGATGGAAGAAAAAGGCTTGAGATTTAGTCTCGTTTATGGTGAGGCCTGAGAGTTGTGCAAAATGTGAAAAGATCTCTGGTGTCGGTGTTAGGTCTTTGGTCAAGTAGCTAGCATATAGAATTATATCGTCTGCATAAGCGGACAGCACATGCGTGGAATTACCCAGACGAATGCCCATCTGTTCCACTGACGATCGTAGCTTAATGGCCAGGGGTTCACGAATAGTAAGGGACAACCCTGTCGGGTGCCTCTGCCATCCGGATATGCGCGCGAGATGTGGCAGTCAGTGCGGGCCCTCGCCGTAGGAGCTGAGTATAAGAGTTTTACCCATTTCAGGTAGACTGGTGGTATGCCAAATTTTTCAAGCACCTGAATCATATAGTCCCATCTAAGGTTGTCAAATGCCTGTTTTAGGTTTAGGGTAATACATCCGGAGTTGTGACAATCTGCAGGGTAGATTCCATGACATGGTAGAGTCTCCTGATATTGAGTGAGGTGTTACGCGCTGGTACAAAGACACATTGGTCTGGGTGGATTAGCTTATGGAGATAAGGGAGTAAACGGCGTGATAGGACTTTACTTAGTATTTTGTACTCCGTCGCAAGAAGCGACAGAGGCCGATATCCTGAAATGTCTGATGCCAAACGGCCCGGCTTAGGGAGAGATATTACTAAGGCTTGCATTGTGGTGTGGGGGAGTATACCTGTGTCGAGTGCGGATGTGTAGAGGCGTTCTAACTGCGGTACCAGAGCTTCCGAGAACGTATCAAAGAATTCAATTGGTAGGCCGTCTAGGCCAGGGGCCTTATTTCGTGGTAGGTCCCGAATAGCCGCTTTGATTTCCGCCTTTGTGATGGAGCCGGATAAGTCGTCTTGGGCTGTTTGGTTTAGCTTTGGGAATGTTAAGTCAGCTAGGAATGCATGTAGAGAGTCCTCCGCCAATGGTGGGGGCGATTGATAAACTGCTTGATAATACTCGCAGAAGGCTTCATTGATTTCCCACTGAGTGTACACCATGTCCCCATCCATTGTGGTTATCTCATGTATTGGTGTGTGTGGGGGTTCATCCCGAATTATGCGCGCTAGAAGCGTGCCTGCTTTATCAGCCTCGGCATGCTTTGTCTGAGTGTATGCTGTGTAGTCAATTTGTCTAAGGGTTTCCAGTAGCTCGGCATGCTTTATAAGGGCCTCTTGCAATGGCGCTACCTTGGTATGGTCCTCTACGGCTTCCTGATCCAATTTGTTCATAGTGCTTTTGACTGCTTTGAGACTGTTGTGCGTTTCTTGCCTAGCCCCAGCTGTGGTGCTTATGGCTATGCCCCTAATCAGTCTTGAATGCATCCCATTCTATATGAGGTGTGGAGGCTGTGCCAGCATTTTCTGTGAAGTAGTTTGTGGTTCCCGTAGACAGAGCGCTACGGAAGACAGAGTCTTCGAGCATTATTGGCCATAATTTCCAGGTGGGGACCGGAGTGGGAATTCTGCCCCAGGCAAGGGTGATCTCTAAGGGGTTGTGATCCGAAAGGGTCTTACCTAGGTATGTGGCATGTGTGATCTGGGTTGTAATGAGGACAGAGCAGAGTATCCTGTCTATCCGGGTGTGGAGTTGGTGTGGATGTGAAAAGAACGAGTACTCCCTGCTGGTTGGATTCTTTAAACGCCATACATCCCCCAATGCCCAGCCTTCTGACCATCTACATAGTGCCTCAGCCTGTCTTATAGACCCTGCGCCTTGGAGTGGGGTGTGTGAGCGATCAATGCTTATGTCCATGACAGCATTATTGTCCCCACCTAATATCCATGGGTATGCTGCCCAGGTCGCTAGTACAGGATTGAGACTCAGAAGGAACTTATCCTGTTCGAAGTTAGGGGCATAAATACTACCCAGTACTACTTGTGTGCTGTCTAGTGTGCCTCTCACCAGTATGTATCTCCTGAGTGGATCCGTCCGTTGCTCTAGCGCCTTAAAGGGGACCCCACTCCTGACCCAGATAGTAGCGCCATGGGCAAAAGCTGAATATGATGTGGAGAACACCTGCCCCCTCCATTTCTTGCGCAATTTGGCTGCCTCAGCTGCAGTGAGGTGGGACTCCTGTAGGAATACTATATGAGCTTGACGCCTTTTCAACTGCGCGTGTATTCTATGCCGCTTATGTATGGACCACAGCCCCCGCACGTTCCAGGTAATTACTTTGTAGTTACCCTGCATGTGGACATATGACCATATCTATTATGCTTGTGTGTCAGGTGTGAGAGAGCCGGCGGCACACGGCGCAGTGTAGAAGGTGGGCCAGATTTCAAATACTTCTGAACAGTAACATTAAATACACGGTCCAGCACTAGAACTCTGCTGGTCCAAACAACTTTCGCAACGGTGCAAACGTCTAACAATTTAGTAGTTGCTTTCGCCATTAGGGGGTATTTTCTAATGATCAGGCTACTGAGGTGAGAGCCATGCGAGCTCGACACAGCCCGGACCAGACGTATTAGCAGGTGTTACTAAATCGGAAATAAGAGAAGGACTGTACACCGAATTTGGCGGCGGAGCGTTGCCCTACCACATTTGTCTAGGCTCTGTTATGCACTCCCACAAACAGCGTGATACCCCAGGAACCCATCAGCAGTTTGAGGCGTTACAGTTCGAAACAGCGCCAGGCTGCCCTCCGAGTCGGAGTGGACAGTGTTGTCATCTGAGGAATCCGAAGTCGGGGGGTGGTTACCGTCCCAAAACATGCTTGCTGCTGCCAATGCCTCTTTGCGTCCCTTTTGGGCTTGTTCTGGTGTGGGATTCCTGGCTTGGGATTTAGTGCTGAGGGTTTGACGATGTGATCGTCGGTTACGTTTGGCTTTCGGGGATCCAGGCATACTTTGCGAGGAGGGCCCGCACTCCGACGGGGGGAACATGATCTCCAGCCATTCCTCTGCTTCTTCTGGGGTATCAAAAAACTGAGTTTTTTTGGTCGTGAATGACTTTTAATCTGGCCGGAAATAGCAGGGCATACTTGATATCCAGTGCTCTGAGCTTTTTCTTGGCCTCTTGGTACAGGGAGCGTTTACGCTGCACCAGCATAGTGTAATCTGGGTATAACGACATGCTGATTCTCGTACTGGATCTGAGTCAGTTCCCTTGCTTTCTGCAGCAGAGCGTCCCTATCTCTGAAATTCAATATTCTAGCAATAAGAGGACGGGGCAAGGCCCCAGCTGTCCGCCTGCCAGTGGGAATTCTATGCGCCCTTTCTATGCAGGAGAAGTCCGATAGGCCCTCCGGGGCCACGTGTTCCCTGAACCACTGTTCCATGAATTTGGCTGCATTCGGTCCTTCACTGCGTTCCGTTAGGCCTATAACTCGGACGTTATTCCGTCGAGTTCGCCCCTCCGCGTCGTCCACCCTGTCCTGGAGCCCAGTTACCTGACGCTGGAGTTGTGCGATCTGCTCTGCATGCTCTTTATGCTGTGGCAATATCTCCGCTAGGGCAAGTTTATTGTCCTTAACAGTGGCGGCGAGTTTGGTGTGGTCGGCCTTCAGTAAGGTGAACCCAGTTGTCAGGGAGCCGATTTGTTGCTCAATGAATTTCCTCGAGTCCCGCACTTCCTGCAGTATGAGATCTAATTTGACCGGAGGGGACTCCAAATTGGTAGGCGGGATACAGTTTGTCATCTGTGTGGGGGTATCCCTTTCCTCTGTAGGTTGATTATCAGTGGCATTGGGGCGCCCCTTGGGGCGCCCCATTGCTCGGTAAGTCCTCGCGTGGCCCAATGGAACGGATCGTGGAGCCCGCAGCACGAGTGCGCCGGCGAGGGGCACTGGTCGTTTTCGCCGCACCGCGGTGTAAGGGCCCAGGCACAGTAGTCGCTAGTGGGTAGAGGCCGCTTACTGCAGTTGGAGCTGCACTTGTACTGATCGCACAGCTCATGTATGGACCAGCCGCAGTAGAAGAGGGGGCACTCCCAAGACTCCACTTGTGCCACTCCAGTGGTAAACAGGGCCCTGTGCTAGCACCAGGAGTCAGGGGTCCACAGTGATCTCAGACAAATGCGCATGCAAATGCACCCCACAGCAAGGCCGGGCACCAAGGAGGCAGGAGGAGGAAGTAGGGAGACCAAACCGAGGCCGCCGCACCACGGTTGCATGCACTCGCCGCCTCGCAGGTTAGTGATCAACAGGGGGCCTTACTGTGGGCTGTGGCTCCATAGGCGGTAAAGCGGCATCATCAGGGGTGCATGTGGAGCCGCAGTCCAGGCCCGGATCACAGGCAGCACGCCCCGGGCACAGTGGTGCGTGGCCGTCTCCTACTGCGTGCGTTGGGGCCTCGGCGATACAGACAGGCCTCACGGGCACACCAGCAAGCACACCGCCAGAGTCCCGGGCTACAGTTCATGTATTGCAGAGGGGTGGCCTCTCTATGCTCCGCCGCAGCCCCACACAGCGTCCCTCGATTTGGCAGCCGGCAGGGGGCCTCGTCGTGGGCCACAGTTACAGGGGCAGCAATGCGGTGACTTTAGGGGCTTTTGCGGGGTTGCGAGCAATGTCTGCAGCGCCAGCTGGGCTTTTTGGGCAACACATCGCCCGGCCGCCTTCTACCTCGTGCGCCATGCCCCACCGGGGCAGTCAGGTCCCCCAGCCGCGTCCCACAGGCTCACCGCAGAGGCCGGAAACAGCGCTCGTTCGGTGCAGGGAGGGGGCCACACGGTACTCCATCATTACAGCGGGAAGGGTGGTTGGCAAGGCAGTCCGGCAGGCCGCACCCAGCAGCAGGAACACCAGGTGGCCACCGTCAGCGGGCCCCCGCACACCGGGACTCGCACCGGTCAGCAGCCGGTAGTTGTATCGGAGGGTGAGTTGGGGCTCTGCACCGCCACCGTGTGTCTCAGTTCGTGCAGTGTATGGTTGCTGCCACTCGGCGTGTTCTTCACCCACACCAGGCTCTGTGGCCCACACGGCCTCCGCGTAGCACCCGGGCTCCGCCGCCAACTCGCTGAGACAGATGGCCCCCGGTGGGATGACTGTGGGCAAATAGTGCTACAGGCACACAGCAGGTCCGTCGCCAACGTTTCCGGGGCCGATGGGGTCTGATTAAGCAGGATTACGGCAGAATTTGCTGGTCCGGGCGCGGAGCTCGCTCACAGTGCCACAGCCATGTTTGGCGGTTAGCCACGCCCCCGGGCCCCCAACTCCTGCTTAAAGAACACAGAACAGATATGTCTCCAAACACCCTCCTCATTCTTTGCAGTTTGTAGTATACTGTTCCTCACAGGGAAGGAACATGTTTGTGGTCCACCAGGCTCCTTACATTAGACCATCAGCCATCCTGATTTGAGGGGACACTGACGCCTCAGGACAGTCAAGCTGCACACCAGCATCTCTCGGGTCCACACTGGCTGAACAGTCTCTTCACTGGGGACCGGTGCTTGGCAGTACAAAGGTTTGAGTAGTCGAGTATTCAAGGGGACACTACAGCCAGGCTACCGCAAAGCAGTACATCAGCCCACTCCTTATTAACCCTGGAGGAGAATCAGAGAAAAGGCACAAATCATTCCCAGGTGGCAACACAGAAGCAGGGAACTTCAAAGGCCCTCTTGATAGGGTCAACAACAGAACCCTTTGTCTCCTTACCCAAATTTCCATCAATGCTCTTATTTTTAGGACTAATTCAGCAATGAGTGTCTATGCGTCTATCCTCTTTCACATTAATTCCCTCCAGATGGTCACTCTCCTCTCCTAACTCTTCCTGCATGTAAGGAGCCAGGGTTTCTAGAGAGATACTTACTTCACAGACCCTACTTCCCAGGGCCTGGTCAATAGAATGTGAGAGGGGTATGGCAGTTCAACCAGTGTGTCTTTTGGAGATGAATATTCCTGCTACACTTGTGCCCCAACTCTTTGAACAGGCCCACCATCCCCCCTGGTAGAGGCTTTTTCATGTTGCAAATAAAGGTCTCTTAGAGGTCTGGGTTCTGATTAGCACCATAGTCAAGTAGCCTTGCTTACAGTTTACATATTTAATGTCAGATTTAGGAGTTAAATCTCAAAGTAGGCTTTGCATTGACATTTTAACATGGATTCCTAAGGCCCCATATGAAATGGCCGCATTTCAGACCCATTCTTATAATAAAACTCCTCATGTGGGTTGTGTACGCCCACTTTGCATCCTACATTAGGCATTTTACTTTTATGCCAATTGCACCCCTTTTCTTATTGTAACACTGGGTTTACCTAAAAGCCAAACAAGCCAGTGTTATTTGCCAGCTGTATGCCATATTTTAGAGGTATAGCACATTCAATGGGAGGCTGTTTAGCAGTCTCCCGTTGCCCGAGTGAAAATATGGCAGCAATTTAATCGCCTAAAAGCAAATATTCTAGGAAAAGCAGGCAAAAAGTTTAATTTTGCTACAGGGACCAACATATTTTCTATTCATTGTCTTTTGAGTGTAGGGTAATTTGCACAATTTCATTACAAGACCGAAGGCTACCATTATGCATTATTCCTTTAATGCTAACTCCATGCAGCACTTGGAAGTAATACATCATAACACACAGTTCTAGAACAGAATCTTCTTAATGTAAAATAGGCATGCACATAGAATAGAATGCCTTTTAAATGCGGCTCCACGCAGATAAGTATAGGTTATGTTCTCTTATTACTTGATATAGTCTTTAAGTTACCTCATATATCATTTATTGTTACCTTGTATATAGTATATCGTTTATTCTTACTCTGGTTTCCAATTTACGGAAACCATCTCTCTCCCTTTCACATTTATGTTTTGAATTGATTCTGGGCTTTATACCCCAGACTCATTAACCCGATTTTGGCCCATTAAATTGGCCTGCTTACCTGATAGCGATTTAGAGCGGTGATTCACTGCATAGGATTCTCCCCGCCCCCTGGAGTGTCCGATATTTTAATTTCAAAGCCCCAAGGTGCTCGTGCTGCACACAGGGGAACTCCCTCCTTGCCCAACTCTCTCATCCTGATTCCCCGGTGCTTTCCCCTGACCAGACACGGCGAGGGGATCAGGCAGGGGAAGGCTGACACCTGATTAGGCCTTTTTTGCGATCCTTCCAGACACGCCCCTCAAGGGCACGTCGGGACGAACCTTAAAGTAATGACACTCATCAACGGCCTCAGCCAATGTAAGATGCCACCCAGGAAGTCGTGCCGATAGACAGGTCAAAACAGCTGCTATCTCGAGACATACCGTGACATCAGGGAATTCCTGACAGTTACGGAGTCTCAGCTGATCGGCTGCTAGGGTGGTGCTACGGGTGCAACAGGAAAAAACAACCTTTTGATCAATTTGGTTTGCCTAAAAAAAAAGCAGATGGAAAAGAATATAATTACTTACAAACCTTCATTCAACCCGTAACTATTGTAAGCAGAGGGATATTAACTATTATTTAAAAAGCCCATAAGCCCTACAACAAGATTCACATCATGTATGATATAGAGTCTGATGACATTGATGCGCCTACCCCTGATCTAAATGGGGAAAAGATCAAGAAAATTATTCAGTAAGAAATGCGCTCCTGTATGTGTGAAATGCTGAGCCAGGTTATGTCCACCAAAATGTCCCTAAGTGATGTGGAAGACGGCCGTACTGCAAGCCCCAGAGTGGGAGAAGGTGACCATAATAAAAAAGGGGGCAAAAGACTAAAGAAAACTAACAACCCAAAAGGGACAAATTCCATGAGCACATTGGGAGGTTCAAGCACCTCAACTTACATGGGAGGTCTAAGCACCTCAGCCTATAAGGGAGGTCTAAGCACCTCAAATAATTCAGGAGGTCTACGCACCTCAAAAGTATCGGGTGTCCTACGCGTCACAACTTATAAAGGTGCCCGAAGCATCACACATATTCCAAGTGCTCGTAATGAAACACAAGATATCGCAATGGAGGAATAAGGGCACCAAGGTGCTGATTTAATTGATGAATACATCCTTGACCTAGATCAGGATGACTTAGACTTTGAGACCGCCTTATCAGAAGAAGAACGCCCTTCATCCTCCAAATAAGTTATAACCAACCCCCTAGATGTGGAGATATTCTCCCCATATAATATCAGACATCCAAGGAGTGCAGAATGGTGGCCTAAAGACCATGTTGGGAGGTTTATAAAGAAGTATATCCAGACTAGTTATCCAGGAGAAGGTTTGCCTAACACCTAACCTGGATCCAGAACTGATCACATTCTTATTTAAACTGGGTAGAGACCCCAGGAAAGGCATAGAAAGATCACTCAAGGCCTGCCAGGATCGCCTCCTCGATATATTAGGCCCCTTGGCAAGAATAATCGACATGGCGGAAGAAAGCCATGTCAATGGCACATCATTAGATATCAACCTACTTAGGGGTTAGAGCCAGAGAGCCCTGATCCTGCCAGGAAACGCTAATGCAGGCCTTAATGCCGAACGACGGAGAGTAGTTCTTACTAAGATCAACCCAAAATTGGGCGATATGGCAGATAAGGAGCATTCAGCAAACGCCAAAGGCCTCTTATTTGGGGAAGATATGATCAACACATTAGGGAAATATGTTGCCACGTTTACAGCCCTTGACAAGGCACAGAACAGCAATGAGAAGAATCTTCAACCCTAGTGTTTTTGGACTGGCCGGAAGAAGGGGCCTTTCTACCGGCCGACCCACCCAAAGGCCCTACTTCAGGCAAAGAGTCTTTGGTACAGGTTACCAAGCGGGTAACTCTCCATCATTCTATCCCCAAAGAAGACGATCCTTCCGCACCAGAGGAGTCAGATCCCGTGGACAAGGGACAAACAATTTCCAAAGTAAGTACCAATACCCCTCATGTTTCTTCTTCCCTGGGAAAGGTGGGAGGTCGACTCAGGTTTTTTTCCCAGGCTTGGAAATCAATTGCACAAGACCTTTGGGTCTTAGAAACCATTCAAGGCTTCAAAATAGAATTTTCAGAGTTCTCGGTACAAACTTCTCATCCAAGAGAGTTAATACTTACACTAGAACAACTGAAAGTTGTAGAAGAAGTAGTCTCCATGTTACACAAGGGTGCAATTGTAGAGGTCCCATGGGAATGCATGAACTTTAGAAGTATAATCTTCCTTGTAGAGAAAAAAGACAAGAGATGGAGACCAGTTATAAATCTCAGAGAACTGAACAAGTTCCTAATCTACAGACATTTCAAGATGGAGGGAATCCATCTCCTGAGGGACATGCTATTAGAGAAAGACATGCTATTAGAGACTGGCTAGTGAAGTTGGACTTGAACTTGACTTGATCCCCATGGCCATAGAGTGCCAATCTTACCTCCAATTCATATGGAACCACTGCCTCTTTCAGTTTCAGGCTCTCCCTTTCGGCCTATCCTCAGCCCCCTGGTGCTTCACCAAAGTAATGAGAGCTATCGCATCCTTCCTGAAAGAGAGAGAGGGATACGACTGATTGTCTATCTCGGCGATATACTCATTATGTCCCAACACCACTCTCAGATTCTACAAGATCTGAATAAAGTGGTAAATCTCCTACAAGGTTTGGGCTTCATAATAAACAAAGAAAAGTCTATTCTGGTTCCCTCCAGGTCAATAGAATTCTTGGGCTTCACTGTAGACACAATAAGGTCCCTTCTCTTACTACACAAGAAGAAAATAACTAAAATACGAAAAGAAATAAAATTTGCCTTGAAACAGGACCTCCTAACTCTGAGGGAACTGGCCAGACTCCTGGGTCTCCTATCTTCCTCTATCCCAGCAATGTTTCCGGGACCGTTACACTATCGAGACCTTCAGAGGCTAAAAGCGAAAGCCTTACAAGGTGGATTATGGTATGGAGACAAAGGGCCTCATTTTGATGTCACTCGGAATTCCTTCTGCCCGACACTGACTCGGTCCTGGGACTGACTGACACCTGGTCGGCGGTCCCGACCGGCCCTTTACAATGCGACCGAACACTGTTTGGTCCCATTGCACTTTTCTCAATGGGAACTCGTGTTACAGCCGGAAACCGGCTGTAACTCAAGCTCCCATTGAGAAGAGGGAGGTGCAGTTCATCCCTGCACCCCGTGGCAGGCACCTTAAGGTGCCTGCCATGGGGTGCAGGGATCAGCAGGGGGTCACCATAGGTGCCCCCTCTGCCTTTTTTATAGAACAATTTGACAGGGGCTTTCCAACAGGGGACTACCAACCAACTTCCACCAAGAAGAAATTGATGAGGTGAAGCACTCAGAGTGATGGGATTGAGCCCTTCAAAATGTAATTACAAGCAGTAGCTTAAATATTCTTTAGACTTATTGAAAAAGGGTTAGGAAGTAAATCCCTGGCACTGGTACACAACTTTGTAGATTATGTGAAAGGCTTAATAAAGTCAATGGCGAAATACACAGAAATGACAAGCTAAAACCAATGCTACCTTTTGCTGAGGAAATAATATGATTGGCTAGCTTCCCCAAGTGCATGTTAAGATGTTCGGGTGATCACCCTTGAGCTCTTGAGAATCAGTGGGTAGCATGTTAGCAGGCCCACATGTCTAGTTCATCAAACAGAAGAATATCTGGTATTAAAGGGTCATTAATATGATCAACTGTTGTTTCTGATGTGGTGAAACCTACAGTGTGCACACATCATTGACAGAGTCAAGGTTAAGCAGCAAACCATGCCTGATAAGGTTCCAGGAAGTATCAGGAACGAGGCCCTAATTGCATTTCAAGAGTCCACACACCCTTGGTCTAAGTCAATGTTAGTAGTACCCTAGCAGGGACTTCTGATCTGATCACTGGACAACTAAAGGGTCTGCTGTTAGATCTCCTTGGTAGAAGGAGGAAATGAGAAGGGCAAATTCCATACTTTATGGAGCAATGTGAGTGATCTTTAGTATAACTCAGGAGCTTTGCAGAAATTGGTGAACAAGTTTTGGGCTGGTAAGGATCATAACAGCTTTACAAAGCTTGAAAATATTCTTGTATGCGCCGACAGCTAAGAAGAATAGCTGCAGCAACTGGATAGAGTACCTTTAAATACTCTAGTAAGCAAAGATCACCAAGATCACTAAATGCCATGCTGCGAAGTGTTGTGAGATCTACTTTGCAAACTCTGTGTGGCATGTTGATATAGCCTCTCCAAGTACATCAACTGGCCATTGTGGAGTAGGAGGAACTGTGTTTCCCTGGGCTGCAAGTCTCTATAAAAGGTTGAGTTTTGCCCAAGAGCGGCAAGAGGACTAACTTCCCTCCTCCACTGGCAGGCCAGTTTTCCAGGGCCTCTGTGACTCAAGGCAGTTAGGTTAACTTTGTAATAGGTATTGCTGCTATCCTTGGAAACACAGGACCAACTGCAACCTTACTGAATTGCCAAGTACCTGCATTGTAGGCTTTGACTCTTAGGGGACAGGGAGATCAAATATTCAAGGCTTACTCTTGTGTAAATAAATTCAATAACTTTAAGAGGATATATGGCACACGTCCTTTGTGTTATCTTGTTAAAGGCTACATCTTTCTGTGCTCCAGTCAGTGAGTGTTATATGTAGGAGCCGAGGGTTACAATCACAGTTGAAATTATCTTTGGGTAGCAAAGTGTAGTGTCTGTTCAGGGCGGATTTGCCCATGTTGCTGTTTGCTAGTTTCATACATGTAGTTCATGGACTCCTGAGTGGTTGCAGGCTCAGATAGAGGTGGAAGACCGCACCAGGTTGTGCTCTGCCAAGCAGTGGTGCGCATGAGGACCTGCCATTGTAGGACAGCCTTCAGCAGTGCTATTCAGTGGTAAGTCCCCAGTGAGTTGCAGCTTTTGAGTGCAGATTTTCTGGAACCATGCTGGCCTTCATGTGGATCACAGTTATGCAAAGGAGATGCAGCACCTTCTTTGTTGCTGGTAGACATCTTGTCAGATGCGTGGCTGCCAATTGCATTTGCAACTCAGGTAGATTTTGCAAGAGCTTACAGCACTGACATGCCTACACATGGGGTCACAATCCAGCCTTGCACCTAAGGGAGATGTGGTCAGTGGCTTTTATCAACAGCAGATTACGGATAGAAGCTTAGCCATATTTGTACATGAATGTTTATAATAGTTTTGGACCTGAAAATGTATGCAAACTACAACTGCTGGTCATACTTCCTTTTTAAATTGGCGCACCATTTGCATAAGTTACTGACGATCATGAAAGGGAAAAAGGCGAAGTTGTCCTCATGGTCTGTTTCAATTCAGTACTGAACAAGTCTTGGGTTTATCAATTAAACATCACTCATGGGTATGTGTGATGGTCTGTCTAGAGCTCATGGGCCACTCAAGAATGATGGTAACCCAGATCAGGGTAGGTCTTTATGGAATAATTGAATCTAAGAGTGCATGTTTGGAATACACGTATACACCCTTGTACCATATATGGCTATTTTCTATTTTATTCACATTTAGGGGCCGATTCCGATTTGGGCTGGAAAACGTACCGACTGACTCGGATCCGGATCTGTATCCGACCGACACGTACCGGTGCAGCCCGACACGCAAAGTACGATGAAATGCGTGCAAAATCCGACCGACTCGTACGGAACACAATACGAACGAACGACCGAACCGTGCGGAAAAAAGCTGGCCGGAAAACCGCGCGAATCGAACCGACCGACACGCACCAGGAAGGAACCCGAACGAAACGCACCCGCGAACTCCGAGCCGCGCAGCACGATGCATCGCGTGGGATACACGACCGAGTCGCACGGAGCTCAAGCCGTACGACCGACACGCATACAAAACAGCGAGCCGAAGCAACCCAATACACCGCGACCGACGCGTACGCAGCACATAAAACAGCACAAACACAGCGTGAACGACTCGGAGAAGCCCGCACGAGACAACTGCAGGGTCCAACTCGGTCAGAAGAACGTCTCCTACATGCACAAAAAGTACAAAGGGAAAAACACAAAAAAAGGCCAAACAAGCAATTACAAAGCCTATAAATACTGGGGGAAACAGGGAACAAAAACACACCCACAACTCCACCCATATAAAGGACACAAATCCCTACCATGATCCTTTGCAAATTCAAATTACCTGCCAGCACAGAACACCAACAGACAGCAACCACACACACACTCACAGCTCATCCATCACACAAGCCACACACCATCAGCACCTCAACAAATAGCACCCTCACATACACCCAGCAAAACACACTCACACACCCTCACTTGCACACCAACACACACATCACTCACCACCACCACCCATCACCATGCCCCCCAGAAGAATCCAAAGTTCCTAGACAGTGAATTGGAAGTCCTGGTAGATGAGATCCTCAGGGTAGAGCCACAGCTGTTTGGTACACTGGTCCAACAGACACCCATGTCGCAGAAAACCAAGATGTGGGAGAGGATCGTCGACAGGGTCAACGCACAATCACCATGTTTGCGCACAAAGGAAGACATCCAGAACAGGTGGTATGATGTGCGCAGGAGGGTCAGGGACCTACTGAAGAAGGATTACATCTTGAGCCAACACACCGGCAGTGGCCCTCCTGCCAAACCACTATACCTCAGGCCCTGGGAGGAGAAGGTGCGGGCCATCCTACCACCAGTGAGCGTATATGGACTAGAAAACATCCCAGAGCCTGGTGAGTACACAACCAATATACCCAATATTGTGTGACAATACACACACATCACTGTCAAGGAGATAGGCAAACCATGCACCCTTAGCAAATCCACAGCAACAAAACCAGAATCATCCCAATATGTGTATGTCAGTCAGATAAACACAATACATGCCATCTCATAGTGATATGTAACTGTGTCATGACATGTACAAACCCTACAACAAATAAAGCTAGGCAGTGGCACAAATCTAACCAACAAACACTGTCAGATATGTAGCCACCACTACAACACCACCACACAGGGAATCCCACAGAAAGGAAGGAATCCTGTGTATGCTGGTCAAGTCAGTGTAGCCAATAGCATCATGGGAGTTGTAGTCACAGATATTGACCACCATCACAATACGCCCATCAACACCACTCTGAACCATGCTCACATCAAACGGAGTGGAAAACAACTAATAAGATGGCTGACACTGGCTACTGCTGTGGGGAGCACAAGGCCCTGCTGGGAACTGGGCACCAACAAACAGCAGGACACCACTGACTGACATCCTGAAAGACAACTTGCACTCCCTGCAATGGAAGCACGTTCCATGGTGGGAAAACTGGCTGGGTGGGAAGGAGGACTGACAGCAATGACCATAGTTACCAGCAGCTCTTCCCACACCCCCTAACACAAACTACACACAACTCACCTGGGAAAATGCATTGCCTCACACTAAAATTCATTATCCCACAAAGAACCACCACCCTGGGTCATGCTGTGGGAAGCACAGTGACACACATGGGACTTGTAGCCAAACAAACGCCAGGACAACACTGTCAGCCATCCTGTCAGCACAGGCACACTACCCCACAGGGAAGCAGAGTCAGAAAGAAGGAAGGAAGTATGGGCATGCTGGGAAGGGGGTGGAGGCAATAGCATGATGGGAGTGGAAGTCACAGCCCAACATCCCCCACCCACATGGCCCAGCAAGCTCACACTGAAGCATGCACACCTCACAGGGAGTCAAAAGCCACTTCAAAGATGTCTGACACTGGTGCTCTGTTGTGGGGAGCACAAGGCCATGCTGGGAACTGGCCACCAACCAACAGCAGGACACCACTGACTGACATCCTGAGAGTCAAACTGCACCCACTGCAAGGGTGGCATGCTTCATGGTGGGATAAGTGGGCTGGAGGGATAAGGATGTCCGGATGTGAACCAAATACCACCAATGCTGGCCATGCACACACCTCAACATTCACATTGAAATGCCTCATGTTGCCAGGACAATGCGCTACACCAATATCAACAGCTGACTGTGACAACTTAGGACAATGCAATGTACAGGCCCGCATCCAGAGGTACAGTCACAACTGTCAGGTGTTTGAACCATTGATGCCTGTAGAAACATTACATACATTGTGTGTCTCTTCCAAATACAGGTGATGATGGGGACAAAGCAGCAGACGCTGAGGAGTCCCTGTCCCAGGCTCCGGGGGACACTGAGCTCACTGGTGTGGAACAGCCTCTGCCCACCTTGGATGACGAAGACCTACCTGGCACCTCCGCAGAGAGTCATCATGCAGCACCAGCAGGACCACCAGCTGCACCCCCTGCACCCACCCCTCCAACAACTGCCAACACACAGACCACCCCTGCCGACACGGACAGACCAAGGACCACCACCACCACCACACGGATCCCGGCCCAACTGGAGCTACGGACACCAACACCAGCAACAACCCCCAAGGGGGCCCAGGGTCACCTGTGCGTGCCACCGCAGGTCCTTCACGTGTCGCCAGGGGTGGTGGGAGGGGTGGTAGACATAGGTCGCTGCTTGCAGAGGGGTCTGGACTGCATGATGACTCACAACTGGTACGCATAGCTGATGCGTACCAGGCTAGCACCGGAGAGTTCAGCCAGGTAGTGGGGATCCTCAGGGACATTCAACAGCAGCAGGCTGCCCATCATGCCCGCTTGGACTTACACATGTCCCGCATGGAGTCCAAGTGGGACACATTGCAAGAACAGACGGCGGTGCATAGGGACATATTACAATGCCTCCGCCAGATGTGCACCAACATGTCAACACCTCCCTGTGTGCCCACAACATCTGGTGCTGCAACAACTGCAACTGCCACTGGGAGGGAGGATGACTCTGGCGGAGAGTCCCCTGTACCGTAGCAGCCTGCACTTGAGGGTCCCCCCCCAAAGAAAAGGGGTCGTCCGAGGAAGGACAACTGAGAGGCTGATGGCCATGCACAACCCCCAGGAAGCCAACACCTGTTCTGGAAAATCACCTTTGTGCGCAAACTCTTCACTCAAGGCCTGCCAGGATCGCCTCCTCGATATATTAGGCCCCTTGGCAAGAATAATCGACATGGCGGAAGAAAGCCATGTCAATGGCACATCATTAGATATCAACCTACTTAGGGGTTAGAGCCAGAGAGCCCTGATCCTGCCAGGAAACGCTAATGCAGGCCTTAATGCCGAACGACGGAGAGTAGTTCTTACTAAGATCAACCCAAAATTGGGCGATATGGCAGATAAGGAGCATTCAGCAAACGCCAAAGGCCTCTTATTTGGGGAAGATATGATCAACACATTAGGGAAATATGTTGCCACGTTTACAGCCCTTGACAAGGCACAGAACAGCAATGAGAAGAATCTTCAACCCTAGTGTTTTTGGACTGGCCGGAAGAAGGGGCCTTTCTACCGGCCGACCCACCCAAAGGCCCTACTTCAGGCAAAGAGTCTTTGGTACAGGTTACCAAGCGGGTAACTCCATCATTCTATCCCCAAAGAAGACGATCCTTCCGCACCAGAGGAGTCAGATCCCGTGGACAAGGGACAAACAATTTCCAAAGTAAGTACCAATACCCCTCATGTTTCTTCTTCCCTGGGAAAGGTGGGAGGTCGACTCAGGTTTTTTTCCCAGGCTTGGAAATTAATTGCACAAGACCTTTGGGTCTTAGAAACCATTCAAGGCTTCAAAATAGAATTTTCAGAGTTCTCGGTACAAACTTCTCATCCAAGAGAGTTAATACTTACACTAGAACAACTGAAAGTTGTAGAAGAAGTAGTCTCCATGTTACACAAGGGTGCAATTGTAGAGGTCCCATGGGAATGCATGAACTTTAGAAGTATAATCTTCCTTGTAGAGAAAAAAGACAAGAGATGGAGACCAGTTATAAATCTCAGAGAACTGAACAAGTTCCTAATCTACAGACATTTCAAGATGGAGGGAATCCATCTCCTGAGGGACATGCTATTAGAGAAAGACATGCTATTAGAGAGACTGGCTAGTGAAGTTGGACTTGAACTTGACTTGATCCCCATGGCCATAGAGTGCCAATCTTACCTCCAATTCATATGGAACCACTGCCTCTTTCAGTTTCAGGCTCTCCCTTTCGGCCTATCCTCAGCCCCCTGGTGCTTCACCAAAGTAATGAGAGCTATCGCATCCTTCCTGAGAGAGAGAGAGGGATACGACTGATTGTCTATCTCGGCGATATACTCATTATGTCCCAACACCACTCTCAGATTCTACAAGATCTGAATAAAGTGGTAAATCTCCTACAAGGTTTGGGCTTCATAATAAACAAAGAAAAGTCTATTCTGGTTCCCTCCAGGTCAATAGAATTCTTGGGCTTCACTGTAGACACAAGGTCCCTTCTCTTACTACACAAGAAGAAAATAACTAAAATACGAAAAGAAATAAAATTTGCCTTGAAACAGGACCTCATAACTCTGAGGGAACTGGCCAGACTCCTGGGTCTCCTATCTTCCTCTATCCCAGCAATGTTTCCGGGACCGTTACACTATCGAGACCTTCAGAGGCTAAAAGCGAAAGCCTTACAAGGTGGATTATGGTATGGAGACAAAGGGCCTCATTTTGATGTCACTCGGAATTCCTTCTGCCCGACACTGACTCGGTCCTGGGACTGACTGACACCTGGTCGGCGGTCCCGACCGGCCCTTTACAATGCGACCGAACACTGTTTGGTCCCATTGCACTTTTCTCAATGGGAACTCGTGTTACAGCCGGAAACCGGCTGTAACTCAAGCTCCCATTGAGAAGAGGGAGGTGCAGTTCATCCCTGAACGACTCGGAGAAGCCCGCACGAGACAACTGCAGGGTCCAACTCGGTCAGAAGAACGTCTCCTACATGCACAAAAAGTACAAAGGGAAAAACACAAAAAAAAGGCCAAACAAGCAATTACAAAGCCTATAAATACTGGGGGGGAAACAGGGAACAAAAACACACCCACAACTCCACCCATATAAAGGACACAAATCCCTACCATGATCCTTTGCAAATTCAAATTACCTGCCAGCACAGAACACCAACAGACAGCAACCACACACACACTCACAGCTCATCCATCACACAAGCCACACACCATCAGCACCTCAACAAATAGCACCCTCACATACACCCAGCAAAACACACTCACACACCCTCACTTGCACACCAACACACACATCACTCACCACCACCACCCATCACCATGCCCCCCAGAAGAATCCAAAGTTCCTAGACAGTGAATTGGAAGTCCTGGTAGATGAGATCCTCAGGGTAGAGCCACAGCTGTTTGGTACACTGGTCCAACAGACACCCATGTCGCAGAAAACCAAGATGTGGGAGAGGATCGTCGACAGGGTCAACGCACAATCACCATGTTTGCGCACAAAGGAAGACATCCAGAACAGGTGGTATGATGTGCGCAGGAGGGTCAGGGACCTACTGAAGAAGGATTACATCTTGAGCCAACACACCGGCAGTGGCCCTCCTGCCAAACCACTATACCTCAGGCCCTGGGAGGAGAAGGTGCGGGCCATCCTACCACCAGTGAGCGTATATGGACTAGAAAACATCCCAGAGCCTGGTGAGTACACAACCAATATACCCAATATTGTGTGACAATACACACACATCACTGTCAAGGAGATAGGCAAACCATGCACCCTTAGCAAATCCACAGCAACAAAACCAGAATCATCCCAATATGTGTATGTCAGTCAGATAAACACAATACATGCCATCTCATAGTGATATGTAACTGTGTCATGACATGTACAAACCCTACAACAAATAAAGCTAGGCAGTGGCACAAATCTAACCAACAAACACTGTCAGATATGTAGCCACCACTACAACACCACCACACAGGGAATCCCACAGAAAGGAAGGAATCCTGTGTATGCTGGTCAAGTCAGTGTAGCCAATAGCATCATGGGAGTTGTAGTCACAGATATTGACCACCATCACAATACGCCCATCAACACCACTCTGAACCATGCTCACATCAAACGGAGTGGAAAACAACTAATAAGATGGCTGACACTGGCTACTGCTGTGGGAGCACAAGGCCCTGCTGGGAACTGGGCACCAACAAACAGCAGGACACCACTGACTGACATCCTGAAAGACAACTTGCACTCCCTGCAATGGAAGCACGTTCCATGGTGGGAAAACTGGCTGGGTGGGAAGGAGGACTGACAGCAATGACCATAGTTACCAGCAGCTCTTCCCACACCCCCTAACACAAACTACACACAACTCACCTGGGAAAAT